>CM046875.1:570366393-571566393 GCA_025667525.1 Glebionis coronaria | reverse complement strand
TACTCCCTTAATTATTTGTAACACCCCACTTGGATAAGTGGACCGTTACGTGTATTTATAACGTGTCATCAAATCATATAAGGTAAATGTCCTAAAAGATTAACTGACCATAAAGGAAATACCGGAATCAAACATCGGTAATCCAAACATAAGCTCAAAACATGAAAAGTAAATACTGAAAGAAAGGACTAAACAATGTCCAAACAAGCAAAAATGTATGAAGTGCATAAGTAAAGAAGTCTGGATAGCTTCTATCCAAATGCACGTACTCTCAGAATCCTAAGAGCGTCATGGTGTACCTGCCATTAGAACATGAAAGGAAACTACGGTTGAGCATAACGCTTAGTGAACGGATATAAGAGCATGATAAGTAATACTGGAATGAAACATATGACAAACACTGAAGCTGTAAAGACTGAATATAAAGAGCAGCGGAAAACTGTGTATGTTTTTGAAGAATCTGGTTTATAACTGATAAAGTTGTAGTATTAACTGTTAAATCTGAAAACATGCATTTACTGTATTTTAATTGCCAAGAGCTTATATAGGTCATGTGTTGTAACCACGTCTGCATGAATACATGGAGGGGTGACCTCGTCATGCTGTAGAGGGGTGACCTCTAAATAATATGCTGGGTGGAGGGATCAACTCCAATATGAAGGATGTAGAGCACACACCACATTCACCTAATAAGCTGTAAACTGATAACCTAGGATGCATCCATACACCCCGTTGATAATACTGATAAAATGGCCAAGCTGAAATAAATGGGACGCTGTGAGAAATCACTCCCCCGCAGAAGAGTCATGACACCGGTGCCTCTAGTGTCATGGTTACGGTACCTCCGTAACTAGTACATAACTGTTCATGCTTGTATATAAAGCTCAGGAAAATTTATTTAGTTATTAAAAAGATTACTGATAAAGTTAGAACATATACTGGGGAAAAACATTTGGCTGCAGACAAGAAATCCTAATGATGCATAGAAGGAAGTCCTTACTGAAGGACGGGAAATCCGTTCGATCAATCAAATAATTGAAGGAGATAATTAATAATAGAGAGATAGGAGTATCCGTATCTTAGCCAAACTCAACGCATAAACAAAATCCAAACTTATTTCCACATCAAAAACTCTTCATGTAATATAAATTTCTAATGAATAATAGCTGAACGAACTAAAGTTTCTTTATCAAATATTTACGTTCTATCATTAGTTGTTTATTTGGTCATTATCCTTAAGATAAGTTTGTTGGGAATAAATTTAGGCCAGAACACTTGAACGCTGACAAGAACAACTCAAGCGTTGACAAGAGCAAAGTGAGCGCTGACAGCATAAGCGTTGACAAGTTAAAGTCAAGCGTTGACAGATTGAAGACAAGCACTGATGGAAGATGTGAGCTACACGTTTATTATATTCTAGAATACTTCTAGTAAGGATAGAGACGACAATGTATTTTCTATGTTTATCTTTACCTAGAATAGTTGATTCGTAGCTTATTGTACAAGACTTCTTGTTCTATAAAAGAAGATCTTTTAGGTTAAAGTTTAATATCAGTTTTCATAAGTTTTCGATTGTTAAACTCTTTCATTGTAACCAAGTACGATTATTCTAATACAAGTGAAAGTTTGTTTAACATCTTTGTGTTTTAGATCAAGTGTTAATTCCGCATAACACTTTGTTACTTTATTTATAAGCAAAGGTTTCTCTACGTGTAGTACTTGATTTAATCTCGTATACACAAAGCTTAATCGATCTAAGTTTGGGATCAACAAGTGGTATCAGAGCTTGTTGAGAAACTTTTGATCTTTAAGTAACGCAAGAACCCTAAAACACCAAAAACCCTAAAAACCCTAAAATTCTCAAAACCCTACAAACATCATGTCTGGCACAGATCAACCTGCTGCTATGCTACAAAACAACTCCTCAAACCCTAGTATCAAAATTCCCATGTTTGATGCCAGGAACTTTGAGCTTTGGAAGTCCAATTTTGAGCAATACATAGCTATTCATGACTACACTCTTTGGGAGATTATGGAATATGGGAACACATTCGATAAAGCAGCAAAGATTACTGCTGCAATTGCCACAAGGACAGCTGTTCCTAATTGTCCTGAAGCTGATAAGGTGGAAAAGACTGGAGATGGGAGAGCTGTAGCTGTTGAAGATATAGCCAAGAAGAGGGTGGACATGAAAATCTTGAACATCTTGAAACATGCCCTAGGTCATGAGAATCAGCACAAGTACAAACGCTTTGAGTCTGCAAAAGAGCTTTGGGAAGCTCTTGAAGTAGCATATGGTGGCAATGCTGACACAAAAGAAGAAAAGAAGAAGCAACTCTTGCATGAGTATGCTGTCTTTAAAGCTCAACCCAATGAAAATCTCAACAGTGTGAGAAGTAGACTTCTAGACATCACAAGTCAACTTTCCTTCATGGGAACACAGATTGATGACCCTGAATTGAATGCTACTTTTCTCAAAAGCCTTGGTGATGTATGGAAGATTGAGACAAGATCCATTCTTGTTAATAATACCCACAAGACTTCCAGGTTTGATGACATCTTCAACAAACTAAGACTGTTGGAGAATGAATGGCAATTGGATAGTGATAATAAATCTTCCAGTAGCAACATGGCCTTTTTCTCACAAAGTGAAGGTCAATTTGATTCCATGAACTTCTATGGACATCCAGCCACTGGATCTCAATGTGTCAATGCTGGATCTCAGCCTGTCAGCGCTGGATCATATCCTGTCAACGCTTTATACTCAAGCGCTGACACACACAATCATGGCGCTGATAGAATTAAACCTGCTGGTTTTGATCTAGATAATGTGTGTGCATTCATTGCTTCTTTGCCCAGTGATTCAAGGATTACATATGAAGATCTTGAGCAGATAAGTGATGAACAATTGGAAGAGATGGACATCAAGTGGACTATGGCTCTTGTAAGCTTAAGAGCAAACAGGTTCAATAAAAGGTTCAAGAAGAAGATGACCTTTAATGCTAAGGATGTTGCTGGATTTGACAAGTCCAAGGTTGAGTGCTACAACTGTCATAGGATGGGGCACTTTATGAGGGAGTGTAGATCTCCAAGAAGATCTGATGCTGGGAAGCCTTCAAGCCAAATGATTAAGAGCCCAGATCCCAAGGCCATGGTTGCTGTTCAACAAATTGATGGAGTTGGAGAATGGGACTGGAGCTGGATGGCTAAGAATGAGGAAGAGGACAGAGCTTTGGTTGCTGAAGTTAAAGGAGAGCATGCTGAATATGCTCTCATGGCACACTCCTCCTCTTCATCAGATAATGAGGTATATGATGATGCTTTCTGTTCTAAGGGTTGTCGTTTAAATACTGAAAAACTAAAACAAGAGATAGTTAAATTATTAGATGAGGCAAGTACTGAAAGATGCAAAGTATCTAATTATCAAATTGCTCTTACCCAAACAGAAAAGACAGTAGCTGAGTATAAAAAAATGGAGTTTGATTTAAAGGATCAAATAAATATCTTAAAACATGAGTTACATCAGAGTAAAGATGTTCAAGATATAGTAAATAGGGTTAATCTTGATTTGATAGCTCAGTTAGAGGAGGCTAACAAAAATAAAGATAATGTGAGTCTTAAAATCCAGAGATTTGATAAGGCCACACAATCCCTAGGAGAGTGTGTTAGTAAACAAAGAGACTCTAAGGATATGAGTGGGATTGGGCTGAATAATTATACTGGTGTTCCACCACCAGCTGGGGATTTCTTTGGTGTCCAATCAAAGGACTTATCTTGGACTGGCTTGCCAGAATGCCAAGAGGAGGAATTCATTCCTCCACCTAGAGTGACTTCCCCAGTTGAGGAATACAAGCAAAAACTGACTGACCTAGATGAGTGGAAGAAAGCTAACCACACCTTGTTTGTTAAGGGAGGGTTGTTGTGTGAAAGTCCAAATGAGCCCACACCAAACATGATACCAATTGTGGTTCCCATTGATCCTAAACCTATTAAGATCACACACCCTACCACTGGCAAAGCTGTTGACCTTGGCCCACAAACTGTTAGAAAACCTAGTGTTAAGTATGCTGAGATGTATAGAAATACTAGGTCACCAAAAAGCCAAGTTAGTAACCATGGAACAGGCTTCTTTGCTTCTAGACCTAGGACTATGTCTAGAAAAGCTTGTTAATCATGTGGTAGCTTCTCACATTTGGCATACAAATGTGTCAACGCTTCCAATGTCAACGCTGATAGGAACCATTTCAGCGCTGACAAAAGTCAACATAGGTCAAATACTGTCAGACCCAATACCTTTGTGAACAAAAGTTCACAAGTTGTTAGACCAGCCCCATTCTTTTCTAGAGGGTCTAACACACAAGGCCTAAGACCTTTTCAAAAGTCAAACACTTGGTCAAATAGGCAATGGGTTCCTGTAGCAAACCCTAGGTTCAACGCTGATAAGAGCAATCGGGGCGCTGACAGGAGAAATTTCAGCGCTGACAGACACACTGCTAAACCTAGGTATTTGCAACCACAGGGAAATAGGTCTAAAGCTTCTACTAGCTTAACATGGAGACCAAAACAAGACCAAAACCCTAATTCTACTGGTATTTCTATGACATGCAACAGGTTTCATTATATTTCAAAGGCATTGTCAACACCAATTGGGGTTAACTGGGAATTTCATTCAAACAGGGATGAAAATGGGGTTGTTATGAGAACCAAGTCTGTTCTTGTTGAACAACCAAATGAATCCAAGTCTTCCAAGGCTTGGGTTCCCAAAGAAAACTAATGTGTTTTCTTTATGTGCAGGGCATTCAGAAGAAGATCAATGATTATGGATACTGGGATAGTGGATGCTCAAGGCACATGACAGGAAAGGAAGACTATCTGACCAATTTCTCTCCTATTCAAGATGGTGATAAGGTATACTTTGGAGGGGGCTATGGAACAATCACAGGAAAAGGAACCCTTGTCACCAACAATCTACGGTTTGAGAATGTCTTCTTGGTAAAAGAACTGGATTATAATTTGTTTAGTGTATCACAAGTGTGTGATAACAAAAATAAGGTTCTTTTCACTGATACTGAGTGCTTGGTGTTAAGCAAAGATTATAAGCTACCTGAGGAAAAATACATAGATTTTAGAACACCAAGGCATAAAGACATATATAATGTGAATCTTAATGGAATTAAGATAAATAATAAAATGTCATGTCTGTATGCTAAAGCCTCAGTAGATGAAAGTAATCTTTGGCACAGGAGATTAGGGCACATAAACTTTAAGAATATCAATAGACTTGTGAGGCTTGGTTTAGTTGATGGTTTGCCTGAAAAGGCTTTCCACAATGACCACTCTTGTGTTGCATGTCTTAAGGGCAAGCAGCACAAGGTCTCATTTAGGTCTAAACAGGTGCACTCTAGTTCTAAACCACTTCACTTATTGCATATGGACCTCTTTGGTCCAACTAATATAGAAAGTCTGAAGGGTAAATCATATTGTTTTGTTATCACTGATGATTATTCCAGGTTTACATGGACTTTCTTTTTAGCCAAGAAAAGTGAAACTGCCCAAAGTCTGATTAATTTCATTACCCAAATTGAAAAGAAGAATGGTAATGAGGTCAAAATTATTAGAAGTGACAATGGGGGTGAGTTTAGAAATCAGTTGTTAGATGATTTTTGTGCCAAGAAAGGGATTACTAGGCAGTTTAGCATAGCTAGAACCCCACAGCAAAATGGGGTTGCTGAAAGGAAGAATAGGACCCTTATTGAAGCAGCCAGAACCATGTTGGCTGATGCCCACTTTCCTATAGCCTTTTGGGCTGAAGCTGTTAACACAGCTTGTTATGTTCAAAATAGGGCATTGGTCAACAAGATACATAATAAGACACCTTATGAATTACTTTGGGGAAGGAAGCCCAATATTGGCTTTCTCAAGCCATTTGGTTGTCATGTAGTTGTTTTAGAAACTAGTGAGGCCCTAGGTAAATTTGATTCTAAAGGTGATGAAGGCTACTTCATGGGTTATTCAGTGCAGAGTAAAGGATATAGGGTTTACATTAAAAAGGAAAAACGTATACTTGAAAAAGTACATGTTAGGTTTTTAGAGAGTAAACCTAGTGATCCTGAGAGTGGTCCAAATTGGTTGTTTGACTTAGAACCTTTGTCTAGAGCTTTAAATTATATGCCTGTTACTGATCCAGACATTGTGAAGGAAAATTCAAGTGTTTTGGAAAAGAGAATTGGTAATGTTTCAGGTATACAGGTTGCTAAGAAGGATGGACCACCAGCAGCTGAGTCATCTCCCACACCAGAATATGTTACACTTCCTATATGGACAGATGAGTATTATGCTGCTGCTACTGCTTCTAGGAAAGATAATGGTGGTGTTCAAATACCACCAAATACAAACATGCATGATTCTTCAGGCGCTGACAAAGGGAAATCAAGCGCTGACACGACCAATTCAGACGCTGATGGCTCAAACGCTGACAACAACAGTTCAAGCGTTGTTAGCCCAAACGCTGACAAACAAGGTTCAGACTTTGGAGACACCTTTACACAGCTTTTCTCTTCCCATTTTGAACAGGGTGGACCTTCCAATGTCCATGAAGAGATTTCTGTTGATCAAGAAGAATCTGTAGAAGATATTGGCAACATGGAGCGTGAAGTTGAGGACACCAGACTTTTTGAAGGAGGAGTTCTCACTTCCACAGCAAAGGATCACCCCACATCTCAAATCATTGGTGATGTTATGGCTCCAGTTCAGACAAGAAGATCCCATCAAGGTCTTGGTGGATTTATTGCCAATATACACAAGAAGGTTGATACCCCTCTTGTACAAGCATGTTTGTTTGCCTGTTTTCTGTCACAGGAAGAACCCAAGAAAATTTTTGATGCTCTCAAGGAACCAAGTTGGGTGGAAGCAATGCAGGATGAGCTTCACCAATTTGCTATACAGGATGTTTGGGAGCTGGTTGATTGTCCTAGATATGTGAGACCAATTGGGACAAGATGGGTTCTAAGGAACAAGAAAGATGAAAGAGGCATTGTGGTCAGAAACAAGGCACGTTTGGTAGCTCAGGGATATACACAAGAGGAAGGAATTGATTATGAAGAAGTTTTTGCACCAGTTGCAAGAATTGAAGCTATAAGAATTTTTCTAGCTTATGCCTCTTGTATGAATTTTACTGTTTACCAAATGGATGTGAAGAGTGCTTTCCTCTATGGGACAATTGTTGAGGAGGTATACGTTATGCAACCTCCTGGTTTTGAAGATCCTGAAAATCCAGACAAGGTCTATAGAGTGAAGAAAGCAATGTATGGACTTCATCAGGCCCCTAGAGCATGGTATGGTACCTTGTCTACCTATTTGGTGGACAATGGATTCAAGAGGGGCACCATAGATCAGACACTATTTACAAAGAAGAAAGGAAAACATGTGTTGCTTGTGTAGGTCTATGTTGATGATATTATTTTTGGGTCTACTGATCCAAAAATGAGTGAGGATTTTTCCAAGCTCATGACAGATAAATTCAAGATGAGTGCAATGGGTGAGATGAACTTCTTTCTAGGGTTACAAGTTCAGCAGAAAGAAGATGGTATCTTCATCTCCCAAGACAAGTATGTAGCTGAAATCTTGAAGAAATATGGATTTTCTCCACATGAAAGGGATGCTTCCACTCCTATGGATAGGGAACACCCTTGGGGAAAGATTGGAGCTGGAAAGGATGTGGATGTTAGGCACTATAGATCAATGATTGGATCATTGATGTATCTTACAGCCTCAAGACCTGACATCATGTTTGCTGTGTGTGCATGTGCACGCCATCAAGTGACTCCCAAAGAATGTCACCTTTTTGCTGTGAAGAGGATTTTTAGGTACCTAAGATGTTATCCAGATCTTGGCTTGTGGTACCCAAAAGATTCTCCATTGGATCTTATTGCATATTCAGACAGTGATTATGGTGGTGACAAGTTTGATAGGAAATCCACAACTGGTGGATGCCAATTTCTTGGGAGCAGATTAATATCTTGGCAATGCAAGAAACAAACAGTGGTGGCAAACTCTACAACTGAAGCAGAATATGTGGCTGCAGCTGCTTGTTGTGGACAAGTCTTATGGATTCAGAACCAGCTGTTGGATTATGGGTATAATTTTATGCATACCAAGATTTTTGTAGACAATAACAGTACTTTATGCATTATTAAAAATCCTGTACATCATTCTAAAACCAAACACATAGAAATTAGACATCATTTTATAAGAGATTGCTTTGAGAAAGGTTTAATACAACCAGTAAGGGTAGACACAGAAGATAATGTGGCTGATTTATTAACTAAACCTTTTGATGCTGGAAGATTTCAATATTTGGTAACAAATATTGGAATGGTTAATCTCACTTAATATGTGTTTTTGGAATCTTTTTGTAAAAGTATGTACAGGATAATGCATTGTTATTGGTCTTTGTGATGATTTAGATTTTCCACTTTATTTTTCTAACACTGACAAAGGTAAATGTAACGCTGTCAAGTGTTATTTTGCCGTTGTTAGAGATATTATTGTCTAACGCTGACAAGAGTTCCTTCAACGATGTTAAGTGTTGTCGGGACGCTGTCAGCAACAAATGTTAGTTTTGTGGTTTTCATCTAAATGTGTAGGTAGGTGGTAGCTTTATGCCATTGGATACAGAGTTGCTTATGGATCTTTGAAGAGCTATTTGGACATGTTTTGTTTATGGATGATGGTTGGAATATTTATATTCCTATCTTGACATAAATTTTTAATGTTATTATATATTTTGAGAACTCATGTATCATAGTTTAAGGGGAGGTTTAAGGAACCTTTAGGACTCTTGGGTATTCTTACAATACTCTCATCACAATTCTAGATTGTGTCCACAGGTGAGTATGGGTTAGTTTTACTAAACCATGAGGCACTGTAGCATGCATAGTATATCAACTGTGCATGCTGCCAAGACCTTTTTGGCCTAGAATTGGTTGTGGTCTGTTGGGAGGCTTGGGAATCATTTTGATATGGGTTTTACCTGGGAGTAACAAGGATTTTATAAGGTAACTTGGTTGTTAAGAATTTTGGTTAGCAAGGGACACTAGAGGACTGTTATGTCTATCTTGCTTATGCAAGTGTGCATAACTGGACAGTGCTTGCCGCCCTATGATAATTATCAGCTTTTGGTTATCTTCTCTAGGATAAATTACTTGTTAAGGTCATTTTTCACTTTTTAAAACAATTTTTGGACGCTGACAAGATTTTTCCAAACGTTGTTGTGACCAAAATGGACGCTGACATGGCTTTAGGCGAACGTTGACAAGATTATAGCCGTTGGGCGTTGATGGGTTATATTTGACCGTTGACAAACAATGGGACCTACCCAGTTGTTACTTTTTGACATATTTTCAAGCCGTAATTTTAGGAGTTGTTACTTTCATTAAATGCATGAGATAACTTATAAACTTTTTCAATATTTTCATGATTGATTTTTGAAAATCTTTGCCTATTTTTGGGCCAATCACGTGCATTCATCCACTCCTATAAATTTGGCTCCTATTTTAAACAGGGTATCTATAATTCTTGTCTAACACTTTTCTCTTATCAACCTTCATCTTTTATACTTCAAATTAACAGCTTTCATCAATGGCACCAAGATTTAACTCAGCAGAATTGGATTTGGGGTTCAAGTCTCAACACAACATGATTGCTTATCTTGTTGCTGATAATACTTTGTTCCCTCAATACACACAGATGGTGGAGTATTTGAATGCATCCCCATTAAGGTATGCTCTTTCTCATGCACCACTCATTCCAGTCACACACATTAAACAGTTTTGGAACACTGTAAGTTCCTCAACAGTTAATGGAGTGACCACATTGACTTCTATTGTACATGGGAGACCTTGGGTGGTTACTGAGGCCTTGGTACGCCAGGCCTTGCATCTTGATGATGTTGATGGTGTAACCCTTCTTCCCATATCTGAAATAGAACAAGGGCTTAGGGCTTTGGGATACCCTATTCCTGATGAAGGTACTCTTAATAAGTACCATAAGCAGGAATTTCCCCCAGCCTGGAAGTACCTAATTCACATTCTCCTTCAATGTTTGAGTCCCAAATGTACTGCACACAATGAGATCAATAGATCCATTGCAACTGCTATTGTGTGTATTGCAACAGGGCAAAAGTATAACTGGTCTAAAATGATTTTTGAAGGAATGTGTAAAAACAAGGGGACAAAAATGACTTTAGCTTATCCCCGTTTTCTGCAAATGATTTTTGATGCTCAAAGATATTGTTCAAGGGATCACAATGATTTTTATAAGATCCCTGAACAAAAGAAGGCTATTTTTACCAAGATGAATTCACCACCTCATAGAGACTTACCTTTAACCCTAGCTATGCTTGCTGTTATTGCAGCAGCACAACCTCAACCAGACCCCCAACCTCATATTGACCCTCACCCACAACTTGAACCTATCCCTGAACCGTTACCCTCACCCTACCAAATGCAAATAGACCAAAATCCCTTTGACGCTGACACATCTAATGTGGGCGTTGATATGCCTATTTCCAACACTGACACCCAACCATCACAATCCCAAACACCCCTTAACCAACCCACATCTACACCTTCTTCTACACCATCTTCCACACCACCTGAATATAGGTTGATTAAACGCCAAAGGACTGCTGGAGTGTTCTCCTCTGGTGGTCCTAGCCATGAAGCAGAGAGAACCACCACCACAAGTGTGGCTGGTGACCTGGATGAGGCTGGGACTATTGGTTCTGGCTTAGCAGCTGGCCAAGGCAGTCCCACCATCATTAAGTCCTCATCCATGCCCAATGAACCTGACTTGGGAGGTCAAATCCCCATTTTGGAAGAGGGCAGACTGGAACCAATGACGCTTTTGGAATTGACGGCTGTCTGCATTAGCTTGCAAAAGCAAAATGCAGACTTAGTACAAATTGTCAGTAACCAAGGCCTTGAACTCAAGGAATTGAGGGAGAGGATTGTTGTTTTGGAGAGTGCTCATTCAAGGGGAGGTATGGAGGAGTCTTCCAAAGGGGAGGAAGATCAAAGAAATCTGAGTGATAAGAGCAGTCAAGATGGACAATCATTGGATGTTGCTGAAGCTCTTACTACTTTGAAGGAACAAACAGGTTTTGATATGTCCTTGATCTCTCCCACCAATTTAAATTTATCATTTACAGATATGTTGAGAGAGGTTACACAAGGCGCTGAGGGAAAATATTTGAGCGTTGACAAGGCAAGTTTGGACGCTGATAGAGGCATTTTGGGCGCTGATAGAGGAAATTTGGGCGTTGACAGATCTGCATATGGAGGTGATGTATTCCAGTCATCATCTATCATCAAAGATGTTCCTACTCAGGTATTATCATCTACCCTACCAACAATTGCACCAACAGATAAGGGTAAGGGTAAGTTGGTAGAAGAAATTGTTCCAAAGAATGCAGCTCAGGTTGAATTTGATAGAAGATTGGCTGAGCAAATGATGGAACAAGGTGAAAAGGAAAAGTCACCATTTGTTGTGACTTCTGAAGAAGAAAGTGATGAAGCTAGCTCAGGTTCAAGTGTGATGATTGTTGAACCAGAAAGACTTGAGTATGGTGATGAGCTTGCTAGGGAAAAGCTGAGAGATTTAAAGTTGCAGATTGATTTTGATATGCCAGAGGTAGTTCAGATGTACAATTCTTGGGAAGAAAGCTGTATGGATAATCCAGACTTGACCATTTCAGATCAGATATGGGGTTTGGAAATTCTTCTTAGAGTTCAGGAGGATTGTAAGGTGATGTTGAAGTACAAGGCAAGCAACATTCTCTCTGAGTTGAAAAGGGATAGAAGGAAGCTCTACTTTATGTTGCTCAAATGTCATGGAGTTGGATGGACACATCAGAAGCTGAAGGCTTTGACATTTGATGAGTTGGAACATAGGGCTTATCCTATTTGGGTGAAAGTGCAAGAAGAAAACACTTTCAGACTTCTTTCAGATGAAAGAAAGGAGCAACTTGCAGAAGAGATGGCAATCAAGAAAGCTATGATAGTTCCTAGACCAGTAAAGAAGGGATTTATTCTTGAGTTTCCAAAAGATATGAATCAACTATATCCAAGTGAAGCAATCATTAGAAAGAGCCTCAAGCTCTCCCCATTAGAAGCTTCAGATATGGTGCATGTGTTACCATTAGATTCCAGGAATCCAATTGTGAGTTATGATGAAGATGAATGTGGATTCTGGAAAATTGGAAGATTTGGCAAGGAGGTACACACTTTTACCACTCTCATATCTTTATTTGCAAGTTGTGACAGAGAAGACTTGGTGGACCTTTGGAGGTTGCTAGAGACCAAGTATGAGGCTGAAGCACCAACTTCAGCCAATGGAATAAAACTTTGGACCACATTCAAAAGAATGTGTGGGACAAAAGAAGAAGATCCTGAAATATGGAAGGATCTTGAAGATGATCTCAGTGGTCTTCAATGGAGGTTATATTCAGCTGCAGGTGTATACCATTTGAGTTCTACAAAGTTTGCTGAGTATTTACTTGTAGATGCTCAGTATTTCATATCCAAGGCTGTTTTGGAGAAGATGAAGGACACCCAGTTGGAGATAGACTATACAAGTGACGTGGCAAAGAATTTGATCAGATTTATTTATCACCAATATGATAAGGTTTGTCAGACTCCTCCAAGTTCTTAATGTTTATTCAGAAACTTGATCATAAGAGTGGATATCAAGTTTAGGGGAGGATTGTTGGGAATAAATTTAGGCCAGAACACTTGAACGCTGACAAGAACAACTCAAGCGTTGACAAGAGCAAAGTGAGCGCTGACAGCATAAGCGTTGACAAGTTAAAGTCAAGCGTTGACAGATTGAAGACAAGCACTGATGGAAGATGTGAGCTACACGTTTATTATATTCTAGAATACTTCTAGTAAGGATAGAGACGACAATGTATTTTCTATGTTTATCTTTACCTAGAATAGTTGATTCGTAGCTTATTGTACAAGACTTCTTGTTCTATAAAAGAAGATCTTTTAGGTTAAAGTTTAATATCAGTTTTCATAAGTTTTCGATTGTTAAACTCTTTCATTGTAACCAAGTACGATTATTCTAATACAAGTGAAAGTTTGTTTAACATCTTTGTGTTTTAGATCAAGTGTTAATTCCGCATAACACTTTGTTACTTTATTTATAAGCAAAGGTTTCTCTACGTGTAGTACTTGATTTAATCTCGTATACACAAAGCTTAATCGATCTAAGTTTGGGATCAACAAAGTTAAATATCCCATTTATGAAATTTTACTACATAACCAATTACATCACCATTTTAGTACGTGACTTTAGTCACTATAAATCATCAAAATGCATGGTCTAAAACAATCATTTTCTTTTAAGCTTCATTATGTCAAACTAAAGGATCAATTTATGTTAACCAATAGGTTATAGGATTATCATTCTTCTTATTAGAAGTAAACCCAAATTTAATGTACTAAATGAGTTTTCTTATAAGACTATAAAATAGACTAGAAAAGCATGTCTTCGTCCTTGTTCGTTATTATTAAGATCCAAAATATATATATTTTGTTAATCAATGGGTTCAAGGATTACCTCAACTCTACATTAGAAGAGATCGAAACCGAAGCAAGAAAAGAACGTCGAAAATAAACTAGACATGATCGAATCAAGAACGCCATAGATCTGATCACAAGCAGCACATTAACTCGAACAGGAACAAAATTTCACTTGTACAAAATGCGGACCCCAACAAACGAAGCTGAAACCTCATATCGACCCGAACTCGTTCTCATCGCATGCCACTATAATGATACAACTATGCATCGAAACCACGCAGGTCTGCACATCATCTAGAACGTGATGTTCACACCAATTCGGCACACGACTCCAGCCGCGTGAAGATACATCCGTAACACATACATGATCACAGACGTGAAATCCATTCGAACATAAACACCCGTACATGAAACTCGAGCAATGCTTAACGTAAACTGATATCTCCCGACGATATTGATGCTCATGAGTTGTTTTATGTGTAAATGGGGAAAAAATAACAAATGATTAAATGACTCAAATGCGGCTAAAATCTCGGATCGGTTACGGCGTCATTGATTCTTTCTATTTTCTTACCATAATTACTGATATGTGATAATAACAAAACCTTCGAGAACTTTGACTTGTTAAATGTGATTGGTGATATCCTTCAATAATTATTAATAAACACATGGTAAGTTACTCCTTAATGCTAATCTTTTATAAAGTTAGACAATGATTCTTTAAATTTCAAAATATAAAAACATGATATTTAACGTACCGAATTGAGATCATTTGCGAGTATCATAATTTATAATCATAAAAATTAAAATGAGTCATTATATTAAATCAATTAATATTTTCATGGATTTTAAGCGGGTTTTACAACTGTTACCCTCTAAAAGAATAATTCGTCCTTGAATTAGAAATCTGAAAATGTTACGGGTTTTACAATTCTCCCTCTCTAAACAAGAAAATTCGTCCTCGAATTAAAGGTAATAAGCTAATGAAATTTATAAGAACTAAAAGAACACGTAAGCTGAAAAGACATGTAAACTGAAAGGATAATTCGTCCTCGAATAGAACATAATGTTGCTGAAAGGATATAGCGTGACCTGACTGAAGAGAACATGGAACATAACATGACTGAAAGAACTTAACTCAATTATTGAAGGAAAAGGATGAGAGGTCTGGATGGACTCCTCCGTTCAAAGTGGCTCCCCGCTCGAAACGGTTCCTTTAAAGATCTTGACATAATGAACATCTTGGTCTTAATGACCCTGTCTTGACGATGCCGAAAAGTTTCTGGTTTCATACTTGAGATGGATTTTATGAATCTGATTGAATGAATAAAATATAACACGTAGGATACATGAAACGATACGTACTAATACCATGAACGATGACTTTTATATCTCTGAGCAAAGCTGCTGAAAACATATTGAGACGAACTACGTGAACAATTGTAAACATGCTATGTGAGCAATTGTGAACGTGTTCGCGATTATATGAGGAACGTTTTGCATGGAGTATATCGTGAATGTGATATGTCAAACATACTGTGAACGTGATACTAGTACATATCATGAACGTATGCTGACTGAGGAAGGAATGCCAAATGATACGGCCTGAGACGAGAAACGTCTGCCTGTGTATGGAAAAGATGTGCTAAACTTGATTCTGGTTTCTTAAGCTTCCTGTAACCATATTCAGTAACAAGCTGTGAAACGTGTATCATGAGATGGAACACGAACCTACACGTGAACAATGTCATGAACGCGAACGTGAACTTAGATCATGAGATAGCACAACATATGGACTGAAACAACACCATAATGTGAACGCGGGACGTAAACGTGAAGATGAACGTAAACATAGAGTGAACGTGAATGTACACGTGATCGTGAACATGAACGTGAGCGTGATTCGCGAACGCTAAATTCCATCTGACAAGATTGTTGATGGAATACCTTGGAATCATACGATCTATTGCTGAATTTCCTGTAGATTTGTTACTGCGTAATCATTTCGGATTAAAGAAGACGTGTAGGTTGGGTCAACTGGTTAACAACGACTTAGATAGCATCATGCTTCGTCTGAGTCTGTGATAACTGACAGTAACCTCCATGGAATCTTATCTCATTTCTGTTCAGAAATTTCTAATGGTTGTAATAACTCATTAGCATGTCGGTGTCCTGTCTTGAACCTGAGGTATGTCAGGCATCCAGATATGAACATAGCTGCATCAATTGTGTTATACTGCTTCTATTAAAATTCTGCCTCTATCAAAATTCTGCCTGGGATTATGGTACATTCTGGTGGAATCTGGGTGAATAGTCATGAAAGAATTTTGAGTCTGGGTAAAATAGATCTCTCCTAGCATAGGATCTTATGTGATACAAAATTTTAGTGTAGGTCCTCTCCTTTATGCGTAAGCTTAGACATGGAAGGCTAATCGTGGGAACTGTCAGCAATTTCCGCGGTATCAGTCAATTGAGTTCTATAAAATTTTGTACGTTAGTCACAGGCGTCGATCTTGACCATCTGGTGATGGCCTTCATCTTCGCATGATTGTCTGAAATTTCTTTCTGCTGAAATCACGTGGCTCAGAAACGTCACCTTGTTCAACTAGGATTTGTATCTGGGAAGCTGCGTATAAAATTTTCTCTTTTCGAAGATTCTGTATAACTATGAGAAGATGATTCTCGTGTTCTTCTCTAGAATTTAGCAGATCAAGATGTTATCAATGAATATACTAACGATTTTGTCTGAGAATTCATGGGAAAAAAGTTATTCATAAATTTCATAATATAGCTAGAGCATTAGGGATCTCAGAAGTATAAATCAAAATTTTAGAGAGACTAAAATATGTGCAACAGTAGTCTAGAAAACATCATGTTCTTTCTCTCACCACTGATGGTAGCATGATCAGAAATTGTTCTGGAAAATGTTTAAGACGTCATAGTAGATCAGGAAATCTTCTATACGTGGAATGAACATCGATTAAGAATGGTGATCTTGTAAAAAAAATTCGGTGGTCGATACATGATCTCATGATACCGGGTTTTTTTTTATAGACAGAGACGGTGCACCTTCTGGTGGTGTGCTAGGACGATTAAAGCCTCGTTCCGGTAACTCTTGCAGCTAATGCTGCAACTCTTTTAACTTAGCTGAATCCATGCGATAAAGAGTTTTGGAAACAGGTTTTGTTCTTAAAACAAGCTCGATGCTAAATTATGTCTCGTGGTTAGGAAGGAATTTCTGGAAACCTTTTTGGAACTACATCTGAACACTCTGGAAAATCTGCTGATCGTGGATTTAAGTAACTTCGGAAATCGGGTCATGACTGATAGTTAGAAAGTCTCTGCAGCTAAGGAATAATAAGTCACTTGCTTGTAAAGCATAACAACTTGTACTGATTTTTTTTGGCAGAAAATATAATGAATATATTTTTAAGTTAGTAAGACAGATCGTGTCTTCAACTAAAAGGAAAACCTCTATCAATATGGGTGATATCGTGGAGTCTTTTCTGGCTGGAAGGTAGGTATACATGTTTTGAGATAAAGCTGACATATGAACACGTGAAGTAAACGTGGCTGATCTCACTGAATTTATTTTGTATGTAACTTCACAGAACGAACACTGCATGTCTATCCTGGACAATACCCCCGTGGTGGTAACTGAATTTTTAAGGGTCTGATTTACGCGTGGCATGATAAAAAGGGTATACTCCCTTGGAGGGTACCTTGAATTTTTGAGGGTCTGGTTTAGAAGATATATTGAAATTATGAGTCTTGACTCGTACCTAGAGACGATACTCTTATGGCATGTACCGTGACTGGTGTCCTGATAAATATCTTCAGAAAGGGTACCTGAGGTCTGTGTCTTGACTGATGTCTTGACTGATGTCTTGACATGTGTTTTAGTAGATGAATCCGAATAAGGCTGAAAATGTTGGTAACTGCTTGGATTGGCGGTCCGGTTAGACTGCTGACCTCTGTATTTCTGGTCACGTCCGTTCCAGAGTTTTGATGGCTACTGGCTGATTAATATAAGCATGGTGGTTGTCATTACCGCATTGTCTGTTAGTTTCCCGACGGTCATTATCATGACCATGATTCATGTAACTATTTCTGCTGAGTGGCCGGCTGGGTACTCGTCCCCATTCTTCTGACTGAAAAATAGCTGTGTGAAGTGTGACATCTAACTAAGGAAGTAAAAGCATGGAATTGAATAGTAGCGTCTGATGATTGAAGTATATTCTTGTCAGAAACTTCAAATTTTTAGTTTCCGTCCTTGCTCTTGAAGAGTCTTCATAGTATAACAGCATCAGCATCTTGGGGAATCTCCAAAATATCAGTAGTGTTACCATTCGTGAGGTCTCCAAAATATTAACAGCAACGGTATCTGGTAAAATCTTCAATTCTCGAGCAGCATCAGCATATGGTAGAATATCGACAAGTGGAAACGCCTGAGATGATTGAGGATTGTTTAACGGTACACATGGAATAAGGTACATAGAGTACACCTGAACAACTGTACGTGAAGTACACGATGAATACTGTTCATGTAGTACTTCTGAAGGTTTGTTGATATGATCGATACTGGTGTCAACCGTCTGTCATGGTCAACGGAAGATAATTTAATTTAACTGGTTAGCAAACTGAACTGAAACAGTTAACATGATAGGCTGATAATTTCTGCGTAGACTTAATGTTGGTTGTATAGAGGCCGAAAAGTATGATTAAACGGAGTTTCATCAATGTTCAGTATGAAGACATGATTGATGAACACCAGAACATGATTTATCATGAAATAAGATTTTACTGTAATCCTTCTGTATTTTAGCCTGAAAGCATCATCACCTTGCTGAAAACATAATCAGCATAAGGAAACATGAGACTTAATTAGAATGAAAATGACGTCCACGTGAGAGTATAAAACTTGACTGATACAAAGAACATAGAAGGATAATCGACAGAGGTTTAACATCAACTGATGTGGATGGCTATGGTTCAATCCATAGAATTTAAGTAACAAAACATGTGACTAAGTATGGGCGATTCTAGTTCGATCCATACTTGTCAAAATTTTCTGAGAACTGTCATGTATAGAAATTTACAATCTGGGACTAAATATGGATGGCTATAGTCCAATCTATACTTGTCAAAATTTTATAAAATGTCATGATGTGAGCAAAGGTGAACGTCTATGGTTCAGTTCACTAAACAATATTCGACTGAAAGAATGAAAATTTGACCTGAAAAATGGTGAACGTTTTTGGCTGGTTCACCAAGTAATATTTGACTGAAAACATGAATCTGACATGAGTAAGGGTAAACACCTATGGGTCGGTTTACCAATACAAAATCTGAACGGGCAAGGGTGAACACCTATGGGTCGGTTCACCAAAACAAAATTCGAATGAAAAGCACATGCGACTAAACATGGCCAGTCCTGTACCAACCTTTTACTTAGTCAAAAACTTTAAGAAAACTGACTAATAAATGCATGAGAAACATAAATGATAACAACGCCAAAATCTGGGAAGATCCTGGTGACTACCCACTAGTCACAAGTCAAGTTTTAGAGCCTACAGGTCGAACCTATAGCTCTGATACCATAATTGTAACACCCCACTTGGATAAGTGGACCGTTACGTGTATTTATTGCGTGTCATCAAAGCATATAAGGTAAATGTCCTAAAACATTAACTGACCATAAAGGAAATACTGGAATCAAACATCGGTAATCCAAACATAAGCTCAAAACATGAAAAGTAAATACTGAAAGAAAGGACTAAACAATGTCCAAACAAGAAAAAATGTATGAAGTGCATAAGTAAAGAAGTCTGGATAGCTTCCATCCAAATGCACGTACTCTCAGAATCCTAAGAGCGTCCTGGTGTACCTGCCGTTAGAACATGAAACGAAACTACGATTGAGCATAACGCTCAGTGAACGGATATAAGAGCAAGATAAGTAATACTGGAATGAAACAGATGACAAACACTGAAGCTGTAAAGACTAATATATAAAGAGCAGCGGAAAACTGTGTATGTTTTTGAAGAATCTGGTTTATAACTGATAAAGTTGTACTATTAACTGTTAAATCTAAAAACATGCATTTACTATATTTTAATTGCCAAGAGCTTATATATGTCATGTGCTGTAACCACGTCTTCATGAATACATGGAGGGGTGACCTCGTCATGCTATAGAGGGGTGACCTCTAAATAATATGCTGGGTGGAGGGATCAACTCCAATATGAAGGATGTAGAGCACACACCACATTCACCTGATAAGCTGTAAACTGATAACCTAGGATGCATCCATATGCCCCGCTGATAATACTGATAAAATGGCCAAGATGAAATAAATGGGACGCTGCGAGAAATCACTCCCCCGTAGAAGAGTCATGACACTGGTGCCTCTAGTATCATGGTTACGGTACCTCGGTAACTAGTACATAACTGTTCATGCTTGTATATAAAGCTCAGGTAAATTTATTTAGTTATTAAAAAGATTACTGATAAAGTTAGAACATATACTGGGGAAAAACATTTGGCTGCAGACGGGAAATCCTAATGATGCATAGAAGGAAGTCCTGGATGAAGAACGGGAAATCCGTACGATCAATCAAATAATTGAAGGAGACAATTAATAATAGAGAGATAGGAGTATCCGTACCTTAGCCAAACTCGACGCTTAAACAAAATCCAAAGTTATTTCCACATCGAAAACTCTACATGTAATACAAATTTCTAATGAATAATAGCTGAACGAACTAAAGTTTCGTTATCAAATCTTTACGTTCTATCAGTAGTTGTTTATTTGGTCATTATCCTTAAGATAACTTAAATATCCCATTTATGAAATTTTACTACATAACCAATTACATCACCATTTTAGTACGTGACTTTAGTCATTGTAAATCATCAAAATTCATGGTCTAAAACAATCATTTTCTTTTAAGCTTCATTATGTCAAACTAAAGGATCAATTTATGTTAACAAATAGGTTAAAAGGATTATCATTCTCCTTATTAGAAGTAAACCCAAATTTAATGTACTAAATGAGTTTTCTTATAAGAGTATAAAATAGACTAGAAAAGCATGTCTTCGTCCTTGTTCGTTATTATTAAGATCCGAAATATATATATTGTATTAATCAATGGGTTCAAGGATTACCTCATTCTACATTAGAAGAGATCGAAACCGAAGCAAGAAAAGAACGTCTAAAACAAACTAGACATGATCGAATCAAGAACGCCATAGATCTGATTACAAGCAGCACATTAACTCGAACAGGAACAAAATTTCACTTGTACAAAATGCGGACCCCAGCAAACGAAGTTGAAACCTCATATCGACCCGAACTCATTCTCATCGCATTCCACTACAATGATACAACTATGCATCGAAACCACGCAGGTCTGCACATCATCTAGAACATGATGTTCACACTAATTCGGCACACGACTCCAGCCGCGTGCCGGTACGTCCTTAACACATACATGATCACAGACGTGAAATCCATTCGAACATAAACACCCGTACATGAAATTCAAGCAATGCTTAATGTAAACTGATATCTCTCGACGATATTGATGCCCATGAGTTGTTTTATGTGTAAATGGGGAAAAAATAACAAATGATTAAATGACTCAAATGCGGCTAAAATCTCGGATCGGTTATGGCGTCATTGATTCTTCTATTTGCTTACCTTAATTACTGATATGTAATAATAACAAAACCTTCGAGAATTTTGACTTGTTAAATGTGATTGGTGATGTCCTTCAATAATTATTAATAAACACATGGTAAGTTACTCCTTAATGCTAATCTTTTATAAAGTCAGACAATGATTCTTTAAATTTCAAAATATAAAAACATGATATTTAACGTACCGAATTGAGATCATTTGCGAGTATCATAATTTCTAATCATAAAAATTAAAATGAGTCATTATATTATATCAATTAATATTTTCATGGATTTTAAGCGGGTTTTACATTATTTCATCCCAACTTTTGGAAGAACACAAAGACGATCTAATTGACATTCTCAAGAAGCATAAACAAGCCTTTGCTTGGAAAACTTCTGACATTCCTGGCATATGTCCATCGTTCTGCAAACACAAAATCCAACTTTCGGATAACAAGAAACCAATTGTTGAAAAACAACGAAGATTAAATCCTAACATGAAAGATGTTGTTAAAAAAGAAATCCTTAAACTCTTAGACTCTGGAATAATCTACCCAATCGTCGATAGCCCATGGGTTAGTACTATTCATTGTGTACCTAAAAAGGGAGGTATCACTGTAATAACTAACGAAAACAACAAATTAGTACCAACACGAACCATCACCAGATGGAGAGTTTTTATTGATTATCAAAAACTAAATGATGCAACCGCGAAAGATCATTTTCCTTTACCCTTTATGGATCAAATTCTAGAAAGACTCGCAGGAAATGAATACTTTTGTTTCCTCGATTGTTTTTTGGATACTTTCAAATCCCAATCGACCCCATGGATCAAGAGAAAACCACGTTTACTTGTCCATTTGGAACTTACGCTTATAGGCGCATGCTTTTGGCCTATGTAATGCACCTACTACTTTTCAAAGGTGTATGATTGCAATCTTTCACGATATGATTGAAGAATCAGTCGAAGTCTTCATGGACGATTTCTCCGTCTTTGGAAATTCTTTTGGCACATGTCTAAATAATCTCGATAAAATGTTAGCACGATGCGAAGAAGCAAATCTTGTGCTAAACTGGGAAAAATGTCACTTTATGGTTAAAGAAGGAATTGTGCTTGGACACAAAGTGTCTGGAGCCGGCCTTGAAGTTGACAAAGCAAAAATAGACGTGATCGCAAAACTCCCACCACCTACTAATGTTAAAGGCATTACAAGTTTCTTAGGTCATGCCGGTTTTTACCGACGATTTATCAAAGAATTTACGAAAATCGCAAGACCTTTAACTCAACTTCTAGAGAAAGAAAGAACGTTCGATTTTAACGACGAATGTTTTTCAGAATTTAAAATACTTAAAGAAAAACTTACGTGCACACCCATTATTACAAGCCCCAAATGGAACCTTCCATTTGTGCTTATGTGCGATGCTAGTGAACATGCCCTTGGAGCCGTCCTTGGACAAAAAGATGGTAAACAATTTCATCCCATCTATTTTGAAAGTAGAACTCTTAACGCAACCCAAAAAATTTATACAATTACGGAAAAAGAACTCATGGCTGTAGTTTACGCATTTGACAAATTTTGATCATACCTCGTATTGTAAAAAACGATAGTCTACACCGATCATTCAGCTTTAAAATACTTGTTCAAAAAACAAGACGCCAAACCTCGTCTAAAACGACGGATATTGCTTTTACAAGAATTTGATTTGGAAATTAAAGATAAAAAAAGGAGCTGAAAATGTTGCTGCCGATCATATATCTCGCATAGTGAATGATGATTCTAGCGATGATGAAATCGATGATTTTCCCGATGAGCATATAATGCAAGTAAGTACTAACAATACACCATGGTTCGCAGACTTTGCAAACTATTTGGCTGTAGGTATTTTACGAAAGGGAATGACACACCAAAAAAAGAAAAGATTTTTCTATGAACTAAAAAAATACTTTTGGGACGATCCTTACTTATTTAGAATTTGTTCCGATGGAATAATCCGACGTTATATTTCCGGATTTGAATCTAGAAAAATTCTCGATGAATGTCACTACGGACCGACCGGAGGACATTACGCCGCGAACACCACCGCTAAAAAAGTGTTCGACGCTGGCTTTTATTGGCCAACAATTATTCGTGAAGCTCATACCTTAGTACGACTATGTGAAGCATGTCAAAGGACTAGAAATATTTCTAAAAGATATGAAATGCCTCTAAATAACATCCATGTCTGTGAAATCTTTGACGTGTGGGGTATCAACTTCATGGGACCGTTTCCTAAATCTTACAAATGTGAATACATTTTAGTCGCCGTCGACTATGTATCGAAATGGGCCGAAGCTCAAGCTTTACAAACAAACGATGCAAGAGTTGTTCGCATTCTTAAAGAAATTATTCTGTCATTTTTGAATGCCAAAGCACTAATAAGCGACAGAGGAACTCATTTATGTAACAAACTCATGGAAAATATTATGAAAAGATATGGAGTGAACCACCGATTTTCCACATCTTACCACCCTCAAACGAGTGGCCAAGTTGAAAACACTAATAGAGCTCTCAAACGTATACTTGAAAAGACCGTTCAAAACAACCCTACTTGTTGGTCTAAAAAATTAGAAGATGCTCTATGGGCCTTTCGTACCGCATTCAAAACACCAACTGGAATCACACCGTACAAACTGTTGTATGGAAAGACATGCCATCTGCCAATAGAATTGAACACCATTAATAAAATGATTTTACTAAGTTCGTTTTGTCTCGACTCGATTCGAATTGACCACGGTTAAATGTGTGACTCATTCGTTCTTGGTAAATAAAGAAAATGTCGTTGATTAACTAATTGAAATAAAAATGAAAGATTGAAAAGATTAAAACTAAAATTAAAGACTTTTAAAAATAAAAGACTAAAGATTAAAAGAAAAAAAATTAAAACTTTAAAGAAAAGTAAATTTGAAAACTTAAAATTTTATATAAAAAAAGTAAACTTGAAAATAAACTACTTAGAAAATAAACTAAGACAAAACAATTAAAATAAGACTTATGAAAAATGGCGAGAAAAATTAAATTCAAAAAAACAATATGGAAAACAAGCAAAACATAAGTTTGGGAAAAAACAACTCTACACCTAATCCGGAATTGAAATCATCAACAATTCGGAATGCCCTATTTTCAACACAATCCGGAATACAGAAAGAACAAGCAATCCGGAATACGAGTCTTGAACTCAATCCGGAATGTGTCTCATCCCTTATCCGGAATCTGTATTACTAAAGTAATCCGGAATACGTTGCTGCACTCAATCCAGAATGTCTAGATGCTATTCGGAATCCATAGCACACATGTAATCCGGAATACGCCATGTCTACCTAATCCGGAATACATATTCCGGACATAATCCGGAATACACAAAAACAAAACAATCCGGAATAATTATATAGGATGTAATCAGGAATACATATCCAAGGTGTAATCCGGAATCTGTGTAAGTGCTACAATCCGGAATAAATAGTGGTCTAATCCCGGATAAGTGTACTGAACCTTACACGAAATGATCATATCAAGCTTATTCGGAATACTAGGGTTTGTAAAACCCGGATAAGCTAAAAATAAGCAAAAACCTAATAAGCACTTATCAAAATCTTAACCAAAATAACTTTAAGAAAAAGCTAATAAGCCACAATTCAAAAAAACTTTAAAAACTTTAAATAATCAAAATATTAAAAATCAACTTTTAGAATATTAAACTATCAAAAGCAATTAATTAAAAATGAGACAAACACATAATAATCTATAAGAACAATAAGCTAAAACAATCAATCACATGAAAACCATAAGAACAATGAAATAAGCATATCAATAAGCAAATAAGCATAAAGATTAAACAAACTATATGATTAACCAAATCAAAACATAAGATTTAAAAACAAGAAAGGTAGAATGAGAATGATTGTAAAAAGCTTGAAATAAGATGAAGATTCAAGATTCAAGACTACAAGATTAAAGATGAAAGCTTAAGAACATGAAATAAATCTAGAGAGAGAAAGTAATTTAATCTACTCCTACTCCTAAAACTAATCTATCTAATTCTATCTAACTCCCCACAGATGAAGGTCTTGGAGTCTATTTATAGGAGGAGGAGTGGTAGGTGATGTTGCTTCCCTCTTTCTCTTTGTCTTCTCGGCTTCTAAATTAATTCGTCTTTCTCGACTTTGCTTCGGGATTTATCGATTGATAAAATGAACTCGTCTTCTAATTTTCTTCTTTAACAAGACTTGGTTCTTCGACTTCGTTAAACTTTCGTCTTTTGACTTTTTCTTCGATAAATCTTCCGAATAGGCCTTTGACTTCCGTTCTTTTTGCACTTTTAATCTTTTGACTTCGTCTTTTGTATTTTTCTTCGATAAAAGCCCGTGAAAGCCCGTGTTTTCTTCCTTTTTCATCTTTTGGTCCTAAAACACAACAAAAACACAAACCACGTATAATTCCGACATTTATGACATTAAATGCACGTTTTGGTCTCGTTTTTAGTTGTTCTAAGTGGTAAAAGGATAAGTGTTTTCACACTTATTAAATCCCCTACACTTGACCATTGCAATGCCCTCATACAATGCATTAATTACAAAGCAAGATTTATATTCTCCATCATAATCAACCCACCTTGTCCTTTATAAGATATACTATTAATACTATAGTAATAATAAAACTAAAGTACGATGAGACGATAAAAACTTTAATCAAGGAAACAAAAGACAAAACAATTTCCACTTTATTTATTTACTTGAAATTGTTTGATGGAAGAAACTCGTAAAGAAATCTAAGACTTACATTAGGGCTTTTGGTGTCAAGAATGTTTATCACCCTCAAATTTCACGTTCCCCAAACCAAGCTTAAAAACGAGATCATTGTTATTATAAGTTAGTAAAGCTAACACTTACTCATGTGGCCTAATTATTCACTTAAACTCCCTTATTCCTAGATGTATCTCTTATATTTTATTGTTGTCTTGAATGATCACGAGGATGCATTGTTGACTTATTTTGATAGTTTATTTAGGCTGAAAATAAAGTAGGACGATTTAATCAATAGTTAGCTAAAGGACAAAATCTTTTAGAACTGCTTCTCGAAACCTCATAAAGTTCATATCTTGGCATAACTCGTTTCACGATTTGAGACCTTTCTCGGATCGATATTTGGCATTGACTTCATACTTCGAATCTTGAGAGAAGATCTTGAAATAATGGTTTTCTCTTCATAATAGGAATTTCTTCACTTGAAGTTATTGAGAGATTCTTCATACTTGGACCACGACTTATTCATTTTTTATCCAATATTTATTTCGGATTTTGATATACAACGATCTGCCTCCTTTTAGGACTTGGATCTATTTATCCTCATACCTTGTTAGGGTCTTTTCGTATAGACTTCTCCATGATCTTTAGGGGAGTATTTTCTTTTCGTCGTGTGTCTCGATCCTTCATATTGATTTTTGAATAATGATTCTTCACATCACTTTGGATCTTTAGCAACAAAATGTAGCCCTCATGCCTTGTTAGGGCCTTTTCGGACTCGCCAATCTTCGCATCCCGCTTCAATAAGTTATGCCTTGGCTATGAACTCTAATTAATCCCGAGTAACTTTTAAACGCTCTTGTGCTAGAAGCTAAGTAACTTTTCAAATCGTACAACCTTACTTATTGCAATTATTTATTATAACAAGTGATGGGAGAAAAAAGCTCATAATTAACTCACATAAGTTCATGAAAGAATACCAAACTTAAAATCGACTCTATCATCTCTCGTTCTCCACAATTTAAAATCTCAAGGAATGAGGCTCGTGGATGCTTAGCCTATTAAATCAAAATTTTGGGTTTTCAAGTCATCTATAGGATTTTGCATCTTCTTAGACTTTTTCAAGTTTAGAATTTGCATTTTAAAGTTCCCTTGATAAACGACTTTCTAGGATCAATTATAGGAACTTGCGAAAAGTTCTTGTTCTTAACCCGTAAGAGTTAAGACTTTCGTGTTTTAAAGTTCCCTATATAAAAGTCTAGAAAAACTTGATTTAAACACGTTAAGGATACTAGCTAGAGTAAATTCAAATAAGTAAAATCGGGTTGAGTCAAAAGATTCATGACGAGCCTAATATATCAAAGACATCTAAACTTATTAAAATCATTTTATTAAAATTTATTTTAGAAATGAAAGAAAATAACGATAACAAAGGAAAATACTACTAGGCCAAAATAGATCAAAATTTTGAAAAATGTCGAAAAATCAATTTTCCGGTTAAAATGAGGACAAATTCATGGAAAAGCCCACTTAACTTCGTTAGAAGTGCCCCTACACTTGATATAAACATTTTCCTCAATGTTTAAGCATGTGGGAGTAAACTCCCCTACACTTAGTACATTGTGCACTTTGTTTAAGTCTTGCTAAGGAAGAGACAACTATAGTGATTCAATGTCAACATATAAGATATGAAATATTGAATCACAAAAGTTTAGGATAGAACCGGAAAGACGAGAAGACGGAATCAAGGGTCGTCAAAAGTCATCAAAAGTCATCAAAAGTGAATCTTTGAAATCTCCAATCCCTGCACATCATAAGAAAGAAAAAAACAAACACCTACTAGGGTCTCCCCTACAATTATTATGAAAACGGATAAAAAGGATAGATTATCGGGTTGCCTCCCGAAAAGCGCTTGTTTTTGTTAACCGAGTCACGAGCCTGACTCATCCCCGAATTAAATGGTCCATGGGAAATCCTCTAATGTAATACCGGGATCAAAAATCTTGTCCTCGTTCCCGGAGGAACATAATAAATGAGAGGCAGGAGGATAAGTCTTGAACGGTAGAAAAGTCCTCTCAATATACGAAAGGTATGTGAAATCATGATCCACGGGAGGTGGGGTGGGTAAAGGAAGCAAATTGTTATCCCCCCAAGACAATGGATGCTCACTGAACGGCAAAGCCGTAAAGGTGTCAATCATAGAATAGTCAATGTCACCGCCTGGGTCAAAGCACTTATTCTCAGTAATGGGCTCCAAAGTATGGGATGAAAGGTGCTCGGGAGGGGAACTTGGGACAATTTCTTCATGCATCAAAGTATTAAAAAGAATATCCTCCTCCGTGTCATCATCATCAATACCCGGAGGTATTGAGAGAATGTCGATTTCCTCCATAAATGTATCATTATGCTCAACTGGAGTAAGAAACGGGGGTAAAGACTCGGTAATAGGAGTAGAATTCAACGCTTCAATTTTAGCAATAAGAAAACTAACTTTCAATAGTTTGTTGCGAAGAATAACGTCTTCCACCTCATCTAAAAGACCAAGTTCTGTGGTGAACTTCTCGTAAGTCGGAGAGAATAAATCAACATCGCCCTCATCGCCCGGATGAGATTGAGAAATTTCAAAAGTGAAATTCTCATAGCATGGAGAAAAATCATCATTAAGAGCGGCCTCATCCGTAAGCTCCGCAAAAGTCGGTACATCACAAACCTCATCAAATAAGTTGTCGAGACCAAATTCACTAATCTAACTTGATGTATCACAATCCATAGACGCATTTGGGATATTGAGAGAAGGAATTACAATTGCACTAGGATGTTGAGCAACAAGATCATTCCAAGAAATAGTAGTCTCATCGTCATCATCATCATAATAGTATGGACGCACAAGCGGAGGAGTATAAGCCTCGATATTCGATATTTGCTCTTGTCGGCTTGCCTCCTGCAAGATAGCTGGGAGTCGATTTAATCTTTCTATAATTCCAGCCAAACTAGTGCATTTTTCCTCACTCATGCCAAAAGAAGGTTGATGATGGGGGGTGTATTATGGGGGTTCAAAATTATGAAAACCGGAATTATAGCACGGAGTTGGTTCATAATAATTCATCAGTTGACAATAAGAAGTATCGTGAGGGCCCCTACAATTGTTTCAATACGAGTATTGAGAAAAACCTGGTGCATTTTGCGGATACGGATCATCATATATGGATGAGGGTGAGATAGTGTAATCATTCATGTAGTATGAATTGAAGTGTGAATTGATCGAATTGCACGATAAACAACGTCTGAATCCGCAATTGAGGATATCTTGTCTGCACCATTCGCAGGAACACCATGGACATGATTGACTACCAGACGATGGTCTTCCACACCCTACACAATCAACATACGAATCCATTAAGAATTAAACACAATAGAGAAGTAAGAGGAATATTTTTGTCCCCGGCAGCGGCGCCATTTTAATAAAATAATTTTACTAAGTTCGTTTTGTCTCGACTCGATTCGAATTGACCACGGTTAAATGTGCGACTCAGTCGTTCTTGGTAAATAAAAGAAAATGTCGTTGATTAACTAATTGAAATAAAAATGAAAGATTGAAAAGATTAAAACAAAAGTTAAAGACTTTTAAAAATAAATGACTAAAGATTAAAAGAAAAAAAAAATTAAAACTTCAAAGAAAAGTAAATTTGAAAACTTAAAACTTTATATAAAAAAAAGTAAACTTGAAAATAAACTACTTATAAAATAAACTAAGACAAAACAATTAAAATAAGACTTAAGAAAAATGGCGGGAAAAATTAAATTCAAAAAACAATATGGAAAACAAGCAAAACATAAGTCGGGAAAAAAAACAATTCTACACCTAATTCGGAATTGAAATCATCAACAATTCAGAATGCCCTATGTTCAACACAATCCTGAATACAGAAAGAACAAGCAATCAGGAATATGAGTCTTGAACTCAATCCGGAATGTGTCTCATCCCTTATCTGGAATCTGTATTACTAAAGTAATCCGGAATACGTTGCTGCTCTCAATCCGGAATGTCTAGATGCTATTCGGAATACGCCATGTCTACCTAATCCGGAATACATATTCCGGACATAATCTGGAATACACAAAAACAAAACAATCCGGAATAATTATGTAGGATGTAATCCGGAATACATATCCAAGGTGTAATCCGGAATCTGTGTAAGTGCTACAATCCGGAATAAATAGTGGTCTAATCTGGGATAAGTGTACTGAACCTTACACGGAATGATAATATCAAGCTTATTCGCAATACTAGGGTTTGTAAAACCCGGATAAGCTAAAAATAAGCAAAAACCTAATAAGCACTTATCAAAAACTTAACCAAAATAACTTTAAGAAAAAGCTAATAAGCCACAATTCAAAAAAACATTAAAAACTTTAAATAATCAAAATATTAAAAATCAACTTTTAAAAGATGAAACTATCAAAAGCACTTAATTAAAAATGAGACAAACACACGATAATCTATAAGAACAGTAAGCTAAAACAATCAATCACATGAAAACCATAAGAACAATGAAATAAGCATATCAATAAGCAAATAAGCATAAAGATTAAACAAACTATATGATTAACCAAATCAAAACATAAGATTTAAAAACAAGAAATGTAGAATGATAATGATTGTAAAAAGCTTGAAATAAGATGAAGATTAAAGATTCAAGATTACAAGATTAAAGATGAAAGCTTAAGAACATGAAATAAATCTAGAGAGAGAAAGTAATTTAATCTACTCCTACTCCTAAAACTAATCTATCTAATTCTATCTAACTCCCCCCAAATGAAGGTCTTGGAGTCTCTTTATAGGAGGAGGAGTGGTAGTTGATGTTGCTTCCCTCTTTCTTTTTGTCTTCTCGGCTTCTTAATTAATTCGTCTTTCTCGACTTTTCCTCGGGATTTGTCGATAGATAAAATGAACTCGTCTTCTAATTTTCTTCTTTAACAAGACTTGGTTCTTCGACTTCGTTAAACTTCCGTCTTTAGACTTTTTCTTCGATAAATCTTCAGAATAGGCCTTTGACTTCCGTTCTTTTTGCAATTTTGATCTTTTGACTTCGTCTTTTGTCTTTTTCTTCGATAAAAGCCCGTATTTTCTTCTTTTTTCATTTTTTGGTCCTAAAACACAACAAAAACACAAACCACGCATAATTCTGACATTTACGACATTAAATACACGTTTTGGTCTCATTTTTAGTTGTTTTAAGTGGTAAAAGGATAAGTGTTTTCACACTTATTAAATACCCTACACTTGACCATTGCAATGCCCTCATGCAATGCAGTAATTATAAAGCAAGATTTATATTCTCCATCATAATCAACCCACCTTGGGCTTTATAAGATATACTATTAATACTATAATAATAAAACTAAATTACGATGAGACGATAAAAACTTTAATCAAGGAAACAAAAGACAAAACAATTTCCACTTTATTTATTTACTTGAAATTGTTTGATAGAAGAAACTGGTAAAGAAATCTAAGACTTACATTAGGGCGTTTGGTGTCAAGAATGTTTATCACCCTCAAGTTTCACGTTCCCCAAACCAAGCTTAAAAACGAGATCATTGTTATTATAAGTTAGTAAAGCTAACACTTACTCATGTGGCCCAATTATTCACTTAAACTCCCTTATTCCTAGATGTATCTCTTATATTATATTGTTGTCTTGAATGATCACGAGGATGCATTGTTGACTTATTTTGATAGTTTATTTAGGCTGAAAATAAAGTAGGACGATTTAATTAATAGTTAGCTAAAGGACAAAATCTTTTAAAACTGCTTCTCGAAACCTCATAAAGTTCATATCTTGGCATAACTCGTTTCACGATTTGAGACCTTTCTCGGATCGATATTTGGCTTTGAATCTTGAGAGACGATCTTGAAATAATGGTCTTCTCTTCATAATAGGAATTTCTTCACTTGAAGTTTTTGAGAGATTCTTCATATTTGGACCACGACTTCTTCATTTTTTCTCCAATATTTATTTCAGACTTTGATATACAACGATCCGACTCCTTTTAGGACTTGGATCTATTTATCCTCATACCTTGTTAGGGTCTTTTCGGATAGAATTCTCCATGATCTTTAGGGGAGTATTTTCTTTTCGTCGTGTGTCTCGATCCTTCATATTGATTTTTGAATAATGATTCTTCACATCACTTTGGATCTTTAGCAACAAAATGTAGCCCTCATGCCTTGTTAGGGCCTTTTCGGACTCGCCAACCTTCGCATCCCGCTTCAATAAGTTATGCCTTGGCTATGAACTCTAATTAATCCCGAGTAACTTTTAAACGATCTTGTGCTAGAAGTTAAGTAACTTTTCAAATCGTACAACCTTACTTATTGCAATTATTTAATATAACAAGCGATGGGAGAAAAAAGCTCATAAGTAACTCACATAAATTCATGAAAGAATACCAAACTTATAATCGACTGTATCATCTCTCGTTCTCCATAATTTAAAATCTCAAGGAATGAGGCTCGTGGATGCTTAGCCTAGTAAATCAAAGTTTTGGGATTTCAAGTCATCTATAGGATCTTGCATCTTCTTAGAATTTTTCAAGTTTAGAATTTGCATTTTAAATTTCCCTTGATAAATGACTTTCTAGGATCAATTACAGGAACTTGCGAAAAGTTCTTGTTCTTAACCCGTAAGAGTTAAGACTCTCGCTCTTTAAAGTTCCCTATATAAAAGTCTAGCAAAACTTGATTTAAACACGTTAAGGATACTAGCTAGAGTAAATTCAAATAAGTAAACTCGGGTTGAGTCAAAAGATTCATGACGGGCCTAATATATCAAAGATATATAAACTTATTATAATCATTTTATTAAAATTTATTTTAGAAATGAAAGTAAATAACGATAACAAAGGAAAATACTACTAGGCCAAAACAGATCAAAAATTTTGAAAAATGTCGAAAAATCAATTTTCCGGTTAAAATGAGGACAAATTCATGGAAAAGCCCACTTAACTTCGATAGAAGTCCCCCTACACTTGATATAAACATTGTCCTCAATGTTTAAGCATGTGGGAGTAAACTCCCCTACACTTAGGACATTGTGCACTTTGTTTAAGTCTTGATAAGGAAGAGACAACTATAGTGATTTCAATGTCAACATATAAGATATGAAATATTGAATCACAAAAGTTTAGGATAGAATTGTGAAGACGGGAACACGGAATCATAGGTCGTCAAAAGTCATCAAAAGTGAATCTTTGAAATCTCTAATCCCTGCACATCATAAGAAAGAAAACAACAAACACCTACTAGGGTCTCCCTGATGTTGCGGTTTTTAGTCGTTTTACTTACCTTTAGGAAAAAGTAAGCAAACACTAAGTCATGGTAAGTATTAATCAATACGTTTTAGGAAAAACGTAAAGACGACAATTGAGTTCGTTCTCGGTGGAGGTATGGTGTTTAGCCAAAGATATAGACGTATTTAATCGAGTTGTTACGCTTTTGGAAAGAATGAAAGAAAAGAAAACGAGATCGGACTACGTTGAAAACGGTCGAAAATGCTCAAACGTACGAACGTAAAAACGCGACCCAACGAAAAATTTAACCTAAAAAATAATTAAAAATCACTAAAATGTTCTAAAAATCCTAACTAAGAAGAATACGCAAACCAAAAATTTTGAAAACTTTTAAATTAATCTATATTAATTTTTAAAATTAAATAAAAAATCTAAAAATAAAACTAGCTTAAGAAAAAGACAAAATTCAAACTTTTTTATTTTTAAACCTAAAGTGTATTATTTAAAAACTAAAAAAAAAAATTTTAAAAATAAAAACTTAATTTAACTATTTTTTATGACTTTTCTCAGATTTAAAACTAAAATATTCCTAGAAAATGAAATAAAAAAAGAAAATTATGAAATTTAATCTATACAAAAGCAAATTTATTTTTCCTACGTACTAAATGACAAAAGAAAATTTTAGAAAAAAGAATTATATTTTTTAGACTTTTAAATTTTTTTTAATGAATTAAATAAAATTAAAAACTAATTAAATAATTAAAAATATTAAATGATTTTTATAAGAAACCAAAAATTTATAGAAAATATTCAATACTAATCTAGCTCTAGTAAAAATAATAAGCTGACAAGAAAAGCCTATATAAGCTCGAAATAAGCTTAAAGGGCTTATTAGCTTGAAATAATACGAAACTAAAAAAAACGTATAAAGGAAAAAGAAAAGAAATTGTTAACAAAAAGAAACCATAGAGCAGAAGGTTGGACAGTGTGGTTATTGTGTTCGTTATGTACAATAGGTCTGGGGTTCGAAACCTACAAGCAGCCTACTTTTTGGCAGTTTACCTTTAATACAGGAAAGAAATAAAAAAAACGTATAAAATAAACTTGTAAGGAGATATAAACAAATAGGTTTGTAGATCAGATGGTTCCTTAGAATGTTGTGTCTTTATGGTGCAGTGAGGTCATGAGTTCAACTCTCACCTACTGCAACTTTTTGCTATTCTTTTTCTTTTCTAGACAGAAAACATAGAAGATACAATATAAAACAGAAATGAATGGAGCAGTTAACAAGATAGACAAAGAGAGCAGCTGGTAATGGTTCTATGTGTCATGTCTGTTTGGAAGTGCAGAGGTTAAGGCTTCAATTCCTACCTGCTGCAACTTTTGCTATGTTTTTTTTAATACTGCTTAGTTGCTTTTGGAAAAAAGCAACAATCCCACAGCAGTTGGCTAGTGGGGTGCTTGTAAGATCCTTAAAATACAAACATAAACCACAAAACACACAAATAGATCACATTACACAGAAATCCAAATGGAACTCAATTAAAAGGGCTGATGAACAGTACTTAACGACAACACACAACACAAACAATCCTAAATCGTAGATTCAAGGTTCACAGCAGTCTACTTTCTTCCTTTTGGTTTACTTTGTTTACTTGCACAGGCATGAACACACAAAAAAAGGCACCACTTTTTTTTAGGCTATCTTTGGGAACAATCAACACCAGCTCTTTTTTTTTCTCTCTTGTGTTTTGATACAGTAAACAAACAACCCTACAATCTATTTTTTTTATGTCTGCTGTCAAAAAAAAACAATAAGACACAACTTATAAACACCAAACCTAATACAAATGCCACAAAAATTTGGATAAGCACAGTAGAAAACTAATTGATGCACCAACAGAAACAGTAAGCACTTGTTCTTCTTTTACTTTGCTGGTGTATATTTTTGGCTGTTGGTATTGGGACAAATGGCACAGGCAAATAAACAAACTCAAGCAACAAACACGAATTCAAATTTACCTAGCAAGTGGAAGCTGTGATATGCACAGCGGGTAAGAGAGAATAGGCCTGCACCCTCTTTGTTTCTGTTTTCATACAGTGACTCACAAGCAAGTGCAAACGAAATATAAACAGCCAATTTCAAATGCACAATTAGTTGTCTAGATGAGCTCCACTCGTGATCAAACCTTAAAACAATTACAACTTGGCTAGAAATCTAGAGATGTGCTAAATCCTAACATAAAAATCTTTCATTTGCGCATTGGTCTCTGAGCTAAACAAGTAATGAGCGACCTTCAAACAGAGGTACACAACCTCTCTTTATACAAAACACTCAAATAACTAAAAGTGGGCAGTCATCAAGAAACAATAAATAACAACTTCATACCTAAAAATCTAAACCCTACAGCTATGATTACAACAGAAATTATGAACTAACTTTTTTTTTGGATTTTAAGGTTTTGAGACAAATTAAAAGCACTATTATGCTACTACTAACCTATTAGTGAAAAAGAAGTGCAAAACTTAATCCTAACCTAAACTGGTATGATTGGGCTGTTTAACGCTCCCTATTCAGCAACCTTGCGTTACAAACTTGTGACCAAGAACACTTGACAAACCAAACTCACCAGGTAACTAAATCATATCCTCTGTCTACCTATAATTTATCCGAATAACAAGATCAAATAACAAATACTACACAATAGCAGTCCTATACTACCACTTAACAAATTTTTGTTAAATATCGTAAAACCAAATTTTAAACTAAAGCCACCAATCTTTGCACAAAAACTAACTTCTCTATACCTTATAAAAAAATTGCAGAGCTAAGCACGCTTGGAGGTCAATAACTACCCCTAAACCTTGCCGTCCCAAACACCTTTCATAAAGCTTAGATGGTCGATTTTTTTAAAAGATTTTGGACAGATTTCATATGCAAGCTAGTATAATAACACAAACACAAAACATGGATCAAAATGGGCCTATTTTAGCACCAAGACACATAGATAATCAGCAGGCTCATAAAGTCACATGACTACTTAACTAATTTTTTTGCTTAAACATAAAAAGAACTCACCTCCAAGGTGTACATCCACACCTTGGACGGTTTGAGCTGAAGTGCTAGCGAAACAAGCACTAGCTTCCCTATCACCTGCTAAGAGTAACAAACTTGAACAATAACAATGATCAAACAACTGATTTCATTTTTCTTCCACTTTCTTTCTTGAAAACTTTGAAACCAAATCACCAAACATAAATTTAACACAAAATGTGAACCTATGAACAAAATCCGTTGTCACTTCATTTGAGCATGGATTCAAACCTGTGGATCTCAAAAATTTAAACAAAATTCTATGAAAAATCTTTGATAAACAGAATTTTAAAAGGACAATGATTAAAACTGCAAGTACTTAAAAATAACTGGTAAAGTAAATGGACTGAGAAACAATGGAACTCAAACTCTTTTTCATTAAAATTGTATAGATTACAAAGTAATAAAAAAAAGAAAATTTAGAACAAAACAAAGTGCTGCTACTTCTATGCTATATATACAAAATGAAGAGATGTTCTAACATAAACACTAACCGAATCAAAAGTCCCAAGTTACCCTTGGCATATGCTCTTCGAATATGCTGATTTTTGAATTTCCTTCTTGAAGGTTCTTGGTGAATGTCGACATCTGAGAAGATCTAAACCTTTGGTTTGATGTGGGAATCAAGGTAGATGATCCTATACGTCCAATTGGTCAAAGCATTTGGAGTCTTGTGGTGAACCCGTGATCTTCATGAGCTGGAGAGGTCTCCCTTGATGATGTGGCTCGAATCTTGCACATGGTATAGATATTACTTGAGCTTAATTAACTTCCCACTAAGTTAATTTGAGTTTCCCCTTTGTTTTGCCTTTAATTGTATCTGGAAGTATTTAGGGTTTATGGAGGGATTAGGGGATGATGATGATAACAGTGATGTTTGTTTCCCATGTTTAGTAAATTAAACCAAAATTGGTTTAAACCGTACATTAAAGTGATGTGTGGGTTGGGCTAAAGGTGGGTTTGGGTTTGTTTTGTCCACAATTGGCCCCCTGTCTTTGCAAATATGTTTATACAAGTTAATTCCAGCTTTTAACTCATTTCTTTTGTAAAATCTATGACATAGTTGTCATTTTTGGCACATGCAAGTTCTTAACTTTCCACAAGGACCTTTTTTGTTCATTTGGCATTCTTCAAGGGCTTTACTTGACATGTCTTCAAACTTTAGGGACTCCTTGTTGATTTATGAATTTGTAGAGGTATAAAGTGTCAATCTTCCAAAGTTGAGGGACCAATCTTGCAATTCTTCAAAACTTCAAGGGTATTTTTGGAAAATCAATGATCGGGTCCGGTTCCTTGTGCGGCTTCGTTTCTCGTGTTCGTTTTTGCTTGAATCTTGTGATCTTTTGGTGAATTCACGATATCCGTACCTAAAATATAGAAGACACAAATACAAGCATATATATGGGTATTTTCATGATATTTTAAGCGTTTAAAGCCCGTTTTCGACGATGAGACTATGTATAATTGTAGTCTCATCACTCCCCCATACTAAACCATTGCCGTGTCCCCACGCAATGCTAGAATTAAGTATCATATCACTTCCAAAATTCATTTTATGATGACTTTTATTGAAGACATAAACTTAAATAAACTACTACACGTGTTTTAGACATAATGTATTGTTTTCGTCACGATAAAGTGACTTTTAGGATCATAGAACAAGAACACGTGAATGCTTCGTTAGAAATAATTTCGTCGTCCTCGATTTTCACCCAATTCCATGCTAAGCGTGCAACAATATCATTGTTATTATAAGTTAGCAACACGATCACTTCTCATGAGTGTTAATTATGAACCTAAACTCCCTTATTCCTAATTGGTATCTCTTATATTTTATTTTTGTCTTAATGATCACGAGGATACATCATTGACTTATGCGTGAATAGAGATTATGTCTAAAAATAGAGCCTTAACGGTGTAACCAAAATCATTAAGTTAATAATTCATCCCAATAGACAACGATGTCAAAAAATTAAGTCAACAAGAAGGATCGATAAATACGGTTTTATAACGGTTTTGAACATGAGGCTTATTACCAAGACTTTTATACGCCCCCTAACGGAAGGGCCTTATTATCTTTGGTTTACCTCCATCTTTTATTCAACTTCGCCATGAAGCTTTTATTATGACTTCAGTCTTGCCTTGCCTTTTATTATCCGCCTCATCGGTGGTTTTATTAGCCAAAGACGTATATCCTCACGCTAAAGCGAATTTTGGATCTTTAAAGCTTCAAAGATTAAGGCTTGATTCACTTTCACTTTGGGCATAGATTTTTCGGCCTTGTGAGCTTCAAATTTTTGCTTAATTTAGGTGAGCACTTGAAATCTTATTATTAGGTGAAGCTTTCGATTATTCGGGTGCCAATACTTTAAAACCGTGACGCTGGCGATACCTTAATGTTTTCCCAATTTAATTACATGGAAGCTACTAGAAAAGACTAGAAACCCAACAATCCTAACTAAACCGCTAAGTCAATATTTATTAAGCAAAAAATATTTACATGCGAAGGGAGAATAAGCAAACAACGAGAACACATGAGTTTTTGAAAGAATACGAGTACTCTACGTTTAGCATAGTAACTTATAATTAACTCTATCATTTCTCATCCTCATTTAAGAGACTTAGCCTAATGTGTAGTTAAGGAATCAAAGCTAAGTGCTCAACACGCACGGTCGAGTCAAAAATTACTCTTATTCTCGCCATCGGAAAACCTACATTCGTGTCTTCAAACCCTTAGAAAACATGAGAAAACTTTTAAATTTGGCCATTTTTAGCCTTATTTTTCAACAAAACGATAAACAAAAAGATAAACTTTGAAAAGCGTGAAGGTTTGGCAAGGCAAGTATCTATTCACCCCCCCCCCCATACTAAAGTTAAACATTGTCCTCAATGTTTCGAGTCTAGGGGTGCAAACACCCCCATACTAGAGACGTAGTCGAATGCCTAATCTAGCATGGAAAGTGTGTAACCAATAAATTAATAGCCGTTTATGAAGTGTGCTAAAAACCTAAGGTTAGAACAATCAAGGATATATCATGGATATTGAGAAAGTCTTCAAAGCAAACGATCGAGTGCTCCCATAAAACGAACACGAGAGGCTCCAATCGTGAAGATCATGATCATCTAAAGTTCACAATTCACAAACAACCACGGAACAAAGGTTGGAAGGGCACAAATCCCACACGTTAACTACATTAGAAAGCGATAATATGTACATAGGATAAGCATGGGACTCCCCCACGAGGCTCCTCGTTTTTGATTACCGAGTCATGAGCTCGACTCGATCCCCTCAATACTAATTATCATTGGGGAAGGTGACTTGGTCGAGGTAGTTCAAGGATGGAACTTCCCCGCCAAAGTAGTGCTTCAACCTATGTCCATTCACCTTGAAGTTAGGACCATCATCTTGAGCTAGCTTGATGGTCCCATACGGAAACACTTGAGTCACGGTGAATGGACCGAACCAACGGGATTTCAACTTTTCGGAAAAGATTTTTAATCTTGATTTAAAAAGCAAAACTTGATCCCCAATGTTAAAAACCCGGTTTTTAATTTTAGAATCATGCAACTTTTTAGTTTTTTCTTTGTAAATCAATGGATTTTCATAAGCAATATCCCTCAATTCATCTAATTCATTCAATTGCATTTTCTGGTGTTTTCCCGCGGTCTCCATATCATCATTACAATGCTTTAGGGCCCAATAAGCCTTGTGTTCTAACTCGATAGGCAAATGACAATTCTTTCCATACACAAGATTATTGGGAGTGCACCCAATGGGCGTCTTATGAGCGGTCCTAAAGGCCCATAAAGCATCGTCCAACTTATCCGACCAAGTTTGTCGGTTTTCCCCAACGGATCTCTCCAAAATCCTCTTCAACGCTCGGTTTGAAACCTCGACTTGCCCACTCGTTTGTGGGTGATAAGCCGTAGAAAGCCGATGTGTAACCCCATATTTCCTTAGAACCCTTTCAAATTGGTCGTTACAAAAATGGGTTCCACGATCGCTTATGATAGCACGAGGGGTTCCAAACCGAGAAAACAAACTTTTCAAAAACTTGACTACCACACGAGCATCATTGGTGGGAAAGGCCTTTGCCTCCACCCACTTAGAAAGGTAGTCAACCGCAACGAGAATGTACTTATTACCACGAGATGATGGGAACGGCCCCATAAAGTCTATACCCCAAACGTCAAAGATCTCACACACTTGGATAATATTTTGTGGCATTTCATCTTTTTGTGAGGCTTTTCCTTGTCGTTGGCAAGCATCACACGACTTCACAAGATCTTGTGCATCTCGGTAAAGAGTCGGCCAAAAGAAGCCAGCATCAAACACCTTCTTAGCCGTGAGATTAGCACCGTGGTGACCACCCGTGGGTCCCTCATGGCAAGCTCTAAGGATGTTAGAAGCTTCGGTGCCAAATACACAACGTCGGATGATTTGATCCGCACAAGTTCGAAACAAGTAAGGGTCGTTCCAAAAGTAGAACTTGACGTCACGAAAGAATTTTCGTTTTTCTTGAGTCGTCATACCCTTAATGATGAAGTTACCCGCATGGTAATTTGCAAAATCCACAAACCATGGGGTAGAAGAATCAAGCTTAGAATTCACTACACCAAGTGTCTCGAGCGGAAATGTTTCGGTGATTTCCTTGGGCTCGTAAACACTTTGGTGAGGATCTTCCAAACGAGAGAGATGATCGGTCACTAGATTCTCGGCTCCTTTTTTGTCAACAATGGTGTGATCAAATTCTTGAAGGAGGAGAATCCAACGAAGTAATCTAGGCTTAGCATCTTGCTTTGCCATGAGATACTTAATAGCCGAATGATCCGTATACACTATGCATTTCGTCAAGACGAGGTAAGGTCGGAACTTCTCAAATGCATACACCACGGCAAGGAACTCCTTTTCCGTTGTAGTGTATTTTAGTTGAGCCTCGGTCATCGTCTTGCTAGCATAGTGAATAGACAAGAAGTGCTTATCATGACTTTGCCCCAAAACGGCCCCAATAGCGTAATCACTAGCATCACACATGAGTTCAAAGGGGAGGTTCCAATTGGGAGCAACAAGAATGGGAGCTTCGGTAAGTTTCCTCTTAAGGATTTCAAAGGCTCGTACACAATCTTCGTCAAAGACAAAACGTGCCTCTTTTTCAAGAAGATGTGTAATGGGTCGAGAAATCTTTGAAAAATCCTTGATGAATCGACGATAAAAGCCCGCGTGGCCTAGGAAACTCCTAACTCCCTTAACGGTTTTGGGATGAGGTAATTTGGCGATGACGTCTACCTTAGCTTGATCTACCTCAATCCCCGCTTTCGAGACCTTGTGCCCTAAGACAATTCCACTCTTAACCGTAAAATGACACTTTTCCCAATTGAGCACAAGGTTGGTTTCCTCACAACGTTTTAACATTCTCTCTAGATTCGACAAACACGAAGTGAAAGAATCACCAAACACGGAAAAGTCATCCATGAAGACTTCCATCGTCTTCTCGATCATATCATGAAAAATAGCCATCATGCACCTTTGAAAAGTTCCCGGTGCATTGCAAAGTCCGAATGGTATTCTACGATAGGCAAACGTTCCATATAGACACGTAAACGTAGTTTTTTCTTGATCACGAGGGTCGATGGGAATTTGGAAGTAACCGGAAAAACCATCTAAAAAGCAATAGAAATCGTTTCCCGCAAGACGCTCCAACATTTGGTCCATGAAGGGCAAGGGAAAATGGTCTTTTCGAGTGGCTTCATTCAACTTTCGATAGTCAATGCACACTCTCCATCCGGTCACGAGTCTAGTGGGAATCAACTCGTTGGCATCGTTTGGCACAACGGTCATCCCTCCCTTTTTAGGGACACAATGAATAGGACTCACCCAAGGGCTATCAGAAATAGGGTAAATCATTCCCGCGTCAAGGAGTTTAAGGACCTCCTTTTTGATGACGTTGTGAATTTTGGGGTTCACCCTCCTTTGACTTTGGATTGTGGGCTTGAAATCCTCCTCCATTAAGATTTTGTGGGTACAAAACTTGGGATCGATTCCCTTAATGTCGGATAACTTCCACGCAATTGCCCCTTTGTGGTCCTTTAGAACATCGACAAGTGCGGTTTTTTCATCATTCGAAAGTTCCTTTGCAAATTATAACCGGCAACTTGTCGTCCTCCTCCAAATAGACATATTCGAGGTGAGGAGGTAAATCTTTCAACTCAAGGATAGGTGGTTCCTCAAGTGAAGATTTGGGCTCGATACTCATAACCTCCTCGGGTGGAGGAAATGGGAAATCGTTAAGAAAATCCTTGATAATCGAGAAGTCCTCATCGTTGTCGAGGTCTTCGTCACAAGTACGTGGAACATTGCATTCTTCCAACGTAAAACCACCACCTTCAAATGGAGTGAAGGTTGGTGTCGAATTATCAAGAATTGGATCTAACATAGTGGGATTGCCACTAGTTTCTTCATCACCAAACCCTAGAACTTCTTGTGAAAATTCCTCGCAAACCACGTCGATCATATCAACGATGTTTATGGTGGCAACGGAATAAACATGAGAAAGTTGAGAATTTTGAGTTGCGTTTATAACAAGTTCCTCGTCGTTGAAACGTAAGGTGATCTTTCTAGCATGCACATCAATTAAAGCCATAGACGTATCTAAAAACGAACGACCTAAAATAAGAGGACCTTGAGGATCCGTGGGGATATCAACGACGATAAAGTCTACGGGATAGTAGAACTTCCCCACTTTCACAAAAACGTCTTCCGCCAAACCACATGCACGAATCGTGGAATGGTCGGCCATCTCGATAGACATTAGTGAAGGAGTAAGATTAGGAAGATTGAGCGACTTGAAGATTGCAAGTGGCATCAAATTAATGCTAGCACCAAGATCGGCCAAGGCATAGCATTCTTCCATATCTTGAATTGCACAAGGGATCAAAAATTTACCGGGATCACCGACTTTTTGAGGTATGCGATTAAGATAAACCGACGAACAACTAGACAATTGGTGCAATTTCTCCTTGTTGTTCAACATGCTCTTAAAGTTAGCGGCAAATCGAGGCATCATGACCAAAGCATCGGCGAAACTCACATTAAGGTGCAACTCACGAAACATTTTCATAAAAAGCTCTAATTGATAGTTGTCGCGCTCTTGTCGTTTCTCCTTCCTAAGTCTCGATGGGTAAGGCAAGGGTGGTGTGGGTTGGGGCATAGGCATAGCCTTTGGAATCTCGGGTTCCAATGTTGGTAAAGGGTCGACCGTAGGTGTGGCATGAGCGGTACTTTGTGGGCTTGAGATATGCTCCTTTTCGACCACCACCTCGGGTTCTTCCTCAATTTCCTCCACCGTTGGAGTAATTGGTTGAGGAGTCGGTTCTTTGAGTGCCTTACCACTTCGTGTGGTAATCACTTTCATCTCTCCCTTCGGGTTTGAAACGGTGTTACTAGGCAAACTTCCCGAAGTAGAGGCTTTGTTTCCCATGACGACTTCTAAAATAGCATTAAGCTTAACATCTTGACTAGCGGCTTTTTGGTCAATTCTTTGTTCAAGCCTAGTATGACTTTGTACAATTTTATTGTTTTGACCTCTAATTTGATTAACAAAATCATTTTTCAACTCATTTCTCATGTTAAGATTTTCCTTCACAAAATTAGCTAACTCCTTGGTGTTATTAGCCGTGTCCCTAGCTTGACTAGCCAATTGATCTTGAATGTTTTCCAAAATCTTATCATTTGCCGTGGCGTAATTCAAAAAGTCCATTGGAAGTTCTTTAGTGTAAACATTTTGAAGACCTTGACTTGTGTTTTGAAAATTACGGTTTTGGTTTTGATTTTGCAATTGGCTACTACTTCCTTGATTCCCATAGTTGTTATTACCCTTGTAATTGTTTCTTTGATTGTTTTGGTAACCAACTTGATTGTTTCGATAATTGTTAGCATTTTGATTTGGTGGAAAACCCGGTGGAGTCGATTGATTAGTGTGGGGAACTTAACCGTTTTGGTTATAAGTTCCCGCGGCCGCGAAGGCACTCGAAGTGTTACCACCGTTGGTAATGCACTCGGAGTAATCGTGAGCTCCACCACAATACATACAAGAAACCTCAACCGCTTTAGCCGTAGCGGGAGTGGGTTGTTCACCAACTTTAAACTCAATTAACAATCCCTTAAGCTTATCAAAAATCTTGTTCTCCAAATTAGCCTCGATTTGGCAAGCATCAACGGTGTGTGACAATGAAGGCGAAGGCGAAGACGAAGTCTTACGAACACTCGAAGTGCTACGAGGACTATAGACCTTAGACCTATTCTCAATGATTAACAATGCTTCCTCGACCGTCTTACACAAAAAATTACCACCCGCGGCGGCATTAAGATAATCACGCTCATGATCGTTCAAGCCATTGTAAAACGTGTCAATTTGATGCAAGTTGGAAAAACCATGATGAGGACATTCGTGCAACATTTCCTTAAACCTATTCCAAGCCGTTGAAAAACTCTCATTATACTCTTGTGAAAACTTTGAAATCTCGTTTTTCAAATGCGTAGTCTTAGAGGGCGGAAAAAATTGGTTCATGAATTTTGAAACGAGATCCTTCCACGTCAATATAGAATTAGGTGGCTCTTTCTCTAACCAAATTTTTGCGGGCCCGGCTAAGGAATACGGAAAAAGCATCATCTTAATCGAGTCGTTAGAGACGTCCTTAAACTTGCAAGTGGCGGTGAGACGATTAAATTGGCGAATGTGGTTATGAGGGTTGTCCTTTTCGTCACCTCGAAACTTGTTGTTTTGAATCATGGACAACAAACCCGTCTTAACCTCAAAATTCTCCGCAAGGATAGCGGGAGTCACAATCGCTTCTCCATAACCCTCGGTGGGTGCTTGAAGCAACTCCATCATAGTTCGATTAGCCATGGGTGCTTCTTTCACTACGATGGGTTCGTCAATAGGAGACTCCTCACTAGAAGGAGTGGTTGATTTGTTTCTTCGTTTACGAGCACGTCTTGCTTTGGAGCGAGTTTGCATAAACGTCACGTACAACGAGAGGGTGAGCAAAGAAGATTCTTTTTGGTGTTTTTACTTTTTCAACTTTTTGTGGTTTTTGATTGTTTTAACTTTTTTTAGATTTTTGGAATGTATTAGGTAGACAAAAATCTACAAATCTCCTCCTTAATCAAATCTCTCGATTAAAGAAGCCTCAAGGAATGAAAACGATCACGTGAAGTGAACGCCTTCGATGACTTTAGAACGATGGTGGAACACCAAAACGTTCAAGAGGGTTTAATCAAATGAAACCAAGAAAATATATATGATATGTAATAATACTTTGGGCGGCAAAACCCTCGATTAGCTCTCACAATCAAATACTCACAAGCAAGCGGGGAAACGAGGCGGCGCGAAGCACTTAAGAGCCTTTTTCCTTAGGATATATTTTATAATATCCGCCTTATACCCACCTTATAGTTTGTATTTTCAAGATTAAGCTTCACGAAAGTATTTATCTATTTTTGCCTTTTTTCTTTGGTTTGAGATTCGAATACAATGATTGGGTAATGACCTCCCAAGTCAAGGTTGTGATTTCTCACGTATTTGGAGTACTTGTAAATTTATTGTTCTACGTATACAATATATTAATAGTATTCACAAAAAACGAAAAACCGATAATACGTATTAGTAGAGTGCTACTAATACAAATACTAATTATGGTTAGTATAAAACAACAATGCCAAATCAAAACACAACACGCCTCCCCGGCAGCGGCGCCAAAATGATGTTGAGTAAAATTACCCCGTTTAGGAAAAGGAAGGTAATTAGGGCAAGTATGCACGACGATTTAGGAAAACCGTGTGTGAATGACCCTAAAAGTGAGTTCGTTCTCAAGGAGGCAAGTGCGTTGTGTTAAGAGATGATTTTTGATTTGTGATTATATGATTGAAAAAGAAAGAAATGAGATTAGAAGAGAAAGACGGTTACGAAAACGGATTAAACTAAGACGAAAAAGGCGATCACGTAAAACCGTAAATAGTGCAAAAATTAAAATTTTATCCTAAAAATTCCTAAAAATTACTAAAAATCCACAATAATATTCTAAGAGTTTACAAAAAATCCAACTTGTTAAAACCTTTTAATTAATTAGATAATGACTTTTTAATGCTAATTAAAGCCCTAAAAATCACAATTAATTATTAAAAAGCCTTAAACAAGATTTTAAAGTTTGTAAACCTCAAAAATAACCTAATTAAGCTAAAAAGTATTTTTTAAAAATTTTAAAACCAAATAAAATTATTTTTAAACACTTAAAAACTATTAAAATCAATTAAAACTTAAATTAATTCTAGAAAATAATTGAAAAGCCCTAAAAATATTTGGAAAGTTACAAAACTCCTAATTAAGTGTCTACAATCTAGGAAAAATGTAAAAACTTAAAAAATCAAACTTTCAATTTTTAATAATAAAATAATATTAAAATATTCAAAAAAATTCAAAGTTTATAAAAAATTCTAAAAAATTACCAAAAATCTTAAGTAATGTAACTAAGACAGAAATGCAATTAAAAGTTTCTAAAACCTATTTAATAATTTTATATTAAATTTTAAAGTTGGTTAAAAACCCTAAAATCCTATAAAATCAAAAATAAGTCTTTTTGAAAACTTAAATGGCTGCAAACCTCAAGTTACTTAAATAAAACCTAAAAACATTTTTTATAAAATTTTAAAACTACTTTTGCTATTTTTAATCTAATTAATTAAAAACAGGTAAAGAAAAATTAATAAAAAATAAATAAAGAAAGAGAAAAATCAAATCTTTGGCCAGAAAAGTCCTAAACTAAGTAACAAACCTAAGAAAAATGTAAACTGACCAAAAACCTTAACCAATAAGCTTGTGAGAGCTTATTTAGCTACGGCTTAAATTTGAAAAGCCCAAACAAAAACTTGTTAAAAGGATATTGGTTTAAGTACTTAGCAGTAAAAGACCCAAGGGCACGCTGGTAAGACGTATGTGTTGTGAGAGGAGTGGCGCAGGTTCGAGTCCTGGCCACGTCCTTTTTGCTTTTTATATTTTTTTTTAAACTTTGAAAACACAAACACAGTAACTTAAACTTACTTTAAATCACACTTTAATAACAAATAAACAAGAATTAAAGCTACTTGAATCAAAAACGTGTTCAGATAGGATCCTTGTTTGATGAACACAAGGTGTAATTCTTCACTTGTGAAGAAGTGAACAAGAGGTCTTGTTCCTGATTTTTGGTTGGTTTTTAATGGACAAATGGGCACCCCTATACTCAGTTGAGTATAGGGAGTCAAAATCAACACAAAAACACACAAGTCTTCACTCAAATTGCACACAAATCACCAAAAGAAGTTACTGATAAACTTGGTATAGGACTGAGATGATTTTGCTGGTTCAAATGGCACACAAATGGATTTCAAGGCCTCAAATCTTGTACTCAGTCCAATCAAATGGCAAATAAGCAATATACAATCCTTAAATAACCTATTATCTAACAACTTGCAAGATTTGAAGAACAAATTCTCACAAAATTAAGCAGACAAGCACTTGACTGATTTTAGGCTATGTTTCAACTTTTTTAGCATGCAACTTTGACTTAAACTGTACCAAATGGAAAACTAAGTGCATATATCACCTACCAACAAGCAAATGAGTGAATAAGACAGGTTTCAAACAAGATTCATATATTAAACCCCTACTACAAACCCTAATCCAAACACCCCTTAAGTTACTGAAATGCAAAAATTAACAAAGCAACCCTATTCAATTCTACTCAAATATGATTTCAAACACTTCTAGCATGCATGTAAACCTAAATTGAGCAAAATCAAACACTTAAACAAACACTTGAACAATTATCATTCAAATTCACCAAATCTCATATAAATCACACAATTTAAAATTTTTGAAAACTGAAAAAGGAAACAAGGATGCTACCTTGTTGGGCCTACATCCAGGCCCAACAGTGACTGAAAAGTCACCTCCAACAAGCTGGTGGCTTGTGCTGATGGCTTATAGAAACAAAGTAGCTAGTAGAGAATTGATGGTGGTGGTCACAGTTGACACACACACCCAATATGTCTTCTAAAGGGGTGATATAGTATGCCTGCTAAGAAAGGAAGTAAACACAAGAGTAAGCTGTTCACAAGGCAAATAAGCTATAAGCTAGCTTATCAGTTAAGCTACTTATGGCTTGTTTGACAGAAAATAAAAAAACTGATTTTTATGGTTTTCTAAAAATCTAAGCTACCAAATCAACAAGCAAATCCAACCTCACTTGAGCTTGATATTCAACAAGAATATCAGGCTCATATGATCAGTCAAAAAACTTGGACAATGAACTTAAAACTTGAGTCTCCAAACAATACCAAAAACAGAAAATGAAATTTTAACTTGAAAATGCAAACTTGCAATGGAAAGTAAATGTGGCTCTTTTGTTTCTCGTCAATAACTCAGTACCATTTCATTTCATTAAACAAACATGGATTTACAAGGATTTGACCAAAGAGAAGGAAAAAGAACAAGAGAAATGAAAATCCTATATGCCTTTATATAGAGGCTACAATTTCATTCTAGAACTGAATAGAAGCTTAAACCCTAATGACATGAACTCCCATCTTTGCCCTTCTCGAATATTTGAAGATGCCAGAAAGATGCCAATTTTTGAACTTGGTCAAGAACCCATGTGATGATTATTCGGATGTATGTGGGATGCCAGTGGTGAAAAGAAGATCTTGGACGTCCATATTTTCTTTTGGAGCACGAAAATTCTAATAGGCGTTGATTAGCTGTCCTCAGTTTGTCTTCAAGCTCGGATGTGGGTCAGGGGAGGGTTTGAGAGCCATGTGAGGATGAGGGGGACGTTTTTGGGAGTTGGGTTTGGGTTTAGGTGATGGTTAATTATCAATCAGGAAATATTGAGCACAAAACCCTTTGTTTTAAGCCTAATTGAAGCTGGGGATAGCTTAGGGTTTATGGGGATCATGGGGTGGTTTTAATCTGATTTAGGGGTGATTAAATTTAAAAAGTTGTTTGGAGGGAAGTTTAAAACTGATTAATTAAATCAGTTTAATAAGTGAGTGGAGGGTGACGTGTGGGAGGGGTGTGATGTGGTGGAATGTGATTGGAGGATGGAGGTGACATGGCAAAACAATTGGTGGTGGTGAGTTTGTGTGTTTGACTGAAATGGCCCCCCAAAGTTCCCACTGTCTTCATTTTGTATTAAACATCATAAACTTCAATTCCCTTTATAAGCAACTTTAGCAGTTTGACACTTTTGGCACAACAAGTTTTTAAACTTGTTTCAAGGACTAAACATGCAAATTGATGATATTTGAAGGACTGATTTTGGCATTTTCTTCATTCTTCAAGGTTTGACTTGTTTGTTGACTTCTTGGAGGACCAATATTGACAATTTAGTTTTGTTGAGGGACTAAATTTGCCAATTCTTCAAAGTTAAGGGTCCTTTTTGTAATTTTGACAAACTTTAGGGACCAAACTTGTAATTATGAAGATACAAGGGTATAAAGTGTCAATTCTTCCATATTGGAGGACCCTTCTTCAAAATTATTCAAATCTTCAAGGGTTTTCTTTGGAAAATTCTTCATTAGGGCTTGGTTCATCGTGCGGCTTCGTTTCCCGTGTTCGTTTTTGACTGATTCTTGTGATCTTTTGTCATTTTCTCAATATCCGTACCTAAAATACACAAGCAACAAACACAAGCATATATTTGGGTATTTTGATGATATTTAATGCATTTTAAGCCCGATTTGGACGATGAGACTATGTATAAAAGCAGTCTCATCACTCCCCTACACTTATTATGAAGACGGATAAAAATGATAGATTATCGGTTTGCCTCCCGAAAAGCGCTTGTTTTTGTTAACAGAGTCACGAGCCTGACTCGTCCCCGAATTAAATGGTCCATGGGAAAGCCTCTAATGTAATTCCGGGATCAAAATTTTGGCCTCGTTCCCGGAAGAACATAATAAATTAGAGACAGGAGGATACTTCTTGAACGGTAGAAAATTCCTCTCAATATACGAAAGGTATGTGAAATCATGATCCACGAGAGGTGGGGTGGGTAAAGAAAGCAAATTGTTATCGCCCCAAGACAGTTGATGCTCACTGAACGGCAAAGCTGTAAAGGTGTCAATCATAGAATAGTCAATGTCACCGCCCGGGTCAAAGCACTTATTCTCAGTAATGGGCTCCAAAGTATGGGATAAAAGGTGCTCGGGAGGGGAACTTGGGACAATATCTTCATGCATCAAAGTATCAAAAAGAATATCCTCCTCCGTGTCATCATCATCAATACCCGGAGGTATTAAGAGAATGTCGATTTCCTCCATAAATGTATCATTATGCTCAACTGGAGTAAGAGACGGGGGTAAAGACTCGGTAATAGGAGTAGAATTCAACGCTTCAATTTCAGCAATAAGAAGATGAACTTTCAATAGTTTGTTGTGAAGAATAACGTCTTTCACCTCATCTAAAAAACCAAGTTCAGTGGTGAACTTCTCCCGTAAGTCGGAGAGAATAAATCAACATCGCTCTCATCGCCCTGATGAGACTGAGAATTTCAAAAGTGAAATTCTCATAGCATGGAGAAAAATCATCATTATGAGCGGCCTCGTCCGTAAGCTCCGCAAAAGTCGGTACATCACAAACCTCATCAAATAAGTTGTCGAGACCAAATTCACTAATCTCACTTGATGTATCACAATCCTTAGACGTATTTGGGATATCGAGAGAAAGAATTACAATTGCACTAGGATGTTGAGCAACAAGATCATTCCAAGAAATGGTAGTCTAATCGTCATCATCATCATAATAGTATGGACGCACAAGATGAGGAGTATAAGCCTCGATATTCGTTATTTGCTCTTGTCGGCTTGCCTCCTGCAAGATAGCTGGGAGTCGATTTAATCTTTCTATAATTCCAGCCAAACTATTGCGTTGTTCCTCACTCATTCCAAAAGAAGATTGATGATGGGGGGTGTATTATGGGGGTTCAAAATTATGAAAACCGGAATTATAGCATGGAGTTGGTTCATAATAATTCATCGGTTGACAATAAGAAGTATCGTGAGGGCCCCTATAATTGTTGCAATACGGGTACTGAGAAAAACCCGGTGCATTTTGCGGATACGGGTCATCATATATGGATGAGGGTGAGATAGTGTAATCATTCGTGTAGTATGAATTGAAGTATGAATTGATCGAATTGCACGATAAACAACGTCTGAATCCGCAATTGAGGATATCTTGTCCGCACCGTTCGCAGGAAAACCATGGACATGATTGACTACCAAACGATGGTCTTCCACACCCTACACAATCAACATACAAATCCATTAAGAATTAAACACAATAGAGAAGTAAGAGGAATATTTTTGTCCCCGGCAGCGGCGCCATTTTAATAAAATGATTTTACTAAGTTCGTTTTGTCTCGACTCGATTCGAATTGACCACGGTTAAATGTGTGACCCAGTCGTTCTTGGTAAATAAGAGAAAATGTCGTTGATTAACTAATTGAAATAAAAATGAAAGACTGAAAAGATTAAAACTAAAATTAAAGACTTTTAAAAATAAAAGACTAAAGATTAAAAGAGAAAAAAAAACTTAAAAGAAAAGTAAATTTGAAAACTTAAAACTTTATATAAAAAAAATAAACTTGAAAATAAACTACTTAGAAAATAAACTAAGACAAAACAATTAATATAAGACTTAAAAAAAGGCGGAAAATTAAATTCAAAAAAACAATATGGAAAACAAGCAAAACATAAGTCGGGAAAAAAACAATTCTACACCTAATCCGGAATTGAAATCATCAACAATTCAGAATGCCCTAAGTTCAACACAATCCGGAATACAGGAAGAACAAGCAATCCGGAATACGAGTCTTGAACTCAAGCCGGAATGTGTCTCATCCCTTATCTGGAATCTGTATCACTAAAGTAATCCGGAATACGTTGATGCTCTCAATCCGGAATGTCTAGATGCTATTCAGAATCCATAGCACACATGTAACTCGGAATACGCCATGTCTACCTAATCCGGAATACATATTCCGGACATAATCCAGAATACACAAAAACAAAACAATCTGGAATAATTATGTAGGATGTAATCCGGAGTACATATTCAAGGTGTAATCCGGAATCTGTGTAAGTGTTACAATCCGAAATAAATAGTGGTATAATCCGGGATAAGTGTACTGAACCTTACACGGAATGATAATATCAAGCTTATTCGGAATACTAGGGTTTGTAAAACCCGGATAAGCTAAAAATAAGCAAAAACCTAATAAGCACTTATAAAAAACTTAACCAAAATAACTTTAAGAAAAAGCTAATAAGCCACAATTCAAAAAAACTTTAAAAACTATAAATAATCAAAATATTAAAAATTAACTTTTAAAAGATTAAACTATCAAAAGCACTTAATTAAAAATGAGACAAACACACAATAATCTATAAGAACAATAAGCTAAAACAATCAATCACATGAAAACCATAAGAACAATGAAATAAGCATATCAATAAGCAAATAAGCATAAAGATTAAACAAACTATATGATTAACCAAATCAAAACATAAGATTTAACAATGTTGCAAAAATCGCGAATCGCTAGCCGGCCAGTCGACCACCTTGTAGCTTGTAATCGTTCTAGGCGGGATTAATCGGCGATTAATCGAATTAGATTTTTGGCAAATTTTTGGTATTTTCCTGCAAGTTTTGGGTATTTTTAACTTGTTTTAGCTGTTTTTGGCAATATTCTTCTTAAAATACAACTTATCATACATATAAATAGTTAATATAAGTGATAAACACATGTTTACAGTGGGTTTTCGGTATTTTCGGCAAAAATTGCAAGTTTTCGGCAAGTTTGACCTCTCTTGACCATCGTTGACCTCTGTTTACCACCATTAATCGCCTTTTCATTAATCAACAAGATAGAGGGCCTTGTAGTGATTAATCGGCGATTAATCGGCCTTGTAGACCTTGTTTTGCAACACTGAGATTTAAAAACAAGAAAGATAGAATGAGAATGATTGTAAAAAGCTTGAAATAAGATGAAGATTAAAGATTCAAGATTACAAGATTAAAGATGAAAGCTTAAGAACATGAAATAAATCTAGAGAGAGAAAGTAATTTAATCTACTCCTACTCCTAAAACTAATCTATCTAATTCTATCTAACTCCCCCCAAATGAAGGTCTTGGAGTCTATTTATAGGAGGAGGAGTGGTAGGTGATGTTGCTTCCCTCTTTCTCTTTGTCTTCTCGGCTTCTTAATTAATTCGTCTTTCTCGACTTTGCCTCGGGATTTGTCGATAGATAAAATGAACTCGTCTTCTAATTTTCTTCTTTAACAAGACTTGGTTCTTCGACTTCGTTAAACTTCCGTCTCTAGACTTTTTCTTCGATAAATCTTCAGAATAGGCCTTTGACTTCCGTTCTTTTTGCACTTTTAATCTTTTGACTTCGTCTTTTGTCTTTTTCTTTGATAAAAGCCCGTGAAAGCCCGTGTTTTCTTCCTTTTTCATCTTTTGGTCCTAAAACACAACAAAAACACAAACCAAGCATAATTCCGACATTTACGACATTAAATACACGCTTTGTTCTCGTTTTTAGTTGTTTTAAGTGGGAAAAGGATAAGTATTTTCACACTTTTTAACCGTGCATATTGGGCACTTAAAAACTGCAACCCAGATCTTATTGCAGCCAGAGAAAAACGTAACTTTCAACTTCACGAGTCAGATGAATTTCGACATCACGCTTATGAAAGTTCACGATTATATAAAGAACGAACCAAAGTTTGGCATGATCATAAATTACAACAAAGAAAAGAATTCAAAAAAGAGACAAAGTGCTTCTCTTTATCTCGAAATATAAATTCAAGCAGCCTAAGCTTACTTCGAGATGGACTGGACCCTATCTAGTAAAACACCAATATCCATCCGGATATGTTGAATTATACGGTCAAAACAATAGCACATTTATAGTCAATGGACATAGACTTATGCTCTACCATGAAGAAGAACACTGTAATGAAATCGAAGGAGAAGAAATTCCTTTCTTCTTAAAATAGATCCTAGTATCTGAGTCTGGCTGAAGACTCTAAACTTAGCGCTATTCGTATAGCAATCCGTATTTTATCCCCACCTTTTAACTTAAGTGTGGAGGAGGACCTGTAAATAAATAAAATCGTCCTTGTATATATTGCATGTGTTTTGTCTTGTTTTGTTTTATAGCATGCATGAAAATAGCAAACTAGAGCACTAAGCTGGATTCATCTCTCGAAGTCCCGCAATTTTCTACTAAGCCCCGGGAAGTTTTCGTTTCCCTTTGCTTTTTTCCTATTTTAATATTTTATCAGTTATTACCTCGAGGACGATGTTCAACTTAAGTATGGAGGAGGTGACAAATAGAAAAAATGAAATAATAAAAAATATAATAAATTTCTCCATATGAAAATCTTTTTGAAAAATAATAAAAATATATATGTTTTGTAAATAAATAAGTTTTTAGCAAAACAAAAATCTCATTGATTGACATTATAATTTAGCACAAAATCCATTTCCCAATATGTGAGAAAAACTTAGCCTTATATTTCTCTATTTTGTGTGAAAGCCGATAATTTAGTGTGCTTCAGAATTTGTGCTTGATCATCATTTACTAAACCACAGTGAGGTTAATTTATAGATATTTTCGAAAGGAAGCAAAATAAAATCACCCTTATATCATTTTAGTTAAGCTACACTGGCTTACTAAAATATGTGGCACTCGTACGCATATGTTATATTATCCATTGTGCCAATATCCTTATATGTTATGCTTAACCACTTGTCAAGTTATAAAGTTTATGATGTACTCTCTCTTAAAAAAATGTATGAAAAAGAAAAGAAAAAAATAGTCAAGTATTCTAGTATAGTTTGTTATATGACTTTGACAAAGGCATATAGTTTTTGATCCTACACCCACATCATTTATCACGTTTTGCTTCTTTGAAAATTTATCTAGTGCTCACGCCGCAACGGTTATGTTTATGTATCTTGTACAAACCTATGGTAGCTATCTATTTTATGACCGAGTTAATTGAGTGTTACTGATACAAGGCTTTTACCTAGTATAAAAATTTTATCGTCCGACCTCTTCGAATTGAGAAAGGGAAGAATGTGCAACTCAGTCATTTTTGGTGTGGAAAACAATAGTTTTGTCGTTGTAGTAAAAGGAAAGTGCAAAAACTTTAATGTAAATGGCAGGTAAATAAAGCTAAAACTAATTGAAAATAAATGACGGGAAATAAAAACGTGACGAGAAATTAATGACAAGAAATTAAAAGGCAAACTTAAAAGTAAACTAAAGGCAAGCTTAAAATAAATCTAAGGCAAGTAAACTAAAAGTGCGACTAAGTAAAAAGGTGGGAAAAATAAAGTTTAAAACTATCTCTATAAAACTAGAAAAAACTAGAAAACACTCATCCGGAATAAATCCTTCATCTGGAAAAACACGCTCATTCGAAATAACAAGTTTATCCAGAATATACTTTGTTCGAAATAAAGCTTCGCTCGGAAAAATAATGCTGGTTCAGAAAAACTAGCTGACTCGGAATAAAGGCTTCACTCGGAATATAAGGTTTGATTCGGAATAACAGGTTCACTCGGAAAAAACCTTCATCCGGAATAATAGCTCATCCAGAATGATGGTTCGTTCGGAATGTTGGACTGGTTCGGAATAAATGGAACAAAGTGATGATTCGGAAAAATCACTTGATTCGGAATAAAACTCTTTATGCGGAATATCTAGCTTATTCGGAAAAGAGATTCATTCGGAAAAACCTTGATGCGGAATAAATCTACTCATGCGGAATATTAAACTGATTCGGAAAAATAAAGCTTCATACGGAATAACTAAGCTGGTGCGGAATAATTAGGAAAATGCTGGTTCGAAATATAAGCATGGTTCGGAAAAACCTGGGAAACTAAAACGCGAAGAACACGGAAAATAAAAGGATACGAATCTACCCAAAACTAATCAAATTAAACCCAAGGATTAAACCAAAATAACCACTAATGAATAACTAACAATAACCAATCAATCCAAAACAAACAAACTAACAATAATAACCAAAATAATCAAAACCCACTTAATCAAATCAATAAAAACTAAAGAACATAAACATAAAGATGAAGATTAAATCAAGAAAGGTAGATGAGAGATAAACAAGAAAAGTAAAGATTCAATAACATAAAAAGATAACTTACTTAGAATTAAAGGTGCAAGACAAGGTAATTAAAGTGACAATTTAAGTAAATGACATGTAAATAAATGTGCAAGTATGAAAATGGTGGAGAGACTAATTTTGTCAAAATTAGCTAACAACATGAAAAAATGAAACTAAGCTTCTATTTATAGGGAAGGAAGGGATGAAGGAGTGTTGGAAGCTTCCTCCTTTCTTTCTTTCTCTTTAGTCCTTAGTCTTTTCGTCTTCTAATTTCATCGACTTTTTAGACTTTGTCTCGGGATTACTTTAAACTCGTCTTGTAATTTCTTCATAAATTAGATTTGAGTTCTTCGGCTTTATTAAACTTCTGTCTTTAGACTTTTTCTTCGATAAATCTTCAGAATAGGTCTTGGACTTCCATTCTTTTTGCACTATTGATTTCTTGACTTCGTCTTTTGTCTTTTTCTTCGATAAAAGCCCGTGAAATCCCGTGTTTTCTTCCCTTTTTACATTTTGATCCTAAAATCACAACAAAAACACAAACCACGCATAATTCCGACATTTATGACATAAAATACACGTTATGGTCTTGTTTTCATTATAATTAAGTGGTAAAAGGATGGGTGTTTTCACACCTATCAAATCCCCTACACTTGACCATTGCAATGTCCTCATGCAATGCATTAATTACAAAGCAAGATTACACTTTTCATCATAATCAATCCACATTGGCCTTTATTAAAGAGATAGAAAATAACAAAACAAGTAAAGAAATCAAAGACTTACCTTAGGGTTTTGGAATGTCATGAATGATTATCATCCTCAAGTTTCACGTTCCTCATACCAAGCTAAAAACGAGATCATTGTTATTATAAGTTAGCAAACTAACATGAACTCATGTGGGCCAATTATTTACTTAGACTCCCTTATTCCTAGGTGTATCTCTTATATTTTATTATTGTCTTGAATGATCACGAGGATGCATTGTTGACTTATTTTGATAGTTATTAAGGCTGAAAATAAAGTAGGACAATTTAATCAATAGTTAGCTAAAGGACAAAATCTTTTAAAACTGCTTCTCGGGGCCTCATAAAGTTCATATCTTGGCATAACTCGCTTCACGATTTGAGACCTTTCTCGGACCGATATTTGGCAGTAAATTCATACTTCAAATCTTGAGAGACGTTCATGAAATAATGGTCTTCTCTTCATAATAGGAATTTCTTCACTTGAAGTTTTGAGAGATTCTTCATACTTGGACCACGACTTCTTCATTTTTCTCCAATCTTTATTTGGGACTTTGATATACAACGATCCGCCACCTTTTAGGACTTGGATCTGTTTATCCTCATACCTTGTTAGGGTCTTTTTGGATAGACTTCTCCATGATCTTTAGGGGAGTATTTGCTTTTCGTCATGTGTCTTGATCCTTCATATTGGTTCTTGATAAATGATTCTTCACATCACTTGGGATCTTTAGCAAAAAAATGTAGCCCTCATGCCTTGTTAGGTCCTTTTCGAACTCGCCAATCTTCGCGTCCCGCTTCAATAAGTTATGCCTTGGCTATGAACTCTAATTAATACCGATCAACTTTTAAACGATCTTGGGCTAGAAGCTAAGTAACTTTTCAAATCGTACGACCTTACTTATTGCAGATAAATTTATTAACAAGCGATGGGAGAATAGGCTTATAATCAACTCACATAAATTCACGAAAGAATACCAAACTTATAATTGACTCTATCATCTCTCGTTCTCCACAATTTAAAATCTCAAGGAATGAGACTCGTGGATGCTTAGCCAATTAAATCAAAGTTTTGGGTTTTCGAGTCATCTATAGGATCTTGCAAACTCTTAGACTTTTTCAAGTTTAGAAATCGCGTTTTAAAGTTCCCTTGATAAACGACTCTCTAGGATCAATTATAGGAACTTGCGAAAAGTTCTTATTGTTAACCCTTGAGAGTTAAGACTTTCTCGTTTTAAAGCTCCCTACATAAAAGCCTAGCAAAACTTGACTTAAACACGTTAAGGATACTAGCTAGAGTAAACTTAGATAAGTAAACTCGGGTTGAGTCAAAATATTCACAACGTTGAAAATTAAAACCACTTTATTAAAATTTATTCTAGTAAAGAAAGAAAATAACTATACAAAGGTAAAACTACTAGGCCAAAATAGATCAAAAATTTTGAAAAATGTCGAAAAATCAATTTTCCGGTTAAAATGAGGACAAATACAAGGAAAAGGCCACTTAACTTCGATAGAAGTCCCCCTACACTTGATATAAACATTGTCCTCAATGTTTAAGCATGTGGGAGTAAACTCCCCTACACTTAGGACATTGTGCACGTTGATTAAATCTTGTTAAGAAAGAGACAACTAAAGAGATTCCTATTTTAATATTGAGAAATATAAAATAGTGAATTGAAAAGAGTTTAGGATAGAACCGGGAAGACGGAAACACGGAATCACGGGTCGTCAAAAATCATCAAGAGTGGATCATTGAACGCTCGAATCCCTGAATATGAGAAGAAAGGAAATAGCAAACACCAACGGGTCTCCCCTGCACTTAGGATAGAAATAGCTAAAAGATAGATACGTGGGTTGCCTCCCAAGAAGCGCTTGATTTTTGTTAACCGAGTCGTGAGCCTGACTCGACCTTGATTATCATGGAAATAGCCTTGAAGAACAACCACCAGGATCAAATACATGGTTTTCATCCATCAAGTAACACAAGCTTAAGGCGAACAAGGCAAGCCAAATAAGAGTAGGCAAGGTTCCCTTAAGCAAAGATGGAGCACGGTGGTAGTAAGGGTGAAGAGGTGCAAGCATATCTCCATAAGTTCCAAAGATTTTCCTTTTATTTCATCAGATGGATACTGAGATGGCTTGAAAATTTCAATACCGGGATCGAACACCTTTTCCTTTAGGGAAAATAACACTCAGGCTCAGCAGAATTTGAAGAGGATCCGCTCATAAATCGCACAATCTCATCCGACGAAGGTGGATAGAGAGGTGTCAAAACATAAGAACCGCGGATGTTGGTGTCGTCCGGTTTCTTCTCCTTTGAAATGGGTTTCTTCATATCCAAAGTAGGATAAAGACCATAATTTTCAAAGTCTAAAGGAGGAGCATCACTCTCATTTGGGAAGTAAGTGTTGAGAAAAGTAGCAAAGTCTTCCTCAAATGAGTAGTCATCCAAAGTAGGATCAAGTGTTGTAGGTGGAGGATCTTCATCATGAGAAGAATCACTCGAAAGAGTATCGGCCTCATCAAAATCATCATAAGTGGGAATGTCGGGATACTCAGAAGTAAAATCATCATAATCATCACCATTGGAACTAGAGTCGTCATCATAAGCATCAAAGATTGGTGGAGAATCGTAAATTGGTGGAGGATCAGAATTGGATAGAGAATCATCCACATCATCTTGGAACAGTGGATTATCATAGCAAGAATCGAATAGAGGATTGTTGTAGACAACAAAATCATCAAGCACATTAATCATATTCGCCGATTCTCTTCCATAGGATTTGTTTGTGATCTTCCCCATTTCGAACACTTGTGCATCATTCTCGACCCTTAAGATTAACTTACCTTCGGCAACATCGACAAGAGCTTTTCCAGTTCTCAAGAATGGCCGACCAAGTATTAAAGGAATACGAGGGTCCATTTCATAATCAACAACAACAAAATCGACCGGAAAAGTGAAGGTGCCAACTTTAATGAACACATCTTCGGCGATACCAACGGGGTAAGCGAGAGTGCGATTTGCAAGCTCATGAGTCATCTTCGTTGGTGTAAGATCGGGTAATGTAACTTTTTCCAAACACTTAAAGGCATCAAATTTATACTTGCCTCGAGAACGGCTAAGGCAGTAAATTCGTCGGTTTGGTTAAAAAAACATGGTAGCACAAAACGACCGGGATCTCCAAGTTTTTCCGGAAGTTCTTTAATAAGGATTGCAGAGCAATTTTCATTCAAGCGAGTATTAACAAACTCGGCCATCTTCTCCTTCTTATTAAGCAATTCCTTAAACATCTTGACAAATTGTGGCATTTGGGCAAGAGCTTCAACAAGGGTAAAGGTGACGGTCATGCCGGCAATCTTGTTCAAAAAGTTAGAGACTTGAACGTCATTCTTAGTCAAAATTCTAGCCTTGTCGAGTCGAGAAGGGTAAGGAATGCTGGGTTTATAGGTGGAAGGTGGGGTTGGTGAAGGGTTCTTCTTGGGTACTTCTTCATGACAAGGCGGAGACGGTAATGGTGAACTAATACTAGGTGTGGAAGTAGTAAGGATAAATGGTGGTGGAGGAGGTGTAGATGGTGTAAGTGGGGGTGGGATAGATGGTCCTACTAAAGTTGCTCCACTACGGGTAGTAATATCACTCACATTCACTCTTGGGTTGGTGACGGTGTTTGAAGGTAGAGAGCCCGAAGTAGAGGGTTGAGTGGTTGGTAAGAAACTAGCCAGCATATTCTTCAAATCATTCGTTTGAGTGCTGAAGGAGGTTTGTTGTTAGCCTCAAAATATTGAGTCAAACAAGAATGCTCGGTCATATGTTTAATATGTATCGTATTTTAGAACGTTGTAATAGGTAGTATATTAGTCGTGTAATACGGGCTTAACTTTAGGCTAAAGTTCATTAATAAGTAACTAAAGCCCAAAAGGAAAGCCCGGCCCAAACCATATAGTCCATATAGAAGCCCGCATGTGGGTGGACTATATATACCCTTCCTAGCATGTTAGGAAGGGTGTTGGTCATTTCATTTTTCTCCTAATCTAATATTCCACAAGTTTCACCAACCTTTTTCTCTCTACTTTCTCTCACTACTTTCTCTATCTAAAATTCATCTCATATCTTCCTTTCTTTCTTTAATTCGTGTGCTATATCATCATATATTAGGGACAACAATTGGTATCAATCGCCATGGGGTAGTTTTGTGATTGGTTTTTGAGTTTTCATTTGATTTGATCCTTCTTTCTTCCACGAATTCAAGATTTTTTGTGTTTTTTAGTGTTCTACACGTCGTATTACTTCTTTATTCGTGCCATGGTGATTTGGGTATCTTGGTTTTGGTTAGAACACGAGTCTTTTGGATCAAAAGTTGAAAACTTTATTATTTTTCTTCTTTCCGAAATTTTAGCTTGTTGAACCATCGGAAAGTACAAAAGTGAGGCCAGATCGCAATAACCACTAGGTTCTACTTTGCGATCTAAGGATTTCGATACCTTATTCCGATCTGGACATTCCGATCGTACTTTGCGATCTTGGATTCCGACGGTTTTAAGGATTTTTGGGTCGTTACTCTGCCAAATTTGTTTCAGCCACATTCCGATCTGAATATTCTGATCTGGGATTCCGACAGATAAACATTGCGATCTGGGATTTCGATAGGTACACATTCCGATCTAAAGGACATTCCGATCTGAACATTTCGATAAGTATACATTGCGATCTGGGATTCCGACAAGTACACATTCCGATCTGAACATTCTGATCAGAACATTCCGATCTAAGGATTCCGACAGGTGCACATTGCTATCTAAAGGACATTCTGATCTAAGCCACATTCCGATGGGCATTCCGATGGCACATTCCGATGACATGTTTAGCGAAATTTTGTTTGAGTATTCTTTAGATTTAGCCACCATCTAGACTAGTTTCGGAACGTAGTTTACATGAAGATTAAAAAAAAGAGTTAAAATTTTTAGGTCAAGTAAAATCAAATTTTTTCCATATTAGTTTTAGGACATGTCTAGCTCAATTTCAAAATTTGGTGATTACAAATTTTTTAGGTCTACCGTTTTGTCGGACTGAGGAATTTATTGTCGGGCTGAGAAAAAATCGCAAATTTTGGAATTTCAACAACCAAACAATCACAACACAACTACTTAAGATCCACATTCGATTCATCATTTCAGAGAATCTTGAGATGGATTCTACTACCGAATATCGTGTGACGAACAACAACATAATGGTGGCAGGTAACAAAGAAAGACCACCAATACTTGTGTCGGGTCGATATGATCAATGGCAATCCCGTTTTATACGTTACCTTGACACAAAACCTAACGGTGATGCTTTAAGGCAATGTATCTTGGAAGGACCCTATAAACTCTCAAGGATTCAAGTTCCAGCAGTACCAGCCACAGACACAAGTGACGCACAACCCGCATATGAACGTGATGAGAAGAGGACCGACCTCATCCCAGAGAACCGTGCGTGGTTTGATGCAGAGAAGGAAGCAATCTACTTAATTCTCAGTGGCATTGGAGATGAAATTTACTCTACGATTGACGCATGTCCTACTGCTCAAGAAATGTGGACGGCCATTGAAAGATTGCAACAAGGTGAATCACTTAACAAACAAGATGTGAAAACTAAGATGTTTTGGAACTTTGGCAAGTTTACATCAAAGGATGGGGAATCAATTGATTCTTATTACTCCCGATTCTACAAGATGATGAATGATATGACCCGAAACAACTTGCAAGTTTCCACCATGCAAGTCAATGTCCAATTTCTACAGCAACTTCAACCAGAGTGGACACGGTTTGTCACCTTGGTGAAACAACAACAAAAGTTAGACGAAGTTTCATATCACAAGCTCTTTGACATCTGGAAGCAATTTCAAAATGAGGCAAATGAACTTCGAGCTGAACGATTTGCAAAGATTTCCAATCCACTTGCTTTGGTGTCTACCACACAACATTACCCAGATTATCACTCCCGTACTTCAAAGACATACTCTACTCAATCATCATCACCACGATCATCCATTGTCTCCAAGTCACATGTTCCAACACGATCCCGAGGCAAAGAAGTTGCAAGAGCACAATCACCCACACCTGAGCAATCATCCGAAGAAGACAGTGATGAAGAAATAGCTCAAAAGGATAGGGAATTCAAGCAACAAATGACTTTCGTTATGAAGCAATATAAGAAAATCTACAAACCCACCAACAACAACCTTCGAACATCTTCAAACTCGAGGAACACCCATGCACAGAGTCCTCCAAGGTATGACACACGAAGACGTGTTGCGAGTCCTCCAAAGTATGATCGACAACCTAAGTATGATAATCAGTGGGTGGCTACTGTTGTTGGAAATCGGGAAACTGTTGGGACTCAAGTTGTGCAACAAAGTGGGATTCAGTGTTTTAACTGCAGAGGTTTTGGGCATTTGGCTAAGGAATGCAGGCAGCCAAAGAGGGTTAAAGATTATGGTTATCATAAGGAAAAGATGTTGTTGTGCAAGAAAATGGAAGCTGGAATCAAGTTATCAGCTGAGGAAGGAGAAATGCTTGACGACACAGATGATGAACTCTCCGACCAAGAACTCGAGGCACATTATTCATACATGGCAAAGATTCATGAGGTCCTTCACGTCACTGAAGATGACAATGGTCCTATCTTTGATACCGAGCAAATTGATAAGGTACAAGATGATGTTGAATATAATGTGTTTGGTGATACACATGCGCATAGTGATCTACCAACAACGATTACTGACACATGTATGATGGAAACGGTTGATAGCAATACCACACCCGATTCATTCATCAGACATGTGCAATAATGAGTTTGAGGATGATCAACATGCAAATGAGTATGATGACGAGGAGCGTGTCGCGCTTGCTAATTTAATTTCTAGTTTACAAAAAGATGTCAATGAAAATAGAAAGAATTAAAAGCAATTAAAGAAGGCAAACGCAGCGCTCACTCAAAACTTTGAAGAATGCAAAGCCGCTCTTATAAAATCTAGTGAGACTATTGATAGTTATAGGGCTGAGCTTCTTCAAAAGACCAGCGAGCTTGAGGGGTACAAAAGTCGTGTCATCAACGTTAAAAAGGACGATTTTGAAAATAAATACAATGAAGCTCTTGCTTTGTTAACTAAAGAAAAACGTCAATTTAATGTTTTATTAAGTGATGAACGTCAAAAAACGTACCTTGCCACAACAAAAGTTAATGAACTTGAACAGAGGCTTTCTATGAACACCACCGATTCTGCTAAAATTCTTGACGAGAAGAAACAAGAGGTTGAAACATTAAAACAAGATTTCAAAAATAGACAAAGCAAAGATACTGAAAAAGTAAAGGATCTCGAAGAACAAGTCGATTTTTTGAAAAAAGTTGTTTATAATACACATGACTCTATTCAAACCGTAAGAATGATAGCACCTCGGTCGTTTTTCAAGGGTCAACCTAGCTTTGCCACCCCCAAGTACCTCGAACAAGCTCAAGCTGCGAACCCTGACTTATATCTTGATGAGTCCGAATGGACTGATAATGACTGCCCAGTAGCTAACATCGATAGTGAAGAGACGTCCCTTTGGGATGAGGAGAGTAGATCACCGGTCAATAAAGATTTGTGAAACCATATAACTATGCTTATGAAAACAGTCTTTATGGTCTTTTCACTCCACAAAAACAGAAGTCTCGTGAGGAATTATTTTTAGAATACAAACAAAAAAGAATTCAATGGAAAAAAGCTTTTGCCACTAAGAGGAAAACTAATGTTTTTACATATATTAACTATTTGCCTCTAGATGCTTCTAAAAGCAAAAGTAGAAAAATACTTGGTTTTCTTAAACACCACGTTAATAATGTTCAATCAATTGTTGAAAGCGATTGGGAGAAACGTCAAAAGGATAAGTGGAAAACCGAGATTCCTCACGACATAACTGTGCTTATGAAAGAACTTTTAATACCAAATACGAAGATAATAAAAGAACATGTTCTTGAGTTTGAAAATTTAATTCAGTCTGAAATGTTTGATGATTTGAAATATGTTGAGTCTCTTGAAAAAGAAATTGATGACCTTCAAAATGACAAATTAGAATTTTCAAACGAATATGATCTACTCTTAGAAGAATGTCTCTCCAAAGATATTTTGTGTGTTACTCTTCAATCCTGTGCTGATATCGATGAATATTCTGATGTTGCATGCAAATATCTTGATAAAATCAAAGAGTGTGAGCGTCTTGAACTTGAGTTTTCGAAACATAAAGAAAATGTTGATAAAAAGGCTTTTGAGTTACTTCAACACAAAACTGATTTCCTTCAAAAACATTGTCATTCTCTTGAACTTGCTTTGCAAAAAGACGTTGGTAGTTTTCCACATGATAATAAATTGCAAGAAAAACTTTCCCAAACGTTTCGAGAAATGAACGAACAGAATTTGGAAATTAAAGGGTTGAAAGCTCAGTTACAAGATAGGGACAGAGCGATAGCAGAGTTGCAGAAACTCGTTGCTAAGATGGGTGGGAAGATTGTGGAACCTAGTGTTAAGAAACCTGTTGTAAGACAACCCAATGCTCAAAAAGTGACTAGACCCTCTGTCTTGGGAAAACCATCTGTTTTCTCTAATTCTGCTTTTGCAAAACCTGCGTTTCCCCCAAGACGGATGGGAAGGATAGGTTACCACAAAACACTCTCAAAACACATATTCAATCACAAAGCATTAAGAACACAAATGTGGTTAAACCAGGGATGTATAGATTGGCCACTAAACCCACACAAAACAAAGAAAGTCAATCACCTCAGACTTCTAGAAACACTAATAGACGTGTGTCTTTTACTACAGGAGTAGTCCCCACTGCTAGTGTTAGCCGGCCCCAGCTTAAGAGCACTCGCATGAATGAAAAGGTCTGGCAAAACAAAAGTCAAGGGAAGATGAAGGAAGTAGAAGACCACCCTAGGATTTTCAATGTTTCTAAGAATAAAACGTTTGTAATCGCGTGTAATGACGATTTGAATGATTCGACTTTGAATGCTATGAAAGTTAAGTTTGTTTGTGTGAAATGTGGAAAGTGTGCTAATGCCAATCATGCTATGTATGTTTCGAATAATGTCAAAGGCGTAGAAACTAGAACTAAGAAGCAAACTGTGATGCCTATTAGTGCTAGAAAACCCAAATGCAAAGTGAACCATTCTGGTGCAACCCCCCCTAAGAAAAGTATTGCATCAGAATCCACCACTAAGAACCCTAGAAGCAGAATTAGGGAATTATATGAGTCTGCTAGCAAGCCTTAGAAATGGTGGTTGGCTAATCAATGTCCTCCAGGATATAAATGGATGCCTAAGGTTAGGACAGAAAATGTGACTACGAGCGTTAGTGTGCCTCTAAGTGATGAAACTAGGGAAACTAATGAATCAGAAATCACAACTAACATGGAATCCAATTTAGCAAATGCTCCATCGTGTTCTAATTCTTCTGCAGGTGATCGAAATAATTCTCTTTATAATGGACTCCAGATGCACGAAGCACATGACGGGGAATCTCAAGCTTCTAATTAACTTCGTGGAGAAGTTCCTGGGTACGGTCCGATTCAGAAATGATCAATTTGCACCGATCCTAGGATATGGAGACTTGGTTCAGGGGAATATCACTATCAAAAGGGTTTACTACGTCGAAGGGCTCAATCATAATCTTTTCTCGGTTGGTCAATTCTGTGATGCGGATTTGGAGGTTGCTTTTAGAAAGAAGACATGTTTTGTTCGTGATTATGATGGGAATGACTTACTTACCGGAACACGGGGTACTGATCTCTACACTATTTCACTACAAGACTCCACATCTTCAACTCCAATCTGTTTCATGGCTAAAGCTTCAACGACTCAAGCTTGGTTATGGCATCAACGTTTATCTCATCTTAACTTTGACACCATCAACTTGCTTTCAAGAAAGATATTGTGCGAGGCCTTCCTAACTTGAAATTCATCAAAGATCATCTTTGTTCTTCTTGTGAGCTTTGTAAAGCTAAACGAAGTAGTTTCAAGACAAAGACTATACCAAGCTCTAAAGGACGGTTAGATCTTCATATAGATTTGTGTGGTCCCATGCGTGTTTAAAGTATCAATGGGAAGAAATACGTTATGGTAATTGTCGATGACTACTCAAGGTACACATGGACTCACTTCTTGAGATCCAAGGATGAAACACCCGATGTTCTCATCAGCTTCCTTAAAGTGATACAACGTGGTCTTCAAGCTCAAGTTAAAGTGGTTCTACTGACAGAGGTACAGAATTTTTGAATTCAAAACTGAGAAATTATTTTGAAGCCGAAGGAATTGAACATGAAACATCTATTGCTCGAACACCCGAACAAAACGGCGTTGTTGAAAGACGAAACCGTACTTTAGTTGAGGCTGCTCGAACATTATTATCCGCTTCAAAACTTCCACTATACTTTTGGGCCGAAGCCGTGTCAACCGCATGCTACACACAAAACAGCTCCTTAGTTATCCCAAGACACGAAAAGACACCATATCACATAATTAATGATCGCAAACCTTCACTCAAACACCTTCATGTTTTTGGATGTACGTGTTACATTATTCGAGATGGTGAAAATCTGGACAAGATGAAAGAGAAAGGTGATGCATGCATTTTAGTGGGATATGCAACTCAGTCTAAGGGATACAGAGTATACAACAAGAGAACAAAATTGATAGTCGAGACTATTCATATCAGATTCGATGAATTCCAAGAAATGGCACTTGAACAAAGCAGTTTAAGTCCCGATCCACATCGACAAACGACTTCCGTTCACAACCGCACGGAACTCAGAACTCAAGACCACATCAATGAACCGTCAAGTTCAAAGCTGGTTCCTGAACATGTTCCTAGAGCAGATATGACAGTGGACACGACACTTGAAGAGTTGGAAATGTTATATGGACCAATGTATGATGAATATTTCAGAGGGGAGAAACAAGTTGCATCGAAGTCTTCCGCTGTCACTCATGATACGAATGATGATACCGATCATCATCAACAAAAGGATATAACTTCATCTACTTCAACACGGGTTGTTGCAGATTTACCTCCTCAGAATATCACTTCAACAATCGATCCTACAACATCCACAACTACTGTCATTGCTCCAGAGAACACAAATCAAGCAGACGGTGCATTATCTGACGATGACGATTTTCACAACCCATTCGGTACACCGGTACACGAAACTGGAGAGTCTTCTACTCGCCATGTTGATTCGTCAAATATGCATACGTTCTATCAACGACATCCTTCAACACATCATTGGACCCGAGATCATCCTTTGGTTTACGTAACTGGAAACCCTTCACAGCCTGTTCGTACAAGACGACAACTAGCAACCGATGGCGATGTTTGTATGTTCGCACTCGCCGTGAGTACAGCTGAACCGAAAAACATCAAAGAAGCCATGGCTGATCATGCTTGGATTGAATCGATGACGGATGAACTTCAACAATTTGAAAGACTTAAAGTCTGGGAACTTGTTGACAGACCATACGATGTGACTCCATTAAATATTCGTTGGATCTGGAAAAACAAGATGGGTGAAGAGAATACGATCATCAAGAACAAAGCTAGGCTAGTGGCTAAGGGGTATGGCCAGAAAGAGGGAATTGATTTTGATGAATCATTTGCACCAGTTGCTCGCATGGAAGCGGTCAGGATTTTCCTTGCTTATGCTGCACATAAGGGATTCACTGTCTATCAAATGGACGTAAAGACGGTGTTTCTTAACGGTCCCTTGAAGGAAGAAGTCTATGTCACGCAGCCGAAAGGATTTTTCAATCCTCATTATCCTGACAAGGTGTATCGTCTCCACAAGGCACTATATGGACTCAAGCAAGCTCCAAGGGCGTGGTACGACGAGCTCTCAAAATTTCTGGTATCCAAAGGTTTCTCAAAAGGTTCCATTGATCTAACTTTGTTCACTTATAAATATGGGGATGACATTTTGCTTGTGCAAATTTATGTTGATGACATTATTTTCGGGTCTACAAACCCAAAACTTTCAAAATGGTTTGAAAAAGTAATGCACAGCAAATTTGAAATGTCAATGATGGGCGAACTAAAATTCTTTCTAGGAATTCAAGTTCACCAATCCCCAAGTGGTATATTTGTAAACCAAGCTAAGTATTGTCAAGAGATAATCAAAAAGCATGGTATGACTTCATGTGACCCCGTTGGGACACCATTATCAACCACATCGCTAGATGCTGACTTGAAGGGAAATACCATCGATCAAACGAGATATCGTTCCATGATTGGTTCCCTCATGTACTTGACAGCAAGCAGACCTGATATTCATCATGCTACATGTTATTGTGCACGATATCAAGCACGACCCACTTAAAAGCACCTCAAGGAGGTTAAACGGATCTTTCGGTACCTCAAGAATACCATTCATTTGGGACTCTGGTATCCGAGGGAAACCGGTTTCTTTCTAACGGCCTATTCAGATTCTGATCATGCAGGGTGTCTTGATACACGAAAAAGTACTTCTGGTGGTGCACAATTTCTAGGTCAAGATAAGCTTGTGGGATGGACTTCCAAGAAGCAGGATTGCACTTCACTTTCATCAGCCGAAGCGGAGTATGTGTCTCCATCTGCGTGTTGTGCTCAAGTTCTTTGGATGAGAACCCAACTCACGGATTATGGTTTCCACTTTGATAAAGTACCTATGTACTGTGACTCAAAGTCGGCCATAGCCATCTCCTGCAATCCGGTACAGCATTCCCGCACGAAGCACATCGATGTCAGATACCACTTCATCAAGGAACAAGTTGAAAGAGGTATCGTTGAATTATACTTTGTTGGAACGGATTACCAATTAGCCGACTTGTTTACGAAAGCTTTGTCGAAATATAGGTTTGAGTACCTCGTTAGGCAAATTGGTATGAGATGTTTGACTCCAGCAGACCTGGAGATTCTGGCAAAGGTGCCTGCTTGATTTATCTATCAAACATCAACTTGTAAATATCTTTGAAAAAGCAAAATACAAAAATATAAAACACATAAAAGCAAAACACAAAATTAAAAATATTTCAAAATCCAAAAATATTCTTCTCGACAAGTCTTTCAGTATCGATAATATGGACGTGCCTAGAAATGTCGCTCAATAACGACACGGGTGTGTACATAAAGCTCGAATGAAAGTTGTAAATATTTTCCAAAACATGTCATTTCTTCTTTTAATAAAGGAAATTGTCTATTTTGGACAAATATTTCCAAACAACGGGTAGAGCAATCTATCACGGGTTGAGCTTGTCACAAAACATTCAACGTTTTGAGCTCAACACAATGGCTTGTAATCACTTTCAGATTGCAACCCGGATCGATATTCACGGGGGAGTGTACAATTGAGTACCCTTACCCTCAGCAAAAGAAGAGAAATCTTCTTACACTTGAGTGGATTCGTCAAGACATTCAAAGTCTATGAACTCAAGTTTATGCTTTAGAAAAACCTTTCGACAAAAAGAATTGATTTTTCAAAAAGCGTTGAACACAATTTTCTCAAGAATTTTTCAATGATATTTAAAATCTTTCAAAAATTGTGTGTTCAACAACCCCCATCCTCAAAAAGCGAAATGTGGATCATATCCTCACAATGACAATTCAATTGGATCAATTTTTGAGGGGGATTTCTCCCAGAGATTTCAAGACTATTTTTTCAAAATATATTTTAATCAAACTTGGTATCTCTAATATCAAAATATTTTATATATTAGAGATAGGGGGAGAAAATGTGATTAAAATGTGATCTAATATAAGACTCAAGCACTTTCACTCCTACCTACATGTGCGAAACACTTTCGATTATCGATGCACATGTGAAGGGGGAGCATTTCTGAAACGACAAAACTAGCAAGGTGTTAAATGTTTTTCAAACACTTTGTTAGAATTTAAAGTGGTTTTCATGGTTACGATCAAATACCCACAACATCTTTAATTCACGACGTTATTAGTGTCAAAAGGGTGATTAGGTTTAAGTCCTATGATCCAACCAGAACCGGAGGGATCTTCCCAGTGACAATCCAATAGATTATTAGAAGTCCTTAGGAAAGATGGAGTAGAATATGAACGTAGTTGAATGCCGACTAAGTACTGATGCTAGCACTGGAACAATCACAACAAGGTGCTAGTAATGATGTCTTGGTAAGCATTGAAGGGGTTGAAGAATGAAAAATAAATGTAAGGATAAAGGGTGTAAAGAAAGAAGCCCTCCATACAACTTAGGCAGAAACCGGGTCAACTCATCATGAAGACAAACTCATCATGGACCCAGTGATGTAAAGCACAACCCTTTACTAGCTACTCAGGCTTCTCTCAAAAGAAGTTTGTTTTATTGTCACGGAGATCAACACGACTTCTATTGACTTTCTCACTCCGAGATAGTTGATATTGAATAGGTGGCATCTGCTCCAGCCTCCGACCACTAAAAGTGCACAAATAGAGTCGAGAGCCAAGAGATCAATCAAATCTCGTTAGGACACACGAATGAAGATCAAGAGAGTCCTACGCTATATCCTTGTGATATTGCTAGAACACTCAGAGTGATACTACTTAGTATTCACAATGATGAGTGGAAATCCTTCCAGTGTTAACATCAAACAGCACTGCGGTAGGTCATATGCAAGATTCTTTATGAATTGAACATGTGCAAAACTGAAAAGCAACAGTGGTTTGATTCTGAATTGATTCAAACTCGTTTCAGGTTTCTACGCAATATCTTTATGGTCTTGCCAGAACATTCAGAGTGATATTCATTAATATCCACAGTGACGAATGGAAATCCTTCTAGCGTCAACATCAAACAGCGCTACGGTAGGTGACTTGTGAGATTCTTATAAATCAAACTTGTGTCAACTGGAAAGCAACAATGGTAAGATTCTTTACGAATCACACTTGTTCCAGGAATTTGAATTGACGACTTTAAATCAAACGGATATCTATCCAATTGATTCACTCTTTATGTTCGCAGTCTTGCTTTGAGACGGTCGAGTAAAGAGAACGGCTAGTACAGCCGCGAAACCCTATCAAGGAGATTTTTAATTGAATCTACCTGATCACAGGTACGATATTTAATATCGTATAACGGTCTTCACCGACCGGAGGTAAAACGCTACCGATTTAGGACGAATGTCAAAGCCATTCAGTCAGTGTCTATGTTTTGTCTCGAGAAGGTGGCGTCACGGTGTACATAGCAAAGTCAATGATTCAGAAACCACATACTCATGCCTAAAGACATATTCAACAATTAATAGTGTGAGCATGTGGATGAAGACACAAGATCGCAAGATGGCAAAGACAAGTCAAGGATGATTAGAAGATCTCAAGCTTAAAGACAAAGTCGAAAGACAACGACAAAGGCTCAAAGATCACATCATGAAGGAACAAGACTACGATTACACGTTCAATACTCATTTATGGCGAGATTAGTAATCTCTACAAATTTCCTAAATGACCAAGGTTTATGACCTCTTATTGGGGGAGATTGTTAGCCTCAAAATATTGAGTCAAACAAGAATGCTCGGTCATATGTTTAATATGTATCGTATTTTAGAACGTTGTAATAGGTAGTATATTAGTCGTGTAATACGGGCTTAACTTTAGGCTAAAGTTCATTAATAAGTAACTAAAGCCCAAAAGGAAAGCCCGGCCCAAACCATATAGTCCATATAGAAGCCCGCATGTGGGTGGACTATATATACCCATCCTAGCATGTTAGGAAGGGTGTTGGTCATTTCATTTTTCTCCTAATCTAATATTCCACAAGTTTCACCAACCTTTTTCTCTCTACTTTCTCTCACTACTTTCTCTCTCTAAAATTCATCTCATATCTTCCTTTCTTTCTTTAATTCGTGTGCTATATCATCATATATTAGGGACAACATTTTGTATATCATTTCGAAGCTCGGATCTAATGTCATTCCCTTGCTTAGTGATATCCCCTTTCAAATTGATAATTTGGCTTTGTAGATTCTTGATTTTCTCTCCTTGGGTTCTCATTAAAGCTTCAACATCTTGATTAATGGGTGGGGCTTGTTGAGCGGGTGGGTGATAAGGATTAGAAGCTCGAGGTGGGATTTGGTTGCTTCTATTGCAATTGTTGTTGGGGTTGTGGTTTTGAGGAGAAAAACCGGGTGAAAGATAGTTGTTCGACCGGTAACTTAGCAAATTTCGATCCCCTTGAGGTCGGGCTTGGTAATTTTCCGATGAATAGTTACCATAGACCGCATACACGTTTTCCGGATTCCCTTGAGTAAAAGGACAATCAGTGTATGAGTGAGGACCGCCGCATGTCTCACAAGAAATGGCTACCGCTTTAACTTGTTGTTGTTAGTTTGTAGCGATGAGCAAGATATTTTTGTTCATTTCGGCCATCATGCGGGTGAATTCGGTCATATCGGGGTTTGCTGAAGTATAAGAAACATTGACTCTCGGGTTGTTCCTTGAAGAAGCAGAGGGATCCCAATTTTTGTGGTGAGTAGTCATGTTCTCTATAAGCTCTCTACACTCCTCAGGTCTTCTTTTCATTAATGTGCCACCGGCTGCTGCATTAATCGTATCACGATCACGAAAAGTTAAACCATTGTAGAAAGTATCAATCAACGTAACGGGGAGCATGTTGTAGTTTGGACATCGATCGATCAAAACATTATATCTTTCCCAAGCATCAAAGAGAGATTCATCGGGTTCTTGCATGAAACCGCTGATTTGATTTCGAAGGCTCGTGACCATGGATGGTGGAAAGTAGCGCGACAAAAATCGTTGAGTCATGTCGTCCCAAGTATGAATGGAATTATTCGGGAGACGATCAAACCATTTTTCGGCGTGGTGGGATAAAGTATGTGGAAAGAGTTGAAGGCGAAGGACATCCATAGTAGCACCGGGTAACTTCATGCTTTGAGTAATAGTAATGAATTTGTCGGGGTGCTTGTTGGCATCATCATCTGGTATTCCGCGAAATGGATTAGTTTGCACTTGTTCGATCATGTGATGCTTCAACGAAAACTCCGGAGCCGTGATTTGCATCGACGCAATCGGTCCTCCTCGTCCATACATTGTGGGTTGACAAAGCTCCTCCATTGTTCTAAGGCCGGGTGGGGGAACATTGTTGTTGTTATTGTTGAGGTGCGGTGGATTATTGTTGTTGTTCACACCTGCCATAGCTAAATCGTCACGAGTCTCGGGCTCTGGATAAGTTGAAGATCTAGTACGCATACACCTGCAAAAGCAAAAGAAAAAGATAACAAACACAAAGAGAATATATATACACTATGAAAATAAAAATAAAATCTTTTTGGATTTTTGAAAATTTTTAATTTTTATGTATTTTTAGCAATTTTTTATTTTTATGGAATTTTGAAAAATTTTAATTTTTATGGATTTTTTAACAATTTTTAAGCAAGAAAAATAACGCTCACGAATGAACGGATCCCAAAAAGCAACGCGTCTCTCACAGAAAACCGTTAATCTTAACGAAAAGAGCCGGCAGCGGCGCCATTTGATACAAGGCTTTTACCTAGTATAAAATTTTTATCGTCCGAGCTCTTCGAATTGAGAAAGGGAAGAATGTGTGACTCAGTCGTTTATGGTTTGGAAACCAATAGTTTTTTCGTTGTAGTAAAAGGAAAGTGCAAAAACTTTAAAGAAAATGGCAGGTAAATAAAGCTAAAACTAATTGAAAATAAATGACGGGAAATAAAAACGTGACGAGAAATTAATGACAAGAAATTAAAAGGCAAACTTAAAAGTAAACTAAAGTCAAGCTTAAAATAAATCTAAGGCAAGTAAACTAAAAGTGCGACTAAATAAAAAGGCGGGAAAAATAAAGTTTAAAATAAATCTATAAAATTAGAAAAAACTAGAAAACACTCATCCGGAATAAATCCTTCATCCGGAAAAACACGCTCATTCGGAATAACAAGTTTATCTGGAATATACCTTCGTTCGGAATAAAGCTTCACTCGGAAAAATAATGCTGGTTCAGAAAAACTAGCTGACTCGGAATAAAGGCTTCACTCGGAATATAAGGTTTGATTCGGAATAACAGGTTCACTCAGAATAAACCTTCATCCGGAATAATAGCTCATCCGGAATGATGGTTCGTTCAGAATGTTGGACTGGTTCGGAATAAATGGAACAAAGTGCTGATTCGGAAAAATCACTTGATTCTGAATAAAACTCTTTATGCGAAATATCTAGCTTATTCGGAAAAGAGATTCATTCGGAAAAACCTTGATGCGGAATAAATCTACTCATGCGGAATATTAAACTGATTCGGAAAAATAAAGCTTCATGCGGAATAACTAAGCTGATGCGGAATAATTAGGAAAATGCTGGTTCGGAATATAAGCTTGGTTCGGAAAAACTTGGGAAACTAAAACGCGAAGAACACGGAAAATAAAAGGATACGAATCTACCCAAAACTAATCAAATTAAACCCAAGGATTAAACCAAAATAACCACTAATGAATAACTAACAATAATCAATCAATCTAAAACAAACAAACTAACAATAATAATCAAAATAATCAAAACCCACTTAATCAAATCAATAAAAACTAAAGAACATAAACATAAAGATGAAGATTAAATCAAGAAAGGTAGATGAGAGATAAACAAGAAAAGTAAAGATTCAATAACATAAAAAGATAACTTACTTGGAATTAAAGGTGCAAGACAAGGTAATTAAAGTGACAATTTAAGTAAATGACTGTAAATAAATGTGCAAGTATGAAAATGGTGGAGAGACTAATTTTGTCAAAAATATCTAACAACATGAAAAAATGAAACTAAGCTTCTATTTATAGGGAAGGAAGGGAGGAAGGAGTGTTGGAAGCTTCCTCCTTTCTTTCTTTCTCTTTAGTCCTTAGTCTTTTCGTCTTCTAATTTCTTCGACTTTTTAGACTTTGTCTCGGGATTACTTTAAACTCGTCTTGTAATTTCTTCATAAATTAGACTTGAGTTCTTCGGCTTTATTAAACTTCCGTCTTTAGACTTTTTCTTCGATAAATCTTCAGAATAGGTCTTGGACTTTCGTTCTTTTTGCACTCTTGATTTCTTGACTTCGTCTTTTGTCTTTTTCTTCGATAAAAGCCCGTGAAATCCCGTGTTTTCTTCCCTTTTTACATTTTGATCCTAAAATCACAACAAAAACACAAACCACGAATAATTCCGACATTTATGACATAAAATACACGTTATGGTCTTGTTTTCATTATAATTAAGTGGTAAAAGGAGGGTGTTTTCACACCTATCAGTTACCTTACATTTACCCTTTTTTGAGTGACATTTGTGTGAACTTAAAATCCAAACACTATCCATGTGAGGTGCTAAAATTATTTTGTCATTTGATTTTGCTATTCATAAAAATTAAATCATTTTCCTATCATACTTCACAACACTTAAAAGCATTTTTAAAATTGAATTTGTTTTCTCGCTTTGATTGCTTGAGGGGAAGCAATAGCTAAGTGTGGAGGAATTTGATAATGACCTAATTATACATATTCAACCTATCATTATAATGCTACTTTGTAGTATAAATAAGAGCTTCCGATACTTAATATGTTGTGTTTTATATGCAGATATAAAGTTTGAAGGAGCAAAGTGAAGATATACAAAGAAGGGGTCTCAATATGCAATAAAGCCAAAGTTATTAAAAGAAGATTCCGAATCGCCCAGAAGTGCGACACACAAACTTAGAAGTGTGGCGCACATTCTCGTCTCCAAAGTGCGGCGCACTTGCGGAGAAGTGCGGCGCACATTTGACCTCAGATAGCACTATAAATAGAGGCCATTTCCACTCATTTTACACACACCTCTATCTCTCTCAATACTCCATAGCTCGGGTATTTTAGCCCTTTTAGTAAAATTTCAGTATTATCCACTTTTGGGAGATACTTGTAACGAGAGTATTCCACTCTTCGATTCTTGGAGGAACGATACAATCGTGACACTTGTGTACTCGTTTATTCAATCCAATCTAAGTATGATATTCTCTTACTCTTTTCCAATTGTTACTTTGATTACTATGTTAGGCTAAGCTATTTGTGACTATATGGGTATGTGACTATAATTAGTGATGATGCTATGATATGGTCCTTTATAAATGATTTCAAGCTAATGTTGTAGAACCATTTTACCTCCTAGTTCTACAAATCTTATTTTATCTAAGTTGATTTGTTACGATAATTTGGCGTTGAGAAACGCAAATTGTTATAGTAAGTTTTCTAGAACTTGTCTATGGTCATGAATCTTTGGTTGGAGAAATCCGCTTAGAAACTTGATAAAATATTGAACTTGTTGGCAACTTGTTTTGAGCTTAGTCACTTAAATAAACATAAGTCTTGAATCAACCCAAGTAAATTGTGTAAACGCCGTTTTGACGAAAAAGGATTATCACGCTTTACCTACATAAACATATCTCGATCATTATTATCATCATCACGAACTTATACGAACTATCCCATATTAGTCATACTTGTTATTATTGATATTAATTCAACTATTTATTTCTTTAATTATTATCTTGATTACCAAAACGAAACTAAGTCTCAGCGAACGATCCTGGCTTACCACTACAAAGCTATATTACGAACGAAAGGTTATACTTGCCCGTGTTTGTCTTCTAGTCCCTTGTTTTGTCTAAACCTTGTAATATAAATTTATGACTTGCAAACGAACATCACAACCCAATAGTGGGTCTTGTTCGATGTTTCGTGCTTCAGTTTCTTCTAATACTTCGGTTCCCGTTTCTGAATTTCCAGACATTGAACAAAAGAATTTAAGACTCTCCGTAAACCAACCTTGATGCAACTCTTTTTTGGTGGCACGCATGCTAATAACCGGGTCGGTGCAAACCTCAAACAGATCAACATATTGACCTTTTGAAATTTGACTACCACTAGACCATGAAAGACCGCGTGGGATTATATCCGTGTTTTTAGTCCACCACGTCTTACTGTTTCGGTACATCTCTAACACATATATCTACAATTATATTTTTCAGATAAATTAGCATATAGAATGAAAAAAATACTAAGATTACTAAACAGAACGATTCTAACCTTTAGCACCCACACAAAACCATACAAAAAGTACGTCATCTTCTTCTTAGCTACACCTTTAACCTTGTCACTGTTCAATTCCTTGCTTACATAATCACCACTAATTAACATCTTACACTTCTTCTTCTTTAAATCCTGCTCGACGTGCCTAGGTATAACATTAACTGTCCTATTGTAGAATATTCTCTAGAAATACTCTCCCCACGGGTATGTATCAAACCACTTTGATGAGACTGCATTTATACATAGTCTCATCATCTAAATCGGGCTTAAAACGCGTAAATATATCATAAAATACCGGAATATACTTGTATTCGTTTGTTGTATGTTTTAGGTATGAATATCGACAAAAACATCAAAAGAAACAAAGAAAATCGAACACGGGAAACGAAGCATCACAATGAACCGAATCCGAGTTTTGATTTTGCAAAAAGGCCCTTAAAGTTTTAAGATTGTACAAGTTTGGTCCCTCATCTTTGGATATTTGTCAACTTTGATCCTCCAAGAATCAAGTTATACAAGAAATATCCTTGAAGAATGAAGAATTGTCAAATACAGCCCTTGAAGTTTATGAAAGTTACATGTTAACTACACAAGGACTAATGGTGAGATTGCTCAGGGACTAACTGGGAAAAGGCCAAAGGACCATAATTGCAAAGTTTTTTCTATATTGTTGTTAATGGGAGGACCTAAAGTGCCAAAACCTAAAACTACTTAACTAACAAACCCATTACTTAACCAACCCACCCACTTAACCCCTTTCATCCACTCATATGCTGCCACATCACCATACCCATACCCATTACCATTTACCCATCACAATATCCGGTCCACTACCCAAAACCCACAGCCTAAACCCTTCTCCTATACCCGCCACGTCACTCCCCACTTGCTAGTTATACTAATATTAGTCTATGTTTGAATTAATATTAATTAATCCACCAATTAGGCGCCTAACAAATACTTTCCCCCAAATAAAGATCAACAGCCTGTTCTTCATACCTATAAACCCTAAATCCATGCTTTGCTATTTACTCAAAATTGGTGTTAATTATTTTCCAGAATGGTAATTACCACTAACCTAAACATATCCCAAAACCCAAAAATGTCACCACCACTCCCCACTGGTCCCCTCATGTGTGCCTTGCACAAGGTTTGGCTCAAAGACAAAAAAGAGACAGAGGATGAATGGTCCAAAGTAATTGCTTGTTCCTCAATAGCATATGAATGAAGGAGATTACTTTGCAACAACTAAGCAAACATAAGACTCCAAGAATTCCTCACATGGGTTTGACTGACCAAGAATTTGAATTTTCAAGCAAGGGTATATTTGGGAATCAAGAAGCTAGGGTTCCTCTTTTATGTTGTCATTCTAGATAGTTCTTTTGATGTGTATATAAGGGTCGCATGTGACTCCTTATCACTTGTTCCAATTTTTGGCTTAAAATCCTTGTAATCCCTTTTTTATAATAAAAGTTGGTATTTTGCTTGTTATATGTAATTCCTTTTTAATATAAAAGTTGGTATATGTATTAAGCAAAAAGATTGAGTTCCACTTTATCATTTGTGTTTAGGTTTCTAAAATTTTGCAAAATTAATTCATTTTTCAAAAAGTTACTTTGAAAAGCTGGTATTTTGTGAAAGCTTTAATCCAACATTACTGTTTCTGTTATATGTTATGAGTACTATGTTTGAGGTTTCAAAGTGTGGTTGTAAGTGTTTGTGAAAGTTCAAAGTTGAGAAAATATTTTTGATGGAAATGAAGAAAGAAAACAAATTGTTTTTATGTAGTTATACTAACAGAATCAAGGGTATTGGCCTTGATTCTTGTGTTTGTTGATTTATGTAGGTTTGGGAAGCTTGTGCTTCTACGCTAGCACATAAGCTCACTTCTCTAGGGCATGGAGGTATACCCTAGAGGTTTGTCCTTTTTTAAATGTTTGCATAAAAATTTTGTGTTCTTGAATTGGTGTTTGGATTTGGTGTATGAAACTATTGATATATGTTGTTTGAATGATTTGTAAGTTTTCTTAGTTATAATATTATAGGTGTGTGGAATTTTAAACAAGACTCTTTGTTAAAAACTAAAGATCTAAACTAATGTGGGTGTTTGGGAATGTTGGGCTTAGGGTAGGAAAGACCTCATTTAAGCTTGGCTATACTCTGCATGTATTCATTAGGTTTGGGTTTGTGGAATTGAGAAAAAAAAGTTTGGAGTTTTAGTATAAAAATCTTAATTTTAAGTTTGATATGTAAATCTTTTAGGGTGTGATATTTTTGGGAGTCTTTTGTTGATAATGGATATAGGTAGAGTAGTATTGAAGCTCTTTTGTTTTTTGTTTAGAGGTGTGTGGCTAACCTATATTCATCATTTGGGTACAACACCCTGCTTGTGCTTGTTGTCATAAACCACCAGGCTCACATTTAGGTTTAGGTGTTTTAGTTTAGTGATCCTAGGGATAGGATCTTGATTAAGAGTTGAGTGCACATGATTTAGAGGTGAGTCATAAACGTTTTTAAGCTTTTATTTAATAAAATTTCATCGATAAATTAAAACGGGGTGTTAATACAATTTCTGATATAGTAGAATAGTAGGAATAAAAGAATTTGCGTTAGTTGTTTAGTGAGTTTGTTTCTGCATTGGAACTACTTGTTTACATGCAAGTTATGTTTTGCAACACTTGTCTTCGGATAGTTTCACTTAGGCTTGAATATAGAACTCAAGAGTAAAAAAGGGTAGTCACCATTAAGCTGTTTTTTACCCACTGTGTGTTGTCAGAAAAGGGGATACTGTTTGCTTATTTTCATGTTCACTGTGTACTAACTAGCTCAGTGAGTGGTGTGGTTGTGTTCATTGTTGAGTGACTCTTGTGATCTTATGTTTAGGCTTAGTGTCTTTTGCTCCATTGTTCCAAACAGCAAGTTAAGAAACCATAAAGAAAAAAAAGAGCCAAGTCTATTTTTTTAGCGTAGCCTGTGATTCTGTGCGTGATTTTGTTGTAGATTGTGTTGTTTGTGGTTATGTGATTGTATTGTGTCCCCTGTGATACCAAGAAACCAAACCAAAACAAGTAAATCCAAACGTAGCATAACAAAAAAAGAGTAGAAAAAGTGCTTGTTGTATGCTATTGAGCTTTCCGTATGAAAAAGCTCATAAACTTAGGCGTAATCACTGATTGATTGGTGTGTTTGAGGTTTTGTGTTTGTATTTTGTGGTTGCTTTGTTCTTATTGCTTTGCGTTTGAATTTTGTGTTGTTACTTGACTGTGCACAAAGAAACCAAAAAGAGAACAAGTGCCTGCTTGTTTGAGTTTTTAACCCACTGTTGGCTTATAATACTTGATGTATGCTTATTTTTCCTTATTTGGTGGTATTGTTGTGAGTGTGGTGTGTTGTGCTTGTATTTGACTCCCACAAGCACAAGGCTTGTGGGGTGCCTCATTGTCCCAACAACAAAGCATAAAGAAACCAAAACAAAAAAGTAAAAGAAGAACTAGTGCATGTTGTTGATTTATTGTTTATTGTGCACACAAGCAATTCGTAGCAAAATCATTGTTGTTTTGTTTATGCTTAGTGTTTGGGTTTGTTATTTGTGATTGTGCAACTAAGAAAATAAAAAAATATAAAAAAAATGTGGGGTTGCCCAAATTCGAACCCTTGACCTCTAACCTTTGAATGACTCATAAACACACACCATAACCATCTCTGCCCTAGGGACTTTACTGTCCAAAGGGTAGAGTGTTTGGTACTTAAACTCATTTTCCTTTTGTCCCATTTTAATAAGTCGTGGCCTAAATAAGCCCTCCTGGCTTATTGGCTTGTAGTTTCTAATGTTTCTCATTTTTATATTGTTTCTGATATAGTTTAAGATTTTTCCAAAAAAGTTTTATAATTTTACTTTTCTAGATTATTTATTAGGAATTTTTTCTTTTTAAATTTGGTAAAGTCTTTAAAAAGTAGTAAATTAAGTTTTAATTTTTATGAAAATACTTTTAGTCACAGTTTAATATATATTAGGTTTACAAAAAGAAAAATTTGGATTTTATCTTTTTCTTAGTTATTTTTATTTTTAAGGTTTTTAATTAATTTTAAAAATTAATAATAATTAATTAAAACATTTTCAAATTTTTTGGTTTAGGTAATTTTCTTAGTTAGGATTTTTAGGACATTTTAGTAATTCTTAATAATTTTTTAGGTAAAATTTTTAACTTCGTCGCGTTTTAACGTTCGTACATTGACGCGTTTTCGTCCGTTTTAGTATAATCCGCCGTTTTCTTTTCTTTTCTTCTTTCCAAAAGCGTAATACTCATTCAATATCGTATATTTATTTGGCATAAACACTATACCTCCACCGAGAACGAACTCGATTTTCGGTTTTTACGTTTCCTGACGTATTTACCTAATACTTACCGTAGTTACTCGTTTTTCCTAAACGTGTACAAAAAAGACTACATCACAGTTCAAGTCCTCTACGACTTCCAAAACTATATTAGGAACATTGAACCTAGGCTCTCTACCCATAAACACCATGGTTGTTATTAGGATTAAACATACACGCACAACATCCACATCTGACAAGCGAGCCCATACTTTCGGATTACTTGTTAGGTCTAAGAGTTCTTTTCCTAAAACCTTCTTTTATTGATTTGCAGATTTCTCAGGAAAAAGACGAACACAAAAAGGGTTATTTAAAAGGCCATTACATGTGTCTTCCCTATGAAGTTTACCGAATTTAAAACCAGTAATTAAACAAAACTCTTCTCGACCAAAATCAAACGAATTATCACCAATCTTGTAAGTAATAGGGGGACACTCATCAGATATATTTTCATTTTAAACCTGGTGCTGGAAAATGTAATTATACAAATTATTATCGGGATGAAACGAGGGAGATCCAACCATTTTCTAAACATAGTCGATCTAAACAACCTATATCGCTTCTCATTTGAAATCAATAATTTTTTTAAAATACCAACAGTAGAAAGAGTGGAACGGATGGTAACCTTGGCATCAAATACTTCAACGTCGTTGGCCATACTGGATTAATCGACTTCCTCAAAACGATTTGCTACAGCAACTACCGATTAATTAAACCGCTGCGATCCGCATGGACACAACTAATCAATGATCATTATGGGGTTTTCTGATGTTTTGCTTTATCAATTGGTGTGGATAGAAAGATAGATTCCCTTTTTGATTTTAGGGTTTTTTTGTCGGCCTTGTTTTGGGAAATACTATAAAGAACTTGTAACTTTACATTAGGCCCACTTGATTGCCTCGAAAACATTATAGACAAATACGGTTGCCTCGTCTTAAATATGATTTATTTAAAATTTTAATATTTTATATTCAGGTTGCCTCGTGTATAGTACTTGGTTGCCTTCATTTTTTATACGGCACGTGGTTATATACAAGATTGGAAAGAAGGACACGCGACACCTTATTGGAGGAGGTGCCTTGGATGTCTTGGTCACCTCGGTCGCTTTGGTACTGTTGGGGTCATTTTGGGCAACCTGAAGTTTGTGGGTCAAAAGGTCTTGACACCTACACTTTAAAGTCCATTATTGGAAAATTCCCTAAAACAATCCATCAGAGTTGAGATCAATGTAGAATTTTTTTTAGCATATACTTTATCAACTAATCACATTCATTCAAACCAACTTTTCACTTTTTTCTTAAAAATTAAATATCTCACAAACAGTAAATCGTCAAGTGACAAAAAATAAACAATTACAACCATAATTAAATCATCTTTCTATCGAGGGGCGATGTATATACTTTTGACGAATTTTTTTCTTCCGCGAAGATCGTATATGATTCGTATCACGAATCATATATGATTTTCTCAGAAAAAATTTTTTCGTCGAATGTATATACATGTGCCCCTCGATATAAATATGATTTAATTCTCGTCATATGTTTCGTTTTACGTAACGATTAATGGTTTGCGGGATATTTAATTTTTAAAAAATAATTTTTTTAAATGAAATATATAGGTGGCTCAGATTGATTGATTGAGTTTATACTAAAAATAAAGTTTACATTAAACTTTTCCCTCCAATTTCTTATGTAATCTGAATTACGTCATTTGATATAACTGTAATGTCTCAATAATATTCACAATGCAAACCAAACACCTTACATTACATAATGTAAAATATATTACAATTTCTTTTATTTTATGAACTAAACGAGATATGTAATGTAATTAAATTACGATTACGTCTAAGGGGGTGTTTGGCATTGTGTTTTCTGCCTGATTATCTACTTATTTCGATTTAAGAACGGAAAAAATATGAATTTAGTGTTTGGGTATACAAAACTAAAAAACAATTTTCTGTGTTTAGAGGCTCTAAAACTCCGTTTGGAAAAAGCATATAGGGACCTACAGCAGCAAAACGCCATTTTCAAACAGGGTGTTTATATGTGAAAACTGAAAACCCTAAGGGTGTTTTTGCTACAAAGAATTGGATAGAGGGAAATAGAAATAATTTCATTTACATTGTTTGGTTGGTAAAGAAATAAAATGGATGGAGAGTTTAATTCTTAAAGAGTTCACCCTTTGTAAATTTTGTGGAAATTATTTCCATTATATTTGGTAAGGAAACCATTTCCTAGTTATATATACTTATTATTATTATTATTATTATTATTTTTAAATAATAATAATAATATTATTATTATTTATTTTAATATTATTGTTGTTATTTATTATCATTATTATTATTATTATTATTATTGTCATTATTTATTATTATTACTATTATAATTATGATTATTTATTATCTTTTATTTTATTATTATTATTAATTATTATATTTTATTTTTATTGTTATTTATTAATATTAATATTAATATTATTATTTATTATTATTTTTATTTTATTTTTAAAATTTATAATTTTTTTTTTAGTATTTTATTATTATTATTATTATTAACTTTTAATTGTTATTTATTAATATTAATATTAATATTATTATTTATTATTATTTTTAAATTTTAGAATTATTATGATTATTTTTATTTTTTATTTTTTTATTATTATTAATTATTAACTTTTAATTGTTATTTATTAATATTTTTTATTATTATTTTATTTATATTTTTAAAGTTCAAATCTCTGACGCTACCAAACAAAGGTATTCAATAAACCATTTCTTTGAATTTCATTTCTAATAATTCAATTATTTATTTCATTTCTAATTTCTGAAATTCCTTGTACCAAACGTGCCCTAAAAGTGATGATATATATTAATATTACTACGCATAAGTTTTTATAGGCCATAGGCCCAATGGAAATCTTTTGCAAATTATAAGAGCTCAACAATTTATTGAAAATTTATAGCTTGTTTGTTTATACCGTAGCAAACAATATTGTATAAATTGCTAAAAAAACAATATTGTATAAAAGTAAACTTTATTTTATATTTAAAAAAATCAAGAATAGTTCCTATCGTTTGCACTGAACATCAACTTTCGTCCCTATCTCAAAATAGTCGTCCCTATCGTTTACAACTTGGATCAAAAATCGTCTCTATCTTGGATGGGAGTTAGTTTTGCTCGTTAAGTGGTATGAGGGGAGGGGTAATTTGGTCTTTTACTTATTCTCCCATGCATTTATATCAGCATGCCCACTTTTTACACATACACAAGATTTTTGCATTATCAATTCATCAGTGTGTTCAAAAATTACATATGCAGTAGCAGTTTTTGAGGGGAAGATGAACACTGATGTTGACAATCACTCTAGCATTGCTGAATAAATACCCATTCAGTTTTGTACCATTAAACGAACACACCCCTTTTTTCATCAGCTCACAAAAATAAACTGAAACTCATCTTCACCAACTTTTCATTGAAGCTAAACAAACACATCTATTCGAGGTTCTTATCCATACCAACCACCACAGCAAGTTCAATCATCACAGCCACCGCCACTCCCACTCATCCTTTCTATCTCATCTAATCCAATCCGTACTGTAATTACTCTAGCAATCAATACCCATTGTACAGACATCCACGCTATCAATTTTAATCACCCACCTGTTCCACTACTCAACTGCAACAACAATCCCTCAAATTAAGATCTTTAATTTGAAAATCCAAACAACCATGAAATCATTATACTCCCACAAAAACTCGAATCTTCAATTAAAACAATTCATCTCTCTGGCCATAAGAAATGAATTCAATCTTTCTTTTCGATTTGATTTCTGGGTTTGTTAATGGTTGAGGGTATCGATCTTTGGTAATAGTGGCTTTTGATGATTTGGTATTATGGTTATCCTCGTGATGGGTTTTTTGTAGCTTTGATTTGGATGTGAGTGGATGGTTATATGTTTTATGTGAGCTTGGAAATGCGTGGGTGGTGTTTTTGATAATATAGATCTGATTGTGTAAATGGCGACGTTTGGAGGGTTTCGCAAGAGTGTAAATGGTAGAAGATGAGATGGATATGAATAAGTGGGGGTTCACTCGGTTTATGTGTTGTGATTCAAAAACGGATTTAGATATGGAGATATCTTCAAGCTGTGGATTTATTGATAAAGATAGTTTATGTGTTGCTCTGGTTTAGTGTTAATCGAAAGAAGAGACGGTGGTGTTTGTTCAACTAAAAAATCAGTGAGCAAAGTGAGATTTGTGAGTACCGGTTGTTAAGAAACTATGGTGCATTCGGTGAAGAGGATTAAAGAGGTACGTGGTGGTGGTAGACAAGGTAAATTAGCGAAAAAATTAATGGAGGTTGCTGGGGTTGTGTATGGTCACTCGTGGGTACATATGCTTTGGAAGCATGTTCAGTTTGGTTTGGAACTGATAAAAAGAGGTTTGTAGAGCTCAGAAGGGAAAAACGCTGCTTCGATAGGGTTTTGGACCTTTTGGTTTAGCAGCGGCGGACTAATAGATGAGTGGATTTGGGTAGATTTGTAGGTCATTACCTGGTTTAGCTATGAGTCAAGATGGTAGGATATGAGTTTTGATTTGTGTGTGTGAGAGAGAGAGAGAGAGAGAGAGAGAGAGAGAGAGAGAGAGAGAGAGAGAGAGAGAGAGAGAGAGAGAGAGAGAGAGAGAGAGAGAGAGAGAGAGAGAGAGAGAGAGAGAGAGAGAGAGAGAGAGAGATATGGGTTTTGACGAATTTGAGAGAGAGAGATAGATATAAGAAAGAAAAAGAAAAACATTAAAAAAAAAAGAAATAATATGATTTATTAAGTTTTTATTTAATGAAAATGAAAAGACAAAAATACCCTTTATTTCCAAAAGTTAACAGCCAAAACTAACTCTCATCCAAAATAGGGACGATTTTTTATCGTAGTTGTAAACGATAGGGACGATTCATGTTGTTATTTTAAGATAAAGAACAAACTTGATATTTTATGTAAACGAGAGAGACCAATTTTGAAATTTTTTCTTTTATATTTCAAAATTCATCAAATACAAAGATGTCTATTTTGGTTATTTTACATGTTAACCAAATAAATAATCTAATTTGCCAAATATTCAAAAACTGATTATTAGTTATTCTGGTTTTAAACCACATAATCAAATCCAAAAATTATTTTTCAAAATCATATTTTATAATCGCTGATTATTTGATTATTTGTTTTCAAAACAAATAATCTATTTTCAATAAGTAATTCCTAACACCCCGTAATTACGATAAATTAAACGGGCAGAGTATGAATTAAAACCTGTCACATGTGTCGTGATTAATTATCTTTCCTTGTCTTGGGTTAAGTGTAAGAAGTATGATTTGGTTTTTAGGATAAAATTAATAAAATAAAATAAAAAGATGCCACCAAATCTGAAAAAGTTTAATCCGTATAAAAATGGCAAACAGAAAAACAAGCAAAAGTGGAGAGCACTTTACGGTTAACCAAAATTCAATCAAATTAATCCCAAACACTTGCCATAAATCATGTTAATCCCATTTTTGGATAGATTTATGGATTAGACTCAACTTAACACACATAATTCTCATTCATTTCACCATCTTTTTCTGAATTAAATCACAGATTCAGATACCCTTTTCGCTTAATTTCATACTAGTTTCATCAATTTTGAGTTATATGCATTAATTTAGAAACCCCTTTTGTGATTTTTTCTTATAAATTTGCTGTTTTTTTGTAATTTGAATCTGGAATTTAGATACCCATTTGGTTAAATTCGATAAATTTAAGGTTTTTTTTATAGTTTCTTGATTAGAATTATGTCTGGGTTATGGAGCTTAAGAAAGATTCAGGACATTATAGTCTCAACACCGCACGCATCGAAAAGATGTTTGATTAATTGTTTGTTGTCTGGTCCCTATGTTAGACCGATACCGATGACCGGTGTTCGGTATAAATGGGATCATCATGGTGGTAGTGGTGGTGGTGGTGGTGATGATGTTAGTGGTGGTAGGACTAGTATGGTGACACGTAGGATTAGAGCCGAAGCGAATTGTCCTCGTTGTTCTAAGCAAATGAATCTTGTTTTTAGTAATAATAATCAATTGATTCCTGCGCCGTCTGCGGCGAATAATGTCCCTGGAGATGAGCCGGAGTCGACGCCGGAGAATGGGAATGATGGGAATAGGAAAGCAGCGGGGTATCAGGCGGTTAATCTTTGTCCTAATTGTAAAACTGCGTATTATTTTAGGCCGTATAAGATGGCGCCTTTGCAGGGTCGGTTTGTGGAGATTGGGCGGGTTAAGAATAGTAATAAGAGAAATGGAAATGGAAATGGGAACGGGAACATTAATGGGAATGGAAATGGAAATGGAAATGGGAATGATGAGGGTAATGATGACTATGGGAATAAGTTAAGGGCTTCATTTTGGGAAACGTTGAGGGCTTATGGTGGTGAGCCACCTGAGAATTGGAGTAATAATAATAATAATGGACTTGCGGTGCATACTCCGCCTGGACCTCCATTTGCACCGGGTGTGAATGTGGTACGTGCGAGTGGTGGTGGCGGCGGTGGTGGGGCTGGAGATGGGAATGGGTCTGGTGGTGAGAAGTATGGGTGGGGTGGATCAAATCTGGGAAAGAACTTGCCAACTCCTAAGGAGATCTGTGAGGGACTTGATAAATTTGTTATCGGCCAACGCCGTGCCAAAAAGGTTTGAACCTTTTTCTCATTTGTCATGTGCTTTTGAATATAATAGGAAATGCTAATGGTAGAGACGATTGTGATCATAAAGTTAGTGGCTTTGGTGTATTTTGCGTGTGAGTTCCCATTATAACTGCGTATCTTCTTATCACGTTTTGATGCAAGAGAGAAGTAGTTTCGAGGGTGTTTGGGATTTGCTTATCCAAAGTTCTTTGTGATTACTTATGAGTGAAATAAGCTGTTCTGACTTCTGAATATGCAACTTCGAGTTGCTTATTTTGAATAGTAATAAGTGGTTTAAATAAGATTGCCAATCGCCCCCCTTAAACTACATTCTGCTTGCCACATGATATTATCCTCATATGGAAGTAATCTTTTATGTTAAATGAGATGTGATCGCTTTTTTGGTGCGTGACAGTGTCTAGATATACCATATTCTTATATGAAGTAGCATTATACTTGTGAATTGACGTGAAAAGAATAAATTTGCTTCTAATGTAATACTAAACCAGTTTCTGATTCAATATTCAGGTCCTCTCGGTGGCCGTTTATAACCATTACAAAAGGATATACCACGGTTCCATGAAGAAAGATCCAGAAAGATCTAAGATCGAAGATGATGACGATAATGTAGATTTAGATAAAAGCAATGTACTTCTGATGGGCCCAACTGGCTCAGGTATGATGATCAAGATCATATTTTAACGTTACAAATTTTTGCATTTGAATCCTATTTCTTATACTTCTTTCAAGTTTTCTTCTTTTTTCACAGTTGCTTAAAACTTTTTGTGAAACAGGGAAGACATTACTAGCAAAGACTCTTGCTCGTTTTGTCAATGTTCCCTTTGTTATTGCTGATGCAACAACTTTGACTCAGGTCAGTCAATTTCTGATAATTATGTAATATACTTTGTTCCAGTTTCATTTGAAATATATAAACTCAACTATATTTTATAGAGAGATGAGAGGTCTAATTCTGTGAAATTTTGTTTGTTCGTTGTTTTAGTCCGTCATTTCAGACTTCCTTAATCATTGGCTTATTCTGTTATTAGTAACTGAATGTGGTTTATCTTTTTCATATGATGCAGGCTGGTTATGTTGGTGATGATGTTGAATCAATATTGCACAAGCTACTTACGGTAAAATTCATATATTTTTTAATGGTTGCTTCTTATGCTTTTCCATCTTGTTGGTCTAGAAGTTGAAAATCAGAACCTTTTTGTTATTGCTATCATCATTTTATGCATCTCTGCATTTACGTTAATGATTTGTATGATACACCATAACCATAGTCCACAAGTCTTGCAAGATTGTGAATACTGTACCAAAGTTAAATAACCTTTTGGGAGTATTCTCTGTTTTCATGTTTTATGACTATTGCTCATTTTCACTTTGGATGCTATATTGCTTATCACTTATGTGCGTCTTATAATGTAAGGTTTTCATTTGCTTTCAAGGTTGCTGAATTCGATGTTCAAGCAGCACAACAAGGAATGGTTTACATTGATGAAGTCGATAAGATAACCAAAAAGGTATTTTGGTTTATTTCGATCGCTTTTGCCAATTTTTTGTTTGACGATTTTTCTTAGCGCTTCCCAATCTGTGACATTTTCATTTTTTTTACATTTACTTTTATAGGCAGAGAGCCTAAACATTAGCAGAGATGTCTCTGGTGAGGGAGTTCAACAAGCTCTACTCAAGATGCTAGAAGGAACTGTAAGCAATTATGCCTGTGACAAATTTATCAATAAATAAGTGTGACATTGATATTTCATTTATTTCTAGAAGAGGACAACTGACTTCAATTTAGTCATGATATTCTTACCAAATTCAAAGGATATATTTATTGTTTGTTGATATTAAATATGTCATCGAGCTCTGACTTATATGTTGTTTGCAGATAGTGAATGTGCCTGAAAAGGGAGCTAGGAAGCATCCTCGAGGCGAAAACATTCAGGTGATTATCATGGTTTATATACAAGTCTTACTGCAATTGGTGCATCTCATATCTGAACAAGGCATAACACACGCAAGTTATGTTGTATATGCTGCACTTGCAGATAGATACAAAAGACATTCTTTTCATTTGTGGTGGGGCGTTTATTGACTTAGAAAAGACCATATCTGAGAGGTAATTGAGTTGTGGACCTGTGGCCAAATTTGATTCTATTTAAAGTATCTAGGTATTGATTTATGATGTTGATTTCAGACGGCAGGACTCGTCAATAGGTTTTGGAGCACCTGTTCGTGCTAACATGAGAAACGGTTCAGTCACCAATGCTGCCGTAACATCATCTTTACTTGAAACTGTAAGCATCCATAATTTTGAGTTGTTTTGGTCTTACCTTACTTTTATAAATAGTTAAATATCATCTCATCCGTGTTTTAGGTTGAAAGCAGTGATCTTATAGCGTATGGACTTATACCCGAGTTCATAGGACGATTTCCCATTTTAGTTAGTTTGTCAGCTTTGACAGAAGATCAACTTGTTCAGGTATACTCATGGTCAATTATATAAATTTAACGTTTTTAGAAGCAGGACTAATGTTCTTAACTTGTATGGCAGGTCCTCATGGAACCAAAAAATGCTCTTGGAAAGCAATACAAGAAATTGTTCCAGATGAATGATGTAAGCACTTTCTTGATTTAAATTAGTTTGAATAAAAACCGGTTATGTTAAGTAATGCTTATCATGGAGATATATGGTCAACCGTAGGTCAAACTACATTTTTCAGAAAAGGCACAAAGATTAATAGCTCAAAAAGCAATGGTTAAAAACACGGGTGCCAGAGGGTTAAGAGCCATACTGGAAACTCTTTTAACCGACTCTATGTATGAGGTATGTCTTGCTTTTTAGTAATAAACGCTCTATTTGACTCTAAAGGTCGTTGGAGTGATTTCTGTTTTTTTGTGTTTAAAAAAATTAGATTCCTGATGCTAAGACGGGGAATGAACGAGTGGATGCTGTTGTGATTGATGAGGAATCTGTTGGTACAGTAGATTCATTAGGATGTGGTGGAAAGATACTACGAGGGGATGGTGCATTAGAAAAATATCTTGCACAGATGAGGTCTAAAGAACAACAGGTATGCAATTTATATGAGCTTTCTGTTTTGTCTTGTAAACTAGAGACGGCTAAACTGGTGGGTCGGGTTGACTCCCCAATATTAAAATGATCATATAAATAATACTAGATACTTCTGAGGCTTGAAGTATTTGAGTACTTTCAACCTAATCAACCACCTATTCAACCCATGTGATGTGCTTGTTTGAATCAACACGTTTTCATATTAATGAGTGATCCTGTGAATGCAGGAAGTTGAGGGTCATTTGGCAGAAGGTGAAGAAGAGACCTCATCAAAAGCCATGAGCATGTAACAACATTACATCTAAAATTAACCCTTTTTTTCTTCTTTTTATTTGTTGACTGCGTGGCGGATACAAAACCGGTGTAATTATGTCTCCATATACAGCAGAATAGCATCCGAGTTGGGGGTTTCAGTCGATAGATATAGAAAGAAAAATAAGTAAAAAAGAGGTGGTGATAAAGAGAAAACAGAGGAAAATGTAAAATTCTTTTTTAATGTGTACATTGTACAAATAAGCTTTTGCAATTGAGGGATTGACCCATTATACATGCAATGGATTGACTCATTTTACAAATTGTATCTAGTGCTTTCTTTTTGATTTTAATGTTCTCCTATGCTGTCTTTGTGGATTCCCGCTTAATTTCAAGTAGTCTTCTCTTTTTATTCGGCTTTCTTTATAGAAAGATTGCAAAGGTCCAGCAGTTCGGGGATGTATGTACCGAGGTGGCAGTACTAGTCTTCATTGCATTTTGGTCCGTGCAACAAATTATTATAACAATTATTTACAGACAAAACAAAAAAAATAAATAATCATAGGTAGAGGTGGCAAAACGGGCGGGCTGGCACGGGTGGCGGGCTAAACGGGCGACGGGCTAAACGGGCGGTGGGCGAAACGGTCACGGGCAAAACCGGCGGGCTAAACGGGCGCAAGCTAAAATAAGAAAAAAGACATAAAAATGTAGAATTAAAAAATAAAAATATTTGTTTAATAGCCGGAGATAAAAGCTAAATATAAAATATCCGCCGAGTAGCCTAATTAGTGTTTTACATGTGCGCCCATTAAGCCCATAAGTTTCTTACATATGCGCTCGTTTAACCTATTAATAATAAATAATGGGCAAAAAGTGCTCATTCTTTTTTGAAATGGGCAAAAAGTACCAATATATATTAAAATGGGCAAGATTTGCTACCTCTAATCACAAGTGATATACCAAATTTGGATTTTCTCATACGACTATGTTTACTAAAATGAACCAAAATATTACTCTTTACCAAAATAAACCCAAGGAGCACTTTATATTATTCTCGCTTCTCAATCTTTTTCTCGCTTAATTTTTCCTAAGCAAATGAGGCACACATAATAATGAAGGAGCACTTGGATCTTAAGAGTGCTCCTTAACAATTTATATGCAAAACTTCAATAGAAATATGTGAGACGCACAATTAAAGCCAAGAGCACTTGGTTCTTAAGAGTCCTTCTCTACATTTGTTGAGGCGCACAAGAAAGTTGGAGCATCTATGAGGCGCACAAAGAAAATGTCTGTTTTTTATTGTGAGGCGTACAATTAAAGCAGGAGCACAAGGTAATTAAAAGTGCTCCTTTGCATTTGGTACTGAATTTCATTGTTTTTTTGTGTGAAGCGCATACACAAAGCAGGAGCACCTAATCAAAGTGCGCCTAAATGAACAAAAAGTGAGGAGCACCTTATAAAAGTGCGTTTCTCAACCGTACTTCCACAGTTCGTCAACGAGCATACGACGTCGTTCCTGATTCGTTTGACGAATATATACAAGTAGGGAAAAGCTTCTCGTGATTTTCTAAGGGATTTTTGTAACGGGGTAATGGGGTTATATGGAGAGGAGTTTTTGCGAAAGCTTACGCAAATCGACGTCGAAAAAAAAAGCTAGACACGAGAACAAATATGAGTTTCTTGGAATGTTAGGTAGCTTAGGTTGTACGAAATGGTCGTGGCCTAAATGTCCACAAGTATATCGTGCTAAATTCAGTAGGGGTAATTATGGGTCCAACCCTTTCATTTTTATTAGAAGCAGTTATGTCACAAGATTTACTGATTTGACATGCTTTCTTTGGTGTTGCAAGGTTGAACAATATCATAAACGTTTTACGTTATACGAATCTTTTACATGATCTTAAATAGGGAAAAAACAAGGAATTTCATTTTTGGCTAACGACGTTCATTATAAATGAGGATATTGTCTTACTGACAGGATATATTCAGAATGTCATGCTCTTATTAAGTTTATTTCACTGTGAGGCTCAAATGATACGAAGTGAATAAAATATAAGCAAGCACATGAAACACAAGTATTTAAGAAGTCATTGAACAGTTACACAAAATCACTTCTCAATGTGCACTTCAGTTCCTTACCTCTACAAATGTAATTAAAATGTGAATCTCAAGTATAATTCAGAGTATAAATATGATATAAACTTAATTAAAAAATAGAACTTTTTAGATACGTACTCAGCATCGCACAATGTCAGCGACTTCTTTTTTCCAGACTTTTCGTTCTTATCGTAGTTGTCCAAATCATCACACGTCGTGACATGTCCAATAACATATGTAGATTTAAACATTTACTTAGGATGGTTCGATAAGAATATCAATGCATTTTGTTTTTGCAAAAACACTTCAAAACAACATAATAATGAAATAAAAGTACATACCAAATTCTTCGTCCTCTTCTTTTTTAAATACAATTATCAAACTGTAACATTTATGAAAGTCCCCAGTACACGACTGAAACGATTATAAAAGTATTAACTAACACCGGAGATACTTTTCAAATATGCAAGACTTTATTGATTTATAATCCAAATATTACAATGTGTTATGGATCACACAAGTTGAATGACAATGTATGATATACCCATTGGAAAAGAAAACTTAACAAACGTGTTACGCTTAAAGCAAACTACGAGGGTCAAGCGTTTTGAAAAAATGACTGTTTGTGTGTGAGTTGTAATGCTACTATGATAAATACAATGTAAAGTGAGAAAATCGTTAACTCCTGAAACATTCCCTATTTATAGTGGTACGAGGTTGACTCAATAGTGGATTAGGTAACGTGTCAAGAATATGGAGGAGTCGTACATCTGCATTCAATGCACTTCTATTCTTTGAAACTACTACTTCATACTTTCGGCAAACAGTGCTGACAATTGTTCCTTACTTTCACAAGTTCGTATTTTAGGAAGCTTTAATTCAAAGCTACTTATTGTCCCGCCCAAATAGTTCTCACCGAAACACTAACAGATGCCCAAAGAGTACATATAGATATCAGGGTATTGCCACCCTTGATATCACTCAACCACTAAGAGTCCGTGATACATCTCAACTGTTATCTATCACAGCTGATGAGTATGTCTTCAAGTAATCTTTGACTTCCTTGACGATGTCTCTGACTTGAACTTCTCCGTGGTTGCTCACATAGGCCAGACCCTTTGTGCGACTTTCAATCTTACTCGACTTCCGAGCTCAGGTAATGTTTCTAGCACTTAGCTTATTTATGAATTAAATCTAAGACCAAGGAAAAAAATAACAACCTTAATTTTCCCAACAATCTCCCTTTATTTAATCATAAATAAAGCTAGATCTAAAAATTATTGTAAGTGAGTACACAACTTCTTTATACACATAACTAAAGATAATAGCTATAACAGTGAACATAATTTATTGAACATTGAATATTGTTTACAAGTACATGAGTATAGAGAATTAAAATTATGTTGGTTATCACTTGTGTACCACTTATGTTGTCCCACCTCTAGTGTCCCACCTTTGGGGTATCCCACATATGGTGTCCTAACTCTAATGTACCAATTTTAGTGTACCACTTAAGCCTTGCTTTCTTTAGGTCTTCATCTGTTAAGTTTGAGCATGGCAATTTCCTCAACTTCAGCCTTATCTCCCCTTGAGTTGATCACCATTTGGATTTCATTATCCACTCATTTAGCATATGCATAGTTTAACTCTATAATTTTCTTGAGTTTGATGATTTGAATTGTGGATGATAGCATGAGCTCACTCTCCTTCTGGAAGCTATAGTCACAGGCCCTATTTATGAATACCATATTCTTTTCTTGTCCACAGTGTGTGATGAGACTGCTTTTATACATAGTCTCATCGTCCAAATTGGGCTTAAAATGCATTAAATATCATCAAAATACCCAAATATATACTTGTGTTTGTTGCTTGTGTATTTTAGGTACGGATATTGAGAAAATGACAAAAGATCACAAGAATCATGCAAAAACGAACACGGGAAACGAAGCCGCACGATGAACCAAGCCCTAATGAAGAATTTTCCAAAGAAAACCCTTGAAGATTTGAAGAATATTGAAGATTGGTCCTCCAAGTTTGAAGAATTGACACTTTATACCCTTGTATCTTCATAATTACAAGTTTGGTCCCTAAGTTTATCAAAATTACAAAAAGGACCCTTAACTTTGAAGAATTGGCAAATTTAGTCCCTCAACAAATCTAAATTGTCAATAATGGTCCTCCAAGAAGTCAACAAACAAGTCAAAGCCTTGAAGTATGAAGACATGTCAAAATCAGTCCTTGAAGAATGAAGAAATTGCATGTTTAGTCCTTGTTTCAAGCTTATGAAGTTTTTGTGCCAAAACTGCCAACTTGCCAAAGATGTTTTTCAAAGGAAATGACTTATTTGCTGTTTTAATACAAAGTGAAACAAGTTTGAAAAGAGAGGGGGCAAACCTGCCAGACAAACAATCTCTCACCCTCCACTCCCTGCTTGCCACGTCACCCCACCCAAAAATCCCACCAATCCCCACTCTTCCCTTCACCACGTCACCATTCCACCAGCTATTAAACCCATTTAATAAGCCTTTCCCTCCTAAACATATTTTCAAAAAGTCATTAATCCACAAACGGATTAAAACCCCCTTAATCCTCCCTTAAACCCTAAATATTTCCAGGAAGAACATCAATTAAAACAAGGGGTTTTTGGGTAATTCTTTCCAGATCCATGATTAACCCTCACTTAAACCTAAAACCACCCTTAAACTCCCATCACCATCACCTCACATGTTTGTGCAACCCTCCCCTGCCCCACTATTCACTCTCAAACAAAATGAGGACAGCAAATCAACAACCCACAACCATTTCGTGTTCCCAAAGACAAAATGGACGATCAAGATCCTCTTTTTCACTGCTGGCATCCCACAAACTGCCAAAGATCTTCACATGGCTTAGTTTTGACTGAAAAATTCAAAATCGTCCAAGGGCAAGATTGGAAGTTCAAGTGTTAGGGTTTTTAGCTTCTTATCAGTTCTAGAATCACATTGTAGCCTCTATATAAAGGCCTTGTAGGACATAGTAGAAACCTGTTCTTGTTTTCCTGTTTTCACAACCTTGTAAATCTTTTTGTTCTAATGAGAAACTAAGTTAAGAGTTGGTGATGAAAACAAGTTCCTTTTACATTTCATGTTAATTTAAGTTCATTGTTTGAGTTTGGTTTAAGTTTTAGTAAAGGTTTTCAAAAATTCAAAGTTTCTGTTTCTTTTTCAAGGTTTTTCTTATATCTTAAATTTCATTCAAAACCTGATAACATGGTGATTAAGTGTGTTGGTGTGATGGTATTTGAGCTTGTGTATGTCCATAACACCATGGCTTGTTCTGGTGTAGTGGGTACCCAAGTTTAAAATAGCCATTGGTTTGGTCATTTCTTTTTTCTTTAGTTTATCAGAATCTTACCCATAAGCTAAGGCTTCCTTCTAGCTTAATCTATAAGCTAGGGGCAAGCTCTTAAGCTTTTACACAAGCTTTGTTTCCCTTTTCTCTTAGCAGATTCAAAGAGGAACCAATTTTATCCATTGATATTAAGCAATCCCTCATCATCATCTTGCCAAAAGTCTGCACAAGCCCGGGCTTGTTTGGAGGTGGTTTTTCAACCACTAAGGGTCCTGGATGTAGGACCCTTAAGGTAGCTCCTTGTCTCTTATTTCAATTTTTAGATTTCTGAAAGTTTATGTGCTTTATGTGATTTGTATGAAAGTTGGTTGTATGATTGATAAAAGCTTTTGAATATTACTTGTTTAAGGTTTTTATGCATGCTAGTTTGTATTAAAATCAGTTTGGAAGGATTTGAAATTGATTTGCTTTGTTAAATTTGGTTTCTGAATTTTAAAGGGGTGTTTGGGTTTGCATGTTAACTGCACTCTTTGTTTCTTTTGTGTGTTAAATTCAGTCTAAACTTGCTCACTAGGTTGCTTTTAGATAGTAAGTACATTTGGTATTCAGTTTGGACAAGTTTAAGACCATATGCATGCTTAAAACTTTGAAAAAATGGTAAAAATCAGCTAACTGCTTTGTTTGCATGATTTTGTGAGAATTTGTGCTTGATTTCTTGCAAGTTGTTAGATATTAAGTTGTTTAAGGATTGTGATTCAGTTACATGCTATTTGCTTGATTTGTGTGCTCTATTTGAAGATTTGAAACTCACTTATGTGCCATTTGAACCAGCAAGCATTTTAGTCCTATACAAAGCTATATCAGCAACTTTCATTTGATATTTTGTGCTTGATTTTTGTGCTGATTTCTTGTTTGTGAGTTTGATCTGACTCCTTATACTCCAAAGAGTATAAGGGTGCCATTGTCCACCAAAAACAACACCAATATCAAAGATTCAAGCTCCTCTTGGGTCTGTTTTCACTTGTGAAGATATCAAATGAACACACCCTTGTGTTCATCAGAAAGTTGAGTAAAACTGGGCACGATTTGGTTTCAATCTGGCTTAATCTTTGTTTAATTTGGATTTTGTTTGTGTTTTTGTGAGTTAATTAGTCACTGTTTGTGTATTTAAAAGTAAAAAAAAAAAAAAGTTTGCAAAAAGCTCACCTTGCCTGGGCTCGAACACGCGACCTTGCTTTCCAAGGACTAACGTGTTAACCAGTGATCCAGATGGCTTTTTACGTTTATGTTTTATTTCATTACTTATTTAACTAGTGTTTGTTTTATAGCTTATTTGGATAACAACTTTTAAATAAGCTGTTTCTAGCTTATTGCTTGTAGCTTTTTCATGTTTAGCATTTTTCCTAGGTTTGTATAAGGGTTTTTGATTTTTCTGAGCAAAAAGTATAACTTTCCCATTATTCATTAATTTATTAGGATTATTTTAAGTTTTTATTTTAGAAAGTCATTAAAAAATAGTAAAAGGTATATTAAAAATCTGAAAAAATAGTTTTTAGGTTTTTAATCATATTTTTGAGGTTTACAGCTATTTAGGTTTTCATTTTAGCTTATTTTTGATTTTATAGGATTTTAGGGTTTTTAAGCAACTTTAAAATTCAATATAAAATTATTAAATAGATTTCTGAAAATTTGGATTGCATTTTTGTTTTAGTTACATTATTCAGGATTTTCGGTAATTTTTTAGAATTTATTTACAAACTTTTTATTTTTTTGAATATTTTAATATTATTTTATTATTAAAAATTGAAGTTTTATTTTTTTTAGTTTTTACATTTTTCCTAGGTTAAGGACACTTAATTAGGAGTTTTTTCACTTTCCAAATATTTTTTAGACTTTTCATTTAATTTCTAGAATTAATTTAAGATTTAATATATTTTAATAGTTTTTAAGGGTTTAAAAATAGTTTAATTTGGTTTTAAAATTTTTAAAAATAGTTTTTAGCTTAATTAGGATATTTTTGAGGTTTACAAACTATTAGATCTTGTTTAAGGCTTTTTAATAATTAAAAGTGATTTTTAGGGCTTTAATTAGCATTAAAAAGTCATTATCTAATTAATTAAAAGGTTTTAGCAAGTTTGGATTTTTTGTAAACTCTTAGAATATTATTGGGGATTTTTAGTAATTTTTAGGAATTTTTAGGTTAAAATTTTAATTTTGGCACTATTTACGGTTTTACGTGTTCGCCTTTTTCGTCGTAGTTTAATTCGTTTTAGTAACCGTCTTTCTCTTCTAATCCCATTTCTTTCTCAATCTTATAATCACAAACATTAATCAACTCTTAACACAACGCACTTGCCTCCTTGGGAAACGAACTTGTTTGGTCATTAGTGCTCGGTTTTCCTAAACCGACACTTAACGCTTACCACTTTTACTTCCTTTTCCTAAGGGTCGTATTTTACTACAATCATTTTGGCGCCGCTGCCTGGGAGGCGTGTTGTGTTTTGGTTGAACCATTGTTGTTTTTATATATAGCCATAAAAGTAATTGTATTAGTAGCACTCTACTAATACGTATTATCGTTTTTTTTTGTTTTTGTGTGAATACTATTAATATATTGTATACGTAGAACAATAAATTTACAAGTACTCCAAATACGTGAGAAATCACAACCTTGACTTGGGAGGTCATTACCCAATCATTGTATTCGAATCTCAAACCAAAGAAAAAGGCAAAAATAGATAAATACTTTCGAGAAGCTCGATTTTGAGAAATACAAACTATAAGGTGGGTATAAGGCGGTTGTATTTCACGACCTAAAGGAAAAAGGCTCTTAAGTGCTTCGCGCCGCCTCGTTTCCTCCGCTTGCTTGTGCATATTTTGATTTTGAAAGCTAATCGAGGGTTTTGCCGCCCAAAGTATTACTAAGTATCATATATATTTTCTTGGTTTCATTTGATTAAACCCTCTTGAACGATTTGGTGTTCCACCATCGTTCTAAAGTCATCGAAGGCGTTCACTTCACGTGATCGTTTTCATTCCTTGAGGCTTCTTTAATCGAGAGATTTGATTAAGGAGGAGATTTGTAGATTTGTATCTACTAATACATCCCAAAAATCCAAAAAAGTAAAAACAATCAAAAACCACACAAATTTTTTTTTGAAAAAGTAAAAACACCAAAAAGAATCTTCTTTGCTCGCCTTCTCGTTGTACGTGACGTTTATGCAAACTCGCTCTAAAGCAAGACGTGCTCGTAAACGAAGAAACAAATCAATCACTCCTACTAGTGAGGAGTCTCCTATTGACGAACCCATTATAGTGAAAGAAGCACCCATGGCTAATCGAACTATGATGGAGTTGCTTCAAGCACCCACCGAGGGTTATGGAGAAGCGATTGTGATTCCCGCTATCCTTGCGGAGAATTTTGAGGTTAAGACGGGTTTATTGTCTATGATTCAAAACAACAAGTTTCGAGGTGACGAAAAGGACAACCCTCATAACCACATTCGCCAATTTAATCGTCTCACCGCCACTTGCAAGTTTAAGGACGTCTCAAACGACTCAATTAAGATGATGCTTTTTTCGTATTCCTTAGCGGGGCCCGCAAAGATTTGGTTAGAGAAAGAGCCACCCAATTCTATATTGACGTGGAAGGATCTCGTTTCAAAATTCGTGAACCAATTTTTTCCGCCCTCTAAGACTACGCACTTGAAAAACGAGATTTCAAAGTTTTCACAAGAGTATAATGAGAGTTTTTCAACGGCTTGAAATAGGTTTAAGGAAATGTTGCACGAATGTCCTCATCATGGTTTTTCCGACTTGCATCAAATTGACACGTTTTACAATGGCTTGAACGATCATGAGCGTGATTATCTTAATGCCGCCGCGGGTGGTAATTTTTTGTGTAAGACGGTCGAGGAAGCATTGTTAATCATTGAGAATAGGTCTAAGGTGTATAGTCCTCGTAGCACGTCGAGTGTTCGTAAGACTTCGTCTTCGTCTTCGCCTTCATTGTCACACACCGTTGATGCTTGCCAAATCGAGGCTAATTTGGAGAACAAAATTTTTGATAAGTTGAAAGGATTGTTAATTGAGTTTAAAGTTGGTGAACAACCCGCTCCCGCTACGATTAAAGTGGTTGAGGTTTCTTGTATGTATTGTGGTGGAGCTCACGATTATTCCGAGTGCATTACCAACGGTGGTAACACTTCGAGTGCCTTCGCGGCCGCGGGAACTTATAACCAAAACGGTCAAGTTCCTCGCACTAATGAATTGACTCCACCGGGTTTTCCACCAAACCAAAATGCTAACAATTATCGAAACAATCAAGTTGGTTGATAACTAGAGATTTTACTCGTTGAAAGTTCGTTGAACCGATCTATTCGAATTGATCTTTGGTTAATTGTGTGAGATTAGTTGTTCTTGGTGAAACAAATGTTTTTGGTTTTGGAAAAGTAAATGTGCAATTCTTAATAATAAAGTATGGGAAATTAAAACTAAAACTAGTTGAAACGTAAACGGTGCAATATTTAAAATGTTAAAAGTAAATGACGTGAAATTAAAATGACATAAAATCAAAACTTAGCAAAAAGTAAATCAACAATTAAATAAAAATACAAAACGGAATTAAAATGAACTTAAAAATAAAACGAGAAAATTTGACACTTAAACTAAAACCAAATATCAAAACAAAACAAAACTTCCAATCGGAATATATCCGATCGGAATCCAAAAGGGATCCGATCGGAATGTGTAAAGCAAGCATGATCGGAATATTGAAATGTTGGACCCAATCGGAATAAATGAAAACCTGTAACAATCGGAATGATAGCAAATCGTCAGATCGGAATACCCATGAATAGCTCCAATCGGAATATGCAAAAGACCCAATCGGAATATACGAATTGTTGCCAATCGGAATAACCAACAAGGGTCAGATCGGAATGGAAAAACCCTTTTCCGATTGGAGTTCAATCGGAAAGGGTGGGAAGGCCGGTCGGAATAGATCAATCGGAAAGGGGTTTAAACCCTTTCCTAGATTTATGGAATTCGGTTATAAGCTAATGAAATAAGCTATTTTGACAAGCTTAACACCAAACTAAACCGAACCAAAGATTAACCGAATCAAATAAGCACTAATCAACTTATCCAACTCGAAATCAAACAACTTTTTGGATCAAACAATAAAAACATAAACTTTTTAAGCACGAACACATAAATGAACAACACGGATCATAAGTAATTTGCACCAAAAGTAAATTAGAATCAAGAAAGGAAGATGAGAGATTAAAACAAGAAAAGTAAAGATTAAAGATTAAAGAACAAATAATGAAAACTTACTTGAAAATTAAATAATTAAAAGTGCATAACATTTAATTAAAGTGCGAGAAAATAAAATGACAAGAAATGAAAATGGTGGAAGAGTGGTTTGTCAAGCCACCAACAACTCTCAACAAATGAGGTTGGTTGGTATTTATAGGGAGATTAGGGAGGAGCTTAGGAAGCTTCCTCCCTCTTTCCTCTTTCTCTTAATTGCGCACTTAGGTCCTTGATCTCTTTAATCTTTTGTTAGTCTTCTTAATACTTGGACTTTGTCTTGGGATTTCTTCAAACTCGTCTTGTATTTTCTTTATAAATAAGACTCGAGTTCTTCGGCTTTTTAGTAAACTTCCGTCTTTTAACTTTTTCTTCAATAAATCTTTAGAATTGGTCTTGGACTTCCGTTCTTTTTACACTTTTGATCTTTCGACTTCAACTTTCGTATTTTTCTTCGATAAAAGCTCGTGAATGCCGTGTTTTCCCCACTTTTCACCTTTTCGTCCTAAATTACAACAAAAACACAAACCACGCATAATTCCGACATAAATGACATAAAATACACGTTTTGGCTCGGTTATTATTGTAATTAAGTGGTAAAAAGGATGGGTGTTTTCACACCTATCATTGGTTACCAAAGCAATCAAAGGAACAATTTTAAGGGTAATAACAACTATGGGAATCAAGGAACTAGTAGCCAATTGCAAAATCAAAATCAAAATCGTAACTTTCAAAACACAAGTCAAGGTCTTCAAAATGTTTACACAAAAGAACTTCCAATGGACTTTTTGAATTACGCCACGGCAAATGATAAGATTTTGGAAAACATTAAAGAGCAATTGGCTAGTCAAGCTAGGGACACGGCTAAAAACACTAAGGAGTTAGCTAACTTTGTGAAAGAAAATCTTAACATGAGAAATGAATTGAAAAATGATTTTGCTAATCAAATTCGAGGTCAAAACAACAAGATAGAGCAAAGTCATGCTAGGCTTGAACAAAAAATTGACCAAAAAGCCGCTAGTCAAGATTTGGAGTTTAATAGTCACGATGCTAAGCTTAATGCAATTTTAGAAGCCGTCATGGGAAACAAAGCCTCTACTTCGAGTGGTCTACCTAGTAACACCGTTTCAAACCCGAAGGGAGAGATGAAAGTGATTACCACACGAAGTGGTAAGACACTTAAAGAACCGACTCCTCAACCAATTACTCCAACGGTGGAGGAAATTGAGGAAGAACCCGAGGTGGTGGTCGAAAAGGAGCATATTTCAAGCCCACAAAGTACCGTTCATGCCACACCTACGGTCGACCCTTTACCAACATTGGAACCCGAGATTCCAAAGGCTATGCCTATGCCCGAACCCACACCACCCTTGCCTTACCCATCGAGACTTAGGAAGGAGAAACGACAAGAGCGCGACAACTACCAATTTGAGCTTTTTATGAAAATGTTTCGTGAGTTGCACCTTAATGTGAGTTTCACCGACGCTTTGGTCATGATGCCTCGATTTGCCGCTAACTTTAAGAGTATGTTGAACAACAAGGAGAAATTGCACCAAATGTCTAGTTGTTCGTCGGTTTATCTTAATCGCATACCTCAAAAAGTCGGTGATCCCGGTAAATTTTTGATCCCTTGTGCCATTCAAGATATGGAAGAATGCTATGCCTTGGCCGATCTTGGTGCTAGAATTAACTTGATGCCACTTGAAATCTTCAAGTCGCTCAATCTTCCTAATCTTACTCCTTCACGAATGTCTATTGAGTTGGCCGACTATTCCACGATTCTTGCATGTGGTTTGGCGGAAGACGTTTTCGTGAAAGTGGGAAAGTTCTACTATCCCGTAGACTTTATCGTTGTTGATATCCCCACGGATCCTCAAGTTCCTCTTATTTTAGGTCGTTCGTTTTTAGATACGTCTATGGCTTTAATTGATGTGCATGCTAGAAAGATCACCTTACGTTTCAACGACGAGGAACTTGTTATAAACGCAACTCAAAATTCTCAACTTTCTCATGTTTATTCCATTGCTACCATAAACCTCGTTGATATGATCGACGTGGTTTGCGAGGAATTTTCACAAGAAGTTTTAGGGTTTGGTGATGAAGAAACTAGTGGCAATCCCACTATGTTAGATCCAATTCTTGATAATTCGACACCAACCTTCACTCCATTTGAAGGTGGTGGTTTTACGTTGGAAGAATTCGATGTTCCACGTACTTGTGACGAAGACCTCGACAACGATGAGGACTTCTCGACTATCAAGGATTTTCTCAACGATTTCCCATTTCCTCCACCCGAAGAGGTTATGAGTATCGAGCCCAAATCTTCACTTGAGGAACCACCTATCCTCGAGTTGAAAGATTTACCTCCTCACCTCGAATATGTCTATTTGGAGGAGGACGACAAGTTGCCGGTTATTATTGCGAAGGATCTTTCGAATGATGAAAAAACCGCACTTGTCGATGTTCTAAAGGATCACAAAGGGGCGATTGCGTGGAAGTTATCCGACATTAAGGGAATCGATCCCAAGTTTTGTACCCACAAAATCTTAATGGAGGAGGATTTCAAGCCAACAATCCAAAGTCAAAGGAGGGTGAACCCCAAAATTCACGACGTCATAAAAAAGGAGGTCCTTAAACTCCTTGACGCGGGAATGATTTACCCTATTTCCGATAGCCCTTGGGTGAGTCCTATCCATTGTGTCCCTAAAAAAGGAGGGATGACCGTTGTGCCAAACGATGCCAACGAGTTGATTCCCACTAGACTCGTGATCGGATGGAGAGTGTGCATTGACTATCGTAAGTTGAATGAAGCCACTCGAAAAGACCATTTTCCCTTGCCCTTCATGGACCAAATGTTGGAGCGTCTTGCGGGAAACGATTTCTATTGCTTTTTAGATGGTTTTTCCGGTTACTTCCAAATCCCCATCGACCCTCGTGATCAAGAAAAAACTACGTTTACGTGTCCATATGGAACGTTTGCCTATCGTAGAATGCCATTCGGACTTTGTAATGCACCGGGAACTTTTCAACGATGCATGATGGCTATTTTTCATGATATGATCGAGAAGACGATGGAAGTCTTCATGGATGACTTTTCCGTGTTTGGTGATTCTTTCACTTCGTGTTTGTCGAACCTTGAGAGAATGTTAAAACGTTGTGAGGAAACCAACCTTGTGCTCAATTGGGAAAAATGTCATTTTATGGTTAAGAGTGGAATCGTCTTAGGGCACAAGGTCTCGAAAGCGGGGATTGAGGTAGATCAAGCTAAGGTAGACGTCATCGCCAAATTACCTCATCCCAAAACCGTCAAGGGAGTTAGGAGTTTCCTAGGCCACGCGGGCTTTTATCGTCGATTCATCAAGGATTTTTCAAAGATTTCTCGACCCATTACACATCTTCTTGAAAAAGAGGCACGTTTTGTCTTTGACGAAGATTGTGTACGAGCCTTTGAAATCCTTAAGAGGAAACTTACTGAAGCTCCCATTCTTGTTGCTCCAAATTGGAACCTCCCCTTTGAGCTTATGTGTGATGCAAGTGATTACGCTATTGGGGCCGTTTTGGGGCAACGTCATGATAAACACTTCTTGCCTATTCACTATGCTAGCAAGACGATGACCGAGGCTCAACTTAAATACAATACAACGGAAAAGGAGTTCCTTGCCGTAGTGTATGCATTTGAGAAATTCCGACCTTATCTCGTCTTGACGAAACGCATAGTGTATACGGACCATTCGGCTATTAAGTATCTCATGGCAAAGTAAGATGCAAAGCCAAGATTACTTCGTTGGATTCTCCTCCTTCAAGAATTTGATCACACCATTGTTGACAAAAAAGGAGCCGAGAATCTAGCGGCCGATCATCTCTCTCGTTTGGAAGATCCTCACCAAAGTGTTTACGAGCCTAAGGAAATCACCGAAACATTTCCGCTTGAAACACTTGGTGTAGTGACTTCTAAGCTTGATTCTTCCACCCCATGGTTTGCGGACTTTGCAAATTACCATGCGGGTAACTTCATCATTAAGGGTATGACAACTCAAGAAAAACGAAAATTCTTTCGTGATGTCAAGTTCTACTTTTGGAACGACCCTTACTTGTTTCGAACTTGTGCGGATCAAATCATCCGACGTTGTGTAATTGGCACCGAAGCTTTTAACATTCTTAGAGCTTGCCATGAGGGACCCACGGGTGGTCACCACGGTGCTAATCTCACGGCTAAAAAGGTGTTTGATGCCGGCTTCTTTTGGCCTACTATTTACCGAGATGCACAAGATCTTGTGAAGTCTTGTGATTCATGCCAACGACACGGAAAAGCCTCACAAAAAGATGAAATGCCACAAAATATCATTCAAGTATGTGAGATCTTTGACGTTTGGGGCATAGACTTTATGGGACCGTTCCCATCATCTCGTGGTAATAAGTACATCCTTGTTGCGGTTGACTACCTTTCTAAGTGGGTGGAGGCAAAGGCCTTGCCCACTAATGATGCTCGTGTGGTAGTCAAGTTTTTGAAGCAATTGTTTTCTCGGTTTGGAACCCCTCGTGCTATCATAAGCGATCGTGGAACCCATTTTTGTAATGACCAATTTGAAAGGGTTCTAAGGAAATATGGGGTTACACATCGTCTTTCTACGGCTTATCACCCACAAACGAGTGGGCAAGTCGAGGTTTCAAACCGAGCTTTGAAGAGGATTTTGGAGAGATCCGTTGGGGAAAACCGACAATCTTGGTCGGATAAGTTAGACGATGCTTTATGGGCCTTTAGGACCGCTCATAAGACGCCCATTGGGTGCACTCCCTATAAGCTTGTGTATGGAAAGAATTGTCATTTGCCTATCGAGTTAGAACACAAGGCTTATTGGGCCCTAAAGCATTGTAATGATGATATGGAGACCGCGGGAAAACACCGGAAAATGCAATTAAATGAATTGGATGAATTAAGGGACATTGCTTATGAAAATTCATTGATTTATAAAGAGAAAACTAAAAAGTTGCATGATTCTAAAATTAAAAACCGGGTTTTTAACATTGGGGATCAAGTTTTGCCTTTTAATTCAAGATTGAAAATCTTTTCCGGTAAATTGAAATCCCGTTGGTCCGGTCCATTCACCGTGACTTAAGTGTTTCCGTATGGGACCATCGAGCTAGCTCAAGATGATGGTCCTAACTTCAAGGTGAATGGATATAGGTTGAAGCACTACTTTGGCGGGGAAGTTCCATCCTTGAGCTACCTCGACCAAGTCACCTTCCCCAATGATAATTAGTATTGAGGGGATCGAGTCGAGCTCATGACTCGGTAATAAAAAACGAGGTGCCTCGTGGGGGAGTCCCATGCTTATCCTATGTACATATTATCGCTTTCTAATGTAGCTTACGTGTGGGGATTTGTGCCCTTCCAACCTTTGTTCCGTGGTTGTTTGTGATTTGTGGTTTTTAGATCATGATCTTCACGATTGGAGCCTCTCGTGTTCGTTTTATGGGAGAACTCGATCGTTTGCTTTGAAGACATTTCTCAATATCCGTGATATATCCTTTTGATGTTCTAACCTTAGGTTTTTAGCACACTTCATAAACAGATATTAACTTATTGGTTACACCCTTTCCATACTAGATTAGGCATTCGACTACGTCTCTAGTATGGGGGTGTTTGCACCCCTAGACTCGAAACATTGAGGACAATGTTTAACTTTAGTATGGGGGGGGGGGTGAATAGATACTTGCCTTGCTAAACCTTCACGCTTTCCAAAGTTTATCGTTTTGTTTATGGTTTGTTGCAAAATAAGGCTAAAAATGGCCAAATTTTAAAATTTTTCTCATGTTTTATAAGTGTCTGAAGACACGAATGTAGATTTTCTGATGGCGAGAATAAGAGTAATTTTTGACTTGACCGTGCGTGTTGAGCACTTAGCTTCGATTCCTTAACTACACATTAGGCTAAGTCTCTTAAATGAGGACGAGAAATGATAGAGTTAATTATAAGTTACTATGCTAAACGTAGAGTACTCGTATTCTTTCAAAAACTCATGTGTTCTCGTTGTTTTCTTATTCTCCCTTCGCATGTAAATATTTTTTGCTTAATAAATATTGACTTAGCGGTTTAGTTAGGATTGTTGGGTTTCTAGTCTTTTCTAGTAGCTTCCGTGTAATTAAATTGGGAGGACATTAAGGTATCGCCAGCGTCACGGTTTTGAAGTATTGGCACCCGAATAATCAAAAGCTTCACCCAATAATAAGATTTCAAGTGCTCACCTAAATCTAGCAAACAATTTGAAGCCCCACAAGGCCTAAAATCTATGCAAAAATTGAAAGTGAATCAAGCCTTAATCTTCGAAGCTTTAAAGATCCAAAATTCGCTTTAGCGTGAGGATATACGTCTTTGGCTAATAAAACCACCGATGAGGCGGATAATAAAAGGCAAGGCAAGACCGAAGTCATAATAAAAGCTTCATGGCGAAGTTGAATAAAAGATGGAGGTAAACCAAAGATAATAAGGTCCTTCCGTTAGGGGGCGTATAAAAGTCTTGGTAATAAGTCTCATGTTCAAAACCGTTATAAAACCGTGTTTATCGATTCTTCTTGTCAACTTAATTTTTTAACATCGTTGTCTATTAGGAGGGGTTATTGATTTGATGGTCTTAGTTACACCGTTAGGACTCTATTTTTAGACCTAAATCTCTATTATCGCATAAGTCAACAATGTATCCTCGTGATCATTAAGACATAATAAAATATAAGAGATACAACTTAGGAATAATGGGAGGATAAGTAAGTGATTAGGGCATATGAGTAGTGTTAGCATTACTAACTTATAATGACAATGATCTCGTTGCACGCTTGGCATGGAATTGAGTGAAAATCGAGGACGACGAAATTATTTCTAACGAAGCATTCACGTGTTCTTATTCTATGAACCTAAACGTCCCATTTTGCGATGAAAATCATACATTATGTCTATAACACAAGTAGTAGTAGTAATAGTAGTAGTATAGCTAGTTTATCATTCCAATAAAGTGAATAAAAATGAATTTTGGAGGTGCTATGATACTTTATTCTAGCATTGCGTGAGGGCACGACAATGGTTTAGTATGGGGGAGTGATGAGACTGCTTTTATACATAGTCTCATCGTCCAAATTGGGCTTAAAATGCATTAAATATCATCAAAATACCCAAATATATGCTTGTGTTTGTTGCTTGTGTATTTTAGGTACGGATATTGAGAAAATGACAAAAGATCACAAGAATCATGCAAAAACGAACACGGGAAACGAAGCCGCACGATGAACCAAGCCCTAATGAAGAATTTTCCAAAGAAAACCCTTGAAGATTTGAAGAATATTGAAGATTGGTCCTCCAAGTTTGAAGAATTGACACTTTATACCCTTGTATCTTCATAATTACAAGTTTGGTCCCTAAGTTTGTCAAAATTACAAAAAGGACCCTTAACTTTGAAGAATTGGCAAATTTAGTCCCTCAACAAATCTAAATTATCAATATTGGTCCTCCAAGAAGTCAACAAACAAGTCAAAGCCTTGAAGTATGAAGACATGTCAAAATCAGTCCTTGAAGAATGAAGAAATTGCATGTTTAGTCCTTGTTTCAAGCTTATGAAGTTTTTGTGCCAAAACTGCCAACTTGCTAAGGATGTTTTTCAAAGGAAATGACTTATTTGCTGTTTTAATACAAAGTGAAACAAGTTTGAAAAGAGAGGGGGCAAACCTGCCAGACAAACAATCTCTCACCCTCCACTCCCTGCTTGCCACGTCACCCCACCCAAAAATCCCACCAATCCCCACTCTTCCCTTCACCACGTCACCATTCCACCAGCTATTAAACCCATTTAATAAACCTTTCCCTCCTAAACATATTTTCAAAAAGTCATTAATCCACAAACGGATTAAAACCCCCTTAATCCTCCCTTAAACCCTAAATATTTCCAGGAAGAACATCAATTAAAACAAGGGGTTTTTGGGTAATTCTTTCCAGATCCATGATTAACCCTCACTTAAAGCTAAAACCACCCTTAAACTCCCATCACCATCACCTCACATGTTTGTGCGACCCTCCCCTGCCCTACTATTCACTCTCAAACAAAATGAGGACAACAAATCAACAACCCACAACCATTTCGTGTTCCCAAAGACAAAATGGACGATCAAGATCCTCTTTTTCACTGCTGGCATCCCACAAACTGCCAAAGATCTTCACATGGCTTAGTTTTGACTGAAAAATTCAAAATCGTCCAAGGGCAAGATTGGAAGTTCAAGTGTTAGGGTTTTTAGCTTCTTATCAGTTCTAGAATCACATTGTAGCCTCTATATAAAGGCCTTGTAGGACATAGTAGAAACCTGTTCTTATTTTCCTGTTTTCACAACCTTGTAAATCTTTTTGTTCTAATGAGAAACTAAGTTAAGAGTTGGTGATGAAAACAAGTTCCTTTTACATTTCATGTTAATTTAAGTTCATTGTTTGAGTTTGGTTTAAGTTTCAGTAAAGGTTTTCAAAAATTCAAAGTTTCTGTTTCTTTTTCAAGGTTTTTCTTATGTCTTAAATTTCATTCAAAACCTGATAACATGGTGATTAAGTGTGTTGGTGTGATGGTATTTGAGCTTGTGTATGTCCATAACACCATGGCTTGTTCTGGTGTAGTGGGTACCCAAGTTTAAAATAGCCATTGGTTTGGTCATTTCTTTTTTCTTTAGTTTATCAGAATCTTACCCATAAGCTAAGGCTTCCTTCTAGCTTAATCTATAAGCTAGGGGCAAGCTCTTAAGCGTTTACACAAGCTTTGTTTCCCTTTTCTCTTAGCAGATTCAAAGAGGAACCAATTTTATCCATTGATATTAAGCAATTTTATCCATTGATATTATCCATTGTCCACCAAAAACAACACCAATATCAAAGATTCAAGCTCCTCTTGGGTCTGTTTTCACTTGTGAAGATATCAAATGAACACGCCCTTGTGTTCATCAGAATGTTGAGTAAAACTGGGCACGATTTGGTTTCAATCTGGCTTAATCTTTGTTTAATTTGGATTTTGTTTGTGTTTTTGTGAGTTAATTAGTCACTGTTTGTGTATTTAAAAGTAAAAAAAAAAAGTTTGCAAAAAGCTCACCTTGCCTGGGCTCGAACACGCAACCTTGCTTTCCAAGGACTAACGTGTTAACCAGTGATCCAGATGGATTTTTACGTTTATGTTTTATTTCATTACTTATTTAACTAGTGTTTGTTTTATAGCTTATTTGGATAACAACTTTTAAATAAGCTGTTTCTAGCTTATTGCTTGTAGCTTTTTCATGTTTAGCATTTTTCCTAGGTTTGTATAAGGGTTTTTGATTTTTCTAAGCAAAAAGTATAATTTTCCCATTATTTATTAATTTATTAGGATTATTTTAAGTTTTTATTTTAGAAAGTCATTAAAAAATAGTAAAAGGTATATTAAAAATCTGAAAAAATAGTTTTTAGGTTTTTAATCATATTTTCGAGGTTTACAGCTATTTAGGTTTTCATTTTAGCTTATTTTTGATTTTATAGGATTTTAGGGTTTTTAAGCAACTTTAAAATTCAATATAAAATTATTAAATAGGTTTCTGAAAATTTGGATTGCATTTTTGTTTTAGTTACATTATTCAGGATTTTTGGTAATTTTTTAGAATTTATTTACAAACTTTTTATTTTTTTGAATATTTTAATATTATTTTATTATTAAAAATTGAAGTTTTATTTTTTTTAGTTTTTACATTTTTCCTAGGTTAAGGACACTTAATTAGGAGTTTTATCACTTTCCAAATATTTTTTAGACTTTTCATTTAATTTCTAGAATTAATTTAAGATTTAATAGATTTTAATAGTTTTTAAGGGTTTAAAAATAGTTTAATTTGGTTTTAAAATTTTTAAAAATAGTTTTTAGCTTAATTAGGATATTTTTGAGGTTTACAAACTATTAGATCTTGTTTAAGGCTTTTTAATAATTAAAAGTGATTTTTAGGGCTTTAATTAGCATTAAAAAGTCATTATCTAATTAATTAAAAGGTTTTAGCAAGTTTGGATTTTTGTAAACTCTTAAAATATTATTGGGGATTTTTAGGAATTTTTAGGTTAAAATTTTAATTTTGGCACTATTTACGGTTTTACGTGTTCGCCTTTTTCGTCGTAGTTTAATTCGTTTTAGTAACCGTCTTTCTCTTCTAATCCCATTTCTTTCTCAATCTTATAATCACAAACATTAATCAACTCTTAACACAACGCACTTGCCTCCTTGGGAAACGAACTTGTTTGGTCATTAGTGCTCGGTTTTCCTAAACCGACACTTAACGCTTACCACTTTTACTTCCTTTTCCTAAGGGTCGTATTTTACTACAATCAGTGTGCATGTCCTTCAACGGGCACTGTGATTTCTTTAGGTAGCATGATGTTTCTATATATTCCATCTACCTTGAGATTTTTAGTTATTTCCAACAGTCATTTAAATTTTGCTTTAAGAGTTTTGAGCAGGGACAAGTTATTCTTGCCACTTTTTTTGGATATCGATTGTTGAACTTTAAGCCACTCTGTCAAGCCAAGCATCTTGATTTTAAAGTCTTCATAGATGTGATAATTTGTTGGCTATTCATTTCTTCAAATCACCATCTGGTCTTTCTTGGACTTCTTGTAAATTGTGTACTTGACACACAAGCATACTATTCATTCTTGATCTTGCTCATCTGCTATGTTCATATTTGTCCAATCCCGACAAGAGATTTTCTCTGTTCCTTTCTCTAAGCAGGAGTCATTCTTCTGATTTTGGCTTCATTAAGCTCTTTGGCCTTCTTGATGTCTTCAAGTCTCTTCATTTCTTCTAGCCAGATCTGAACCTATTATAAGGTCAGGCTTTTCACAAGAGATACTGGAAGTTGAGAAATGAGATGAATCAAATTTCTAACCCCCTTCTCTTATCATAGAAGCAATCCTCACCACATTTTTGTCATTGTCAATAGAGACAATTTGTTTGCCGTTATAAGCGTTCTTAGGAGAGAGGGGTGATGAGACTGTATTTATACATAGTCTCATCGTCTAAATCGGGCTAAAAACGCTTAAAATATCATCAAAATACCCCAAAATATGCTTGTGTTTGTTCATTGTGTATTTTAGGTACGGATATCGTGAATTCACCAAAAGATTACAAGAATGAAGCAAAAACGAACACGGGAAACGAAGCCGCACAAAGAACTGGACCCAAATATGGAATTTCCAAAATTACCTTTGAAGTTTAAAGAATTGGCAAGAATTGTCCCTCTACTTTTGAAGATTTACACTTTATACCCCTAATTTATCCCAAACTACATTGGGGTCCCTAAAGTTTGAAGTCATGTCAAGAGAAGCCCTTGAGTTTTGAAGAATATTCACCATTAGTCCTTATTTTTACTAAAGGACTAATGGTGAAATGTCATATGGACTGGATTTGCAAAGGAAAGGACTAACAATCGTTTAAAGGCTGTTAAGTCTAGGACTGGTAATGAAATTACCACCCACTAGCCCACCAATCCCACCAGCCCAATACCCAACCCCCCACAGCCCAAGTCAAACCACGGTCAACTCCCACTTAATTTAAACCGGGTTTAATAATATTAATATTGGGGGGAAACAATCACTATTCATCCTTCCCCTCTAATTACCCCCTAATCCTAACCTATAAACCCTAATCCCCATAACCCTCATTAATCAGTAATTAAACCCCAATTCATCCAGAAATATAATTAACGCCCCCAAACCAATCCCACAACCCAGATTCCCTTTACACACACCCATGTGACTGTAGGGACCTCCCCTGCTCAAGTCACTTTCTTCCTAAAACCCAAAACCCGACCAGATGAACGTCTCCTAGCAACTCCTTGGTCCCCAATGTTCTACCAACGGTTCAAGATCAAGATATCAAGCTGGCATCCAAGAATCACGTGAAGACCTCAGTTTGACCAAGATTCGATTTTTTTTCAAAGGGCATGATAGGAATTTCGTTTACTAGGGTTTGTGTAACTAGAATCTTCTCTTGAGTAGTATTTAAGGAGGTCCAACCTGTGGATACCCTTTTTGTTCCAGTTTTATTGTAACTTTTTAAAACAAGTAATGACAATGAAAGTTTTTTAGTTCATACAATATACTGAGTTCCATCAATTATTTCTCTAGTGTAATTTTTAATTTAATTGCAAAGTAGTTTTATAAGATTCCAAGGTTTTAGTTTGAAAAAAACGTTTTCAGAATTTCAGTTTTAAGGTTCTTGGGAAATTGTTTTATAAAGCTTGGATTAATATTTTTGAGGAAGTGAAAGTGGAATCAAATATTAATCCAAGGTTCTTGTTAAGTTTTTACAAAAGGTTTCAAGGTTGGTAGTTTCATAAGATTTCCTTTTGAAAAATTCAGTTTCAAAAGATTTATTTTTATAGCTATAAGCTATAAGCTGACTTGTCAATAAGTCAAGCTTATAGCCTATAAGCCTTGTAAACAAGTCACTTTTCCTTTTGATTTTATTTGGCAGGTTCAAGTTTTCAAGATTTTCAAGACATATTGGGGTGGTTTGACTGTAGTAGTCAACACCCAGCATCACCTCTACATACAGCCATTGCACCTAAGCCAATAGCTCAGTTTTGACTGATAGGAGATGGCATTCAGCCATTGAGGGGCCTGGATGTGGGTCCCTCTAGGTAACAAGGCTTGAACCCTCCATATTTGCATAAATTGTGTGATTTTTGGTTTCATTGGATTGCATGTTTAAGTGTTAGCTTAGGTTGTTAATCATGCTATGTGTATGACTTGTATGCATGTTAGAGTAGTTATAAACCCGTTTAGGTTGTTTAGAAAAGCTTTTGGTGTGTTAATTTTCAATTTCTGATTTTAAGGGGGTGTTTGGATTTGTATTTTAACTGAAGTTGGTAACAGAGTTTGGTGTTAATACTAGTCTAGACACACTTTAAATGCTAGCTTTAGGTGATATCAGCCATTGGTGTTGAGTTTAGATAGGATTTAAACATATTGCATGTTTAGAATTGGTAAAATATAGCTCAAATTGGTTAGCCATTTTTCTGCATATTTTTGTGCATTCTAGATAGTGTAATCTTGCTTGATGTTAAGTGTACTGCTCATCTAGGATTTAGACGACCTTTTATGTTAGTTGGTTAGTTTGTGTGCAAATTTTGGCAAGTTAAAACTCACTTTTGAGCCAATTGCATCAGTAAAAAGTACCACAGCCCCCTTATAGCCAAACAGTAACTGATTTTGGGGGAATTTTAGTGTGATTCTGTATTTGATTTGTGTATTTCTTGTTTATATAGACTCCCCACAACCCAACTGGTTGTGGGGGTGCCTTATTGTCCAAGAGAAGCCAACAAAACAAGCTTTCCTAAGCTGAAACATCACCAGACACGTTTTTTGTACTAACAGTGGGAACCAAATTCCCACTGGTAGTGTAAAAGTTACCACTGTCCAGCAAAAGGACAAAAAGTCCATTGTGTCACTATCAGAAACTTGTTTTTTTGTCTTTAGTGATCAAAAATAGGTATTAGGACTTCAAATCAGTTTCATAATTTTTCTTATTTAATTTTTGATTTTTCTGTCTATTTAATTTTTATGTCACTGTTCATTTAGTATTTTTTACATTAAATAGCATTTTAAATTACTTTTTTAATTATTGTTTTTGTCTTTTAGTGTAGAAAATTAATATTTTTCAGTTTTAAAATTTTTCTTATATTTAGAAAAATAGTTTAAGATTTTTAGTTTAAAAAGTTACTGTTCACTTTTTAATTAATTTTTAGAATTAAATTTAGTTTAATTAGGTTTTAATATTAATCTGTTTTGTCTTTTAGTGAAAAATTTAACATTTTTCAAACTTTTACATTTTTTTACTGTTCATTAGTATAATTTAGGATTTTTAAAATTGTCAAATTATTTTTAGCATTATTTTATTATTTTTTATGATTATTTTAGTTTAAAAATAGTTTTTAGTGATTTAAAAATAGAAAAATAGTTTTTAAAATTTAGGAAAAATACTTTTGAGTCTTTAAATAATATAAGTGAGTTATTAGTTCAATAAAATAATATTTTGGACATTTTGTTAATTATATTTAATTTTAGGGCTTTAATTAGCATTAAAAATTGAATATTTAATTAATAAAAGGTTTTAAAATATATTTGTTGTATTTTTATTTTTATTTGTATTATTTTTGACTTAGTTTAATCTTTTAATTAATTTTTAGGTTTAATTTTTAATTTTGTCGCGTTTTACGTAATTACGTCATCGTTTTACGTTAACGTCGTAGTTTAATCGTAGTCGTAGCTCGTCTTTACTTTTTTCTTCTCAACCAAAAACGTCACTAATCCAAACTTTGATTTTATATAATTGGCACATTAATCCACACACCTCCTTCGATAACGAACTTGGAATCTATTCGTCTTCGCGGTTTTCCTAAATCGTGTCGATTAATACTTGCCGCTGTTATTTGTTTTTCCTAAAACAAGTGACTAAAAACACAACTATCAAGGGGTGAAAAACTTGATTCGCTGCCTTTGAATCAGTGTCGTAAAAAGCGGACTAGGCGGCCGCCTAGGTGCTAGACGGCCATAATCCGCCTCGATTTATGCCTAGGCGGCCAAGTTAGGCGAAAAAGTCAAAAGGCGGTCAAACATCCGCATAGGCGATGCTTGGCGTCGCCTTGGCGGTCAACATAAAGTTATTTTTTTACAAAAAAATAAGGGTTTTCTTTCTAATATTCACCTATATTTATTTAACATAACATCTTAAAATAAAAGATAAATCAATTATTGTAAACACAAAGTAATGTGTTTTTCATATGAAACTGAAACCAATTGAATTATATGTTCACGCTTTAAGTTTTAAGTACTTAAATTGTTATGCTTATTTGCCTATTTTGCAACTTCAAACTATGTGAACTTTGAATTATTTGAATTTAGAAGTATTTTTTATGTTATACGTATTATTTATAATATTTATATGCATAAAATTCTAATTCGCCTAGGCGCTGCTTAGATGAATTCCACCTCGAAGGTGACCGACCACCTGATTAGCGCCTAGTGATTTCTCAACCTTGCTTTGAATAGATTAACATAGAACTAAGTGAATAATAGTGGAGGCTGTTGTTGTACTGCTTTGGGTTTCTACTCTAAGACTACCCTTAGCCGTTTCTGTGGTTGTTTAGACTCCTAGGCTTATCTTGTTGAGTTGCCACCAAAGTTATAGTGCCTGAGTTGTCTAAATCATCTGCCTTTATGTTATCCTCATCATCAACAGGTTTGCCATCAATTGTAGCTAATTCTAGTGTGTAGAAACTAGAAGGAGGGGGGGGGGGGTTTGACTAGTTTCTAAAATAAATATTAAGTTCATCATTAGAAATGACTTTTACTTGAAAACTTGTTTCATAATGATTAGGTCAATTTCCAATGTTTCAAAACATTTGATATATCAAGTTATCATGATGAAGGAAGGCTAAATGCAATGACAAGTATAAGTAGAGAGTAAGGAAAGAAACAACCTAAGGAACGACACCAAAGATTTATAGTGGTTCAACAACGAAGCTCTTTATTTGTTGCTACTCCACTCCTCAAGTACACCTTACTCGAGATTTCCACTATATCCACAAGCTCCCTTCTTGGCGGAGAAAATATTACAACGTTTCTTACCATGTTTTCCTACACTAAGCTAAATGTCGAGTTCTAATCCTAAGCTAGAACCAATCTTCGTCGCCCATCTTCTTTTCCGACACAAGGCTAGACGTCGAGTTCTAATCCTAAGCTAGAACCAATCTTCACTTACATCACTTTCTAGTTAAGTGAAAACTCAAACACAAATACAAATACATCACTTTGTAGTTTAGTGAGAAGTAACACACAAGACACATCCAAGTATACACTTATACTTTGGATCTACACAAGACTAATCCAAGTATACACAAATACCTTGGATCTACACAAGACAAATCCAAGTATACACATATACCTTGGATCTACACAAGATTCCAAGTATATATAAATACCTTGGATCTACACAAGACACAAATAAACAATATGATGAATGTGACTAGATCTAAGAAAGGATGATCTTCATCAAGGCTTCATCTTTTATCACATCACAAATGTGTGAGTGATCTTCTCTGTGGACATATAAAGAAGGGGATCAAGGGGATAATCATAAGTAAACATACTTAACAAATTAAGTGACCATTTACTAATAATTGGAATATAGAAAGAAGATTGGTCGCATAATTTTGTTCAAAAAGGTTCATTGGAAAATGGAGAAATGATCCACTATTTATAGGAGACAAGTTACAATGGCTTCTGAGCGCGTCTCATTAAATAGGCCTACGACTCATTATCACTAATGACCCGCGGGTAACTATATTGATCTGCAGTCTCTAGACTCCGCTCCTTCTTGTCTTCTAGTGGGGAAATGCCATTTGGTGAAGATTATACGCAAAAATGATATTCTTAGACCATTTGGAATATGCCAAATTCAAATTTCCATTTTCCATTTTAATAAAATATTTTCTTAAAAAGAAAGTTTATTAAAAATACTTTGTCACATTTGTATAAATGTGAATTTTAAGGTTAATCGCTTTTAATAATCACTAAACATGTATAAGATATGTTTGTGTAAGACTTAAATGATTATTACCTTAATGATATTGTTTGTTAAATAATTCCTCTTACAATTATGTTTGATGATATGTTTTTACACTTTTTCGTGATCAAAACTAAGAAAGATTAGTTATTGCAAATATTGTTTTTAGGCATCAGTTGCATTCACAATCTTCCCCTTTTTGATTACGACAAACCATAAACTCATTTATGTAAAACAAAGGTTTTCGAATTATTAACCAGTTTATCACTACCATTTCTCCCCCTTTTGTCGAATAAAAAAGGTAGCACAAGTTTTTGAAGAAGAAAAGAACCTACTTTGCTAGTATCTCCCCCTTGGTGATTACCCCCCCCCCCCCCTCCCTTGCTTGGGGCACCAAGTGATCGAGCTATGGTGACAAGCTACATATAAGGGTTAGTAGAGAGAAAAGAAAGACCCATGTAAAGGCAATAGTCACTACTTACTAAATAACTTGAGAAGGAGGAAGAAAAGAAATCTCAAATTAAGAAGTAAATATTTGCTAAGTATGTCTAGCGAGAGTATTTTGATAAGATCAATACATAATTGTTTGAATAAAGGTAGAAAAGAAACATCCAACAATTTGAAGATATTATATCAAACGGTTAAAAGCTTAGAATTTTTAGAATCACCCAAGAAAATTCAAGGTTTAACCAAAACTAACTCTCAACAATATGTGTGATAAAGGAATAAGAAAAACACGCAATTAACACACATAACAATCATATTCAAGAAATATGAAAGCACATACAACAAAATATTCATATATGAAAATATAATACAAGACATGCAATGAGAAAATAAACAACATAAGGATAACAACTATTCTAGTAGAGTAGTCCTCCAAGATTGCTTAGGTTTATATTTTAGACTCAAACGATTAGAACACAAAATGTGTTTTAACCGGTAAAATAAGACGAATGTGCATCTTCTGAAGATTTGATCACGGGAACAAATACTCGAAGAGGAGGTCAAGTGAGGAGAAACTTTTGAGATCTCGTAATTTCCTGTTAATTATTTTACTCTTATATATTATTTTAATCATTGATAATATTTTATTCAGAATTATAAATTATTATTATTTTATGTTTCCATATTTATTTAAATCAAAAATTTTGATTTAAAAATACCCGCGTGCATTTTTACAAAAGTTTACTTGAATTAACGGAACGAGGACCAAGGGCTAAATATTTTGACCTTTAGAATTGAAAATAAGGTTATTTTTTACTTGATATTAAGTCTAGACCGATAACAGGGACAGTGTTAAATCCTTATATTTCACGTTTTATTGTCGATTGTTTCAGTGTTTGATGTTTTAATGCTTTCTTTTTTAATGATGTGTTAAGTCGAGTCAGGAGACTATATTATCATATTTGTGATGCATTTTAACTTTTGAGGAAGTATTTTTTATAAAACCCGATCCTCGTGAATATTTTCAAAATTTACTAATAGTCACTTCCCGCTCTTTAACCATCTATTTGCTTTTTAGTCCAAAGGATTTCAAATTTGGCAAAATTAGTCCGTTCACCTACCACTATATAACTCTTTTCCACTAACAAAAACACATACAATATTTATAAAAAAAAATCTCATCACCCTCCCCTCTCTCTTTTCTTACTGTGAGCCAACACGTCCCAAAACACCATAGATTTTGTATTTCTAGTTTGTTTTAGCTAAATCTAATTCAAGATCCGTTCTTGAAATTAAAAGGTGATTGTTTTGGTATCCATTTTCCTCACATGCAACAAGTTCAAGTTTTCTTATGATTTAGGGTTGCTGAAATGTTTTAAAGATCATGCATGTGATGATATTCACAAGATCATGATGTATTGATGTTGAAAAGTTTGAATTTTTGATTTTGATTTTTGTTATAAGTAACATGCAAGTGATAGGATTGAAAATAGGTAATTATAGGATGTTAGTAATGACAGAAAAATGGGTAAAATGAGTTGAAAAAGTGATTTGGTATGAGTTTTGATGAGGTGGTTTAGGGGAGTAGGTTTAAGGCTAAATTTGGGTGTCTTAAGTTTGAATTATTGTTATACTAATGAGATAGTGTTGTAGAGATTCTCATTAGCTTCATTTTGATATAAACTAGAGCTTCTAACTCAAAACGCGGAGGAAGTTATGATAGTTTGATTATTCGTGTACCGATAGACGAGTATCGACACAATTCGAAGTTGTCGTTGATATTTGGATCGAATCTCGGGGACTAAAAAAATGAGTTTTAAACATAATAAAGGGATGTTCTAAGTTTCTAAACCTAGGGTTGTGAGTCTATTTTCATACTCAAGTGTCGGTTTTGTAAACAGAATTGGTTAGAAAGGTCAAAATGGTTTTTTGATTCGAAGGCGTAAAACTGTCCGGTTTTTGTAATTCAAAGATGTGTCGGGCAGGAGGTCTTAGAAGTAAAAACTTTTGATTGAATTTTTAGAGGAATTTCTATAGATAGTAAGTGAGTTCCTCAAGTCGTTTCATAAACTTTTGACGTGTCTAAGTATGGGAAATGAGCTTGTACATATGGTATATACCGGCTGAGTGCTTTTTTGAGAGCATTGTATAGTAAAAGTAAACTTTTAGAGGCGTCTAGAAGTATCACTTGTATGGATTTTCTTATGTGTCATAATATGGTTTATGTACTAATTTAATTCGAGTGTTTTCTAAACATTATTTTTGTATCTTCTAAACTTTCGCGTCCCGTTATCGTAGGTCTTGGATGACTTAAAGTTGCTTGATTTTCCGTTGTTACTACTCAGCCCTCATGTTCCGTGTTGATTTACCTTGTAGCTAAGGTGAGCTCATAGCCCCTTTTACTACTTGTACATTGTTTCAAAACGCGGGGTGAGATTATCATGTTAGAACACAATCTTCTAAACTGTATGCTATCCAGAAATGTATGCTGCCAAATGAATTCATTGATATTATAGCTTTTAGTCTATAGCCTTAAGTTTTCTCTCTTGATCATGAACCGTTAATTGTCCCGTATAATTTGTGCTAAGCGCGAATGTTGTGGGTGGATCCATCGGGATTGACAATCCCCGTCTTGTATTACTTTGACGCATTTCATTTGTTATACTGAAGTATTTAGGCTAAATACTTATTAGAGGAACTTACAATAATTGTTAAGCTTCGGTTTCATGAACTAAATAGCAATAGTATACACCATGACTATGGATAATGTACATAGTCATCCCCCCCCATTACTTGTTTTACAAACTTTATTATGTTCCGTTGCTTAGTTTACTAAACCTATGAATATCACTCAACTTTTGTTAACGAATTTACATGTTTTAATCTCAGGTAACAACGCTTAATATGCTTGGATGAGATCTCGCGGGATGTTGGCAGCTTGGAAGTTCTGTGTTGTATTTATACGTTTGATGTAGCTAAAGTTGTTAAAATCTTCCGCTAATCTTTTGGTATCAATAAACTTAAAAGCATGATGTAATGGTACTTTATTATGTTTTAAAACTTGTGGGACCTATGCTTTAAAACTCTGATATATCATGATGTAATATATATGTCTTTTATTACGTCATTTTCGAGTCATTTAAAATTCATTGTCACTTGTACCATGACATGGTACCCCATGTTGCCTAGTTGTTCCATACCTGATTTTGGGGGTCTCATAAAGTTCAAGAAAACTTAACTTCACAAAGAGATGAGCAAGTTCAATTTGTTGAAATCTAAAACAAGCACACGAGCTTCCATGATGCAAAACAAAGTCATTAGATGGAGGAGGTCCATCATTAAAGAAAGAAACTGGTGGTGGAGAAAGAGAATGTGGAGAAGAAAATAAGAGGCTACCATCACAATATTTAGTGAGGTTAAGGTAAGAAGAGAGGTCATTTAGTTGAGGTGTGTTGAAAAGTTTAGGTGGTGGCGGAAGAGCTTCCCTTTCTCTGGTAATTGGATTGATTGAGTAAGACTCATTCCAATACTCAATTGGAGAGAAGTTGGAAGTCTTGAAAGGTTTGGGAGAAGAAGGCTCATAGAGATCCTCGTTCTTTTTTTTATCCAAACGGGTTTCACCAAGATTTTCGGTTTCTTGGAAAGCTTAGAAAAAGAAGCTTTGGGTTTAGAAGGTTGTGACAAAGAGATGTCAAGGTTAAGTTTATAAGATGAAGACATGGTGAGGGGGTGAGAAGAGAGATCCCAAAAGACGAGAATATAAAGAAAGCAGAGAAGGAAAATAATAGAAGAAATTCAAAAGATTTCAAGAAATGTTTAGCTCAATGAGGCAAGCAAAGAATCTTGAAGAAAACTGGTCAAAGGAGAAAGACCAAAAACGAACAAAAACTAGGCTCATTGCATGCGGTTCGTTAAATGGATCTGCGGATTATTATCAATAATGATCCGCTGGGCATTTTAATGAACCGCCCACTGTAGACGCCAAAAATCGATTTTCTAATAGTTTGAGAAAAGACAAGACTTTTTCAAATTTTAGCAAATCTTGGATTTTTACCTCTATTAGCACTAGGTTAGGCTAAGGTTGCATAAAGAGCAACATACTCTCAAGAGTATCTTGACAAAAGGTGACAAAATATTTAGATAACATTTGGATCCAATTTTAGTCAAGTTTTAGAGGTGACAATAGATTTAGGTTCAATTTTAAATTAAAATTGAAGTTGATTAATGTGAACATAAGCAAGTTATAACACATAAAACTAAATACATACAACATCTACATGAAAAACTCATGTAGGAAAAGAGATACAAGAAATGAAAGATAACTAACTAAACAATAAAGCTAGCTATTCTAATCTTGAATAATTAATCTTCTTGGCTTGAGTCTTGAAAAATATTTTTAGAAAAATGTCATCATTTCATCCCCTAGGAGGAGGATTGGTAAATAAAGTTAGCAAGAATTCTTGCAACCTTGCATGAAGTCCATACATCTCCATCCTAAGAGATTGGGTGATGTGGTTATTGTAAAGACAACGTGGAAAATTTGTACCATGTGCCTCAAGAAAAGCAAAGAGATATGGATCACCCAAATGGTGGTAAAGAGGAACACCCTTAAGAGGAGTCTTGGGAGGTGGAGGAAACATGATGTCCAAGGGTGATATACGTGAAGGCTCAACAAAGTCATTCTCAAAGGAAATGCTTTGGAGTGGTTGAGGGTTCTCATCCAAGAGAGGACTTGGATAGAAATGTGATGTATTATCATTCATTCTTGATTGGAATGAAGATGAGGTAGAACCATGTGAATGGTTAGTACCATAGGTTGGATAAGTCTTGCATGGTGCAAGAGGTGGTGAAGGTGATAAGGAAATGATAATAAGTATGGGAGTTGTCTTATTCCTTGGTGTAAGAAACGAAGAAGAACCTAGCTTAGGTATCTTGATCTTAATCTTAATCTTAATCTTAATCTTAATATTAAGGCTTTTTCTTGTAGAGGAGTTTTTAGAAGAGGAAGAGGATCTGGTGGACACCATGATTGAGTGTTTAAGGTTTAGAAAGGCTTAGAAATGGTGAGGAAGATGAAGAACAAGAATGTTTAAAAAGAGAAGAAGGTGATCCAAATGGTAATGTGATAAAAAAGTTTTTGGTAAACAATGAAAATTGTCAAGCTTAATTGGGAAAAAGCTGATTATTTAGAAAAAGTTTTATCAATCTTTACAAAGATTTAGAGGAAACAGTGTAAAGAAAAGATTCTGTTCAAAAATATAACACATGACTCAATAAATATACCAATGGCTCAATATCAATATTGATCCACCAGGTTTAATGATCCGCGGACAGAAGGTCTAGAAAAAGGCACTTCCAGAATTTTTCAAAAGCCCAGATTTTACACACTTATTATTCGATCAAAGATAGATATTCAACCAAAATCTAAATAGCTAAGGAACACATAATTGCACACAAACATGTGAACTGAAATTCACATGCAACACAGTTAGGATTAAAATCTAGCAATCCAAACAATTAAGTACAATACGTAATAAAGTCTAAAAGCTACAAGAGACAATAATTGTCGCATCAAAGATGAATCATTCCTCTTACTCACTCATTTTCTTGAACATTTCTTCAGTAGACTTGGATCCATCTTTTGTTTCCTCTTGAATACAAAGATTTTGAAAATAAAGAGTTTCAAGACTAATGTCTTGCGGAGCCTCTAAAGAGTTAGAGGAAGACGAATAACAATGATGCATAAAAGGTGAACCATTAATGTAATAATACATTGATGGTGGGAAGTTATTCGGAGAGCTCATGCCGACACTGATTTCAACTTTGTCCTCACAAAGAGTTGAAGTTGTATCAAGCCCAACATCATGAGTTTCCTCTCAAGATCATTCTTCTCTTCACAAATGTCACTCTTTGGCTCTTGTAAAAAGTTCCCTCTAATGAGAAGCATTACATGATCAACGGACATGTAGGATGACACTTCTAGATGAGGAAAGCCATGATCAACTCTTTTAAGAAGATGAGTGAGAAGCATAGCGGAAGGGAAGGCTAGACTTGGACTTAAAGAGAACGAAGCAAATCCTACTAGCAATGAAATACGCAAGGCTGTACGAGGTGAAGCTAGCAACACAATACAACATATGTGCGAGACATGTAGGTACGTGACTGCAATCACCATCAAGACACATTGCGTTTTCCCTAATTATTTTGGCCCATGGAACCATGAAATCATTTAGCTCGCTAGTTAGCAATTCCTAAGGAGTGAGAGCACAAATGTTTCCTTGAAAATCACCAAGAAGAGAATGCTTGCGAGGTTTAGAAATGGCTAGGAATGAACGAAGGCGAAGGAATTTCGGTTACATAATGCACGTCAATAGAGGCTGATTTTAAAGAGTCAAGACTCCAAGCATCGGTGAACCGACATTGACCATCATACGGCACCTTGATAATTCGACCGAATACGGCAAGTGAGTAAATGATATTATTCCCCTTAATGGAAAAACTAATGGATAAACCATTATTGATGCATATTATAGAAAACAAACTAAAGAAATCGAGAAGAAATGAAGGAAATATTGGCTCTAAACAATCAAAGCAAATGGACTTGAACATGAATCGAGTGAGTTCATGCTCATAGAGATCGGATGAGACAAACCGACCTTCATGAAAACAACAAGACTCTAGGGTACGAAGAGTGTTTGCGAGGTGAGAGGATTCACAAGACTCAGAAAGGTTAGGCATATAACGTTTAGTCTTTTGGTGGTCATTTTTATATTGCGAAGGCATTGTGAAGTACCTATATTAAACAAAAGTAATTCCACAAATCACTATATGTTACATATAAATTAGTAATAATTAAAACCATAAGAATATGTTTAATCAATTACTTGAATAACCAAAGGATGATTCCTTATTATTTCTACGTTCATAATGTAACACATTCATTATTGACGAATGCATATGAATTATGCATATCAACCATGAATTTGAACATTAGTTTTCAAAATTTGTTTTTAGGTAAGCATTAACAATACAATTACCAATTTGTTCAAGGGTTCAAATAAATTCCAAAATTAAACCAAATTACTTTGATTAAATTTCGGATTTGTTCTATAAATGGGTTTTATGAAATCTTAAGGAATATGAACCTAAAGGAATCCTAGCATTAAAACTATGGATACCTACATTCCTAATTTGGTTCTAATTCAATTTAATTTCAAAATCCCCAATTATGAAATTAAGAACCCTAGAACAAATTAGATGAAATTGAATAGAAATACCTACAATAAACTGATGATAGATGAAGGATAGATGAAACCCTTGTCTTGAAAACAATTAATTTGAGTGATTTTGAAGGTTTAGAAAAAGTGTTAATGGTGGTTTTGATATATTCCTGTCGCACTAGTGGAGAAGAAAGAAGAGATTTCTTTTTGAAAAAGTGGAAAATAATAAAATCTACAATATTTTATGCCTAGTAGGCATGCGGCTCAATATTGATAATCAACCATAGAAAGCACCGCGCACAATAAGGAACCGCGGACAGAGCCCATGTTAAGTTCCTGAAAATAAAAGAATTTTTTCAAACCAATTTTTTTATAAAATACTTGAAACATATTTTAAGCCTTTTGAAAATCATTGGATCACTTCAATACTAAGTTATGGTGCCTTAATGAAGGATTACGAGTGGAATAGAGACCGAAAAAGACTGAAACGAATAAACGACTACTCGTGAACAAAGAGAGGAAAGAGAGAAACAAAGAGGAGTGAATCAAGGCCATGTATAAATGCTCTAGAGATAAATGACAATCTCTAAGTTCTTTAGATGCAGAGCTTGTGTCATATGTAGTGGTTCATGACGTGCCTTTCCGGCGTAAGACTAAATGGCTTTGGTAATGAACAATACCAAGCTCTTTTTGCTACATAGATTAAGAACACTTAAAACTTAATGTCTTAAACTTTCACAAAAATAGGAGCAAAGATAAAGATTCACTTTCTCTCCCTTGTGATTAGATTAATATCATTGTTAAGGATTACAATGACAATATCCTTGGAATATTTCAATTCCAAATGTGTAGTGTCCTAACTACATCATATGATGTAATTTGGTATCTCAAAAGATTAATCAATCAACTTAGAGATTAGCTTAATTGCATACACTACACATGATATAGGGCCTACTAACCGTATTGGGTCCCAAACCATGAAAATCATGCTTGATACTTTAAACTATGACTAACTCACATTACACCACCCATGTGAATCAAGTATCCAAGACCATGAAGGTTTGAGAGGGTGAAGAAATAGAATCACATACCACAAAAAAATGTCAAGGCAAGGATGTCAGGATCAAGCACATAGTCAAGTAATGATCAAAAGAGTGATCAAAGGGCGTGTGGAAGGACAAAAACGTACCTTAGTCGCAAAGTGCATCCCTAGTCTTCTATGGACTAATGCAACAACCGAACTTTACCAAGATGCATACATAGTCTTCTAAGGACTAGTACTACATCCACCATTCTTGATATCATCATCCCATTATGGTGGAGATCAAAAGGAGATGCGTCTTCAACAAGTGTAAGTAACTCAATCCATAATCAAATTAATGATTAGCCTTCATGAGTGCCTAAACAAAAGAAGGATACAAACTAGTAGATACATTTCAAGAGTAAATCTAAAATTCATAAAAGCTACTAATAAGATCATGATCAAGATAATTTTATATACCTTCAATTTTAAGGTCTATTTTTAAAGAAAAATGGTTTGATAAAAAAGGAGAATATAGAGAAACCAACCCTACTAGGTAGTAGAGACAATAGATCGATCCAAGCTTTAAAGCACAATATACTTCAAAGATCTTGTGTGACCATCTCTATGATAACAATTGTAGAAACTAGAAGGGGGTTGAATAGTTTCTCAATTAAAAAGTAAGTTCATCATTAGAAATGACTTTTACTTGAAAACTTGTTTCATAATGATTAGGTCAGTTTCCAATGTTTCAAAATATTTACCATATCAAGTTATCATGATAATGGAAGGCTAAATGCAATGACAAGTATAAGTAGAGAGTAAGGAAAGAAACAACCTAAGGAACGACACCAAATATTTAAAGTGGTTCAACAGCAAAGCTCTTTATTCGTTCCTATTCCACTCCTCGAGTACACCTTACTCGAAATTTCCACTGTATCCACAAGCTCCCTTCTTGACGGAGAAGATTTTATAACGTTGCTTACAATGTTTTCCGAAACTAAGCTAAATGTCTAGTTCTAATCCTAAGCTAGAACCAATCTTTGTCCCCCCATCTTCTTTTCCAACACAAGACTAGATGTCGAGTTCTAATCCTAAGCTAGAACCAATCTTCACTCACATCACTTTCTAGTTAAGTGAGAAATCAAATACATATACAAATACATCCCGTAGTTTAGTGAGAACTAACACACAAGACACATCCAAGTATACACTTATACTTTGAATCTACACAAGACTAATTCAAGTATATACAAATACCTTGGATCTACACAAAACACATCCAAGTATACACATATACCTTGGATATATACAAGATTAATCCAAGTAACACAAATACCTTGGATCTACACAAGACACATATAAATAATATGATGAGTATGACTAGATCTAAGAAATGATGATCTTCATCAAGGCTTCATCTTTTATCACATCATAAATGTGTGAGTGATATTCTCTTTAGACATATTAAGAAGAGGATCAAGGGGATAATCATAAGTAAACGTACTTAACAAATTAAGTGATCATTTACTAATGATTGGAATATAGAAAGGAGATTAGAAGCACAAATCTGTCAAAAAAGGTTGATTGGAAAATAGAGAAATGATCCACTATTTATAGGAGACAAGTTCCAATGGCTCTATGAGTGCGACTCATTATATAGGCCTACGACTTATTATCACTAATGATCAGCGGGTACCTATATTGATCCGCAGGCTCTAGACTCCGCTCCTCTTTGTCTTCTAGTGGGGAAATGCTATCTGGTAAAGATTATACCCAAAAAAGATATTCTTAGACCATTTGGAATATGCCAATTCAAATTTACATTTTCCCTTTTGATAAAAAATTTTCTTAAAAATAAAGTTTATTAAAAATACTTTATCACATTTGTATAAATGTGAGTTTGAAGGTTAATCAATTTTAATGATCACTAAACATGTATAATATATTTTTGTGTAAGACTTAAATGATTATTACCTTAATGATATTGTTTGTTAAATAATTCATCTTACGGTTATCTTTGACGATATATTTTTACACTTTGTCGTGATCAAAACTAAGAAAGATTAGTTATTACAAATAATGTTTTAGGCATGGTTGCATTAACATAGTGTTCTTGTATATGGTGATGTTCAATTACGTGTTTCTACCCCTGAATAGTTAGAGTTGTTGCCAGGGGTAGTAGGATGATGGTTGATAGAGAAGTGGGAGTGATCACAGTTGCTTCATCTGGTATGTCTTCAAATGCTGATGATCCGTGTCTCTACTCTGTAATAGGTTCATGCTATGTAGGAATTTTCTCCCCCTCACTATCAGCATGAATCCCAGTAACCTTGGCTGATAGTGTCTTGATGCGCATGAGACCATCATCAATCTCTGGTATTAGTTTCTTTTAACCTAATCAATTTATTCTAGATAACAAAAAAGATGTTTTGTATTGTCTGCTGGTAGTTCTCTTGATGCATCGTCTAAGTAACAGATATCACCGATAAATTTTGTGATTTAGAGTATGAAACTCCTTATGCATGGATATGACATGAGAAACAAATATGGGTGGAATCTCTGTGTTAGTGGTGTCTTTTACAAGGAATGAGACATGTCTGAACCCTTGTTTGACACCCTTCTTTCCCCCAGCAGCTATTGGTTCAGAGATACTGTCTTGGATGGATGTAGGTGATAATATCAGGTACGTTTGCTTCAAGATTTAACAAGGTATCATAAACTTGTCTAGCTTAGCATGAATGGGGCCAATGGGGTCTGTGCTGGAGGAAGCAGATGCGTGATGATTATGAATGTTGATTGCCTATAACTAGAAGTCATACTCCATTTTGAGTAGATCATTTGACATTTGAGATGGTTGATTGTAGAGAAAAAAACTTTGTTGTTGGGTCATACACATTCTTGTTTAAACACTTGTTTTAACAAGTGACGTTTCTAGTGTCGCCTGATCATCTTTTGTGCCTGTAGTATGAATCACTTCATCATCTTTTGCAGAAGATTCAGGGACAGATATGAACTCATCTTCACTTAAAGGTCTTAAACCTTCATCCATATCGTCACTTGATATGTAGTCATCATCAGGCATTGATTCATGATTTGACATCATTTCTACACTTCGAATCATATCTTCATCATCTAGCAGAGCTTGTAGACCAGTAACATTTGTGCCATCTTCGTCATTTTCCACAAAGGTTGGAACATCCTTAGCCACAGACTTGTCTGTCTCGACAGGGGTCGTTGGATTATCATAAATAGGCTTTTCAGCCATTGTTGGCACAATAGTTTCCTGCATAAATGGGTTAGTAAACATTTTTGTATTTGTAATGAAGGGAAGGGTCACCGTTTCGCTGTCCCAAAGAGACTAAGGATGACTATTCGGCCCTCCAAAGGATAAATCCTTAGGATTCTTTTAGGTGATATTGTAATGAGGGTATGGTCGCTGTTACACTGCCCCAAGAAGGATAAGGTTCATTATGTAGCCCCTAAAGGATAAATATTTGGGAATATTTTCAGTGAGTTATGATGATGGTTATGGTCGCATGTTACGCTGTCCCATGAAGGATGCAGGTGATTATTTAGAACCCCCAAATGATAAATCCTTGGGACTCTTTTGTTATGAGGGAACCGAAAGATCGAGTGACGTTCAAACACTCAAGGTTGAGACATATATACTCAGGTTGTTGCTTGCCTAAGTACTGTCTAGAGGGTTCAAGGTCATATGGGTGCTTTATAAACACAAACGAATCATTCCTTGGTGCATAGACAGAGTGTACAAAAAACTAGGAAATCCTAAGTGCAGACACTTACACTCTAATGGGTCAAGGGTAACCCTAGACTTCACCACCCTCTCCTATAGAAGTTTAAGGGTGGCTGGTTGTAGGGCCTCTAATATTTAAATGTTTAGTACATGTGCGATAACATCGGTCTGAGGCTGGTTTCGTGGTTTCTCTACCGACTCGAAGGATATAGACACAGATTGTTTGTCAGCTAGAACCTCTGATTCATCAGCAGGCTGACTATCAGAGGTGGTCTTCTTGGTTTTCTTGCTCTTCTTCCTGATAATATTAGGGACCATTCGTTGGGAAGATGGGGTTGACTTATTCTTCAATCCCTTATCAGTTTATGCTTTGGGCTTAGTGGAGCTCTGCACAGCGGTCTCACACACAGACTTATTAGAGACTCCAACAACATTAACCTCCACAGATAGAGGGATAAAAGACTTGGATCCCGTGGTCATTCTTCAAGCAATCTCTAGCATACGGGCTATTAATGGAACATCGCTTAGCCCATGCACTTTGTAGAAAACTATTATGATGTGAAAGATTTTGAAAGAATGAAACTCAAAGTTTAAATAATTTCCACCTAAGATATTTTCAAAATTTAGAGAAAGGAATCTAGTGTAACTTTTGTTCTTCTCTCTTTCTCCAGCATTGTTCCCTTTCAGTCTTTCAACAAGATTTCTAAATAGCATGGCTCCAACATCTATGTCTACTGCTGTAACACCCCATTTAGGTAAATGGAATGTCACGCGTGATTATGGCGTGTCATCAAAGCATACAAGGTAAATGTCTTAAAAACATTAAATGACCATGAAAGGAAATAACAAAAACAAACATCGGTACCCCAAGTATAAGCTCATCACACACAAACATAAGTACTGTAAAGGATAAGGACTAAACAATGTCCAAAGAAATAAGTAGCAAAATGTATGATGAAATGCATAAACTAGAGAAGGCTAGATAACTTCCAATCCATACACACGTACGCTTAAAGTCTACGAGCGCCCTTGAGTACCTGTCGTTTGGGAACATGAAAGGAAAACGACTGAGAATAACGCTCAGTGAACGGATATACAAGCATAGCATGGAATAATATAAGCATAAAGACTAATAGCAGCGGAAAAGTATAAGTCCTAAGTAACCTAGAATCATGTTCATAAAACTGGTTTTATAGTTTGAAAAGACTTATGTTTCTATGTAAAATATGTATTAATTATCCAATAGCCCATATAGGTCATGAGGTTCCTGTAGAATATTGATAACCTATGAATCTATGAAGTGGGTTGAAGATTTCTAGAGAGAGAAACTAGTGAGAGAAAGTGAGAGAGAACTATGTGATTTTTATTCAAATGAAAAATGTAGAATGATCAACAACCAACCCCTTTCCATGGTGGAAAGGGGTATTTATATCCAAGGCCATTATTCGGGCTTGGGCCGACCCATGACAAGCCCATGGGCCGGTTTCTTACTTAACTTAATAAGCAACATTAACTACGAGCTATTACAACATTAAATAATATTGTGGAGTGACCGATACTTCTAATATACGTTAAAACGTATTTTTAACAATCCCCCCCTAAGGGAGGTCACTCCACGTTACAAAGTTCTAAACCTAGCATACTATACTAAGTCTTTGTTCTTCAGCTCGTAGTCTTTTCTTCTTTCTTTTTGTTGTGAATATGTTGATTTGATCTTTTAGGCTTTGGCTTGAGAGCATTGTTCTTTTGACCAATCACGTGCGATCTTTGCCTTTTTGTGAATCTTGCCTCCTTGTGACTCCATGTTCCACACATTTATGTCTTTTTTGTTGAATTCTCGAAAGCTTCAGAGTTTGGTACAGCGGAAGACTTCATTTTGCACTTTCTTGAATTTTGCTGAACTTTGATGCAGAAAAACATAAGCATGTGGGAACGACTTCAACAGGTACACCGCAACGCCACCGTCTTCAACTGGTACACAGCAACGCCATCGTCTTCAGCAGGTACACAGCAACACCACCGTCTTTAAAAGGTACACATCAACGACACGAATAAAATGGCTTTGACATTTTATTCTAATTCGGTAGCATTTTACCTCCGGTCGGTGAAGACCGTTGGACGATATTAGATATCGTACCCGTGACGGATAGTTTCAATTAAGTAACTTCCTGACAGGATTTCGCGGGTAAACCCATTCTCTTTATTCGACCGTCCAAAGCTGACTGCGAACATAAAGAGTGAATCATTTGGATTAAAAATCCTTATGATTGAAGTCGTCAATTCATGAAACCTGGAACAAGTGAATTTCAATTAAGATATTCACCATCGTTGCTTTCCAGTTGTCACAAACTTGATTCAGATTGAATCTTGCTTGTTACCTACCAAGTGCTGTTTGATGTTAACACTAGAAGGATTTCCACTCGTCACTGTGAACACTAAAGAGTGTCACTCTGAGTGTTCTGGCAAGATCATATGATAATGCATAGAGGCCTGGAACGAGTTTAAGTTCAATTAAGAATTAAACTACTGTTTCTTTCCAGTTTTTCACAAGATTGGTTCTAAAAGAACCGCACGTGTAACCTACCATGAGCTTGTTTGATGTTGGCTCAAGCAGGATTTCCATCTTCATTGTAATACTTGCGTATTACTCGGATGTTCTGGCAATATTACAAGAATACTGCGTAGGACTCATAAAAATCTCTTACTTTTCACAGTGTGTGAGAAAGCAAGGAATAAATGGAAAGTGTCCTAATGAGACTTTTGATGATCTCGTGGCTCTAGACTCGATAGTGCGTTTTGATTTAGTGAGCGATGGCTGGAGAGGAGTGCCACCTTTTCAATATCAGTCTATTCGGAGTGAATAAACCAATAGATAACGTGTTGATCTACGTGTGATTAAAACAAATACCTTTTGAGAGATATTTGAGTTAGCTGGGAAGGGTTGTGCATTGCATCACTGGGTCCGTGATGTCTTTCTTCAATATCGAGAATCATTAACAAAAATGATCTCAATAGCATATGTATTGACCCGGTTTCTGCCTAAAGTTGTAAGGAGGGCTTCTTTATTTACACCCTTTATCTTTACAATTCTTTTTCATTCTTCAACCCCTTCAATGCTTACCAATACGTCATATCTAGCACCTTGTTGTGATTGTTCCAGTGCTAGCTTAAGTACTTGGTCGGCATTCAGCTACGTTCACAATCTTTCTCCAACTTTCCTAGGACTTCTAATTCTATCTAGGGAATTGTCCTTGGGAAGATTCCATCGGCTCTGATGAATCATTGGACTAAACCTATTCCTACCACCCTTTTGTCACCACATTCGTCGTGAATTAAGCGTGTTTTGGGAAAGTATAACCACCATGAAAAATCATTGAAAATCACTTAAGGTACTTGTGATATTGAAATCAAAAGTTTTTTACCTTAGGTGTTTTGTTCATCAAAAACGCTCCCCCTTAACACGTGCTTTACACATATTAAGTTGGATTATCGTTAAGTCTTTTTCATCTTTTAGCCAAGTATCATTTAAGTCTCCTTAATCCCATTTTCTCCCCTTATCCAAAATGTTAAACATTAATATTTGGGACATTGAATGGATTAACCGGTCTTTGGGTAATAATGAAATCGATGTTTGGCCATAGAACATGTTAATGTCCCCCCTTAACTTAATAAGGGATAGTTGTAGTGCTTTAGTATGATATATTTTGAAAGATTTAGAATCTCGTGAGAAATTCTTGAAAACTTATCATACCTTAACACTACATCAAGCCGTAAAAGCACAATATTCACAAATTTACATATTCACAATTAAAGTGGACCTGAAATGTACGAACCATTAGATGGATCGTTGCAGTAACTTGTGGTGCACTCCATATGGTCTACCACCAACGAATCTTTCTAAGCTCCTCATCAATCTACGTTCACGGAGCTTTTGATCAATCTTCTTGATCACATACTTCGCCATTTGCCGATAACCCTGATGCCAATCCTCAGTCATCTCTGGTAAAGACCCACCCGAATTAAGATGCTCCAATTTTCCTCTGACGTAAATGAGAGTCCCATCACTGTACTTATAAAGCTCACCTACCCTCATAAACTTCATTATCCCACGACTGTTCAAGTAGAAAATCCCGTAATTCGGAACAGTAATGCCGGTATAGGGACATCTGTCGACATGTTGAGGTAGAACTTGATTCATTGGACGGGTGAGGTTAAGCTTCCTTTGGTAGCTTTCGACTCCCAATTGAAGATCTTCAACTCGTTTCTTGATAACAACGCTTCGTGTGAACATACGAAGTGCTGTATTCAAGGCAATGATGTCTTCACAAGCAATATAGGTGAGTTGATCCCAGGTCATCATAAGCAACATGTCTTCGATATCCTCAAGGCGAATGATAGAAATGCACTCTTCACCAAAGACGGAGTGACCGAAGTCTTATACTCATGAGCCAGAAATGCACACAAGTCAATCGGACTACGGATACGGAGATATAGAACATCTCTGTCAGCGTCTGTGATTGGATCATATTTAGCAGCTGCCGTGATCCAAGCTTATGGAGGTGCAGTTTCATCAATCTCCAAAGTGTCCGCCCAGTCCCGTGTGCTTGACTCGGGAACAGTAGATTGTGGTTCTTGTGGTAGAGGAGTAGAAACATGAACATCTGCTGGTTCTGATTCAGGCATCTCGGCGGTGTCATGAACCGGCAAGTGTTGTGCAGCTTCAGGTTCAGTTACTGACTCTGCAATCACAGGAGCAACAACAGAACTAACAGGGTTAGTGGTAACAGGTATAGACACATCAATAGATGTACCGGGAATCGATGACGCCTTAGTAGCATTCACATCATGGCGCCACTTGGATCGTCTTGATTCTGTTGAAGTGGATTTTTCCTTTTCTGCAGCATCTTTCTTAGACTTGGTTCCAGACTTAGAAGGTTTCTTTGTGCTGGCAACCTTATCCCCTGTTTCAGGCTGTTTACCATCATCATCCTCATCGCTATCCTCGTTGCTTCCCTTAGAACTCTCCTCATTTTCATCACCACCATCATCAGCATCATCATCATCATCATCCTCATCATCATCACCATCATCGTCACCATCAACATCCTCTTCTTCTTCTTCTTCTTCTTCTTCCCCGTCACCCTCTTCTTGTTCACTTTCTTCCCTTTCTTCCTCAGGCAGAATGTGGTAAGGTACCACACTTCCAAACATCTTAAATAGCCGATCATCCTCCATAATAGCGTCATTGAGTGACTTGTAGAGTGTCCGTTGAATCTTAGATTTATCAAAAGATCCAAGTTCCCTCATACGAGCTTTGAGGATCTTCTTTAATTCAAAATCCGTTAAATCATAGGCAATTTTGTAGGCGGATTCAGAAAGATTGGATGACTTGATCATCAAGTTATCAGCCGCGAGTGTCTTCAACTCATCACGCAGTTTTGGCATAATGGACTCAACGGATTCTTTCACTCTCTCTTCAACAGAAGCTTCAAGTGTTTCTTTCTGCTCCTTGTATTTATCCCTCATAGCTTGAAGTCTCGTGATACGTGCAGCATACTTATCAGCTTCAGCCTGCTTGACCTGAGCTAGTTCTTCTGCATGAGCTTTACGTGTCAACTCCATCTCTGCAGCGAACTTAGCAAGCATCTCTTCTTGGGCTTTCTTAGATGCTTCTTCACTTTGAACTCTTCTAAGTAGCTCTTGGCGAAGATTATCCATCTCTTTTCTTTGATTATCCGTATGTTTATCCAATATTTCTGCCATTACAAATGCAGCCATTGAAGATGATGCAGAGCTACTCTGGGTTGGTTGAAGAGGCTCGGTTGTGACCACAGTACTGAGGATGGGAGTTATTGGAGGTGGAAGGAATGGTGTTGGTACCGGTCGGGTTGGTAAGGGCTGTATTGGTGGAGGTTGAGTTACTAAAGGCTGAGTAGGTACCATGATTGTAGGAGCACCGGACTCCTTTTCAACACTTGCTGAAACAGGGATGGATGTCTCCTTCGAAGTAGAATACCGTTCAGGTGATCCAAACTCATCAATATCATATGGCTCCTGGTACTCTTCTTCAATATTCATCTGTGCACCCGAACCACTACCACCCGTATCTCTCCTACTCCTTTCAATAGCTATCTTCATTAATTTTCTCTCAGCCTTGTCAAGAGTAGGATCATCAACATCTTCTTCGTCGCGGAGAACTAACTCATCAGCCGTACCCTTTCCCTTCTTAGCCTCAGTCTTCTTCTTCTTGGTTTCGGGTTCAGATAAAGCAGCTGGTTGCTTGCGTTTATCTTTACTCTTGACCATAGTAGACGAGTCTTCTCCTGTCTGAAGGCTTGCTTTTAGCTTCTTGATTTCTAGTAGCAGTAGTTTGTAATCAGCAGAAGCTTTAATTTTATCCGTCAGAAGATAATCGGGAATAGGACCAGGAATAACACCACCAGATGGTCCTTCATGCCTTAGATCCACAGTGTGATCAGCCTCTTCAGAGTGATGACGACTTGCTGCACGCTTATCAATAGTAACATCATTCTTCATAAAATAATTAATGATAAGCTTGATAAACCGAGGGTAAGGAAAGAAATTAGTCTTCAGCTTCTTGTTTTGGAAGAGTTGAAAGTTAAATTCTTCCCACAACAATAATGCATAATCTGCATTTGAGCCTGTGTACATTCCATGGAAGATGTTCATAATTGGACTACGCAAAGCATCATGCCCACTGGTTTTAGGTGTAAGACATCTACTGAGAATACCCAAAATTGCTCTCCAAGGTTGACCTACTTTAGCGGTGGTAAACTCAGACACAACTCATATGTCAGGACATCCAAGAGCATCGAACATCTCCATGAGTTCGTCTTTAGTAGGATCCCTGGAAAATGACATACCTTTGGGTGTATCCCGAATGCCAAATATCTTACGGAAGTCTGAAACTGTGAGTGTCTGCTGCTTGTTGTCGAGAGTGAAGGTGATCTTGTTTGAAGTACTTTCCTTGGTGGCCCAGAATTCATACATGTACTCATATGGCACCGAAGCAGTACTCCTTAAAGCATTCTTAAAGTGAGAGTGATCAAGGATTGCTATGGCTACTTTGAATCCATGGTGAGTGGATTTTGAGACTTGCTTCAGCCGGTAATTGTTTGGTATGAACTTGAGGGTTCTTGCTTCGGCAATTGCGGCTGGTCTAGCATCTTGGAGTGCTTGTACTTTTGGATTTGTCATCGTATCTGCTTAAGATAAGACATAAAAGGTTGATGCACAAAAAATATATAGATATATATCATTATGACTTCTAAGCATAATACATTTCAACAAGTACTTATAACAGGCAAACAACTATCAATCCAACAACTCTTCATTCGGAACTCTTCATTCGGAACTCTTCATTCGAAACTCCTTCATTCGGAACTCTTCATTCGGAAGTCCTTCATTCGGAACTCTTCATTCGGAAGTCCTTCATTCGGAACTCTTCATTCGGAAGTCCTTCATTCGGAACTCTTCATTCGGAAGTTCGTCCAGAACTTCTTCATTCGAAAGTTCATCCAGAACTTCTTCATTCGGAAGTTCACTCGGAACTTCTTCATTCGGAAGTTCATTCAGAACTTCTTCATTCGGAAGTTCACACGGAACTTCTTCATTCGGAAGTTCACTCGGAACTTCTTCATTCGGAAGTTCACTCGGAACTTCTTCATTCGGAAGTTCATTCGGAACTTCTTCATTCGGAAGTTCACTCGGAACTTCTTCATTCGGAAGTTCATTCGGAACTTCTTCATTCGGAAGTTCATTCGGAACTTCTTCATTCGGAAGTTCACTCGGAACTTCTTCATTCGGAAGTTCATTCGGAACTTCTTCATTCGGAAGTTCATTCGGAACTTCTTCATTCGGAAGTTCACTCGGAACTTCTTCATTCGGAAGTTCATTCGGAACTTCCTTCATTCGGAAGTTCATTCGGAACTTCCTTCATTCGGAAGTTCATCCGGAACTTCCTTCATTCGGAAGTTCATCCGGAACTTCCTTCATTCGGAAGTTCATAATCCTTGTTCATCCGGAAGTACTTAACGCACCCGATTAATGATTAATCTAGTCGCGTTTGTGAGTTTTAATGCATTCTAAGGCAACCATAGTGATCTAATCCTAATCCGATCCAAAACCCAGTAGAAACCCCTAATCAATTAACCCTTAATTAAACACAAACCCTAATTGGATTAAATCTGATTAAAATGGGTTAATTAAGTTGATTAGTAACGAATTTAGACAAGATAACACTTGGGTATGTACCTTAGAGATGATAGAGAAGGATTGAAATGGATTGAATGATAAAACCACGTTTTTTGAAAGCTTGAGTGTGTATATGTGTGTGTTAATGGCGGCCAAAATGAAACAGTGAAGATAGTAACTAGAAAAAGAAAAACGGGGAGGGGATTTGACTAAGTCAAATTTCACAAAATTCACCCCTTGTCACATTTAACCCTATACTTTTCTTTCCTTTTCCCTTTTTATTCCTTATCTTTTCATTTTTCCTAACCCATTGTTAAATTTTGCCAATTTCACCTTCACACAACTTAAGCATCACAACCTATTAGCAAATCTCCAAGATCTTAAAGCAATTCCTATCACATTGAACGAGCACAAGTCGTATTCTAAAGCAAGACCACTCATAAACCATTTAGCCAATTAATTTTCCACAAACACTTTTGAAAAATCGTTTTGATGACGAAGATGATTTAATATTTTCTCCCCCTTAAACGATGACCCGTTTTCTATTTAAAGAGCTGTAGTCATTGTTTAAAGAGTCAAATATTGATGAAAACATTTCAAATTGATTATCTTGAAAATATTGATTCGTGGTGGCAATAAGATTTCTCTTATTTAGGCAAATTAATGCACTGAGACGTACACTAACTCGTGTTAGACCAAGTTGTAAAGTAAACTTGATCCCTTTGCATGATTTGGCTTGTAAATCATGCCCGAGAAAATTAATTCCCGTTGTGAGCCAACGTTTTCCAAGGAAATACGTGACTTTAATGCGAAAACCGGGTTGCAGTCTGAAATAACTACAAGCCATAATGGGCATGTTTTAAAAATGTACAACTTTTATACGGACTCTATTTATGGCACCGTGTCAATATTGATCGACATTTCTAAGGCCGTAAATATTACCGTACTAAAAGACATGCCCGATTTAAAAATTTTTTTTTTTGGTTTTTCTTGATTTTATAATTTTTATGGTTTTTGTAGGTTTTATATTTTTTATGGTTTTTCTAGGTTTTATATTTTTGTATTTTTCTTTTTGTGGTTTATATATATATACGATAATATACATGATCACGAACAAAGGATACGCCTGAATAGTTTACCACCACTATTCAGCTGATTCTTCTGCCAATTCTTTGAGAGTCGCTGGAGTGAATGATTTCATGCCAAGCTTGTCGATCAAAAACTCGAGTCGTCCTCGATCTAAGGCTTTGGTGAACATATCTGCCAGCTGATACTCAGTAGTGACAAAATACAGCTCGATCACTCCGTTCTCCACCTGCTCTTTAATGAAATGGTAGCGAATGTCTATGTGCTTGGCCCGGGAGTGTTGAACATAGTTGCAGCAAAGGGCAATGGCGCTCTTGTTGTCACAATACATCGGGATTTTGTTGAAACCCAAACCGTAGTCAGTTAATTGTGATCTCATCCAAAGGACTTGAGCACAACAACCGGACATGGCGATGTATTCAGCCTCCGTGCTAGAAATTGCAACGCTTTTCTACCTTTTTGAAGACCAACTGATCAATCTGTCTCCAAGGAGTTGCACAGATCCAGAAGTGCTACGCCTCGTGTCTTGACACCCAGCATGATCAGCATGTGCGTATGATATTAAAGCAATAGAGGAATCTTTCGGATACCATAGACCACGATGAAGTGTTCCTTTGAGATACCAAAAGATCCTTTTAACAACATGTAGGTGATTTTCGATAGGCCGAGCCTGATATCGGGCACACATGCATACATCAAATTGCAAATCAGGCCTGCTAGCAGTCAGATAGAGAAGGGTGCCGATCATCCCACGATAAAGTTTTGGATCGAAAATAGTCCCATTCCTATCTTCATCTAACTTGGATTTCTCCACCATTGGAGTGTCCACGGGGTCACAATTTTCAAAGTTATATTTCTTTAAAGATTCTAGAGCATATTTGGATTGATTAATAAAGATGCCTCTGGGATTCTGAGAAATCTGTAATCCTAAGAAAAATGAAAATTTTCCCATCATTGACATCTGAAAGCGTGTGGACATTATCTTCTCAAAGCGTTTGGACAATTCTATGTTAGAGGCAGCAAATATTATATCATCAACATAAATTTGTACCAGAATCATGTCGTTGTCCTCCTTGAGAGTGAATAGAGTGGGGTCCACCTTGCCTTTGGAGAAGCCTTCCGAGATGAGATATGTTGAAAGGAGATCATACCACGCGCGTGGAGCTTGTTTCAACCCATAGAGAGCCTTCTTAAACTTGTACACATGATTAGGAAACTCCGTGCTAACGAACCCATCCGGCTGACTAACATAGACTTCTTCCCTTAGTTCACCATTCAAAAATGCCGTCTTCACATCCATTTGATAGATGATCATGTTCATATGAGCAACATACGCAAGGAATAGTCTAATAGCCTCCAATCTTGCAACAGGAGCAAAAGATTCTTCAAAGTCGATACCCAAGGCTTGTTTGTGTCCTCTAGCAACCAATCTAGCCTTATTCTTCAATACTGCACCCATCTCATCGAGTTTAACCTTATAAACCCACGACAAAGTAAGGATGTTAACCTTGTCAGGGAGAGGAACTAATTCCCATACTTCAAGTCTTTGGAATTCATTTAGTTCCTCCTGCATGGCTTCAATCCAAGATGATTGAGTCATGGCCTGTTGCCAATTTTTAGGTTCAACTTCGGAGAGAAATGCATCAAAATAGCAATAGAGTGCACTCTCTTGTAATTGATGGCGTGTAGAGACTGGTCGATCTAGATCTCCAATGACATTCCTAATTGGGTGATCTTTTGTCCATTTGGTGCTATGATTTTCAATCCGTGGTGGTCTGGAGTGAACAATTGAAGGAGCTTCTTCTGAGGTAGACGCGGCTGAAGGGTTTTCAGGTATCGGTACACCAAAGAAAGGAAGCTCTTGTAGGTGAGCATATTCCAAATCGTGATCAATAGAATCCTCTTCAACATCATTAGGCACAAGTAAGGGTGACGATTCAGGTGTAGTTTGAGAATCACTTGGTAAAGGTGCATCCAGTTCAATGTTAATCGAAGATGCATTAGATAAAGCTTCATTTGCTTGAACAACAACTTCAGGGATTGGAGCTATCACTACAGGTGCTGGAACTTCATCATTTGGGGGATCAAAGAATTCATTAAACAACAGTTGAAACAGTTTATCCCACTCGGTCCTTGTAGGTGGTAAAAATGATGTAGAAGTAGGATTATTGGGAACTAATCCGGAACTAATAGCACCGGTTCCCATCTCATGAAGCACGGGTTCAGAGCTGCGTTGCTCAGAAGCCATCGCTATCAGCTCATCGAAATCTACGTCCATAGTTTCTACAATCTTACCAAGACGACGGTTGTAAATTCGGTATGCTTTCTTGGAGGGTGAGTAACCAATGAAAATACCTATATCGGCTTTCGGTTGAAGCTTGCCCAAGTTCTCACTATTAATGTTTGGATAACAAAGAGCACCAAACACATGAAAGAATGAAACATCGGGTTTACGATCATGTAGAAGCTCGTAAGGTGTTTTTCCATGGCGTTTCCGAATGATAGAGCGGTTTTCGGTGAAACATGCAGTAGATATAGCTTCTGCCCACAAGAACAATGGAGCGTTCGCATAAATCAGTATAGTCCTAGCAGCTTCCATAAGCGTACGATTCCGTCTTTCAACGACACCGTTTTGTTGTGGAGTACGTGCAGCGGATGTTTCATGTGAGATACCAACTTCTTCATAGTAAGCACGAAGAGTCTGGTTGACGAACTCTGTTCCATTATCTGTACGAATACGGCGGACAGTAGTATTTAAACGTACCTGAATGAATTTCAGAAAAGTGATGATAGCCTTCGGTGCTTCATCCTTTGTACGTAGAAATCTAACCCATGTAAACCTGGAGAAATCATCCACAATAACAAGAATGAATTTCTTACCGCTCACACTTTCAGTTCTCATTGGCCCACAAAGATCCATATGCAAAAGATGAAGTTATTCTCGATTGGTGTCTTCAGCTTTGGGCTTGTATGATTTCTTAGTACTTTTCCCCCTTGAACACGCGGAACATAAATGGTCCTTGTGAAATTTGAGCTTTGGAAGACCACGAACTAATTCGTTTTTAGCCAGATGATTAATAGCATCAAAGTTGAGATGAGATAATCTGCGATGCCATAACCATGACTTGGTCTTAGATGCTTTAGAGAGAAGACATACTGGAGAGGCGGCCATCATGTCTTGTAGTGACAACGTATAAAGATTTGCACCACGAGAACCCTTCAACAAGTCTTTTCCTTCCAAGTTGCGGATAAAACAAGTATGTTGTCGAAAAGCAACCTCTAGGTTGGAATCACAAAACTGTCCTACTGAAAATAAATTATGACCAAGACCTTCTACATAGTATACCCTTGAAATCGTAACGTTTCCAATCTGATATTCACCATACCCCATTATCTTTGCAATATGATCATTACCGAATTTAACCGTTCCAAGAAACTTGCTGACGAAATTTCGGAGCATCGAGCGATCTCCGGTCATATGCTTTGAACAACCGGAGTCCAAATACCAGAGGATGATTTGGACCACCTGAAAATATCACCAGACGAGGACAATGTAGAGGTATCAGAATCTGAATGTTCCTTGTTATTAGCAGGTACAGATTTAATAATCTTAGATTTGCTAACTTTAGGTTTCTTAGATTTCCTAGCCTTCTTCCTAGTTGGTGGTGTATAGTCAAGTTGTCTTAAATCCTGAGGTATTTCTACACTGATAGGCACTATAGTGGGGGCTGACCTAACTAAAGGGCGCGGTTTCCATACTTTAGTGCTAGTGTGCCTAACTAAAGGACGCTGAGACCTAACCTCAATGGATGCATTCCTAGTTAAAGGGCACATTTTTCCATCTAATATAAAGGTCCTACCAGTGGGACGCCATTGCCATCCAACTTGGGCACGAGTTCTACCAGTTGGCTTCCATTCAAGATTATTCCTAATGGCATTCATTTCATTCACATGATCAATAAGACACAAATCATGACGTTGGGAAAACATGCACTCATTACAATTCCAACAATTCAAATTAGAATTCACAAATGGTTTAGGCTTCTGCACAGGCGCAGAGCTTTTAGTCTTAGCAACATGATTCTTTTTATTTAAATCTGACATAACATTCCTATGGTGAGCTTCTACTTTCTTCTTGTTGGTACTACTAGTGGAGGGCTTGATCTTATCTTTCTTGAGTGGCGATCCTTTAGCCTTAGTAGACTCTTTTAATCCTGTAGAAGGCAAAGTGGGAACATTAGCAACAGATTTTAAAGGTGCCTTACTTGATGGTGCCAATGACGGTTTTGCTCCTGGGGTCTTATTGAATGGAGTTACAGTAATGGGTCGATTAGTGAGTAGTGCAGAACCTGGTTTACCTATGTATTGCAAATATGCTAAGCAGTATTGAACTCGCTTAATATATTCATGAGCTGAATAATAGTAGCTACTTGAGGGATCTAAGGCATAAAGATCGTCTAAGATATCCCTAACAAGATCTACATGCTTAATTGCGTTCCTCATATAATCATCGTAGGTAACCGGGTTTTTCTTATGGAGCGGGTTCTTATAGAGCACTACTGACTTGGTTGTTGGAGCACTAGAGGACGGTACAGAGTTGGTAGCTAAGTTATCAACAACTTCTTGTCGGGTGAGAAGAAGTGTCTCCTTTAACTCAGCCAAAACCATGTTTTTATCAATGAGCTGGATGTTTAAGTCAGAGATTTCCTCACACTTTTGGTTTAGTTGTTCAACATAAGATTGTTGCTGTGCTGCATTAAAAGCTAAGCGTTCTTCTATTGAACCATAAAGAGCGGATAGTCCCTGTCTTGCCCGATCCATCTCCCCTAGAATAGACGAAAGTCTAATTTCTAAGTCCTGGTTTTTAGACTCTGCAGCCTCTAGTTCCAATTTTAGTGTTTCATTTGATGACACATCTCTCTTTAATCTCATAATCTCTTCCTCTAATGCCTTAACTATTGCAATCATCTTGTCACTCGTCTCAACACCGTTTTCACAACCATTTGTTATCAAAAGATCCTCATTTTGAGTTTGTTGTTTTAATTCTAAAGATATACAATGTTGTTCAAGTTGATTAAAGCGTTTTGAAAGTAAATTGTAAGAATCTTGTAGCTTTAAAAATTCAGCGTTAGATTCGTGACAAGAATGATTATCTACCTCATTTACAGTATCAGCAACATTTATAGAGAGATCACAAACATCATCACATATATTCACAACATCACATTTAATCATAGCGGATGTAAGCTCATTCGAATAATTAACATTCACAATAGTAAGCACATCACACGAAATTACTTGGGACAAGAATCGGTCATATTCGGATAAAATCTTTTCCTTTTCAATTAATTGTAGTTCGTAAGCGGTGTCCATTTCATAAAACACTTTTTGAACTTCTCCAATTTCAAACTTAAGATTTTCCTTAAGAGATGCAAAACTTCCTTTTAGACTTTCGACAAACGGATTGATCTCATTCTTAAACACCTCGTTCATGTGTTCGAAAGCCCATTCTCCGGCGTTTAGGCCATTTGAAGTCGTACATTCCAAAATGACCTTGTCAAAACTAGCAAAGTGTTGATTAATCTCTTGCAAGTTTAACCATACAGTGCTAACAGGTGGAAGATCCTTTGGAATTTCCTTAGGTCCTTCCATTTTGACAAGTGTAGGAAGTGTACTAGGGTTTTCTTCATTTAACATGTAGGTTGGTGCTGTGATGAGATCTTTATCCATATGGAAGCGAATTCTAAAATCCGTTTTTGCAAGCTCCTGATTCATTTTAAAATAATCACACTCGGGATATTTTGCAAAGTTATATGACTGATTCTCATCAACTAGATCCTTATTTGTGCGATCATCGAAAATAACAATCGGGTCTAAGACCAATCCTAATTGGGTTGCATTATAAAGTCTTGGACTATGGATAAAAGCTTGTTTTGCATACCGTGGGTTAGGGGGAAGGCATTTTTGACGTGATAAGTTAAATTCTCTAAACGAAGCATCAAATAAGTACACTAGTTGAGAGGCAACGTATTGTCTTAAAAGCAAATAATCTAGACTTCTAATCTTATTAGCCACACTAATTTCCATTTCTTTCTTCTTAGACTCGAGTAATTCAAAATCCGTTTGAAGTTTTTGAAAATTAGTGACCACTAACTCTTTTTCTTTAAGTTCGTTAGAAAGATCTGCTCTTAAGGTTTCAATTTCTTGCAAATGACCCATTTGTTTGTTTCGAAAATGATCATATTCGGGATTTGTTAGAACACTAGACGAAGGAACTAATTCCAAAGTTTGAACTTTCTCGTTGCATAAGGCAAGCTCATCAGACAAATTCTTATTCTTAGCTAGGGTTTCTAAGAGTGCAGCATTCATTTGGCTAAGTAATGTAGAAGGAACCATGACCAAATCTTGTTGAGCAGGAGTATGCTTATGCGAAATGGCTCCTGGTTGTGATTCACTCAAAGTCTGGGGACTCACATTGATATTACTATCATTGATTGTCTCCTCACTTGAAAGACTCACCACCGAAGACTCATTCGAATCAGCACTCTCTTGCACAACTTGATGTGGTTGAATACTAGTATCAGTGGTATTATCAGTGGTATTAATAAGTACCTCAGATCTTTTTTCTGGCCCTAGGCTAGAGATGGTTGCCATAAGAGCTGCCTGTGCAGATTGAAGTTCATCACAGTCGAATCATAAGCATCAAGATCATCTGCTTGGTATGCTGCATTCTGTGTGGTGAGAACGTCTTGTTCAGCAATCCCTGGATCAGCAAGAAATGCAAGCTTCTCTTCATCAAGTTCCCTTCCTTGTGCTTGAGCGTTCACCAGATAAATCTTCTCTGCAAACCATTAACCATCCCTTCTCCTCTTGGGTTTTTTGCAATCCCTGGACATGTGACCTTCTTCCTTACAGTTGTAGCATGTAATCATTCTCAACTTGCCTATGGAATTAGCCCGTGGAGGAGTGTTGACCATTGGAGCAGGATTGACCGTGCGTGCATTGGTAGTTGATGTAGTAGGTCTCCCCTGATAAGGTTGAATAGGTTGAACCATTACCCTGCCATTCTCAATAGTAGCTTGTTGGCGAGAATTGGATGAATTCCTCAGCTGATTGTTAGTAGGAGTTGGTCCTCTAAATCCCCGTTTGCTTAAAGTCCTTGTGAGATAAGCAGACATAGTGGCTAACACTTCAACTGGGTCAGTTCCTTGTTTGAATTCAGGAATGGGGACTTCATCATCATCACAATACAGTGCTTGGTCTTGTTGAGCTGCATAAGCACTAGAAGGAACACTCATGTGGTCAGAGTAGCTTGATGGATATGCTGCATTCTCTTGATAAGAAGAATATGAAGACTAAGCATAAGGTGCAATGCTTGCTGAGTGAGGTTGTGAAGCATATTGTGATGAAGGTGCATTAAACCGATATTGTTGCTGATGTGAGGTGGGTGGTTGCGGTAGAATCGAATATTGGGGGAAGGTTGGTGTCATGTAAGGTGATGGATGATAGGCTTGGTGTCCCAAGATATAAGGAGTGTTGTTGTGTGACAAGCTTGGTTGATTCACCATCAAAGCTAAAGAATCAGGGTACATACCTCGAGGCGAACGGTGCATGATCACGTGTTTCTCATGCTGCTGAAGAAAAGTATAGAGTTGATCCAAATTGCACTTATGCAAATCCCTGGATAACTTAACATCGGTAATATACTCGCCCCATTCAGCTTGAGGTAAAGTATTCAAAAGTTTGGTGTTAACCTGGAATGGATCAATCACGAGATTGTATACATTCAGATCATTCATAAGAGTAGTGAATCTGAAGTAATAGTCGTGAAGCGTTTCCCCTGGGCTGTACGTGAATCTATCAAACAGATCATACAACTGACATTCCCTTTCCTGTTTGGTAAGAGACGTACCTTGTAGCAACACCTTTAGACGTTCCCATAAATCCTTTGCAACCGTATGCTGACTTACCATTCGATAGATGTCACGTGGAAGAGCTTGGAGAATGGTTTGAAGAGCCTTTTCGTCTGCATCGGCAACAAGTTGTTGAGCTGGTGTAAGTTCTTCAAACTCCCTTGGTCGAGTCACATTGTTAACCACGATGGTACCATAGTCAAGTGGACCATTTAGAATTGACTTAACCATAAGCCTCCCATATATCGGTTTTCCCTTAAGGTATGACATCATACGGCCTTGCCATGCTTCAAAGACTTCTTTAATGAGCATTGGAGGGCGAATATCCGTTCCCGTAATGACGGAAATGTCCGTAAGTGATGTCATCTGAGGCATTAATGAATTCGGATTCATTTTGATCACTTCAAAGAGACAAAGATTATCGGTTGATCGAGCAGTGAAGTAAAGTTTGTGAGTTGTGTTGAGTTGTGTTGAGTTTTTGTTGTAAGAAACCAAGATTAAATCCTCTAAAAAATCGTCGAAAAAACAAGTAAAAAATCCCTTGATTCGGAACTTTTGTTGATTCGGAAGTGTTGATTCGGAAGATTTTGGCTCGGAACTCCTTGATCCGGAACTTTTGGTTCGGAAGATTTGATCCGGAACTTTCCTTGATCTGGAACTTTTCTTGATCCGGAACTTTTGATTCGGAAGATTTTGATTCGGAACTTTGTCTTGATCCGGAACTTTCCTTGATCCGGAACTTTCCTTGATCCGGAACTTTTGGTCCGGAACTTTTTGGTCCGGAACTTTCCTTGATCCGGAACTTTCCCTTGATCCGGAACTTTCCCTTGATCCGGAACTTTCCTTTGATCCGGAACTTTCCTTTGATCCGGAACTTTTCTTGATCCGGAACTTTTGGTTCGGAACTTTTTGATCCGAAACTTTTTGATCCAGAACTTTTTGGTTCGGAACTTTTACTGGGAAACAGAAACCTTGTTCGAGTAACAGTCGATCAAAAATATGAAGAAAAAACCCAGATTTTTACCAAGTAACCCAAAAAGTTTTGTGATTTCAACTAAAATAAGTAAAAACTAATACTTATCTACTAATCCCAATCACAAAATCACCAAAAAACTCCAAGAATCAAGATGGATCTTCTTAAAGAACACTAATACAATCAAAAACTAAATAACAACACAAATCATTACCTTAAATCACCCCATAGCTCTTGATACCAAATGTAGAATATTGATAACCTATGAATCTATGAAGTGGGTTGAAGATTTCTAGAGAGAGAAACTAGTGAGAGAAAGTGAGAGAGAACTATGTGATTTTTATTCAAATGAAAAATGTAGAATGATCAACAACCAACCCCTTTCTATGGTGGAAAGGGGTATTTATATCCAAGGCCATTATTCGGGCTTGGGCCGACCCATGACAAGCCCATGGGTCGGTTTCTTACTTAACTTAATAAGCAACATTAACTACGAGCTATTACAACATTAAATAATATTGTGGAGTGACCGATACTTCTAATATACGTTAAAACGTATTTTTAATAGTTCCACCATGCATGAATACTTAGAGGGGAGACCTCGTCATGCAATTAGAGGGGCTGCCTCTAATTAAGTAGTCTGGGTAGGAGGGATCAACTCCTAGTGAAGGATGCAAGGCACACATCGCATTCACTCTAATAATACTGGTAAAACATGTAACTAGGATGCACCCATACGCCCCACATGATAATATAATATAATGGCCAAAACTGAAAAGGGACGCCACGAGCAATCACTTCGTCGAGGGGAAGTCATAACACTGGTGCCTCTAGTGTTATGGTTATGGTACCTCCATAACTAGGTGACACTGGTCATGCATGTATATGGCTTAGCCTCTTAAACTAACATAAGTAATCAAACATATAAAACAATACTGGGAAAACAGTTGGCTGCAAACGGGGAATCCGAATAAGGAAAGAATGTCCATACTGAAGGACGGGAAATCCGTAGCTTATGTCCAGTGAACGAAGAAGACGAAGAATGAAAGTCCTACTTCGATCTCACTAATGCTACATAAAATAGGGTACATGTATAAGTATTCTGTTTACTGGGTACGTAACTGATTATATCATGTCTTAGCTTGTTTTATATGTTCTTGTTTTGTTTTACTAATTTTAAGGATATGCTGTGTTTATCATGTATTCTATGTATTATGTTTAAGTATTACTTGTATTTCTTGTATTATTATACTTGTGGTGTAATAATAAATAACTTTCTAAAAATAGCAGGTTTCCTAAAATAGAAAGTTTCCAAAAATAGAAAGTTTCTAAAAATAAAAAGTTTCCAAAAATAGATTAACTTATTAAAATAGATCAGTTTCTAAAAATAGAAAGTTTCCAAAAATAGTAAGTTTCTTGAATTAGAAAGTTTCCATATTTAGAAATAAGCTGAATTAATAAGCTAATAATATAAGTTTAAATTTACTGGTTAAATAACATAAGTCATGTGATTATAGTATAGTTTATTAATAATATCATGTTAATTAAATAAACTATAGGTTATATGATTTAATTAAATATAAGCATGATTTAATTAGATTAAGGTGTATAAAATACTTAGGTTAAACATGTATTAATATTCTATTAATTATAACCTAAGTCATGTTTATTAAATAATTATATTCCATGTCTTAATAATTAAGTAATACTATAGTCTAAATTAAATAAATAAATACTTAGGTTAAAACATGTATTATTTCATAAATAATATTAACCTAAGTTCATGATTAATTAAATTAATTATTAGTCATGTTTAATTAATTTAATTTCTTGTTAAATAATATAACTTGTAAAAATTAATACTTGTAAAAATTTAGTCATGAACCGGACCCGTGACTTTTAATTTAGACACATGTGAACCGGACCGGAAACCCCATGAACCGGACCAAGCAAACACACCCTTAAAAATGGCAAACCGGCTCGGCTGGTTGCCACTGTTCGTGTAAAATCGTCACCGGCTTAAGCCGGTGGTTCCCTCTCGGCTAGCCGCTGACCACAGCGAAGTTCCCACCGACTATGTGCCGGTGGTTCCCTCTGTTGCGCCTGCTGTTCCCCTTGCTTGACCCAAAACCGCCACCGGCTGTGTGCCGGTAGTGGTGGCTGTTGCTGCCGAGACCCCCAAACAAACTAAACGGTACCCCGACATAAGTCGGGGTCCCTTGGTTCCTGCTTCCGAGACCATATAGCCCCCACACCGAGACATGGGTCTCGGTTGGTGGTGATTCGAGGACCACCGAGAGCTTCGGCTCTCGGTTCCTTGAGTCAGCCTAACCAAACCAACCCACAAAACCTCCTTTTATTTAATCCATCATTATCTAACATGTTTTTAATTACTTGTTTTTATATGATCACATGTTTCATGTTTTTAGTTAAATAAAAGAATCAAAAGAAAAAGGATTACGGATTACCGAATGCGTGTAACGAATGGAGGTTAATAACACGAACACAATGCTTGAACTAATCAACCAAAATCAAAATCAAACACCCTTGTGGTGTTCCTTTAGGCCGGCGGCAATAGAGACAAAGGAGGCTAGGGTTTTGTAAATTTTATAAAAACTCTGTTAATGAAAAATGTATTAACCCTTATTTGTTTACTTAGTAAAATTAACATGGGCTTGGCCCTCCCTTTCCTTGGTGTCCGCGGCATATGGGGCCCACATGGGAAAACCCGAAGTTTTCCTGTGTCTAATATTTTACCTGTTCGTATGTTCCTGTTTCCGTGTTATAATATAATTAAATGTTCGTGTTATATATAAATACTTGTACATACGATCTTAATCGTATTCTATTAAATAAGTACGTAATTACGTGTTCGTGATTTTACGTTCATGATTTCATGTTCGTGATTATAATTATTATCGTTAATTATTATCATGTACTATCACCTACTTAATACTTATCGTGTAATAACACGTACGTAATTTCTGTAATTAATAATCGTGACACGTGTTCATGCTATATAAGGAAAGTTTTTATATGTACGTACGTTTACTAAGTGTACTGTTCATGGTAAAAGCATGCGGGTTTTACAACTCTTCGCCCCTAAAAAGAATAATTCGTCCCCAAATTTTAGAAAAAGTAAACTGAAAGAGGAGCATACCCAAATTCAAAACTTGAAATGAGGGTAAGAAGCCCGGGTAGACTCCTCTGTTTCCCAAGTGGCTTCCCGCTTGGTATGATCCCTCCAAAGGATTTTGACGAAAGGAATCGTCTTCTTCCTCATGACTCGTTCTTGTCTGTTAAGAACTCGCACGGGTTCCTCTATGAAGGTAAGATCTTCATGAATACGTTCCAATGGATACTGAACCATGTGAAGGGGATGATAATTGTACCCTCTAAGTAAGGACACATGGAAAACGTCATGAACGTGAGAAAGCTGCGGAGGTAACGCTAAGCGATAAGATACTTCACCGACTCACTCGATGATATCAAACGGTCTGATGAATCGAGGATTGAGTTTCCCTTTGATTCCAAAACGTCTAACACCACGTGCCAATGATACCTTAAGAAAGACATGATCTCCTACGTTGAAATGTAAGTCCCGATGATGCTTGTCGGCATAACTCTTCTGACGTGTACGAGCTTCCTGCAATTTCTACTTAGCTACATCGACCTTCTCGTTGGTCAACTCTATCATCTTCGGCCCTTCAAGTGTTCGCTCACCAACCTGATCCCAGCAGATTGGGGCGCGACACTTCCTGCCATACAACATCTCGAATGGTGCACACTTAATGTTGGCGTGCCAACTGTTGTTGTATGCAAAGTCTACTAAACATATATAATCATCCTAATCTCCTGTCCACCCCAATGCACATGCTCGGAGCATGTCTTCCAATGTTTGGATCGTTCACTCTGATTATCGCAAAGTGAACCGGGGATCTCTGTCTGAGACGATACTGGACGGAGCACCATGAAGTCTCATGATCTCCTTTTTGTAAGTATCAATGAGTTTGCTGACCGGATCATCCTTGCGGATCGGTAAGAAATAAGCTGACTTAGTAAGTCAATCAACGATAACCCAAATCGCATCATGCCTCCTCTTTGTCTGCGGAAGACCGGTAACAAAATCCGTGGTGATTTTGTCCCACTTCCACTCTGGAATATCTAACGGTTGTAGTAGACCACTAGACCGTTGATGCTCGATCGTAACGTGCTGGCAGGTAAGACATTTGGAGACATATGTAGCAACATCCTGTTTCATACCACTCCACCACAAGTACTACTTGATGTCGTGGTACATCTTGGTCGAACCAGGATGGATGGAGAATGGGGAGCTATGAGCTTCAGCTAATAACGCTCCCCTGAGTGTAAGATCGTCAGGAACACAAAGTCCGGTGCTCTGCCATAAGATATCGTCGTCATCCAACCGAAACTCCGTCTGCTGATCCAAGTACTGAATGATCGCCCAAATTTCACCATCATCCTTCTGAGCTTCCTTGATCCTAGAGATCAATTGAGGTTCTACTCTAAGATTAGCCCAGTACCCGTGATGTCCACGTATCATGATCTCAATGTCTAGTCGCTCCAAGTCTCTTATAATCTCTTCCTCAATCTTAATGCCGTTGATCATACCAGACTTCCTACTAAGTGCATCTGCCATAACATTCTCCTTACCAGGATGATACTGAAGATTAATGTCATAATCCTTCAACAGCTCTAACCATCTTCTCTGTCTCATGTTCAGTTCACGTTGAGTGAAGATGTATTTCAGGCTCTTGTGATCCGTAAAGATATCACATGATTCTCCATACAAGTAGTGCCTCCATATCTTCAACGCAAACACGACTGCTGCAAGTTCCAAGTCATGCGTAGGGTAGTTCTCCTCATAAGGCTTAAGCTGCTGTGAAGCGTACTCAATCACTTTCCCATATTGCATGAGAACACAACCGAGTCCCTTCCCTGAAGCATCACTGTAGATTTGAAATCCATTTGTACCAGATGGGAGAGTAAGAATCGGTGCAAATCCTAGCTTCTACTTTAGGTCTTCAAATCTCTTCTCTCTTTCTTCAGTCCAAACGAATTTCTCCCCTTTCCGCATCAGTTTGGTCAATGGCAGTGCTAAACGGGAAAAGTTCTCTACGAACCTACGGTAGTAACCAACTAAGCCTAGGAAACTGCGAACTTCAGTCGCTGATGTCGGTCTTGGCCACTTGGTAATAGCTTCAACCTTTGCTGGGTCCATAGTTATTCCTTCTGCTGATACAATGTGGCCTAAGAACGCCACCTTGTCTAACCAGAACTCACACTTGGAGAATTTAGCATATAGTTGCTTCTGGCGAAGTATCTGTAATACAGTACGAAGATGGTCTTCGTGTTCCTCCTTTGACTTAGAGAAAATCAAAATGTCGTCAATGAAGACTAATACAAGGTTTTAACCAAGTATGAAAGTTCGTTGTTCCAGTCTTTTCGAATTGATTACCGTTAATTAATGCGACTCAGTCGTTCTTGGTGGAAAATAAAAAGGTTGTCGTTGTCTATAACTAATTAAAAAGTAAATTCGAAACGTAATTAAAATTAGGTTAAAAGCAAATCTAGAAAAACTGTCACTTTTTCTTTCTAAAATTAAAACTAGAAAAACACTTGGTAAAAACAGAGATTTCGGGAAGCGTGCAATTTTTGGAAATTAAATCGAAATGAATTTAAAACTTGAAAACTTTATAAAAACAAGAAATTAAACCCATCGGAATGCCTGGTCGGAATCACGTCGGAATGCAACAAAAGGAATGTGATCGGAATGTCCCAAAAGGAATGTGATCGAAATGTCTTAATCGGAATAATGGAAAACAGGTCCAATCGGAATATCAAATAAATACCATGGTCGGAATATGCATCGGAATCCTTATCGGAATGCAGTAAAAGAAAGCTGTCGGAATAAGGCAAAATTGATCCAATCGGAATGTATCTAAAACCCTTTCCGATCAAACGATCGGAATACTAGTGACCCGAATCGGAATAAAAGAGCCCAAATCGGAATGCTCAGTCGGAAATGGGTTTACCCTTTCCGATGATATGTAATTCGTATAAGACAAGTTAATAAGCTATATTTTAATAAGCTCAAACCAAACTTAACCGAATCTTTAAAGAAAATAACTAAATAAGCACAAATAAGAACTTTTTAAACTTTAAATAAGCAAAACTTTTAAATCAAACTTTAAAAAGACTAAAACCTTAAGAAAACTTAAAAAGTAAATAATCTAAACACAAACTAAGTCAATAAGCATGAAAAGCTCAAAACTTAATCCGTATTAACACTTAGAGATGAATAAAATAATACACTTTTTAATCACATAAGCATCAAGATGAAAACAAAATCAAAGATTATCACTAATCAAGATCAAAATAAAGAAAGGTAGAAGAAGATTAAAGATAAGAAACTTAACTTGAACTTATAGATTAATGATTCCAAAATACAAGATCAAATCAAAGCTTAGACATGAAAAGAAAGAAAAGATGAAGTTCTAGTGAGAGAAAGTTAAACACTTTCTCTCTCTAAAAATTAAACTACTAAATTGAAAAAATAAACTAGCTAACACCCTCCTAATGTGTCATTAGGAGGGTATTTATAGGAGATGGGGAGGTGCATGTGCTTCCTTCTTTCTTTCTTTCTTCTCGACTCGATTTAAATTCTTTGTCTTTCTTGACGTCGTCTCAGGATTTGTCGATATAAATTGAACTTGTCTTATAATTTTCTTCTTCTATTAGACTTGAGTTCTTCGACTTCATTAAAGTTCCGTCTTTAGACTTTTTCTTCGATAAATATTCAGAATAGGCCTTGGACTTCCGTTCTTTTTTCACTCTTGATCTTTTAACTTCGTCTTTTCTCGTTTTCTTCGATAAAAGCCCGTGAAAGCCCGTGTTTTCTTCCTTTTTCATCTTTTGGTCCTAAAACACAATAAAAACACAAACCACGCATAATTCCGACTTTTACGACATAAAATATACGTATTGGTCTTGTTATTATTGGAAATAAGTGGTAAAAGGATAAGTGTTTTCACACTTATTAAATCCCCTACACTTGACCATTGCAATGCCCTCATGCAATGAATTAATTTCAAAGCACAGTTTATATTTTTCATCATAGATAACCCACCTTGGCCTTTATTAAATACTAAACTTTTAAGGAAACTAAAAAGATAGAAATATGTACAAAATAAGTAAAGAAATCAAAGACTTACATTGGGGTTTTGGTTGTCATGAATGTTTATCATCCTCAAGTTTCACGTTCCCCATACCAAGCTTAAAAACGAGATCATTGTTATTATAAGTTAGCAAACTAACACGAATTTATGTAGGCCAATTATTTACTTAGACTCCCTTATTCCTAGGTGTATCTCTTATATTTTATTGTTGTCTTGAATGATCACGAGGATGCATTACTGACTTATTTCGATAGTTATTTAGGCCGAAAATAAAGTAGGACGATTTAAGCAATAGTTAGCTAAAGGACAAGATCTTTTAAAACTGCTTCTCGGGACCTCTTAAAGTTCACATCTTGGCATAACTCGCTTCACGATTTGAGACCTTTCTCGGACCGATATTTGGCAGCGACTTCATACTTCGAACCTTTGAGAGAAGTTCTTGAAATTATGGTCTTCTCTTCATAATAGGAATTTCTTCACTTGAAGTTTTTGAGAGATTCTTCAAATTTGGACCACGACTTCTTCATTTTTCTTCAATTTTTATTTTTGACTTTGATATACAACGATCCGCCTCCTTTTAGGACTTGGATCTATTTATCCTCATACCTTGTTAGGGCCTTTTTGTATAGACTTCTCCATGATCTTTAGGGTAGTATTTGCTTTTCGTCGTGTGTCTCTATCCTTCATATTGATTTTTGATAAATGATTCTTCACATCACTTGGGATCTTTAGCAACAAAATGTAGCCCCTCATGCCTTGTTAGGGCCTTTTTGGACTCGCCAATCTTTGCATCCCGGTTCAATAAGTTATGCCTTGGCTATGAACTCTAATTAATACCGAGCAACTTTTAAACGATCTTGTGCCAGAAGCTAAGTAACTTTTCAAATCGTACAACCTTATTTATTGCAAGTAAATTCATTAGCAAGCGATGTGAGAATAAGCTTATAATCAACTCACATAAATTCACGAAAGAATACTAAACTTATAACTGACTCTATCATCTCTCGTTCTCCATAATTTAAAATCTCAAGGAATGAGACTCGTGGAAGCTTAGCCAATTAAATCAAAGTTTTGGGATTTCAAGTCATCTATAGGATCTTGCAAACTCTTTAGACTCTTTCAAGTTTAGAATTCGCATTTTAAAGTTCCCTTGATAAACGACTTTCTAGGATCAATTATAGGAACTTGCGAAAAGTTCTTGTTCTTAACCCGTGAGAGTTAAGACTTTCGCGTTTTAAAGTTCCCGATATAAAAGCCTAGCAAAACTTGACTTAAACACGTTAAGGATACTAGCTAGAGTAAACTTGGATAAGTAAACTCGGGTTGAGTCAAAAGATTCACGACTTTTGAAAAATTTAAAACCACTTTATTGAAAATTTATTCTAACACAGAAAGTAAATAACGCTAACAAAGGAAAATACTACTATACAACTAGGCCAAAATAGATTAAAAATTTTGAAGAATGTCGAAAAATCAAATTTTCCGGTTAAAATGAGGACAAATTTATGGAAAAGACCACTTACTTCGATAGAAGTCCCCCCTACACTTGATATAAACATTGTCCTCAATGTTTAAACATGTGGGAGTAAACTCCCCTACACTTAGGACATTGTGCACTTTGTTTAAATCTTGCTAAGGGAAGGACAACTATAGTGATTTCAATATGAATATATAAGATATGAAATATTTGAATCACGATAGTTTAGGATAAAACCAGGAAGACGGGTACACGGGATCACAGTTCGTCAAATGTCATCAAAAGTGCTCTTTGAAGCTTTAATCCCTGCACATTATAAGAAACAAGGCAACAAACACATACGGGGCTCCCCCGAAACTTATTATGAAAACGGTAAAGGATAGATTAACATGTTGCCTCCCGAGAAGCGCTTGTTTTTGTTAACTGAGTCACGAGCCTGACTCGGCCCAAAACTAATTCAAGGGAAACGTGGTGAGGAATGGAATCATCTCATGAGAGATGTCCTCACCAAAGTACAGCTTCAAACGTTGGCTATTCACTTTAAAATTAGGCCCATTTGGCTGAGAAAGCTAAATGGTGCCATATGGGAAGACTTTGGTGACGGTGAATGGACCAGACTAACGGCTCTTCAACTTGCTCGAGAAGATCTTCAACCAAGAGTTAAAGAGTAAAACTTGATCACCAACGTGGAACTCTCGGTTCTTAATCCTTGAATCATGGATGATCTTGGTCTTCTCCTTGTAGATCAATGAGTTTTCATAAGCTTCATTTCTCAGTTCATTGAGCTTGTTGAGTTGAATCTTCCGAAGATCGCCGGCTTTGTTGATGTCAAAATTGGCCCACTTCAAGGCCCAGTACGCCTTATGTTCCAGCTCAATAGGGAGGTGGCATGCTTTCCCATACACAAGACGATATGGAGTGCAACCAATCGGAGTCTTATATGCGGTACGGAAAGCCAACAAAGCATCATCTAACTTATCGGTCCACGAGGCACGATGATCTCCCACAGTACGCTCAAGAATTCACTTCAATCCACGGTTAGATATCTCGGCTTGACCATTTGTTTGAGGATGATAAGCGGTGGAAAGACGGTGATTGACACCGTACTTAACCATGACTCGAGCAAATTGATCATTGCAAAAATGAGTCTCGCGGTCACTGATGATAGCACGAGGAACACCGAATCGAGCAAAAAGCTTCTTCAAAAAGTTCACAACCACCCTCGCATCGTTCGTAGGGAGAGCCTTTGCTTCAACCCATTTAGATACGTAGTCAACGGCTACAAGGATGTACTTGTTCCCTTTATATGATGGAAATGGCCCCATAAAGTCGATGCCCCATACATCAAAGATTTCACATTCTTGTATGAAATTTTGAGGCATCTCAACTTTATGTGTGATCTTGCCTTGGCGTTGGCAAGCATCACAATTTTTAACCATCTCATGAGCGTCACGATAAATGGAGGGCCAATAGAATCCCGAGTCAAACACTTTCTTCGCGGTGTAGTTGGGACCAAAATGACCACCGGTGGGTCCTTTATGGCAAGCTTCGAGAATTTCTAAAGTTGCGGGTCCATCAACACACCGACGAATAATCAGATCAGCACATTGTTTGAAGAGATAAGGGTCATCCCAAAAGTAAGTCTTAACATCTTTAAAGAACTTCTTCTTTGTTGGGATGTTAACCCTTCGATAAGAATACCACCCGCTAAGTAGTTTGCAATGTCCGCAAACCACGGGGTGTCATCAAGATTGGAATTGATAGACATTAAGGCCTCAAGGGGAAAAGAGTCATTGATCTCTTGATTTAGATGATCCCCTTGATAAGGATCCTCAAGTCTACTTAGATGATCCGCGGCTAGGTTTTCGGCTCCCTTCTTGTCACGAATTTCGATTTTAAATTCCTGAAGGAGCAAAACCCAACGAAGAAGTCTTGGCTTGGAATCTTGTTTAGTCAACAAATACTTCAACGCAGAATGATCGGTGTACACGATTGTGGTGGAATGAACAAGATAGGGGCAGAACTTCTCAAAAGCATACACTACAGCTAAAAGCTCTTTTTCGGTAGTGGTATAATGCAATTGTGCCCCCGTCATTGTCTTGCTAGCATAGTGGATTGGTTGGAAGTGTTTGTTCACTCTTTGGCCCAAAACCGCTCCAATAGCAAAGTCGCTAGCATCACACATCAATTCAAAAGGTAGCTCCCAATTAGGGGTAACCAAGACCGGTGCCTTAGTTAGCTTGTCCTTAAGAAGATTGAAGGATTCAAGACACTCTTTAGAAAAGATAAAAGGAGTATCTTTTTCCAAGAGGTGGGTCATCGGAAGAGTGATCTTTGAAAAATCTTGAATGAATCGACGATAGAAGCCCGCATGACCAAGGAAACTTCTCACACCCTTCACGGTTGAAGGTGGAGGTAATTTGGCTATGACATCAACTTTAGCACGGTCCACTTCAAGACCAGCTTTAGAGATTTTATGTCCAAGCATAATGCCTTCTTTTACCATGAAATGGCATTTTTCCTAATTTAGAACAAGGCGAGTGTCTTCACACCGCTTAAGCATGCGTTCCAAATTGGCAAGGCAAGAAGAGAAGGAGTCACCATAGACCGAGAAATCATCCATGAAGACTTCCATGGTTTCTTCAACCATGTCATGGAAGATAGCCATCATACACCTTTGGAACGTCCCAGGAGCATTGCATAAGCCGAAAGGCATTCTTTTGTAAGAAAATGTTCCGTAAGGACAAGTGAATGTGGTTTTCTCTTGGTCTTTGGGATCGATGGGAATTTGAAAATACCCGGAGAAACCGTCTAAGAAGCAATAATAGTCATTACCTGCTAAACATTCAAGCATTTGGTCCATAAAAGGAAGGGAAAAATGATCCTTTCTCGTAGCATCATTGAGTTTGCGATAGTCTATACAAACTCTCCACCCTGTAACGAGACGAGTAGGAATCAACTCGTTGTTTTCATTGGGAACAATGGTGATTCCGCCTTTCTTAGGCACACAATGGACCGGACTAACCCATGGTGAATCCGAGATAGGGTAGATAATTCCCGCATCAAGAAGTTTGATAACCTCTTTTTTGATAATGTCATGGATCTTGGGATTCACCCTTCTTTGGCTTTGAATAGTGGGTTTAAAGTCGTCCTCCATGAGAATTTTATGTGTGCAAAAGTGAGGATCAATTCCACGAATATCGGAGATTTTCCAAGTAATCGCTTTCTTATGATTCTTCAGCACGGCGATAAGTCGAGATTTTTCGTGCTCTTTCAAATCCTTTGCGATGATGACGGGTAACTTTTTATTGTCTTCAAGGAAAACGTACTCGAGATGAGACGGAAGATCCTTAAGCTCTAAATCCGGAGGATTTTCGATGGAAGGTGTATTCAAATTCAGATCATCGATGGAGATTTCCTTAGGAGATGGTGGAGAAATATGGTCCTCATTGAGAAGTTTCTCAATGGTACGAATGTATTCATCCCAATTGGAGGGAGAATTGTCATATTGTAAGTCCGCATCTCCCAAAGTTGCTTCAAATTCTTTCAAAAGTAACTCACTTTCTCCAAATGGAGTTAGTGAGGGAGCAATGGAGGCAACGGTCTCAACAATGGGTAGAGAAGAAGAACCACTTTTACAAGCGTCTTTGAAATGTTCTTCACAAGCCTCATCAAGAACGTCAATGAAATTAACGCACTCGTTTTCAGAAGGCTGCTTAGAAAGTTTACCCATGTTGAAGACGATTTTATCGTCACCAACTCTCGTTATTAATTCGCCCGCGGCTACATCGATGAGAGTGCGACCGTTCCTCAAGAATGGACGTCCAACGATTAATGGAACACGGGGGTCCATCTCGTAGTCAACGAAAACAAAATCCGCCGGAAAGGTGAATTTGTCCACACCAACAAAGACATCTTCGGCTATCCCCACCGGATAAACAACCATACGGTTACCTAATTCCAATGTCATTCGTGTGGGGACTAGCTCGGGTAGAGACAATTGTTTCCAAACGCTTAATGGCATTAAGTTTATACTAGCACCTAGATCGGCTAGGGACATACAATTCTCTACCCTGGGGAAGTTGTAAGGAATAAGAAAGCGACCCGGATCACCAAGTTTGGTGGGTAATTTCCTTAAGAGCACTGCGGTGCAATTCTCGTTAAGTTGGGTCTGAGCGGTATCAAGAAGTTTCTCCTTATCACTGAGAAGATCTTTAAACATTTTAGCATATTTCGGCATGTGAGCGAGAGCCTCGGCAAAGGAGATGTTGAAATTCAGTTGTTTAAACATTTTGATAAAGTTAGAAACCTGAATATCATCCTTGTTCTTCAACTTCTCTTTCCTCAACCTTGAGGGATAAGGTATATTGGGTTGAGATGAAGGCTTTGGAATAGAATTCTCACTCACATCCTTGGGTGGTGGAGGGGTGGAAGTAGAAGGCGGTGGAATTGGAGAAGTAGAAGTTGGAGGAATTGGAGAAGGGGACTCGTTTTCCTTTGTCACAATCACCGGTGTAGGTGTAGGAAGCTCGGGTTCCTTTAAACCTTTTCCACTTCGAGTGGTGATTGCTTTCATCTCCCCTCTTGGATTAGCAACGGTGTTACTCGGAAGAGAACCCGAACCAGAGGTTTGATTACTTTGGAAGAAACTAGCCATCATGTCCCTTAAGTCATTCGTTTGACTGCTCAAAGAGTTTTGCATATCGGCTCGAAGATCATTCCCTTGTTTCATCATATCTCCTTTCAAGTTGGCCATTTTCCGCTGAAGATTTGGCACTATCGCATCATTAGTCCTCATGTAAGTTTCAACCTCTTGATTAAATGCGGTGGGTTGGGAGGAAGAGCATGGAGGCAGGTGGTTGATAAGTGGAGGGTTGGTGAACTTGATTGTTTCCTTGAGGTGGATATGGGCTTCTTTGGGTTTGATATTGATTTGGAGCTCGTGGTTGATTTTGATGGTTGCGATTGAGGTTGTTTGGGTTTTGAGGGGGGAAACCGGGTGGTGAAAGAAAGTTGTTTGAACGATAACTGAGCAAATTGCGGTCACCTTGAGGACGTGCTTGATAGCCTCCTGTAGAAAAGTTACCGTTGGCGGCATACACATTTTCCGGATTGACATGAGTCAAAGGACAATCGGTGTATGAATGAGATCCCCCACATATTTCACATGACTGACTCATTGCATTAACTTGTGCATTGATGGCTTTGGTATTGTTAGCGGTTTGGAGAGCAAGTGTTTCAACAAGCGAAGTAAGCTTATCAATTCTCTTGTCGCTCTCACTAGTGCTAGCACTAGCCACATTAGTCCGAACACTCTTGGTTTGCACTCTAGACTTATTCTCAAAAATTTCCCATGCGGCATTAGAAGACTTAACCAAAATATTACCCCCCCGAGACACTATTTAGTGAATCTTGGTCATTCATGCTTAAACCATTGTAAAAAGTATTAATTTGATGTACTTTTGTGAAACCATGTTGTGGACACTTTCTTAAAAGTTCCTTAAAACAATCCCAACATTCACTAAATGTCTCACCGTACTTTTGTTCAAAGGTAATGATTTCATTCCGCAAAGCGGTAGTACGTGAGGGTGGGAAAAAGTAGTTGATGAATTTAGTCTCTAAGTCCGTCCACGTAAGAATACTTTGTGGCGGTTCCTTATCAAGCCAATGTCGGGCTTGTCCCTCTAAGGAGAAAGGAAAAAGTTGCAAGCGAATCATTTCTTGTGAAACCCCATTATACTTAGCCGTATTAGTGAGTTAAAGAAACCTTTTTATATGGTCATGAGGATCATCAAGTGGACGCCCCAAGAATGGTTGAGCAGAGACCATTTGAATGAAACCGGAGTTGAGTTCAAAGTTGTTGGCTCCAATCTCGGGTATAACAATAGCATCGGTGTTGCCCTCTACTTGCGATTGCAAAAGCTCGATCATTGGTTGATTGTCCATGGTGACAATAGGTGGAGTAATGACTTCGGCTTGAGCTACTTTCTTCTTACGAGCACGAGTACGCATACACACCTACAAAAGGAAAAGAAAAATAGACAAGAAATATTTTTTGTTTTTTATGTCTTTCTATTTTTTTGGATTTTTGAAAATTTTAATTTCTAAGGACTTTTTATAATTTTTAAGCAAGAAAAATAACGTTAAAAAATGAACGGATCCCAAAATCCAACGCGTCTCTCACTAAAAACCGTTAATCTTAACGAAAAGAGCCGGCAGCGGCGCTATTTAATACAAGGTTTTAACTAAGTATGAAAGTTCGTTGTTCGTCTTTTCGAATTGATTACCGTTAATTAATGCGACTCAGTCGTTCTTGGTGGAAAATAAAAAAGGTTTTCGTTGACTATAACTAATTAAAAAGTAAATGCGAAACGTAATTAAAATTAGGTTAAAAGTAAATCTAGAAAAATTGTCACTTTTTCTTTCTAAAAGTAAAACTAGAAAAACACTTGGTAAAAACAAAGATTTCGGGAAGCGTGCAATTTTTGGAAATTAAATCGAAATGAATTTAAAACTTGAAAACTTTGTAAAAACAAGAAATTAAACCCATCGGAATGCCTGGTCGGAATCACGTCGGAATGCACCAAAAGGAATGTGATCGGAATGTCCCAAAAGGAATGTGATCAGAATGTCTTAATCGGAATAATGGAAAAGAGGTCCAGTCGGAATATCAAATAAATACCATGGTCGGAATATGCATCGGAAACCTTATCGGAATGCAGTAAAAGAAAGTTGTCGGAATAAGGCAAAACTGATCCAATCGGAATGTATCTAAAACCCTTTTTCAATCAAACGATCGGAATACTAGTGACCCAAATCGGAATAAAAGAGCCCAAATCGGAATGCTCAGTCGGAAAGGGGTTTACCCTTTCCGATGGTATGTAATTCGTATAAGCCAAGTTTATAAGCTATATTTTAATAAGCTCAAACCAAACTTAACCGAATCTTTAAAGAAAATAACTAAATAAGCACAAATAAGAACTTTTTAAACTTTAAATAAGCAAAACTTTTAAATCAAACTTTAAAAAGACTAAAACTTTAAGAAAACTTAAAAAGTAAATAAGCTAAACACAAACTAAGTCAATAAGCATGAAAAGCTCAAAACTTAATCCGTATTAAAACTTAGAGATGAATAAAATAGTACACTTTTTAATCACATAAGCATCAAGATGAAAACAAAATCAAAGATTATCACTAATCAAGATCAAAATAAAGAAAGGTAGAAGAAGATTAAAGATAAGAAACTTAACTTGAACTTATAGATTAATGATTCCAAAATACAAGATCAAATCAAAGCTTAAACATAAAAAAAAAAAGATGAAGTTCTAGTGAGAGAAAGTTAAACACTTTCTCTCTCTAAAAATTAAACTACCAAATTGAAAAAATAAACTAGCTAACACCCTAATGTGTCATTAGGAGGGTATTTATAGGAGATGGGGAGGTGCATGTGCTTCCTTATTACATTATTTCTTCTCGACTCAATTTAAATTCTTTGTCTTTCTTGACGTCGTCTCGGGATTTGTCGATATAAATTGAACTTGTCTTATAATTTTCTTTTTCTATTATACTTGAGTTCTTCGACTTCATTAAAATTTCGTCTTTAGACTTTTTCTTCGATAAATCTTCAGAATAGGCCTTGGACTTCCGTTCTTTTTGCACTCTTGATCTTTTGACTTCGTCTTTTCTCATTTTCTTCGATAAAAGCCCGTGAAAGCCCGTGTTTTCTTCCTTTTTCATCTTTTGGTCCTAAAACATAATAAAAACACAAACCACGCATAATTCCAAACTTTTACGACATAAAATATACGTTTTGGTCTTGTTATTATTGGAAATAAGTGGTAAAAGGATAAGTGTTTTCACACTTATTAAAGACAATGACGAACTTGTCCAGGAACTCATGGAAAATACGGTTCATCAAATCTATGAAAACAGCTGGAGCATTGGTAAGGCCAAATGGCATGACTTAGAATTCATAGTGTCCATAACGTGTACGGAAATCAGTCTTGGCGATGTCCTGCTCATTAAGTCGTGACTGATGATAGCCCGACGTTAGATCAATCTTGTAGAAATGTTTGGCCCCTTGGAGTTGGTCAAACAAGTCATCAATGTGTGGCAATGGATATCTATTCCTGATGGTGATCTTGTTAAGCTCACGATAATCTATGTAGAGACGCATACTGTCGTCCTTCTTCTTTACGAACAGAACATGTGCGCCTCATGGAGAAGCACTAGGTCGAATGAAACCGCGTTCCAACAATTCCTACAGTTGTTCCTTTAACTCCTTCATCTCTATGGGAGCCATGGGATAAGGAGCCTTAGAAATTGGCCCAGCTCCTGGGACGAGCTCAATATTAAACTCCACTTCACGAGCAGGTGGTATGCCCGGGAGTTCTTCTGGAAACACGTTTGGGAATTCTGACACGGTCGACTGATTTTGGATAGATGAAGATTCAGCCTCCAAATCATGAACAGTAGCATGATAGCCCTCAAAACCATGTGACAGTAGTGCACGTGCTTGTAAGGTTAAAATTATTTGTACAGACCTTCCGGGTACGAAACCGTTATGAATGTACTCTGGTGCATTTACATCACCGAAGATGACCCGATATGAATGGCAGTCAATGGTGGCGTGATGTTTGGATAGTCAGTACATTCCTAATATCATGTCAAAATCGCACATATCCAATGGAAGTGCGTCAACAGGACGAATCTTGTCGTCAAACTCTAGGGGAAGGCTCTTGTACACATGGGTTATGCGTACAGAGTCTCTTAAAGGCGTGGAAATGTTTAATACATTCTCTAATGGCATAGGGGATATCCTAACATTCTTGGCATAAGTTGTAGAAATGACTGAATGAGTAGCACCCGTGTCAAATAAAACACATGCAGCTTGACCATACATATACAAGGTTCCAGTGATGGTACCTGTAGACTTGTTGGCCTGATCGCGAGAAGTCGTGTACACCCGCCCAGTAGTAAGAGGTGGCTTGGAATCGGCATGTCCAGATGTGCCCTCTATCTCACCCTTGCGACAGTCCTTAATGCGATGACCAGTCAGTCCACACTTAAAGCAAGCATCACTGTAGCGGCGACATGGCCCTGGGTACCTATGGTTGCAGGTAGTGCAGAGAGGGTGAGTATACCCTCCAACAGGTGCCCTTGCTGGCTGGGAGCCTGTTGAGGAAAGTACACATGAGACATGGTTTATGGGTACCAAAAGGACAATGCAGAAAATCGTAAGACATAATACCAGTGATAGCTGTACGGTTAGGCTGTGAACCTCTGCGGTCCTGCTCCCTTCCGTTACCATGATTCCTAGTAGAAGATGCTAAAGTGTCATAATTATGAATCATAAACATGTAACATAAGAAATGAGTGAGTTTATGGACCTACTGTTGTTGGATTTTCCAGTGTTGTTACGGTAATTATCATTACCGCCACGCCTATCCATAGCAGAACGGTCTTGGGTGTGACCATTACCCTTGGGCTGAATAGGCTGTTGCTGAGTAGCCGGTTGAGACCGATCCCCAGTCTTCTGCCTAAAAGATGCAATTTATAAAGAAAGATAAGTATTTGGATAGTACTGAATGAATTGAAATGATCACCGCTGAGTGACGAACAAATACCTCTTCTCGGGTCTTTCTGCTTCCCCGAATTCCTCTCTCTCCTGCAGCATCTCTAGCTTACGTGCTGCATCGACTACTTGTGCCATCGTGTTGAAGGTAGCACACACCAAGTTATTAGCGACCGATGTACGAAGAGCCCAACGAAAGTGGTATGCTTGCTCTTCGGCAGTACCTGTTGTTGCGCCAAGAAAACCAGCCAAATGAAGAAAGCGCTGCATGAACTCGTTGTAATTCTCCCCAGCTCTTTACCTGATCCCGTGGTACTCCCTCTTCAGCTTGTCTTTCTCAGCCTTGGGGAAGAACTATCCCATCACTAACTTCCTGAACTGAGCCCAAGTCAAGACAGCCACCCAATTGTCACCTCCCTCAGACTGCTTCACTGCCTTCCACCATCCCACTACGTTACCTTAGAACTTGTAACAGGCCAACCTCGACTTGAAGACGGGGTCGCAACCCATTGCATCAAATATCTTCTCGATATGAGCTAACCAGCTTTCAGCCTCACTAGGGCTGTCAGTTCTCTCGAAGGATCAAGGACGTTGCTTGTTGAATCTCTCTAGCCATGTGACAAGTGTTGCTGGAGGAGGATGAGGAGGATTAGGATGTTGGTGCTGGTTGTTGGCAGCTTGCACCTCGTCCCTGATTTCGTTCCTCAACTGAGGAAGCATGGCTTGCATCGCAGCTTGAACTGCTGCATTGAGTTGTTCCTGCTCGCGTGTGAGAACCATCTGACAGTATAAAATAAAATGCATGATTAAACTGATAAAACATAATATATATACATGAAAAAAAATTATGCCAATAAATCATGAGAAAAATTTTATGCATGAAAACGGTGTATGAATGCATGATGCAATTTATAAAAACTTTTGTATGCGCGAGGGTAAACGCATGTGGTTAGTTCACCCAAAACAAAAGACATATCGAGGGGATGCCTATGGGTCGGTCCCAAAGTTAAAAGTTTCGATAAAATCACATGCTACTAAATAGGGCCAGTCCTGTACCAACCATTACTTAGTCATAAACCTGCGACAGTGACATATGACATAAATGCATGAAAACAATGAATGTATGAAAACTGACTGTCAGTTCTAGGAAGACCATATCACTACCCACTAATCACAGGTCATGTTTTGGGAGACTATAGGTCAAAGCCTTGGCTTTGATACCATAATTGTAACACCTCATTTTGGTAAATGGAATGTCACGCGTGATTCTCGCGTGTCATCAAAGCATACAATGTAAATGTCTTAAAAACATTAAATGACCATGAAAGGAAATACCGAAAACAAACATCGGTACCCCAAGTATAAGCTCATCACACACAAACATAAGTACTATAAAGGATAAGGATTAAACAAGTCCAAAGAAATAAGTAGCAAAATGTATGATGAAATTCATAAAGTAGAGAAGGCTAGATAGCTTCCAATCCATATGTACGTACGCTTAAAGTCTACGAGCGCCCTTGAGTACCTGCCGTTTGGGAACAAGAAAGGAAAATGGCTGAGCATAACGCCCAGTCCATAGATATACAAGCATATCATGGAATAACACAAGCATAAAGACTAATAGCAGCGGAAAAGTAAAAGGCCTAAATAACCTAGAATCATGTTCATAAAACTGGTTTTATAGTTTGAAAAGACTTATGTTTCTATGTAAAATCTGTATTAATTAGCCAATTGCCCATATAGGTCATGAGGTTCCACCGTACATGAATACTTGGAGGGGAGACCTCGTCATGCAATTAGAGGGGTTGCCTCTAATTAAGTAGTCTGGGTAGGAGGGATCAACTCCTAGTGAAGGATGCAAGGCACACATCGCATTCACTCTGATAATACTGGTAAAACATGTAACTAGGATTCACCCATACGCCCCACATGATAATATAATATAATGGCCAAAACTGAAAAGGGACGCCACGAGCAATCACTTTGCCGTGGGGAAGTCATAACACTGGTGCCTCCAGTGTTATGGTTATTGTACCTCCATAACTAGGTGACACTGGTCATGCATGTATATGGATTAGGCTCTTAAACTAACATAAGTAATCAAACATATAAAACAATACTGGGAAAACAATTGGCTGCAAACGGGGAATCCTAATAAGGAAAGAATATCCATACTGAAGGATGGGAAATCCGTACCTTATGTCCAGTGAACGAAGAAGACGAAGAATGAAAGTCCTACTTCGATCTCACTAATGCTACATAAAATAGGGTACATGTATAAGTATTTTTTTTAATGGGTACGTAACTGATTATATCATGTCTTAGCTTGTTTTATATGTTCTTGTTTTGCTTTACTTATTTTAAGGTTGTGTTGTGTTTATCATGTATTGTATGTATTCTGTTTAAGTATTACTTGTATTTCTTGTATTATTATACTTGTTGTGTAATAATAAGTAACTTTCTAAAAATAGCAGGTTTCCTAAAATAGAAAGTTTCCAAAAATAGAAAGTTTCCAAAAATAGAAAGTTTCCAAAAATAGAAACTTTCCAAAAATAGTAAGTTTCCTGAATTAGAAAGTTTCCATATTTAGAAATAAGCTGAATTAATAAGCTAATAATATAAGCTTAAGTTTACTGGTTAAATAACATAAGTCATGTGATTATAAAATAGTTTACTAATAATATCATGTTAATTAAATAAACTATGGGTTATATGATTTAATTAAATATAACATGATTTAATTAAATTAAGGTGTATAAAATACTTAAGTTAAACATGTATTAATATTATATTAATTATAACCTAAGTCATGTTTATTAATTAATTATATTCCATGTCTTAATAATTAATTAATACTATAGTCTAAATTAAATAAATAAATACTTAGGTTAAAACAGGTATTATTTCATAAATAATATTAACCTAAGTTCATGATTAATTATACTAATTATTAGTCATGTTTAATTAATTTAATTTACTGTTAAATAATATAACTTGTAAAAATTAGTACTTGTAAAATTTAGTCATGAACCGGTCCCGTGACTTTTAATTTAGACACATGTGAACCGGACCGGAAACCCCATGAACCGGACCACCCAAACACACCCTTAACAGTGGCAAACCGGCTCGGCGGGTTGCCACTGTTCGTGTAAAATCGCCACTGGCTTAAGCCGGTGGTTCCCTCTCGGCTAGCCGCTGACCACAGCGAAGTTCCCACCGGCTGTGTGCCGGTGGTTCCCCCTGTTGCGCCTGCGGTTCCCGCTGCTTGACCCAAAACCGCCACCGGCTGTGTGCCGGTGGTGGTGGCTGCTGCTGCCAAGACCCCCAAACAAACCAAACGGTACCCTAACATAAGTCGGGGTCCCTTGGTTCCTGTTGCCGAGACCACACAGCCCCCACACTGAGACATGGGTCTCGGTTGGTGGTGATTCGAGGACCACCGAGAGCTTTGGCTCTCGGTTCCTTGCGTCGTCCGAACCAAACCAGCCCACAAACCCTCCTTTTATTTAATCCATGATTATCTAAAATATTTTTAATTACTTGTTTTTATATGATCACATGTTTCATGTTTTTAATTAAATAAAAAAATCAAAAGAAAAAGGATTACGGATTACCGAATGCGTGTAACGAATAGAGGTTAATAACACGAACATAATGCTTGAATTAATCAACCAAAATCAAATTCAAACACCCTTGTGGTGTTCTTTTAGGCCGGCGACAATAGAGACAAAGGAGTCTAGGGTATTGTAAATTTTATAAAAACTCTGTTAATGAAAAATGTATTAACCCTTATTTGTTTACTTAGTAAAATTAACATGGGCTTAGCCCTCCCTTTCCTTGGTGTCCGCGGCATATGGGGCCCACATGGGAAAACCCGAAGTCCCGTGTCTAATATTTTACCTGTTCGTATGTTCGTGTTTCCGTGTTATAATATAATTAAATGTTCGTGTTATATATAAATACTTGTACATACGATCTTAATCGTATTCTATTAAATAAGTACGTAATTACGTGTTTGTGATTTTACGTTCATGATTTCATGTTCGTGATTATAATTATTATCGTTAATAATTATCGTGTACTATCACGTACTTAATACTTATCGTGTAATAACACGTACGTAATTTCTGTAATTAATAATCGTGACATGTGTTCATGCTATATAAGGAGAGTTTTATATGTACGTACGTTTACTAAGTGTACTGTTCATGGTAAAAGCATGCGGGTTTTACAACTACCTAGGTAAATCGATAAGCAACTTGTTGGTGGTTAAAGTTCAACTAGTCTTGTGTGTAACACCCCAATTGCAGGTCACTGGAAGTGGTAAAACTCGGGGACTATTACGTCATAACACCAAAGTTTAAGGTACAAGAGAATGAATCTAAATGATACGTTTTATGAAAATACCTCGTTGAATAAATTAAAAACATCAAAGTTTACAATGGTCCTAGTTCAAAAGATAAAGTAGCGGAATAATAAAGTTTTAAAGATGTCAAAAGATAATAGTTCAAAAGCATAAGTAATAAATATTCAAAGATAGCCATGAAATGCATGCTGACTCTAAGTACTTCATATAGCAGTCAAGCAATCATCATCAAATACCTAAGATAAATGCTAAAGGGTAACATAAAGTTGGTGAGAATATAAGTTTTAGTTCAAAATCATAACAAGATGGACCGAAAAAGTTCAGTTCAAGTACACATGCAACTATGGGAGATATAGTGCCAAGTGTAGGATAAATCGGGTGTTCACAGTATTTATGATAGCTAAGCTCATGACATCAAAACTAATGATCCAATACGTACACTGCAATGCACAAATAAATTGCCCAAAGAGAGTATGTAGCCAAGATAACTCAAGGCACACAAATGGTATACACTCGTCTGGCGACAGAATATGTCGATTGGAGGTTGTCAAGATTCGATAGATCTACCCATAACATAAGAGCTCACTCCAACAGAGAAATTAACGATTCATGTTATTGAGGACTATGGCTAACGCAACTTAGGCTAATCATAAACAATGTTCACTGAGCGTTCACATAAATCAGTTTTTGCGTCCACTAGTGGTGATTAGTTAAAGGTTAAAGGTAAAAAGGTTAATTAGTTTTAGGTAATTATCAATATATATATAATTAGATTTAAAAATGCGTAAAAGTTAGAAATTTGGCGAAATAACTTAATTTATGATTTTACAAGGTTAAACTTTATGATTTATAAAACATTTTATGCATGTTAACGACGATTAAACGTAAAAACGACGTAAAATACGAGAAGACGTTACGTAAAATAATTATACACTGTAATATTTATTACTATAAATTGCAAAAATATAAAATACATACACAGACGCGTACATAGAAAGCTAATAAACACATAATTTACATAAAGAACGATCACAAGTAAAACTAACAGTTAAGCACATAAATTCACAGTTAATGAATAATCTTACGGATTATCGTAAGTTCATTGACCGTCACAACAATTAGGTCAGATTCACAAAAAATTTACAGAATGATGACTGAGCATAGTGTCAAGTCATAACGCATCCTCGAATGGCTTTTTAGGAAACGCGGGATAACTTCCCGGTTCAAACACATTTCAAGCACATAGTTGACTAAATAAAAGTCAAATGGTAAAATAGTCATTTAATGAGTTAGAAAAATTAAAAGATGTTACATTATGACCCCTGCATACCCCAGGCTTGTAATTAGAGGAATCATTAGAACTCTCCATACATGCAAAAAATGCTTGACCTTAGAGTTGTGATCTCATGACGACGTCAGCAGGTGTCAAAGCAAGGTTTTTGTCGCCAAAAGAGCCTAACCAAAGCATCTTTCACCGTGTCCCTTGGAATGCCATTAAGTGAGTCTTCGCCATGCTTTAATCCAATGATGGAGGAAAAATCATCCATGATGAATGAGAAAGGTTTGGATGAACAAGAGAGGTTAAAGGTTGTGGTTTTGTCATCATCAACTTCTTCAAAATACCAAAACTCCCTAAGTAATTATTGGTAGTAGAAGATGAGGATTTGGTGAAATTCATAGCACAGTTGCATTTCTTCATGAAGCTAATCAGGTCCGCATACAATGGATTTGAATATTGAAAGCAACCAATTGATTTGTTGGATGCAATGATGCTTTAACTAAGTTCGAGAATCACATTCTTGGATTTTGGTACAGAAAAGGCGATTGATTATTTGAATGAAGGTATTAGGGTTGGATGATTGATGAAAGGGATAGAGAGATTGAAAAGTTTGAATCGAAGTTGTGTGTGTAAAAAGTTTGATGAAAAAGATATTTACCAACTCCAAAGATTTTATATTTTACATTTTGAAATCGGTTTGAGATCCGCATTAAATGCGTAGTGGTAAAATTTCATAAAACGTGGGACCAGTGACCTTTCGTAAAAATAGTTGTCTCCTCGTTAACTCAAAAGGTGTACCATTTAATATTCAGAACGTGTGTCTTTCGACTTAAAGTTTGACTACCTAGTTACATAAAAACATCCAGTATCAATGAGACATCATTTAAAGAATTTGACTTATCAAATATCGTCTTGTCAATATCGAGCATACCCAGCTCTGTAACTAGTCTTGTAAAAGTAGGTTCACCTAGAGGCTTAGTAACAAGGTCAACTAGTTGTAGCTCCGTAGGTACAAAATGAAGCTCAATATCACCTTTTAAAATATGATCTCTGATGAAATGATACATGATATCAATGTGTTTGGTCCTGGAGAGTAAGACATGGTTGTTTGAAATCTCTATGGCACTTGTATAATCACATAATAGGGCACCTTATCACAATAAATTTCATAATCATCTAGTTAAATTTTCATCCAGAGCACATGTGCACAACATCCAACAGCTGTAACGTATTTTGCTTCAGCTGAAGACGTAGCTACAAAGTTTTGCTTCTTAGCACTCCAACAGACCAACTTTCCTCTAAGGATCTGAAAACTTCCAAATGTGGTTTGTCTATCAAGGGAGTACCATGCATAATCTGAATCTGAATATGCTTTGAGATCAAATCCTGATTCCTTTGGATACTATATACCTAGAGATGGTGTTCCTTTGAGATACCTGAAAATTCTCTTAACAACCACAAGATGTGATTCCTTAGGGTTAGCTTGGTACCTTACAAAAAGCCATGTGGAGAATTGAATATGTGGTCTGCTAGATGTGAGATACATTAGTGGCCCAATCATGCCTTTGAACTGTGTCTCATTAACAGAGACCTGTGACTCATCAGGGCCCAAATTGTTTGAGGAGAAACATGGAGCATTTCATTGATGTAGAGTCACCTATATCATATTTCTTGAGTAAATATTTAACATGCTTTTCTTGACAAATTGAAATTCCATTGGGACATTATTTAATTTAAAAACCCAAAAAGTAAGTTAATTCCCCCATCATACTCATTTCATATCTTTTGGTCATAAGTTTAGCAAATAGTTTACTAAGATTAACATATGTTGACCTAAAAATGCTATCTTTCACATATATCCGAATAATGATAACGTCACCCTTATCCTTAAAGGTAAAAAGTGTGTTATTAATGGTACCCCTAATAAACTTGTGTACAATAAGGATCTTCGAAAGAGTATCATACGAGGCTCTGGGTGCTTGTTTCTGCCTAGATAGAGCTTTGTGTACCATACACACATGATTAGGGGAGTCACTGCTCTCAAACCCTGGTGGCACACACACCTCTTTAGATAGCTTTCCATTAAGATAGGAAATTTTCACATCCATGTGATATACAGTAAACTTATATATATAGCATAAGTAAGAAAGGTTCTGGTGGCTTCAAGTCTTCCAACAGGTGAAAAGGTTTCATCATAATCTATCCCTTCCTCCTGTCTATACTCATGTGCTACCAGCCTTGCTTTGTTCCTGATGATCCTACCAATCTCATCCATTTTGTTCCTATAGATATAATTGTTACCATTGATGGTTTTCCTAGGCAGATCTGGTACCAATGTCCATACCTTGTCCCTCTTAAACTGATTTATCTCTTCTTGTATTGTAACAACCCAACCTTATTCAATAAGTGCTTCAACTGCTCTTTTAGGTTCGATTTGAGATAGAAAATCAGCAAAGAGACACTCATTGGCTGAAGCTGCCGCCGATTTTCGAACTCTCTTTCTAATGGTGACTCTAATTGTTGGTTCTACTATAATGTTGACTAGGAGAATATGTTCGTCTCTTGACCATTTTCTATTAGGGGAAGGAGTTTCACTATCAGATACAAGTATTGGTGGTAGAAGATCTGTTTGAATTATAGGTTATTCCTCAGGTGGATCTTCTTCAAAGAAAACTTTTGTATGAATCTTCATTAGCTGTGTTAGAACTAGGTGAGAGGTTGGGACATGAAGAAGGTTCTTGAGGATCTATGGACATAGGTGGAATGTCATAAGGTATAACATTGTAAGAGCTGTTAAGGTCTTTCCTCTATGATGAGCAATGGTTCAGAGGGAAGATCTATGTTATAGGTTGACAGAGGGTCAAATGCTGGTACATAAGGAGTGTGAGGGTATATGTGCATGGGTGATGATTAACGCTGGATCTTGGCTCGGTGTATTCATCTATTGGATAAGACATGTTTTCATTAAAACTTATCCCCTTCTAAGCTTGATCTCTTTATGACATCATCTTCATTGAAAGTGACATGAATAGTTTCTTCCAGCTCTTGTCTTCTGATGTTAAAAACTCTAAAATCTTTAGCTATAGGGGAATATCCGAGGAAGAATCCATCGTTAGCCTTTTCATCAAACTTACCTATATGGTCCATGTAGTTGTGAATGAACACAGGACATCTAAACACATGGAAATAGCTGACATCAGGTGCTCATTTTCTGAAAACTTCATAAGATGTTTTCCATGCCTTTTAACTATGAATATCCTATTTTATGTGTAACATGCAATGTGAACAGCTTCAACCCAAAATTGTTTTGGTAGAGTTGCACTATTTAACATTGTTGTTGCTTCAATAAGAATTCTATTCCTTCGTTCAACAACACCATTTTGTTCAGGAGTGACTGGAGAGGAGAAGTTTTGTGATGTTCCTTTGACATGTTGATTCTTAAATTCTTTTTTTTGAATGGTTAAATTTTCATTTATAAAACTAGCAAGAAGCTAGATAATACAAAGAAAACAAATAATTCAATGCAAAACCTAGTTTTACCTTTTCTAGTGATAATATCACCATCTAAATACCAAGAAAACACCTAATCAACGACTCATATAAAACACCTAGAAACCACTAGACAAAATAAAACGCACCTATTAAACGCCTATGGTATCACCTTTTATCAGAACCACACTCGAATAAAATATACTTCTTGAACACTCGTAATATCACCTCAATATGAACTCTTTTAGATACCCAAGAATCTTTCTATTCAATCTCTCTTTCCATATAAGTCATTAGGAGATTTTTTTTTCTTTTTCATTGGGCGCATAAGATTATTAAACAAGCCCAATCGAACTTCAATCTTACTTGGATCTTTATATTTTGAATCCTTTCTCAGTGACCTAGGCCCACTAGATGATAATGATTTTAATTTGTTGCAGTGGGATTTGGTTTTAATATATCCCAAGTTATCACTTTGTTTGAAAACATTAAAATTTGAATGTTTCTTCTGTCCCGTGTTTGAAAACATTCTTAAATTTTGTTTCATCGTCGAGTTTATTTAAGGATAAAATTGTTTTCAAAACGTATCTTTGATTTTTCAAGAATGTATTTAAAAAAATTGATTGTGAGTTTACAAAAATAAAATATAAAAACGTATATTTTACAAAATGTTAAGAATACGTTTACAACTGTATTGGTTTGAAGATTTACAAAAACTAAGGGGCTGTTTAGTTGTGGAAAACTTTTCATATTTTCCAGTTTCTAATTTTCTAGAGAAGGAAAGAGTTTTTTTTTCTAGAAAAGAGTTGAAAATTTTGAAAACTTGTTTAGATGAAATTGTAATTTTCATTTTCCAAATTTCATTTCATTTCTAGATAAGCGAATAATTGACGAAAACTTAAGCGAATAATTGACGAAAACTTACAAAACTGAGGAAAACGTAAAAAATTTACAGAATACTGACAAAGACGTAAATAACTGTGGAAACTTAAGTTTACGTTTTCGTCAATAATTTTACGTTTTCGTCAATAATTTTACGTTTTCGTCATTATTTTTACGTTTTCATCAATAATTTTACGTTTACGTCAGTAATTTTACGTTTTCGTCAGTACTTTTACGTTTTCGTCAGTAATTTACGTTTTTGTTAGTAATACAACGTTTTCGTTAGTAAATGTACGTTTATGTCAGTAAATTTACGTTTTACTCAGTATTTATACGTTTTCATCAGTAAACGTACGTTTTTGTCAGTAATTTTTAGTAAGTGTGAAAACACTTATCCTTTTACCACTTATTTCCAATAATAACAAGACTAAAACGTGTATTTTATGTCGTAAAAGTCAGAATTATGCGTGGGTTGTGTTTTTATTGTGTTTTAGGACCAAAAGATGCAAAAGAAAGAAAACATGGGCTTTCACGGGCTTTTATCGAAGAAAACGAGAAAAGACGAAGTCAAAAGATCAAGAGTGCAAAAAGAATGGAAGTCCAAGGCCTATTCTGAAGATTATCGATGAAAAAGTCTAAAGACGGAAGTTTAATGAAGTCGAAGAACTCAAGTCTAAATTATAGAAGAAAATTACAAGACAAGTTCAACTTTGACATCAACAAAGCCGGCGATCTTCGAAAGATTCAACTCAACAAGCTTAACGAACTAAGGAATGAAGCTTATGAGAACTCGTTGATCTACGAGGAGAAGACCAATATCATCCATGATGCAAGGATTAAGAACCGAGAGTTCCACATTGGTGATCAAGTCTTACTTTTTAACTCTCGGTTGAAGATCTTCTCTGGAAAGTTGAAGAGCCGTTGGTCTGGTCCATTCACCGTCGCCAAAGTCTTCCCATATGGCACCATTGAGCTTTCTCAGCCAAATGGGCCCAATTTTAAGGTGAATGGCCAGCGCGTGAAGCTGTACTTTGGTGAGGACATCTCTCATGAGATGATTCCATCCCTCACCACGTTTCCTTTGAATTAAGTTCTGGGTCGAGTCAGGCTCGTGACTCGGTGAACAAAAACAAGCGATTCTAGGGAGGCAACCCGTGATCTATCCTTTACCGTTTTCATAATAAGTGTAGGGGGAGCCCCGTATGTGTTTGTTATCTTGTGTCTTATTCTGTGCAGGGATTTAAGCTTCAAAGATCAATTCTCGCTGACTTTTGACGAACCGTGATCCCGTGTACCCATCTTCCCGGTTCTATCCTAAACTTGTCGTGATTCAATATTTCATATCTTATATGTTCACATTGAAATCACTATAGTTGTCCTTTCCTTAGCAAGATTTAAACAAAGTGCATAATGTCATAAGTGTAGGGGAGTTTACTCCCACATGCTTAAACATTGAGGACAATGTTTATATCAAGTGTGGGGGGACTTCTATCGAAGTAAGTGGACTTTTCCATGAAATTGACCTCATTTTAACCAGAAAATTTGATTTTCGACATTTTTCAAAATTTTTAATCTATTTTGGCCTTGTAGTTTTTCCTTTGTTATCGTTATTTACTTTCTTTGCTAGAATAATTTTCAATAAAGTGGTTTTAAATTTTTTAAAGTCGTGAATATTTTGACTCAACCCGAATTTACTTATCTAAGTTTACTCTAGCTAGTATCCTTAACGTGTTTAAGTCAAGTTTTGCTAGGCTTTTATATAGGGAACTTTAAAAGGTGAAAGTCTTAACTCTCAAGGGTTAAAACAAGAACTTTTCGCAAGTTCTTATAATTGATCCTAGAGAGTCGTTTATCAAGGGAACTTTAAAATGCGAATTCTAAAATTGAAAAAGTCTAAGAGTTTGTAAAATCCTATAGATGACTCGAAAACCCAAAACTTTGATTTAATTGGCTAAGCATCCACGAGTCTCATTCCTTGAGATTTTAAACTGTGGAGAACGAGAGATGATAGAGTCAATTATAAGTTTGGTATACTTTCGTGAATTTATGTGAGTTGATTATAAGCCTATTCTCCCATCGCTTGCTAATAAGTTTATCTGCAATAAATAAGGTTGTACGATTTGAAAAGTTACTTAGCTTCTAGCCCAAGATCGTTTAAAAGTTGCTCGGTATTAATTAGAGTTCATAGCCAAGGCATAACTTATTGAAGCGGGATGCGAAGATTGGCGAGTCCGAAAAGGCCCTAACAAGGCATGAGGGCTACATTTTGTTGCTAAAGATCCAAAAGTGATGTGAAGAATCATTTATCAAAAATCAATATGAAGGATCGAGACACACGACGAAAAGCAAATACTCCCCAAAAGATCATGGAGAAGTCTATCCAAAAATGCCCTAACAAGGTATGAGGATAAATAGATCCAAGTCCTAAAAGGAGGCGGATCGTTGTATATCAAAGTCCAAAATAAAGATTGGAGAAAAATGAAGAAGTCGTGGTCAAAGTATGAAGAATCTCTCAAAAACTTCAAGTGAAGAAATTCCTATTATGAAGAGAAGACCATAATTTCAAGAACGTCTCTCAAGATTTGAAGTATGAAGTCGCTGCCAAACATCGGTCCGAGAAAGGTCTCAAATCGTGAAGCGAGTTATGCCAAGATATGAACTTTAAGAGGTCCCGAGAAGCAGTTTTAAAAGATTTTGTCCTTTAGCTAACTATTGATTAAATCGTCCCACTTTATTTTCAGCCTAAATAACTATCGAAATAAGTCAAACAATGCATCCTCGTGATCATTCAAGACAAAAATAAAATATAAGAGATACACCTAGGAATAAGGGAGTCTAAGTAAATAATTGGCCCACATGAATTCGTGTTAGTTTGCTAACTTATAATAACAATGGTCTCTTTTTTAAGCTTGGTATGGGAAACGTGAAACTTGAGGATGATAAACGTTCATGGCAGCCAAAACCCCAATGTAAGTATTTGATTTCTTTACTTGTTTCTATCTTTTTATTTTTCCTTAAATGTTTAGTATTTAATAAAGGCCAAGGTGGGTTATTTATGATGGAAAATGTAAACCGTGCTTTAAAATTAATACATTGCATGAGGACATTGCAATGGTCAAGTGTAGGGGATTTAATAAGTGTGAAAACACGTATCCTTTTACCACTTATTTCCAATAATAACAAGACCAAAACGTGTATTTTATGTCGTAAAAGTCAGAATTATGCGTGGGTTGTGTTTTTATTGTGTTTTAGGACCAAAAGATGCAAAAGGAAGAAAACATGGGCTTTCACGGGCTTCTATCGAAGAAAACGAGAAAAGACGAAGTGAAAAGATCAAGAGTGCAAAAAGAACGGAAGTCCAAGGCCTATTCTGAAGATTTATCGATGAAAGAGTCTAAAGACGGAAGTTTAATGAAGTCGAAGAACTCAAGTCTAAATTATAGAAGAAAATTACAAGACAAGTTCAACTTACATCGACAAATCCCGAGACGACGTCGAGAAAGACAAAGGATTTAAATCGAGTCGAGAAGAAAAGAAAGAAATAAGGAAGCACACATGCACTCCCCATTTCCCTATAAATACCCTCCTAATCATATTAGGAGGGTGGTTCGATAGTTTCATTTTTCATTTTTCTTTTCTTTCTAGTTTTTAGAAAGAGAAAGTTTCAAACTTTCTCTCACTAAGTTTAATCTTTTCTTTCAAGTTAAGCTTTCTTTAATCTTTGTATTTGGATCTTATTAATCACAAGTTCAAGTTAAGCTTTTTGTTCTTTAATCTCTTTCTACATTTCTTGGTTTTACTTTAATTTTTGATCCGAAAATATTATTTCATACGGATGATTTGATGATTTCGTGATTAAAAGGTTATTCTTTTTATTCCTACATAAGCTTTCAAACGGTTTAAGCTATAAGCTCTTTGTGCTTATTGGCTTATTTAATGTTTTTAGCTTATTGCTTTTCGGATTACTTAAAAGGTTTAGTCTTTTTAAAGTTTCTTCTAAAAGGTTTATGAATTTCGTATCTTATAAAGATTTCAAATTTATGCTATTTGAGTCAGTTAAGTTTTGGCTAATTGAGCTTATTGGAACTGCTTATTGAAACTTTGGCTAATTTTCATTTTTGGATTACTTGTTGGTGTTCATCGCAATATTGAGGGTTTTGCACATTCCGACGAGAAGCTTGTTTGTATCGCAATAACCCTTAAGGGTTTTACTTTGCGATCACTTGGTTTATCCCCCTTATTCCGATCTGGGATTGCGATCGCTCATTGCGATCGCATATTCCGACGGGTCTTAAGGTTTCCTTAAGTCGAAACGCTGCCCAAATTTTGTTAACAACATTCCGATACTCTCATTCCGATACTAGAACATTGCGACAGAATCATATTCCGACAGAAGAGGTTTTCATACATTCCGATAGAACAACATTGTATTCCGATTTGGACATTTCGATGGTTACTAACATGGATTATTCCGATGGACTTACTTTGTTATTCCGATGGGTTTGATTGCTTTACATTCCGACAGATTTGTTTTAAATTTATTCCGATCTAAAAAGTTCTAAGTTTTTAGTTTTAACAAAGTTTTTAGTTTTAACAAAGTTTTAAGTTTTAAGTGTTTTTCTAAAGAACTTTTAATCTAATTTTTTAAAAGCTTTAATTTTACTCAACAACATTTTCATACTTGCTTTTAGATTAAAATAGATAACCAGACCATTTTATTTGTCCACCAAGAACAAATGAGTCACACTAATTAACGATAATCAATTCGAAAAGACTTGGAACGAAATTATTTTATACTTGGGTAAAATCTTGTATTAATTTTACGTTTTCATCATTATTTTTACGCTTTCGTCAGTAATTTTACGTTTTCGTCAATAATTTTACGTTTTCGTCAGTAATTTTACGTCTTCGTCAGTAAATTTACGTTTTGGTCAGTATTTTTACGTTTTTGTCAGTATATTTACGTTTTCGTCAATATTTTTACGTTTTCATTAGTATTTTTACGTTTTCGTCAGAATTTTTAGGTTTTTATCAATAAATTTACGTTTTTCTTAGTAAATTTATATTTTAGTCAGTGAACATACGTTTTCGTCAGTAAACTTACATTTTCATCAGTAATTTTACGTTTTCGTCATTATTTTAACTAGGGTGAGCATGGGGCGGTTTTATGCTAAAACCAAAAACCAAACCGTAAACTTCGGTTTTTACATGTCGCAAACCATTTGATTTCGGTTTTTTCGGATTCGGCTTTTCGGTTTTTTCTTTGTAGCGATTCGGTTTCGGTTTTTATTTCGGTTTTTTTCTCTTTTGATTTTACGCATTGGGTTTCATATTTACAGATAACCGCATCAATAGTCAATCACGTTCGACACAAACTAAACTCATCATAATTGCAAGTTGCAACCAACAATAATAGTTTCAATAAGTTACATACGTTACAATAATAGCAATATTAGTTACCATCGAATTATATAAAACCAAAAACTGATAAAAAAATAATAAAATTCTTATATAGCAATCACAAATCTAACAAAATTTAGGTAAAAAAAATCATAATCAGTTATTTTAATATCTTACATAAATGTATAATTGAACAAAAAAACAAGAACTAAACAATTAGAAATATCAAATATATAACTATTTAAAGATATAAAAATATTTCAATTTTGTAGACCTAAGTGGGGCGGTGTGGTTTTTTGGGTTCGGTTTTATACATTCAACCAAAAACCGCAACAAACATTCGGTTTTCAAAAATGTGCAAACCATCTTTCGGTTTTCCAATTGGGGCGGGTTTTTGGGTGCGGCTTTTTTCGGTTTTTCGGTTTTTCAGTTTTATGCTCACCCCTAATTTTAACGTTTTCGTCAATAATTTTAAGTTTTCTTCAGTAAAATTACTGATGAAAACGTAAAATTCCTGACGAGATCTTAAGATTACTAACGAAAACTTAAAATTACTAAAGAAAACATAAGTTTACTGTAAAAAACGTAAGTTTACTGACGACAACGTAAGTTTACTGATGACAACGTAAGTTTACTGACGAAAACAGAAGTGTACTGGCGAAAACGTAAGTTTACTGGCGAAAACGTAAATTTACTGACGAAAACGTAAGTTTACTGACGAAAACGAAAGTTTACAGACGAAACGTAAGTTTACAGACGAAAACGTAAGTTTGCAGACGCAAACGTAAGTTTACTGACGAAAACGTAAAATTACTGACGAAAACGTAAGTTTACTGGCGAAAACGTAAGTATACTGACAAAGCGTAAATTGACTGACGAAAACGTAAGTAACTAACGAAAACGTAAAATTACTGACGAAAACGTAAGTTTACTGACGAAAACGTAAGTTTACAGACGAAAACGTAAGTTAACAGACGAAAACGTAAGTTAACAGACGAAAACGTAAAATTACTGACGAAAACGTAAGTTTACTGGCGAAAACGTAAGTATACTGACAAAAACGTAAGTTTACTGGCGAAAACGTAAGTTTACTGACGAAAACGTAAGTTTGCTGACGAAAACGTAAGTTTGCTGACGAAAACGTAAGTTTACTGACGAAAACGTAAGTTTACTTACGAAAACGTAAGTTTACTTACGAAAACGTATATTTAGTGACGGAAACATAAAATTACTGACGAAAACGTTAACTTACTGACGAAAACGTAAAACTACTGACGAAAACGTAAAATTACTGACGAAAACGTAGTTTATTGGCGAAAACGTAGTTTACTGGCGAAAACGTAAAAATACTGTCAAAAACGTAAAAATATTGAAAAAAATTTAAATTTAGTGAAGAAAACGTAAAAATACTGAAGAAAAACGCTATAACGACGAAAACGCGAAAAAACTGACAAAACTTAAGGGTGTGTTTAGTTGGAGAAAAATCCCCCACTTTCATAGAAAAAATTTCATTTGAAATGGAAAAATATAAAACATGTTTAGTCCATCTTTTTTCATATTTTTCAAAAATCAAGAAATTTTCATTTTCTAATTTTACATACTAGACGAGTACCCGCGCATAGCGGCGGAAATTCCTAGCGGCCCATAGTTAACGATATATAATATGGTGGTAAATGTTTTGTGTATTTCCGATAACGTTATATTTAACAGCATTAGGAAATTCTTATTATAATGATAAGATATAATTGCCAAATGCCATGCATAGCGACAAGAATGTAAATTTTTCGTCAAAAATGCCTAAAGTTCATTAAAAATAGTTTCAAATCATACCATTGTTATTTTCATGTCAAAATTAAGTTCAAGACCAAATGTATATTTTCATCAAGTCCAAATTAAAAAAGATAATTATACACAACATGTTAAATCTATAAATAAGATACTACAAGTATCTCGGTAGCTTTAAGTTAATAAAAAATAAAAGATCTTGAGAAAAGAATTTTGATATTTAGAACTTAACAGGTAGGATACCGCGCTTCGCTGCGGGTGTTTTGGTTGCGTTAGTTGTAGCGTATGTATGGTACGAACGTGGAACGACAACGAACAACAGTTAAGGAAAATGTGTACATTGGAAAGTAATGTAAACAGTTTAGTACTAACATATGTAAACCATTTGTTCTGGAAAAAGTGCACAAATTTTCACACATGACACTCATAGCAAATATTAGAATCCAAATACTATGTTTTGATATGCTACATTCTCAGTATCTATTATGGTAACCTTCACTTGGACACACAGACTGCACATCCATTTCTAGTAATCTTTTGCTTTTATTTGCAGCATAAGACACCTATTTTTTCTCTTGTGGATGTATCCCTGGAGTCAAAGCGCCACATCAGTTAGCCATTTTACCCGTATGCATTTTGAGTCAAACCGCTTTGTTCTTGTTTCAGTCCTACTCTACATCGCTTCTTCCATAACAGACCATTGGTAAACTCAAAAATCAATTTTTGTAGTCCGTCTGAATTGTGTGTACAAATTAAAGAAGGCAGGCTAAAAACCGCTTTTTGAAGCACCGCAAAAGATCAAAGAAGGTATTTGTTCATTTATTTTGTTAATGTATTTTGGATTTTGTTATTGGATATGTTTACTATTTATGTTTACTATTTGTGAAGTGGAAATAAGGTGAGGGTTTTTTAAATTTTATACATGTTTGTTTAACCTCTATTGGAAATAAGAATGTGGTTTGACTTTCATGGTAAATTATGCTATTTTTAACCAATATGAGGTTTGTTAGTTATGTCATATACTCATTATTAAAAAAATGATATTCTTAATGTAAAACCTCTGTTTTTACCCTCATTGACTCTGTCAACTGTAGTACTATTTATATTTGGAATTTACATAATTTCACTTTTATATGAATTATTAATTATCATATACCTATTGTCATACTACCTTTCATATTTATTTTATATATATATATGAACCTTTAGTCATTATTGACTACCTTGGCAATTGACTGACCACTTGATTGAATAGCATATGAACCTTTAGTCATTTGTTGACTACCTTGGCAATTGACTGGCCACTTGATTGGATAACACATGAACCTTTAGTCATTTGTTGACTACCTTGGCAATTGACTGGCCACTTGATTGAATAACACATGAACCTTTATTCATTTGTTGACTACCTTAGCAATTGACTGGCCCCTTGATTGAATAATGAAATTCATCACCTCAGTACATATTTGAGATAAAACTGTAACCTTACTTAATTTATTTTATTAAGTACTTGAATTATTTTTATATGTACATATTTACATATAATACTTAAAAGGATTAAATGCCTAAGCACTTTAAAAACAATGTATATTATTTTACATTGTCACCTATTTACTTTAATAAAGTAAATTAATTTTAGTAATGTATTTAATAATACACTTTCACTAAGTTATCTAAAAGCTTCAACAAAAATACCTACAACACAACAAGTACCTATAATAATATACAATGACTATTATTATCATACAACACTTGGCAAAATTTACCCAAAACCCTTCCCATGCCTAATATGTATCGTGTGTATGTATGCATGCATGCATTACCATCATTTGCTATCTACCCTACAAGTAATCATGTTTATTCCACTAACACACTAACCTAACCATGCTTTTGCTTACACAAAGCATACTTAGTCACTTACACACTCAAACCCCATGCATACTACTATGCCATGTAAGAACTTGTCCCCCATTTGACTTAGCAAACCACACGGTTGGAACCAAAAATGGAAAAGGAAGGAGTTGCTAGTTTTTGCCACATGTTGAAATCAACCAAGGAGTATCCCAACTAGATACATCATATCTAGGATATATCTTTAGTACTAGGTACCAAGATCACATTTGATCTTTCTCTTTCTTCTTAAGCCGAAACAAACACACAACACACAACACATTATATTTTCCAATCTCACTTCACTCTTTCTCTCTAAAACCTACGGCTAAACATCCCAAACCACCATTTTCAAACCTTCAAGATTTACTACTACTCCTATACTATGTCTTCTACAACCTAAAGATTAATCCTAAGCTCAACCTACAAGAAACCTTGATCATTGAAGCAAGAACAAGAGCCCTAGAAGACTCCTTGAAGCCCACGGCATGTTTGCATCTTCCTAGACCTCCATTGTTGAAAGCTTGTCACTTGTTTCTATCTATTCTAATATCATCCCTAAACCTAACTAAACAAGTAAGTCCAAGTTAAAACCTACCTTTTCTAATACATTACATTTAAATATATTGATGTGTACATGTTTATTTTGGTAAAGTTAACATTTAAACAAGTATGGAAACCCTAAAAACCTAAGTAAAACCCACGGCTCATTTTTATATATGACAAAACTTGATGTAAAAACTTGTCAACCTTGAAGAACATATCAACATGACCTTGTTTAACTTATAAAATCATGAAAACCTAACCATGCAAATAATTTGGGACGTGAGCTTTAAGCTCATATTATGATTTTGAGTGATCTTGTAATATTATATAACTAGAAATAATAGCTTCATGTTATTAGGTGCCTTAAAATATTAAGATCACTACTAGGCCTCATAAGATTAGTTTAAGCTCACTATAATACTTTGCCTAGATAAATAATCATTTTTATTAAATAAATGTTTTATAAGACTCTTAGTGTCAAAAATATGATTTTATAAAGTTGCATGTTAAAAATATAGATCTATGATTATTTTGGATTTAAATGATAGATCTAAGAAGCTTTGGACTAAAATAGTATATATATAAACTTTCGGGTTAAAAATGGCATAAATAATACTTTCGGACTAAAATGTAATTTTAGTAAGAAAAAGGGATCTAAATGAATAAGTGTAGAACTTGGTATTTCAAAAACATAAACTTTAATCCACTTTTAAAAATATGCCGAGAGTCCAAGGGTGTGTTTTGAACATATCCGAAACTTTGTAAAGTTAAAAAGGACTAAAAAGAGATTACTAAAATATTAGGGTAAGTTGTGTAAACTTTGGAAAGCCTAAGGACTACTTTGGACACAAGCCGTGACATAATATTAACCCTAGGGACTAAAAGTGTCAAGTTACTAAACTTAATAAAACACTAAGCAACCCTAGGGACTAAACCTGCCTAAAGCCGAAACCTAAACAAGCCCTAGGGGGCATAAATGTAACTTATAATAAACCCTATTACTAGCCGAAACTATAGGGACTAAAACTGCCATTAAGTGAAACTATTATAAGCCCTAGAATATGCCGCATACTATAGGGACCAAAATTGACATTATATGAAACTTTAAGGAACCCTAGTTACACGTGTAACTAGGAGGGACCAAAACTGTAAATACTTGAAAGATTTAGAAACCCTAGGGGTATAAAAGTAATTTAATCGCGAGTATCCGTTTTTTTAAAAGGACAAAAACGTATTTTTATACAATTATTACGAACCTTAAAATCTTATATATTTTAAGTCATTATTTAAACGTAAAACTTAAATAAATGTAACAATTATTATTTTTCAAACCTATAACTTAATAAATGTAAATCTTATGTAAACTTGGATTTTAAATAAATGTTATACATTTATAAACCTTATTTATATATTAAATATAAATTGTAAATGGTTAACTTATAAAATAAATATATTAATTATATTTATTTTCCTATCACTTTAAACGTATATAAAACCATCCTATATGAATACTTAAAGTGTTTTATAAACAACGTAAGTACAAAATATTAATTAAGTGAATTAATTAATTAAACCTTATTATTTATTTTATACCTAAAATAAATACTATTAGAACTTGTACTACGACGAACAAATTACAAGTATTGTAATTAAATACTTAAACCCGTTTAAACATGTACAGATTAATTCTGGAACCTTTATGCATTATGTTAATGCAATTACTGAGACCTTGTAATTATTTAGGTCGTTGACTGTATCGTGAGCATCCTTATCAGATTTATCTTCTGACCTATTGCTGTACTACTGAGGTGAGTTCATGGCCCCACTTTATATATTGACAACTTTTAAATCTTTTAATGGGGAAGAAAACATGCAACATATTTGATTTTATGGACATAGATTGAACTGTGAAACCTTTGATTACCATGCCTATTGTAGATGAACAGCATGACCCGTGCATCCGAAACTGTTAGAATTATTGAATTACCTGAATGTTATAAATAGATCTATTTGGGATTGACCGTCCCCATCTGGGTGAGTCATGCTCACTGTGCCTCGGCCGGGACAACAGATGTTTCACATGTCAGCACTTATTTTTGTTCTGGGTGCCTTATATGGCGAAGGGTCCTTATCTGTTAAGGACTTAACTGTCAAGTTTCAGTTTCGGGCAATATGGAAATGTAATCACTTTTAAGTATTATTGCTTTGTGCATTACTACTTCTGGGAATATCTACTGTCCAAACTTAACTTAATTAAACCTGTGAATTCACCAACTTTATGTTGACTTTCTAAGCATGTTTTCTCAGGTAACTGAAGCAGGTAATGGTGTGCATGAAGTCAAGCATCATGATAGATTGCATTTATAGAGCTCATATGGGGTTTTATAAATTGGGAATAAATTCAAACTTTTAGACAATGTTAAAGACTACTGTAATACTATTTGCACTTTCAATCATGTAATAAATGTAAGGATAATCTTTTATCTGTTGCTCTATATTATGTTTCTTGTTGATCCACCTACGTGACACCCAAATATTATTTTCCGCTGCGTTGACTCAATTTGGGGGTGTCACAGAAATGGTATCAGAGCGATAGTTATAGAGAATCAGAACCAAGTTTAAAATAAATTTAAAAATAAAATTTTTATATAATCTGAACTATAACTGCTTCAAAAATCTTTTGGGATTTTCGGGACTAGAATAGTTAAGCATATAGACCGTAGAGCATACATCGATTGTGTGATTGCCTATGCATTGATTATTAACATCCGGTTAATTAATCTTATAAGTATTAACGTAACCTTTAGCATGGCGAGTGTTAAATGGCATTATTATATACTTTTAAATTATATTTCTCAAAAATTTTAACTTGAGTAAGTTTATACTTATATCAATTAAAACTATATTACTTTCAGATTTATCATGACTTTGCCTACTGATACACCTGTTGTCGTATCTCCGACGACCGTCTTGTGTGGATGGTTATCTGCTAGTGACTCCGGTGATAGTCACGCATCTGTCGACGCTGCATCCATTGAGGCGCTTATTTCTTCACCACCTGTTTCCCCCGCTGGGGAAGAGGTCCAGCCTCCTACTGTTACACCACCTGTACCCCTCGTGACTGTACTACGAGAGCATGCACCCGAGTCTCTGCCACCTCGTAAGAGGAGGTACGAGGCACCTCTCGATTCCACCTTTGAGATCGGTGAGGGCTCCCGGGCCAGACATGCTGATCCTGTCCAGGCCCAGATCACGGCACTTGCCGCACGTCAGGCCCAGGACGTAGCAGACATTCTTGCTCTGCTAGCGGCCGGACAGACTGAGCGCACTGTTCTACAGCAGCACCAGGACCTTTTATCGTGGACCGTGAGCTCAGAGGCACACGCTGCCCGAGGAGTGTGGTCGACTACTTATCATTCTCTCCAGTGGTTGCTGGATGAGAACGAGTTCCTTCGAGAGCAGATCTACCTACTGCAGAGTCAGCAGACAGAGACTCATACCGCCCTTATGACCATGGAGCAGACTCTTGCCATATTCTTCGACCTCCAGGATGTCCGCCATCAGGGGTTGACGTCAGAGACCGCTCATCTCCGGGGAGTTCAGCAGACTCTCAGAGACCAGTTCCGTGAGGCACTCCGACTGCTCAGAGAGACCAGGACTGCTATGACCGTGATGCAGGATGCCATGCAGGCACCGGCTCTCTCATCTCCGCCTGTGGCGCCAGCCGTATCCGAGGAGTCAGTTAGGCATCAGTAGATTAGATGTGCTAGATCTTTTGTACATCATGATAAGCTATTAGGGTTGCACCCCGGCTATCATGATATAGGATCTCTTGTATTTATACTTTTCTTTAGTCAGTTGTATTCCTGCACTGTACTATTTAGATTAGGGATTCATAGATGATGTACTTAGATTTCATGTACCACCATCCCAGACAGGCGGGTTGTGGTCTGTCTTGGATTAGGTTGTGCATTTTGTACTGTATTCCTATTCTAGACTTATGGCATGTACTCATTAACTTTTGTTATATCCGTACTGTATTATATTGTGAACTTTAAACAGGTTATCCAATTTGTTGCAAAGTATATGCATGAAATTCCTTTTCGTGTAATTATATAAAACTGTGCTAACACCTTGAACTAATGATTTCATTTTTTTGTATAATTATAGAAAAATGGTAAACACTAGAACGAACCCCGTCAATGCCGAGACTGCCCAAAACGTCACTGCTGCCCAATTAAGGGAAATGATTGACCAAGGCATCGCATCTGCGATGGCTGCCAGCAGGAACGTAGATGACAGTCAAAATTCCAACAACCGCCGGAATAATCAGACCACCAGGGGTTGCTCTTACCCCGACTTCTTGAAATGTAAACCTTCCTATTACAAGGGCAAAGAAGGAGTGGTGGAACTGATGCAGTGGTTTGAGAGGATGGAAACGGTATTTCGCATCAGTGATTGTGTAGAAGAGAACAAAGTGAGGTTTTCCGCCTGCACCCTACTTGAGAGTGCTCTTACTTGGTGGAACTCTGTTGTTGCTACTCTTGGACACGATGCTGCCTATGCTCTCAACTGGACTGAGTTGAAAGAGAGGATGACTGAGAAATACTGCCCAAGGGGAGAAATGAAGAAGCTGGAGATCGAGTTATGGGATCTTAGATGCAAGAACAATGACATCACTGCGTACAACCAAAGGTTCCAAGAGTTGACCCTAATGTGCGTCAGGATGTTTGTAGAGGAGGATGAAAATATTGAGAAGTACGTGGGTGGACTCCCAGACGCCATTCACGACAGCGTGCTCGCATCTCGACCTACTACCGTCGAGAGTGCCATTGAGTTCGCTACTGAGTTGATAAACAAAAGAGTCCGCACCCTATCTGAGAGGCAGACTGACAACAAGCGAAAGGCAGACGAGCACTTCCGCTATCAGCACCAACAGCATCCTAAGAAGCAGAATGCTGGGCAAGTTTACAGTGCTACTATTGTAGGAACTAACTCGTACGGAGGCACCAAACCTTTGTGCTCAAAGTGCAACTATCATCATACTTTTGATAGCCCTTTTCAGACCTTCTACAGATGTGGACAAGTAGGTCACTTTGCTAAAACCTGTCGAGTTAATGTTGTCACCCAGGCCCGACCCACTCAAAACACTGGAAACTACAACAACAGGGGTGGGTACAATGCCCGTGGGAACGGGAATGGACAGCAGGGGAACCGCAATGCTACTGGAGGAAACAACAATGGACCCAAGAAGGGAGTTGTGTGCTACGAGTGTGGAGCACCAGGACACACGAGACCAGGTTGCCCTAAGCGGGCAAGCCAGAACAAGAACAGTGGAGGAGCTTCATCTAGAGTGTACGTGGTCGGCAATGCAAAAGCCAACCCCGATTCAAATTTCGTAACTGGTACGTTTCTATTGAACAATCGTTATGCATCTGTCTTATTTGATACTGGAGCAGACCGAAGTTTTATATCCACTGAATTTAGTCAGGTACTAGAAGTTGTCCCTACAAGCTTAGATCACCATTACTCTGTAGAATTAGCTGACGGTAAAATTGTAGATGCTGACACTATCATTAGAGGTTTCACCTTAAATCTTTCCAAACACCCGTTCAACATTGACCTTATCCCTGTAAACCTTGGTAGTTTTGATATTATTATCGGCATGGACTGGTTAGCAAGATACCGCGCAGTCATTGTTTGTGACGAGAAGTTAGTCCGTATTCCATGGGGAAACGAAACTCTAATCATTCGAGGTGACGATAACACCGACCTCGCTGACACTAGACTTAGTGTTATCTCTTGTACCAAAGCTCAGAAATATTTGTTGAGAGGATGTCCTATCTTCTTGGCCCATATTTCTCGAACAGATGAAGAAGAAAAACCCGAGAAGAAGCAAATCAAGGACGTACCCATTGTCCGAGATTTTCCAGAAGTCTTTCCTGATGAGTTGCCAGGCTTACCACCGACTCGACAAGTGGAATTTCAAATTGATTTGATTCCCGGAGCAGCACCTGTAGCTAAAGCTCCATACCGGTTGGCACCATCAGAGATGAAGGAATTAGCTGAGCAACTTCAAGAACTGTCTGACAAAGGATTCATACGACCCAGTTCCTCACCATGGGGAGCTCTTGTGTTATTTGTCAAAAAGAAAGATGGTTCTTTTCGAATGTGCATCGATTACATAGAGCTGAATAAGTTAACTGTGAAGAATCGTTATCCGCTTCCTCGCATTGACGACCTATTTGACCAACTGCAAGGGTCAAGTGTGTACTCCAAGATTGACTTGAGATCTGGATACCACCAGCTACGAGTCAGGGAGGAAGATATTCCAAAGACAGCTTTTAGAACCCGTTACGGCCATTACGAATTCCAGGTTATGCCATTTGGGTTGACCAATGCACCAGCTATTTTCATGGACCTTATGAACCGTGTGTGCAGACCCTAGCTGGATAAATTCGTGATAGTCTTCATCGACGACATACTCATTTATTCTAAGAACGAACAAGAACATGGGGAACATCTTGCACAAGTACTAAAGGTACTCAAGGAGGAGCAGCTCTATGCCAAATTCTCTAAATGTGAATTTTGGATTCCTAGAGTGCAATTCCTTGGTCATGTCATCGATTGTGACGGTATTCATGTGGATCCAGCAAAGGTCGAATCTGTCAAGGATTGGGTATCTCCTAAATCACCGACGGAGATCCGCCAATTTTTAGGCCTTGCTGGATACTACCGTAGATTCATTGAAGATTTTTCCAAGATAGCCAAACCGATGACCAAACTTACACAGAAGGGAATACAGTTCGAATGAGGAGAGAAGGAAGAATCAGCTTTCCAACTGATCAAGCAGAAGTTATGCAGTGCACCTATACTGGCCTTGCCTGAAGGCAACGATGATTTCGTTGTATACTGTGATGCCTCGCACAAAGGCTTAGGAGCCGTATTGATGCAGAGGATGAAAGTGATTGCCTACGCTTCAAGGCAGTTGAAGAAGCATGAGAATAATTACACCACTCACGATCTAGAACTTGGATCCGTAGTTTTTGCTCTCAAAATCTAGAGGCATTACCTATACGGAACAAAGTGCACAGTGCATACTGACCACAAAAGTTTGCAACACATATTGGATCAGAAGGAGTTGAACATGAGACAACGCCGTTGGATTGAGTTACTGAGTGACAACGACTGCGAGATCAAATACCACCCGGGAAAAGCAAACGTGGTTGCTGATGCTTTAAGTCGTAAGGAAACGGACCCTCCTATGAGAGTTCGGGCAGTGGTGATGACAATCAGTTTGGATCTACCCAACCAAATTTTAGAAGCTCAGACTCAAGCCCAATTGCCTGAAAACCTCGTGAAGGAAGATGTCGGGGGAATGCTCAGAACTGATCTTAGCAAAGAAAAGTTAGAACCTAGAGCAGACGGAACCCTATGCCTTCACGGACGAAGTTGGTTACCCTGTTATGGAGATTTGAGGAACTTGATCATGCACGAATCTCATAAGTCTAAATATTCTATACATCCTGGATCTGAAAAGATGTATCAGGATATGAAGAAGTTATATTGGTGGCCGAATATGAAAGCCAACATTTCCACCTACGTTCAGAAATGTTTGACCTGTGCTCGTGTCAAAGCAGAACACCAGAGACCATCGGGTTTACTTGTACAACCCAAGATACCGGAATGGAAATGGGAAGACATCACTATGGACTTTGTTACCAAACTCCCAAAGTCATCTCACGGTTACGATACCATATGGGTAATCGTCGATCGACTCACCAAGTCCGCTCATTTCCTGCCGATTAGGGAGAATGATCCCCTTCGCCTACTGATACACCTGTTGTCGTATCTCCGACGACCGTCTTGTGTGGATGGTTATCTGCTAGTGACTCCGGTGATAGTCACGCATCTGTCGACGCTGCATCCATTGAGGCGCTTATTTCTTCACCACCTGTTTCCCCCGCTGGGGAAGAGGTCCAACCTCCTACTGTTACACCACCTGTACCCCTCGTGACTGTACTACGAGAGCATGCACCCGAGTCTCTGCCACCTCGTAAGAGGAGGTACGAGGCACCTCTCGATTCCACCTTTGAGATCGGTGAGGGCTCCCGGGCCAGACATGCTGATCCTGTCCAGGCCCAGATCACGGCACTTGCCGCACGTCAGGCCCAGGACGTAGCAGACATTCTTGCTCTGCTAGCGGCCGGACAGACTGAGCGCACTGTTCTACAGCAGCACCAGGACCTTTTATCGTGGACCGTGAGCTCAGAGGCACACGCTGCCCGAGGAGTGTGGTCGACTACTTATCATTCTCTCCAGTGGTTGCTGGATGAGAACGAGTTCCTTCGAGAGCAGATCTACCTACTGCAGAGTCAGCAGACAGAGACTCATACCGCCCTTATGACCATGGAGCAGACTCTTGCCATATTCTTCGACCTCCAGGATGTCCGCCATCAGGGGTTGACGTCAGAGACCGCTCATCTCCGGGGAGTTCAGCAGACTCTCAGAGACCAGTTCCGTGAGGCACTCCGACTGCTCAGAGAGACCAGGACTGCTATGACCGTGATGCAGGATGCCATGCAGGCACCGGCTCTCTCATCTCCGCCTGTGGCGCCAGCCGTATCCGAGGAGTCAGTTAGGCATCAGTAGATTAGATGTGCTAGATCTTTTGTACATCATGATAAGCTATTAGGGTTGCACCCCGGCTATCATGATATAGGATCTCTTGTATTTATACTTTTCTTTAGTCAGTTGTATTCCTGTACTGTACTATTTAGATTAGGGATTCATAGATGATGTACTTAGATTTCATGTACCACCATCCCAGACAGGCGGGTTGTGCTCTGTCTTGGATTAGGTTGTGCATTTTGTACTGTATTCCTATTCTAGACTTATGGCATGTACTCATTAACTTTTGTTATATCCGTACTGTATTATATTGTGAACTTTAAACAGGTTATCCAATTTGTTGCAAAGTATATGCATGAAATTCCTTTTCGTGTAATTATATAAAACTGTGCTAACACCTTGAACTAATGATTTCATTTTTTTGTATAATTATAGAAAAATGGTAAACACTAGAACGAACCCCGTCAATGCCGAGACTGCCCAAAACGTCACTGCTGCCCAATTAAGGGAAATGATTGACCAAGGCATCGCATCTGCGATGGCTGCCAGCAGGAACGTAGATGACAGTCAAAATTCCAACAACCGCCGGAATAATCAGACCACCAGGGGTTGCTCTTACCCCGACTTCTTGAAATGTAAACCTTCCTATTACAAGGGCAAAGAAGGAGTGGTGGAACTGATGCAGTGGTTTGAGAGGATGGAAACGGTATTTCGCATCAGTGATTGTGTAGAAGAGAACAAAGTGAGGTTTTCCGCCTGCACCCTACTTGAGAGTGCTCTTACTTGGTGGAACTCTGTTGTTGCTACTCTTGGACACGATGCTGCCTATGCTCTCAACTGGACTGAGTTGAAAGAGAGGATGACTGAGAAATACTGCCCAAGGGGAGAAATGAAGAAGCTAGAGATCGAGTTATGGGATCTTAGATGCAAGAACAATGACATCACTGCGTACAACCAAAGGTTCCAAGAGTTGACCCTAATGTGCGTCAGGATGTTTGTAGAGGAGGATGAAAATATTGAGAAGTACGTGGGTGGACTCCCAGACGCCATTCACGACAGCGTGCTCGCATCTCGACCTACTACCGTCGAGAGTGCCATTGAGTTCGCTACTGAGTTGATAAACAAAAGAGTCTGCACCCTATCTGAGAGGCAGACTGACAACAAGCGAAAGGCAGACGAGCACTTCCGCTATCAGCACCAACAACATCCTAAGAAGCAGAATGCTGGGCAAGTTTACAGTGCTACTACTGTAGGAACTAACTCGTACGGAGGCACCAAACCTTTGTGCTCAAAGTGCAACTATCATCATACTTTTGATAGCCCTTTTCAGACCTTCTACAGATGTGGACAAGTAGGTCACTTTGCTAAAACCTGTCGAGTTAATGTTGTCACCCAGGCCCGACCCACTCAAAACACTGGAAACTACAACAACAGGGGTGGGTACAATGCCCGTGGGAACGGGAATGGACAGCAGGGGAACCGCAATGCTACTGGAGGAAACAACAATGGACCCAAGAAGGGAGTTGTGTGCTACGAGTGTGGAGCACCAGGACACACGAGACCAGGTTGCCCTAAGCGGGCAAGCCAGAACAAGAACAGTGGAGGAGCTTCATCTAGAGTGTACGTGGTCGGCAATGCAAAAGCCAACCCCGATTCAAATTTCGTAACTGGTACGTTTCTATTGAACAATCGTTATGCATCTGTCTTATTTGATACTGGAGCAGACCGAAGTTTTATATCCACTGAATTTAGTCAGGTACTAGAAGTTGTCCCTACAAGCTTAGATCACCATTACTCTGTAGAATTAGCTGACGGTAAAATTGTAGATGCTGACACTATCATTAGAGGTTTCACCTTAAATCTTTCCAAACACCCGTTCAACATTGACCTTATCCCTGTAAACCTTGGTAGTTTTGATATTATTATCGGCATGGACTGGTTAGCAAGATACCGCGCAGTCATTGTTTGTGACGAGAAGTTAGTCCGTATTCCATGGGGAAACGAAACTCTAATCATTCGAGGTGACGGTAACACCGACCTCGCTGACACTAGACTTAGTGTTATCTCTTGTACCAAAGCTCAGAAATATTTGTTGAGAGGATGTCCTATCTTCTTGGCCCATATTTCTCGAACAGATGAAGAAGAAAAACCCGAGAAGAAGCAAATCAAGGACGTACCCATTGTCCGAGATTTTCCAGAAGTCTTTCCTGATGAGTTGCCAGGCTTACCACCGACTCGACAAGTGGAATTTCAAATTGATTTGATTCCCGGAGCAGCACCTGTAGCTAAAGCTCCATACCGGTTGGCACCATCAGAGATGAAGGAATTAGCTGAGCAACTTCAAGAACTGTCTGACAAAGGATTCATACGACCCAGTTCCTCACCATGGGGAGCTCTTGTGTTATTTGTCAAAAAGAAAGATGGTTCTTTTCGAATGTGCATCGATTACATAGAGCTGAATAAGTTAACTGTGAAGAATCGTTATCCGCTTCCTCGCATTGACGACCTATTTGACCAACTGCAAGGGTCAAGTGTGTACTCCAAGATTGACTTGAGATCTGGATACCACCAGCTACGAGTCAGGGAGGAAGATATTCCAAAGACAGCTTTTAGAACCCGTTACGGCCATTACGAATTCCAGGTTATGCCATTTGGGTTGACCAATGCACCAGCTATTTTCATGGACCTTATGAACCGTGTGTGCAGACCCTAGCTGGATAAATTCGTGATAGTCTTCATCGACGACATACTCATTTATTCTAAGAACGAACAAGAACATGGGGAACATCTTGCACAAGTACTAAAGGTACTCAAGGAGGAGCAGCTCTATGCCAAATTCTCTAAATGTGAATTTTGGATTCCTAGAGTGCAATTCCTTGGTCATGTCATCGATTGTGACGGTATTCATGTGGATCCAGCAAAGGTCGAATCTGTCAAGGATTGGGTATCTCCTAAATCACCGACGGAGATCCGCCAATTTTTAGGCCTTGCTGGATACTACCGTAGATTCATTGAAGATTTTTCCAAGATAGCCAAACCGATGACCAAACTTACACAGAAGGGAATACAGTTCGAATGAGGAGAGAAGGAAGAATCAGCTTTCCAACTGATCAAGCAGAAGTTATGCAGTGCACCTATACTGGCCTTGCCTGAAGGCAACGATGATTTCGTTGTATACTGTGATGCCTCGCACAAAGGCTTAGGAGCCGTATTGATGCAGAGGATGAAAGTGATTGCCTACGCTTCAAGGCAGTTGAAGAAGCATGAGAATAATTACACCACTCACGATCTAGAACTTGGATCCGTAGTTTTTGCTCTCAAAATCTAGAGGCATTACCTATACGGAACAAAGTGCACAGTGCATACTGACCACAAAAGTTTGCAACACATATTGGATCAGAAGGAGTTGAACATGAGACAACGCCGTTGGATTGAGTTACTGAGTGACAACGACTGCGAGATCAAATACCACCCGGGAAAAGCAAACGTGGTTGCTGATGCTTTAAGTCGTAAGGAAACGGACCCTCCTATGAGAGTTCGGGCAGTGGTGATGACAATCAGTTTGGATCTACCCAACCAAATTTTAGAAGCTCAGACTCAAGCCCAATTGCCTGAAAACCTCGTGAAGGAAGATGTCGGGGGAATGCTCAGAACTGATCTTAGCAAAGAAAAGTTAGAACCTAGAGCAGACGGAACCCTATGCCTTCACGGACGAAGTTGGTTACCCTGTTATGGAGATTTGAGGAACTTGATCATGCACGAATCTCATAAGTCTAAATATTCTATACATCCTGGATCTGAAAAGATGTATCAGGATATGAAGAAGTTATATTGGTGGCCGAATATGAAAGCCAACATTTCCACCTACGTTCAGAAATGTTTGACCTGTGCTCGTGTCAAAGCAGAACACCAGGGACCATCGGGTTTACTTGTACAACCCAAGATACCGGAATGGAAATGGGAAGACATCACTATGGACTTTGTTACCAAACTCCCAAAGTCATCTCACGGTTACGATACCATATGGGTAATCGTCGATCGACTCACCAAGTCCGCTCATTTCCTGCCGATTAGGGAGAATGATCCCCTTGCCAAACTAGCAAAGACGTACCTAAAGGAGATTATGACCAAACATGGAGTACCAGTGTCGATAATCTGTGATCGAGATGGTAGGTTCACGTCAAACTTTTGGAAGGCTTTTCAACGAGCCTTAGGTACCAATTTGGATATGAGCACTGCTTATCATCCACAGACTGATGGTCAAAGTGAATGAACCATCCAGACTCTAGAGGACATGCTACGAGCATGTGTGATTGATTTTGGAAATGGATGGGTTGACCATATTCCTTTAGTGGAATTCTCCTACAACAACAATTATCATGCCAGCATTAAGGTTGCCCCTTTTGAAGCATTGTACGGTCGCAAATGCCGTTCGCCTGTGTGCTGGGCAGAAGTAGGTGAATTTCAGCTCACTGGACCCGAGTTAATCCAGGAGACTACTGACAAGATCGTCCTCAACAGACAAAGAATTCAAGCTGCTCGCGATCGACAAAAGAGCTACGCGGACCTGAAACGCAAACCTATGCAATTTGAAGTTGGTGACCGTGTTATGCTCAAGGTATCACCTTGGAAGGGTGTTGTACGTTTTGGCAAACGTGGGAAACTGAATCCACGTTATGTTGGCCCTTTCAAAGTAATAGCCAGGATCGGGGAAGTAGCGTATCGTTTAGAGTTGCCCCAGCAGCTGAGTCGGGTACACTCTACCTTTCATGTTTCTAACCTAAAGAAGTGCTATGCTGAAGAACCATTGGCTATGCCATTGGAAGGAGTTCAAGTTGACGACAAACTCCAGTTTGTAGAAGAACCAGTAGAAATCATGGAGAGGATAGTTAAGAAGTTGAAACGCAGTCACATCCCGTTGGTCAAAGTACGTTGGAACTCTAGGAGAGGCCCTGAGTTCACTTGGGAACGAGAAGACTCGTTCAAGACCAAGTATCCACACTTGTTCACCTGACCAATGGCTTCATCTTAAGCTTTGAGGACAAAGCTAAAATAACGGGATGGTGCTGTAAAACCTCTGTTTTTACCCTCATTGACTCTGTCAACTGTAGTACTATTTAGATTTGGAATTTACATAATTTCACTTTTATATGAATTATTAATTATCATATACCTATTGTCATACTACCTTTCATATTTATTTTATATATATATGAACCTTTAGTCATTATTGACTACCTTGGCAATTGACTGGCCACTTGATTGAATAGCATATGAACCTTTAGTCATTTGTTGACTACCTTGGCAATTGACTGGCTACTTGATTGAATAACACATGAACCTTTAGTCATTTGTTGACTACCTTGGCAATTGACTGGCCACTTGATTGAATAACACATGAACCTTTAGTCATTTGTTGACTACCTTAGCAATTGACTGGCCCCTTGATTGAATAATGAAATTCATCACCTCAGTACATATTTGAGATAAAACTGTAACCTTACTTAATTTATTTTATTAAGTACTTGAATTATTTTTATATGTACATATTTACATATAATACTTAAAAGGATTAAATGCCTAAGCACTTTAAAAACAATGTATATTATTTTACATTGTCACCTATTTACTTTAATAAAGTAAATTAATTTTAGTAATGTATTTAATAATACACTTTCACTAAGTTATCTAAAAGCTTCAACAAAAATACGTACAACACAACAAGTACCTATAATAATATACAATGACTATTATTATCATACAACACTTGGCAAAATTTACCCAAAACCCTTCCCATGCCTAATATGTATCGTGTGTATGTATGCATGCATGCATTACCATCATTTGCTATCTACCCTACAAGTAATCATGTTTATTCCACTAACACACTAACCTAACCATGCTTTTGCTTACACAAAGCATACTTAGTCACTTACACACTCAAACCCCATGTATACTACTATGCCATGTAAGAACTTGTCCCCCATTTGACTTAGCAAACCACACGGTTGGAACAAAAAATGGAAAAGGAAGGAGTTGCTAGTTTTTGCCACATGTTGAAATCAACCAAGGAGTATCCCAACTAGATACATCATATCTAGGATATATCTTTAGTACTAGGTACCAAGATCACATTTGATCTTTCTCTTTCTTATTAAGCCAAAACAAACACACAACACACAACACATTATATTTTCCAATCTCACTTCACTCTTTCTCTCTAAAACCTACGGCTAAACATCCCAAACCACCATTTTCAAACCTTCAAGATTTACTACTACTCCTATACTATGTCTTCTACAACCTAAAGATTAATCCTAAGCTCAACCTAGAAGAAACCTTGATCATTGAAGCAAGAACAAGAGCCCTAGAAGACTCCTTGAAGCCCACGGCATGTTTGCATCTTCCTAGACCTCCAGTGTTGAAAGCTTGTCACTTGTTTCTATCTATTCTCATATCATCCCTAAACCTAACTAAACAAGTAAGTCCAAGTTAAAACCTACCTTTTCTAATACATTACATTTAAATATATTGATGTGTACATGTTTATTTTTGTAAAGTTAACATTTAAACAAGTATGGAAACCCTAAAAACCTAAGTAAAACCCACGGCTCATTTTTATATATGACAAAACTTGATGTAAAAACTTGTCAACTTTGAAGAACATATCAACATGACCTTGTTTAACTTATAAAATCATGAAAACCTAACCATGCAAATAATTTGGGACGTGAGCTTTAAGCTCATATTATGATTTTGAGTGATCTTGTAATATTATATAACTAGAAATAATAGCTTCATGTTATTAGGTGCCTTAAAATATTAAGATCACTACTAGGCCTCATAAGATTAGTTTAAGCTCACTATAATACTTTGCCTAGATAAATAATCATTTTTATTAAATAAATGTTTTATAAGACTCTTAGTGTCAAAAATATGATTTTATAAAGTTACATGTTAAAAATATAGATCTATGATTATTTTGGATTTAAATGATAGATCTAAGAAGTTTTGGACTAAAATAGTATATATATAAACTTTCGGGTTAAAAATGGCATAAATAATACTTTCGGACTAAAATATAATTTTAGTAAGAAAAAGGGATCTAAATGAATAAGTGTAGAACTTGGTATTTCAAAAACATAAACTTTAATCCACTTTTAAAAATATGCCGAGAGTCCAAGGGTGTGTTTTGAACATATCCGAAACTTTGTAAAGTTAAAAAGGACTAAAAAGAGATTACTAAAATATTAGGGTAAGTTGTGTAAACTTTGGAAAGCCTAAGGACTACTTTGGACACAAGCCGTGACATAATATTAACCCTAGGGACTAAAAGTGTCAAGTTACTAAACTTAATAAAACACTAAGAAACCCTAGGGACTAAACCTGCCTAAAGCCGAAACCTAAACAAGCCCTAGGGGGCATAAATGTAACTTATAATAAACCCTATTACTAGCCGAAACTATAGGGACCAAAACTGCCATTAAGTGAAACTATTATAAGCCCTAGAATATGCCGCATACTATAGGGACCAAAATTGACATTTTATGAAACTTTAAGGAACCCTAGTTACACGTGTAACTAGGAGGGACCAAAACTGTAAATACTTGAAAGATTTAGAAACCCTAGGGGTATAAAAGTAATTTAATCGCGAGTATCCGTTTATTTAAAAGGACAAAAACGTATTTTTATACAATTATTACGAACCTTAAAATCTTATATATTTTAAGTCATTATTTAAACGTAAAACTTAAATAAATGTGACAATTGTTATTTTTCAAACCTATAACTTAATAAATGTAAATCTTATGTAAACTTGGATTTTAAATAAATGTTATACATTTATAAACCTTATTTATATATTAAATATAAACTGTAAATGGTTAACTTATAAAATAAATATATTAATTATATTTATTTTCCTATCACTTTAAACGTATATAAAACCATCCTATATGAATACTTAAAGTGTTTTATAAACAACGTAAGTACAAAATATTAATTAAGTGAATTAATTAATTAAACCTTATTATTTATTTTATACCTAAAATAAATACTATTAGAACTTGTACTACGACGAACAAATTACAAGTATTGTAATTATATACTTAAACCCGTTTAAACATGTACAGATTGATTCTGGAACCTTTATACATTATGTTAATGCAATTACTGAGACCTTGTAATTATTTAGGTCGTTGACTGTATCGTGAGCATCCTTATCAGATTTATCTTCTGACCTATTGCTGTACTACTGAGGTGAGTTCATGGCCCCACTTTATATATTGACAACTTTTAAATCTTTTAATGGGGAAGAAAACATGCAACATATTTGATTTTATGGACATAGATTGAACTGTGAAACCTTTGATTACCATGCCTATTGTAGATGAACAGCATGACCCGTGCATCCGAAACTGTTAGAATTATTGAATTACCTGAATGTTATAAATAGATCTATTTGGGATTGACCGTCCCCATCTGGGTGAGTCATGCTCACTGTGCCTCGGCCGGGACAACAGATGTTTCACATGTCAGCACTTATTTTTGTTCTGGGTGCCATATATGGCGAAGGGTCCTTATCTGTTAAGGACTTAACTGTCAAGTTTCAGTTTCGGGCAATATGGAAATGTAATCACTTTTAAGTATTATTGCTTTGTGCATTACTACTTCTGGGAATATCTACTGTCCAAACTTAACTTAATTAAACCTGTGAATTCACCAACTTTATGTTGACTTTCTAAGCATGTTTTCTCAGGTAATGGTGTGCATGAAGTCAAGCATCATGATAGATTGCATTTATAGAGCTCATATGGGGTTTTATAAATTGGGAATAAATTCAAACTTTCAGACAATGTTAAAGACTACTGTAATACTATTTGCACTTTCAATCATGTAATAAATGTAAGGATAATCTTTTATCTGTTGCTCTATATTCTGTTTGCTGTTGATCCACCTACGTGACACCCAAATATTATTTTCCGCTGCGTTGACTCAATTTGGGGGTGTCACACTTAAATAGGTATCTATAAGCTTTTGACATGTGAAAATTTGTAGGTGTTAAAGAACAGGTGATAAACAACACAATTGCGTTTTGTTTGGCAAGAACAATGTTGGCTACTACAAAAAGCCACGTTTGTTTGTTCCAAGTGTTTTGCTTCACTGTTGTAACATGATTTGCTAATCTATTGTGTGCAAAGTTGATGTTTTTGGGATTTATTTCAATTTTATTGACCGTGTTCCAATCAAGAAATATCAAAATATGTGTGAAAGAGAGTTTAATGGATCACTTATTTACATGCTCGTTGAGTGATAAGAAATAGGCCTTGCATCCTAAACTAGAGAGTAGATCTCATCTTCGTCATTTGCTTGCTGAAAAAGTAGCAGTTTTGGGTTATTGTGCTGCAAAGGTAAATGATTGGGATTAGATTATAATGTTTATAATGTAAGTTATATGGTATTGAAAATGAATCATGAAATCTAGCTATAAAAATCAAGTTCTTTTTGCTGGTATTGGCCTAAGAAGTCGAAGTGAAATGACTTTGTCTTGGAAAAATACTATCTTTTTCCTGTGTGTTCTATAAGTTAAGGGATCGGTTTATTTAGTTTCTATTTTTTATGGGTGATGTTAATCACAATCTAGAAACTTTAAATGGTAATAACATGATTTGAAGTGTTTGTCTACTGATAACGGGCTTTTTTGTCTCTTTGTTGGTGCATTCTCGAAAACATGTAATCAACCTACTTGAACCCAAATGACGGGTTCGGTTAAAACTACCGAATAAACGTGCTCTGGCCTAACATTTCTGATATAAGGGTAAATATTTGAAAATGAGCATGATAAATAACTTACTTTTCAGATATTCTCCAGCTTTTGGGATTTTTAACACCTAAATCACCAAAACCATATTTTGAAATCGAGTGTTGCTTCTTCCGATCACGCTAATAACCAATCCAACCGAGTAATCTAGAAACGAAACAGAAAACAATAAGAAACCATCCGCTATGTTTTATATGCATTATAAAAAACATGAAATTTTGGAACTTACATATGTCTATTCTAAGCATGTACTAAATGTCACATCATTCAATAAGGTTTTCGACAATGAAACCTGAAAAAATATAAAACAAAATTAGCAAATTAAAATATTCAAAAACTTCTGTAACATGAATCATAGGCACGCTATGACATTAAGCTCATGTCCTATTTCACACTGTCCAAATAACAGTGGGGATCAGCTAAAAGTTGAACCTATGTTATTATAAATCGTTGAATGTTACAATGTTTAAGGTTGTCATATCTAATCTGTTTCTATCTATGATTCTGATGGGGTATAGCTTTATGTTTATTGTTTATTCCGTGTACATTACATGTGTGCAATACTTGCTATGTTTAAGGGTTGTTTGGATTTTTGTTTTTGGGCCAATCATCTCTTCAGTCAATGAAGTCGTTCTAGTCACCTACAAGGGATGTATGCTTCATCTGAACAAACTTTGCTTATAACAAATAAAGTTGCAACCTCAATGCATCATTTAATCAAAACTAACACTACAAGAAAAAGGGCTTTTTAGGAAGAACTTTTTTGGAACGCTAAAAAAAGTGTGCCAAATACGTGTATTTGGCACCGTTTGAATAATCATGCCAAAAAATGAGTATTTAGGACGGCTATTAAGAAACCGTTCCAAATATGTATGTATTTGGAACAGTTTGTAACAATGGTGCTAAATACATGTGAATTTGTAACGGTTTCATTTATCCGTGCCAAATACTTATGTATTTGAGACGGTCGGTACCGTAAGAGCCAAATACTTATACGTATTTAGGACGGTTTACATGTTTTGTGTCCAATAATTGTGTATTTGGAACAACTTTTTTAGAGTATGTAAAATAGTAATAATTCTTTTAGAGTATGTAAAAAATTAATGTATATATTGATAACATTTTTTTATAAAATGTTTCGAGTGCATATAGGAAATATCTTTTACGACCTGGCCCAAATAGGTATTTCGTCTCGCATGTGTTCATAATAGTTTTCTTCTTTCACTTTTCGATGAGTTGTTGTTTCATAACGTAATTTTTTTCTTTCAGTTCTGAGATCAAAAGAGATTCATATTATACATGAAAACATGTAAAAAATGAGCAGAGGTCGTTACTCACGAATAGCAAGTGTGTGAATTAAAATATGACACATAACTGAGGCATCCTGTGACTATTTTCAACCCGCACGTTCTGTTGACCAATCTAAATATGTAACTCGCGATTTAAACCGTGATATATATGACAATATCACATGCTTACCACTAAGGTTTTTTACGATTACATTCATATATAATAACTCGAAATATTTATAATTACCAAGATATAACGTATACTTTTTGTTTAAGGTTGAGTCATCGAGTTATAGGTTCGATCACCGGATCAACTTGGTCAAGTTATCGGGTTACGAGATCGACTACCGGGTAAACATGGTTGGGTCATCAGGTTACAGGTTCTACCACCAGGTCAACTCGGTCGAGTCACCGGGTTAACTCGACCGAGCCACTGGCTCAACTAATCGAGTCATTGGACACGGGTTCGACCATCAGATCAACCTAGTCGAGTGTCCCTTTCACTTATTGGACCATCGGATCATAAGATCGACCATCGAGTCAACCTGATCGAGTCACTAACTCATTGATTTGACTAACAAGTCAATCTGGTCGAGTCACCGAATTGTCGGTTCAACCACCGAAGCAATTAGCATATTATTAAATATTTGCCGTTAGGCAACTTCCGGAACTATGAGCGAGTACACACATCTAATTATAATAAAAAAAAGGCTTGACACCGTATTTGTGTATACTCTTATTTACAATACATATATTTGCTCAAAAAGCCCCCTTAATCATTTACAGCCCCCCTTCAAATCAATGTCAATGCAATCCCGATTTTCTCTCCACCCATATCGTAACAGTGATTTGCAATTGAAAAGATCCTTAATATATATCATATGATTCACGTCCTTGATTTCCCAAAAAATTATCAAACGTCATAAGAAATGAAGTGCTTCTGCTACCAAAGATTTATTATTTTTAGGTATGAATTCAATAATCTTCAATATTCAATTGATTGTGTATGATCTATGCGTGATTTCGGCAACTGATAATTGATCATTTGGTGATATATTTGTTTACTTGATATTTTATATGTGTTGAACTTATGTTTTTCGATTGGTAGACTACTGTGTTTGGTTGATAATCAATCTTAGATAATTAAAGTATCTTCAAGTGTGATCAATTCATGTTTTTGTTTCGCATTTCAATTCGTAGACTATTATGTTTGTTTGAAAATCATTCTTAAATAATTGAAGTTTCATCAAGTCAGATGACAATATGACAACATTTAACCACTTACATATTTAGGAGAAACATTGACATTTAGATGATCTCGGCATGCTTTAAAATTTGTAGTTAACCTAAGAAAACGCATATAAACATTATTCTTCAATGATTTGCCTAAGACCTATAAGTGAATAATCTATGTGAATGTCTTTGTGGGCCTGTTGCATTTGGTATGTTGCCAAAGTCAAAGGTCTGCTGCAATTTTTTGTGATGTCTACGTGGACCTGTTGCAAATAATATGTGTGAATGTTTTGTGCCTGCTAATTTTCAGAGATGGTTGTTTGGAGCAGTGCTTTTGGCATTTCAGTGGTGTAGGTACCTCTGGTCCTGTATTTGTAGGTTTGTCAAGGGGTTTATCTTTGTTCTAAATAACATATGTTGACTTTCAAAAGTATTGGGTATTCAAGTAATGGTTTCGTAGACCATGGACCCATGGTATGTTTGGATCGAAACAATGACCAAACAAAAGGCCATAGAACTGAAAATAATTAAAAGAAATAAAACCACCATGGGGACCATAAGACTTTAACTTCCAAACAAATATGAGCAGGTTAGATATAATTTTTCTAATAATGCAGTTTTGGTAGAGTGTTTGGCCGAGGTAAACTTGACATGTTTAATGCAACTAGTTTGAGCATGTATTTTTTATGTATATTGAATGAATATTATCACCTTTTTTCAAATAAAGTTTCTTCACAAGTTGTTTTCTTGATTGCATATTATCTTTTCTAGATTTAGTCTGTCGAAACACTCATCGCAGCTAATATGACAAGTTAAATTGGATGTCTTTGTTTTTATTATTAATACGGAGGTAATCGGATGTGCCTACGCACAACCCATGCTAGCTTTTAAGAAATAATGTGTTGTCGTGAATAAGTACCAAATATGAATTTGATGATGATTAGCTTAAGTCATTGTGTTTCAATGCTTATTTCTTGTCTTAATTAGATCAAAGACTTACTAGTGTTTATTTGATTAGTATTGTCATTTTATATGTGCTTTTCTTGATTTATAAAGGATACATGTGTTTTCATATCTCATTTGTGTTTTTTTGTTTTGTTATTTTTTTAACAAGTCACTGGTCATAAAGATTCTTACTTATTTGTAGGTTTTATCATGACAGAGAGACAAAGAGACGACGCACCTACACTTTCATGTCTGAAATACCAAGGTCAAATCAGGAAAACAACGACAATCAACAGGTGGGAACATGTCTCTAATGAGGCTCCTGTTCAGACTCCAGCTCAGACTACTATAGAAGACAACCAGGACGCTCGTCACAATTAGAAGACTCGTCACAAGAACTAACGCGCAACAATACCACTAAGGCATCCATGCAGTCGTCTTTAGCATCAATTGATGAAGGTATAAAATATATATATACTATTTTTTGTTATTTATTATGTCAACTATACATCTAAGTGAACTTATAGATAATGCTTCATATAGTGAGGGTGTATAAGCACATCAAGAAGCGCAGATAGAGGCCAAAATAGCATCATAAGTTTCTAATCATGAAATGCTCAAATGGAGAGGTTTAAAAATTAGAATTACATATAGGAAGGGAGTTTCCACCTTCGCCAAGTTATCACGCACACAGGTCTGATCAAGTGCTGGTGGTCATCTCTAACTAATTATTGTTAATGTATTCTGGCTATTATTGCATGTGAATCAAGCTAGTAAATGATCAATGGTATTTGGTAGGTCTGAACTCCTTCAAATGAAAATTGATAGATGAATGAAGACATATTTACTAAGCTATCTTTTTAATGTAAGTACTAATTCCATATCTTAGCTTTGTAGTTAAAAAATTATATATCATACCCATTAGATCCTTAATGCTTGTGTATTGATCTTGAATAAAGACATGAGGCATTGACTGATAATTTGAATTTGAAAGCCAATAGTAGATGTTCCATGTCTTGATTTCCTAGAATGAAATAGAGCTGTTTGTTCAGTGCCAAATATGGCCAAATATATAATTTGACCCGTTATATACCCATATCTAATGTTGTCCTGGTTTCATACATATTTCTAATGTAAGAAAATTTTATTATGCATGTTAACAATGAAGACGTGTTCGGATGATCTCTATTTGTTCCGTTAGTAATCGTAGAGATTTATATTAAGTTCTACTTTTAACTTTGTGATTCTGTAATCCATGGTTTACAAAGATATTGAACGCATTGTTTCTTTACATTATGATATTTAACTTACGATGTAAACTTTATTTTATTGATGATTAATAAAAACACCACCTTATTTTATTTTTTGCTTTGATTGAAATATATTTGTGAAAATTTGATATTTTGATATGATGATTAATTGAATGCAAAATAGTGTCATATGACATTTATAACGAAAACAAAATTGCCAAATGCTTTTTGGCAAGGTGGATAATAAGGTGCCAAATATGGTTGGAACAAAAACGAAAATTATGCCAAATACATTTGTTATGGTATGAAAAACCGTCCTAGTTAAATTTGGCACAGTAATTCAAAATTGAACCAAATACGAATTTGGCATGGGAAATGAATTCGTTCCAAATATCCATTTAGCACGGGATATAAAAGTGTGACAAATTCCCATTTGTAACGAAAATTTGTTAGTCGTGCCAAATACCTTACTTATGGCACCCTAAAGTTACATCGTCTCAAGGACTGTGCCAAATACTATTTAGCACGCTTTCAACCCGACCCAAATGTATTTGGCACCCTCATATTTAGGACGGAGCCAAAAGCGTCCCAAAGTCGTGCCAAATAGCATTTGGCACGGTTTTTTGAGTATTTGGCACGGTTTTGCACCCTCCCAAATACCCCTTTTTCTTGTAGTGTAATTAGGCTACCAATTAAGAGTGTATTTGGGGTTACGATAAAAAAAGATTACAGGTTTGCAAAACTATTCGCAATTTCAATAAAGCGATGATCAATTCGATCACGTACCTCAACATAAGATCCGTCAACTCAGGTGGACAGCCAAAACTAAAAGAACGTGAAATCCGGGGATAGATTGCTCTGCAACCCAAAAACAACAAATTAACCCAAGACAAAAACAAGATGTATAAAAAAACATGAGACAAGCGGGCACTAAAATTAACTACTCATAATAAGGATAAACTACATGGTGAAGAAAAAGAATACTATAAACAATTCGCAACAGTAGTGACTTAAAGTTCAATATATTAGAAAATGAAAGAACAAAAACATAAGTGGCATTTATCACCAAAACTCTTGTGTTCCATGTTTTGTTTCTAAATAGCAATAGGTCGTACAATGGCATTGACATGCCAATAAGACTACTTTACTATCAAATAAGTCATATACAACATCAAAACAGCTCTAATGTTCGAAAAACAAAATTATCCTAGAAATTTGTAACTCGTAGAACATTTGTGTGCTAATATATGAATGATATAACACGAATTTAAAGAAAGAAAATAGGAGAAGAAGATGAATTCTAGAGAGAGAAAGTAGAGAGAATGGTTGGAGAAACTAGGTGATATTAGATTGAGAGAAAATGAAATGACCAACACCCTTCCTAACATGCTAGGAAGGGTTTATATAGCCTTTGCTTACATGTAGCTTAATGGGCTATATGATCATAGGCCGGGCTTTCCTTTTGGGCTTTGGTTACTTATGAATGAACCTTAGCTTAAAGTTAAGCCCGTAATACACGACTAATTAACTACCTATTACAACGTTCTAACTAATGTTACAATAATAACCTATGACCGAGCATTCTTGTTTGACTCAATATTTTGAGGCTAACAATCTCCCCCAATGTGAGGTCATACCCTTTTGATATTTGGAGATCAATGGAGATTACGAATCTCGTCATAAATGAGTCTTGAACGCGTAACAGTAGTTTTGTCCCTTCATGCTGTGATCTTTGAGCCTTTGTCGTTGTCTTTTGACTTTGTCTTTAATCTTGAGATCTTAAAATCATCCTTGACTTGTCTTTGCCATCTTGCGATCGTGTGTCTTCATCCACATGCTCACACTATTAATTGTTGAATATGTCTTTAGGCATGAGTATGTGGTTTTGAATCTTTGACTTTGCTGAGTACACCGTGACCGCCACCTTCTCGAGACAAAACATAGACACGAACTGAATGGCTTTGACATTCGTCCTAAATCGGTAGCGTTTTACCTCCGGTCGGTGAAGACCGTTATACGATATTAAATATCGTACCTGTGATCAGGTAGATTCAATTAAGAATCTCCTTGACAGGGTTTCGCGGCTGTACTAGCCGTTCTCTTTACTCGACCGTCTCAAAGCAAGACTGCGAACATAAAGAGTGAATCAATTGGATAAATATCCGCTTGATTAAAGTCGTCAAGTCAAATTCCTGGAACAAGTGTGATTCATAAAGAATCTTACCATTGTTGCTTTCCAGTTGACACAAGCTTGATTCATAAGAATCTCACAAGTCACCTACCGTAACGCTGTTTGATGTTGACGCTAGAAGGATTTCCATTCGTCACTGTGAATATTAATGAATATCACTCTGAATGTTCTGGCAAGACCATAAAGATATTGCGTAGAAACCTGAAACGAGTTTGAATCAATTTAGAATCAAACCATTGTTGCTTTTCAGTTTTACACATGTTCAATTCATAAAGAATCTTACATATGACCTACCGCAGTGTTGTTTGATGTTAACACTGGAAGGATTTCCACTCATCATTGTGAATACTAAGTAGTATCACTCTGAGTGTTCTAGCAATATCACAAGGATATAGCGTAGGACTCTCTTGATCTTCATCCGTGTGTCCTAACGAGATTTGATTGATCTCTTGGCTCTAGACTCTATTTGTGCACTTTTAGTGGTCGGAGGCTGGAGCAGATGCCACCTATTCAATATCAACTATCTCGGAGTGAGAAAGTCAATAGAAATCATGTTGATCTCCGTGACAATAAAACAAACTTCTTTTGAGAGAAGTCTGAGTAGCTAGGAAATGGTTGTGCTTCACATCACTGGGTCCATGATGAGTTGTCTTCATGATGTGTTGACCTGGTTTCTGCCTAAGTTGTATGGAGGGCTTCTTTCTTTACACCCTTTATCCTTACATTTCTTTTTCATTCTTCAACCTCTTCAATGCTTACCAAGATATCATTAATAACACCTTGTTGTGATTGTTCTAGTGCTATCATCAGTACTTAGTCGGCATTCAGCTACGTTCACATTCTACTCCATCTTTCCTAAGGACTTATAATAATCTATTGGATTGTCCCTGGGAAGATCCTACCGGTTCTGGTTGGATCATAGGACTTAAACCTAACCACCCTTTTGACACCAATAACGTCGTGAATTAAAGATGTTGTGGGTATTTGATCGTCACCATAAAAACCACTTTAAATTCTAACAAAGTGTTTGAAAAACATTTAACACCTTGCTAGTTTTGTCGTTTCAGAAATGCTCCCCCTTCACATGTGCATCGATAGTCGAAAGTGTTTTGCACATGTAGGTAAGAGTTAAAGTGCTTGAGTCTTATATAAGATCACATTTTAATCACATTTTCTCCCCCTATCTCTATTATATAAAATCTTTTGATATTAGAGATACCAAATTTGATTAAAATATATTTTGAAAAATAGTCTTGAAAAATCTCCGGGAGAAAGATGTGTTAATCTTTTGCATGAAGTTAAAATGCTCCCCCTCAAAAATTGATCCAATTGAATTGTCATTGTGAGGATGTGATCTACATTTCTCTTTTTGAGGATGGGAGTTGTTGAACACACAATTTTTGAAAGATTTTGAATAATCATTGAAAAATTCTTGAAAAAATTGTGTTCAACGCTTTTTGAAAAATCCTATTTCTTTTTGTCGAAGAGGTTTTTCTAAAGCATAAACTTGAGTTCATAGACTTTGAATGTCTTGACGAATCCACTCAAGTGTAAGAAGATTTCTCTTCTTTTGCTGAGGGTAAGGGCACTAAATCATACACTCCCCCGTGAATATCGATCCGGGTTGCAATCTGAAAGTGATTACAAGCCATTGTGTTGAGCTCAAAACATGGAATGTTTTGTGACAAGCTCAACCCGTGATAGATTGCTCTACCCGTTGTTTGGAAATATTGTCCAAAAGAGACAATTTCCTTTGTAAAAGATAGAAATGACATGTTTTGAAAAATATTTACAACTTTCATTCGAGCTTTATGTACACACCCGTGTCGTTATTGAGCGACATTTCTAGGTACGTCCATATTATCGATACTGAAAGACATGTCAAGAAGAATATTTTGGATTATCAAAGATTTTTTAATTTTGTATTTTCTTTTTTCATTAATATTTACAAGTAGATGTTTGATAGATGAATCAAGCAGGCTTCTTTGCCAGAACCTCCAGTTCTGCTGGAGTCAAACATCTCATACCAATTTGCCTAACTAGATACGCAAACCTCTCTTTCGAAAGAGCTTTTGTAAACAAGTCAGCTAATTGGTAATCAGTTCCAACAAAGTATAATTCAACAATACCCTTTTCAACTTGTTCCTTAATGAAGTGATATCTGACATCAATGTGCTTCGTGCGGGAATGCTATACCGGATTGCTGGAGATGGCTATGGCAGACTTTGAGTCACAGTACATAGGTACTTTATCAAAGTGGAAGCCATAATCCGTGAGTTGTTTTCTCATCCAAAGAACTTGAGCACAACACACAGATAGAGATACATACTCCGCTTCGGCTGATGATAAAGACGTGCAATCCTGTTTCTTGGAAGACCAACCTACAAGCTTATCTTGACCTAGAAATTGTGCACCACTAGAAGTACTTTTACGTGTATCAAGACACCATGCATGATCAAAATCTGAATAGGCCGTTAGAAAGAAACCGGTTTCCCTCGGATACCAGAGTCCCATGTGAATGGTATTCTTAAGGTACCGAAAGATCCGTTTAACCTCCTTGAGGTGCTTTTCAGTCGGTCGTGCTTGATATCGTGCACAATAGCATGTAGCATGATGAATATCAGGTCTGCTTGCTGTCAAGTACATGAAGGACCCGATCATGGAACGATATCTCGTTGATCTATGGGTAATCCCTCCAAATCAGCATCTAGGGATGTGGTTGATAATGGTGTCCCAACGGGGTCACATGAGGTCATACCATGCTTTTTGATTATCTCTTGACAATACTTAGCTTGGTTAATGAAGATACCACTTGGGGATTGGTGAACTTGAATTCCTAGAAAGAATTTTAGTTCGCCCATCATAGACATTTCAAATCTGTTGTGCATTACTTTTTCAAACCATTTTGAAAGTTTTGGGTTTGTAGACCCGAAAATAATGTCATCAACATAAATCTGCACAAGCAAAATGTCATCCCCATATTTATAAGTGAACAAAGTTAGATCAATGGAACCTTTTGAGAAACCTTTGGAGACCAGAAATTTTGAGAGCTCGTCGTACCACGCCCTTGGAGCTTGCTTGAGTCCATAAAGTGCTTTGTGGAGACGATACACCTTGTCAGGATAATGAGGATTGACGAATCCTTCCGGTTGCGTGACATAGACTTCTTCCTTTAAAGGACCGTTAAGAAACGCCGTCTTTACGTCCATTTGATAGACAATGAATCCCTTATGTGCAGCATAAGCAAGGAAAATCCTGACCGCTTCCAAACGAGCTACTGGTGAAAATGATTCTTCAAAATCAATACCCTCTTTCTGACCATACCCTTTAGCCACTAGCCTAGATTTATTCTTGATGATCGTGTTCTCTTCATCCATCTTGTTTTTCCGGATCCATCGAAGATTTAATGGTATTACATCGTATGGTCTGTCAACAAGTTCCCAGACTTTAAGTCTTTCAAATTGTTGAAGTTCATCCGTCATCGATTCAATCCAAGCATGATCAGCCATGGCTTCTTTGATATTTTTCGGTTCAGCTATACTCACGGCGAGTGCGAACATACAAACATCGCCATCGGTGTTAAGCTGTCGTCTTGTACGAATGGGCTGTGAAGGGTTTCCAATTAAATGAACCAAAGGGTGATCTCGGGTCCAATGATGTGTTGAAGGATGTCGTTGATAAAACGTATGCATATTTGACGGATCAACATGGCGAGTAGAAGACTCTCCAGTTTCGTGTACCGGTGTACCGAATGGGTTGATAGATTCGTCTTCGTCAGATAATGCATCGTCTGCGTGATTTGTGTTCTCTGGAGCAATGACAGTAGTTGTGGATGTTGTAGGAGCGATTGTTGATGTGATATTCTGAGGAGGTAAATCTGCAGCAACCCGTGTTGAAGTAGATGAAGTTATATCCAGTTGTTGACGATGATCGGTAGCATCATTCTTATCATGAGTGACAGCGGAAGACTTCGATACAACTTGTTTCTCTCCCGTGAAATATTCATCATACATTGGTCCATATAACATTTCCAACTCTTCAATTGTCGTTTCGACTGTCATATCATCTCTAGGAACATTTTCTGGAACCAACGTTGAACTTGACGGTTCATTGCTGTGGTCTTGAGTTCCGAGTTCCGTGCGGTTGTGAACGGAAGTCGTTTGTCTTTGTAGATCGGGACTTAAACTGTTTTGTTCAAGTGCCATTTCTTGTAATTCATCAAATCTGACATGAATAGTCTCGACTATCAATTTTGTTCTCTTGTTGTACACTCTATACCCCTTAGACTGAGTTGCATATCCCACTAGAATGCATGCATCACCTTTCTCTTTCATCTTGTCCAGATTTTCACCATCTCGAATAATGTAGCACGTACATCCAAAAACGTGAAGGTGTTTGAGTGAAGGTTTTCGATCATGAATTATGTGATATGGTTTCTTTTCGTGTCTTGAGATAATTAAGGAGCGGTTTTGTGTGTAGCATGCGGTTGACACGGCTTCGGCCCAAAAGTATAGTGGAAGTTTTGAAGCAAATAATAATGTTCGAGCAGCCTCAACTAAAGTACGGTTTCGTCTTTCAACAACGCCATTTTGTTCGGGTTTTCGAGCAATAGATGTTTCATGTTCAATTCCTTCGGCTTCAAAGTAGTTTCTCAGATTTGAATTCAAAATATCTGTACCTCTGTCAGTACGAACCACTTTAACTTAAGCTTGAAGACCATGTTGTATCAGTTTAAGGAAGCTGATGAGAACCTCGGGTGTTTCATCCTTGGACCTCAAGAAGTGAGTCCATGTGTACCTTGAGTAATCCTCGACAATTACCAGAATATATTTCTTCCCATTGATACTTTGAACACGCATGGGACCACACAGATCCATATGAAGAAGATCTAACCGTCCTTTAGAGCTTGGTGTAGTCTTTGTTTTGAAGCTACTTCGTTTAGCTTTACAAAGCTCACAAGAAGAACAAAGGTGATCTTTGATGAATTTCAAACTGGGAAGGCCTCTCACAATATCTTTATTGGAAAGCAAGTTGATGGTATCAAAATTAAGATGAGATAAACGTTGATGCCATTACCATGCCTGAGTCGTTGAAGCTTTAGCCATGAAGCAAATTGGAGTTGATGAAGTTGTGTCTTGAAGTGAAATTGTGTAAAGATCAGTACCCCGTGTACCGGTAAGTAAGTCATTCCCATCATAATCACGAACAAAACATGTCTTCTTTCTGAAAGCAACCTCCAAATCCGCATCACAGAATTGACCAACCGAGAAAAGATTGTGATTGAGCCCTTCGACGTAGTATACCCTTTTTATCGTGATATTACCCTGAACCAAATCTCCATATCCTAGGATCGGTGCAAATTGATCATTTCCGAATCGGACCGTACCCAGGAACTTCTCCACGAAGTTAATTAGAAGCATGAGATTCCCTGTCATGTGCTTCGTGCATCCGGAGTCTAGTATGAAGAGAATTATTTATATCACCTGTAGAAGAGTTGGAACACGATGGAGCATTTGCTAATTTGGATACTACAGTAGTTGTGATAGTAGAATCATTAGTGTCCTTATCAACATTTAAAGGCAAACTAACACTCGTTTTCACATTTTCTGTCCTAGCTTTCGGCATCCATTTATATCCTAGAGGACATTGATTAGCAAACCACCATTTCCAAGACTTGCTAGCAGACTCATATAATTCCTTAATTTTGCTTCTAGGGTTCTTAGTGGTGGAGTCTGATGCATTACTTTTCTTAGTGGGGGTTGCACCAGAATGGTTCACTTTGCGTTTGGGTTTTCTAGCACTAATAGGCATCGCAGTTTGCTTCTTAGTTCTAGTATCTACACCTTTGACATTATTCGAAACACACATAGCATGATTAGCATTAGCATACTTTCCACATTTCACACAAACAAACTTAACATTCAAAGCATTCAAAGTCGAATCATTCAAATCGTCATTACACGCGATTACAAACGTTTTATTCTTAGAAACATTGAAAATCCTAGGGTGGTCTTCTACTGTCTTCATCTTCCCTTGACTTTTGTTTTTCCAAACCTTTTCATTCATGCGAGTGCTCTTAAGCTGAGGTCGGCTAACACTATCAGTGGGGATTAATCTTGTAGTAAAAGACACACGTCTATTAGTGTTTCTAGAAGTCTGAGGTGATTGACTTTCTTTGTTTTGTGTAGGTTTAGTGGCCAATCTATACATCCCTGGTTTAATCAAATTATTGTGCTTAATGCTTGGTGCTATGACATTTTTTATGGGTTGATTCTGTGGTAACCTTTCCTTTCCATCCATCTTGGGAGCAAACACAGGTTTTGCAAACGAGGAATTTGATAAAGCAGATGGTTTTCCCAAGATAGAGGATCTATTCACTTTAGAGGCATTGGGTTTTCTAACAACAGGTTTCTTAACGCTAGGTTCCACAACTTTCCCACACATCTTAGCAACGAGTTTCTGCAACTCTGCTATCGCTGTTTTCCCTGTCTTGTAACTGAGCTTTCAACCCTTTAATTTCCAAATTCAGCTCATTCATTTCTCGAAACGTTGTGGAAAGTTTTTCTTGCAAGTTATTATCATGTGGAAAACTACCAACGTCTTTTTGCAAAGCAAGTTCAAGAGAATGACAATGTTTTTGAAGGAAATCAGTTTTGTGTTGAAGTAAATCAAAAGCCTTTTTATCAACATTTTCTTTACATTTCGAAAGCTCAAGTTCAAGACGCTCACATTCTTTGATTTTATCAAGATATTTGCATGCAACATAAGAATATTCATCGATATCAGCACAAGATTGAAGAGTAACACACAAAATATCTTTGGAGAGACATTATTCTAAGAGTAAGTCATATTCATCTGAAAAAACGGACTTGTCCATTTGAAAATCGTCAATTTCTTTCTCAATAGACTCAACATATTTTAAATCATCAAACATTTCAGACCGAATTAATCTTTCAAATTCAAGCATATTTTCTTTTAATGTGGTCGTGTTCGTTATTAAGATTTGTTTGATAAACACAGTTATATCTTGAGGAATTGGTTTTTTCCACTCGTCATTTTCTCGTTGTTTCCATTCATTTTCAACAATGGATTTAATATTATCAATGTAATGTTGTAGAAAACCAAATGTCTGCCTACTCTTGCTTTTAGAAGCATCAAGAGGCAAGTAGTTGATGAACTTAGAAACGTTTGTTTTCTTAGTAGCAAAAGCTTTCTTCCATTGAATTCTTCTTTGTTTGCATTCTAAAAACAATTCCTCACGAGACTTTTGTTTTTGAGTAGTGAAAAGACCATATAGACTATTCTCATAAGCATAATTGTATGGTTTCACAAACTCTTTATTGACCGGTGATCTACTCTCCTCTTCCCAAAGGGATGTCTCATCATAACCAAGAGGATATTCATGATCGGTCCATTCGGACTCATCCATATAAATGCGCGGGTTCGCAGCTTGAGCTTGGGCAAGATAATCAGGACTTGCAAAGCTAGCTTGACCCTTAAACATGGACGGAGGTGCTCACATTCTTACGGTTTGAATAGAGTCATGCGTTTTATAAACAACTTTCTTCAAAAAGTCGACTTGTTTTTCTAGTTCCGTTACTTTTTCAGTATCTTTTTCATGTCGACTTTTGAAATCTTGTTTTAACGTTTCAACCTCTTGTTTCTTAACATCAAGAATTTTAGCAGACTCGGTGTTATCCATCGAAAGCCGTTGTTCAAGTTCGTTAACTTTAGTGGTAGCAAGGTACATTTTTTGACGTTCATCCATTAACAAAACATTAAATTGACGTTTCTCTTTGGTTAATAACTCAAGAGTTTCGTTGTATTTCTTTTCAAGATCGTCCTTTTGACTTTTTAACGCACTACCCTTGTATCCCTCAAGTTCTTTGGTTTTCTGAAGAAGCTCATCTTTATAGTGTTCAATGGTCTCACTAGATGTAATTAGGGAGGCTTTGCATTCTTCAAAATTTTGAGTGAGCGCTGTGTTTGCCTTCTTTAATTGCTTTTGACTTTTTCTAGTTTCATTGACATCTTTTTTGTAAACTGGCAATTAAATTAGCAAGCGCGACACGCTCCTCATCATCATACTCATTTTCATGTTGATCATCCTCAAACTCATTATTGCACATGTCTGATGAATCGGGTGTGGTATTGATATCAACCTTTTCCGTCATACATGTGTCATTAATGACATTGGGTAGCTTACTATGCTCATGAGTATCACCAAACACATTATATTCATCAGTGGTGTGTACCTTATCGAGTGGCTCAGTGTCAAAGATAGGTCCATTGTCATCTTCAGTGACGTAGAGAACTTCGTCAACCTTTTCCATGTACGAGTAATGTGCTTCTAATTCTTGGTCGGAGGCTTCATCATCAGTATCATCAAGCATTTCTCCTTCCTCAGCCGACAATTTGACCCCTGCTTCCATCTTCTTGCATAACAACATCTTCTCTTTATGATAGCTAGAGTCCCTAATCCGTTTCGGCTTTCTGCATTCCTTTTCCATATGCCCATAACCTTGGCAATTATAGCACTGAATCCCACTTTGTTGAACCACTTGCGTTCCAACAGTTTCCCTATTCCCAGTAGTAGCAACAATCCTCTGAGTATCATACTTGGCAGTTTGTCGATCATACCTTGCAGACCCCTCAACATGTGTTGGATTATGTCGATCATACCTAGAAGGACTTTCACCACGTCGACGTGTGTCATACCTTGAAGGGTTCTCAATATATTGGTTCTTTGTGTTGGATGATGGTCGAAGATTGTTGTTTGTGGGTTTGAAGATTTTCTTGTAAGTCTCCATAATGAAAGCAATTTGTTGTTTCATTTCCCGATTCTTCTGAGCTTGATCTTCATCACTATCCTCTTCAGATGATGACTCAGATGGTGGTGATGGTGCTCTTGGTTCTTTGCCGCGTGATCTTGTGAAGGATGAGGACTTGGATGATGTGGAATATCATGGTGAGGATGATTGAATAGAGTGTGACTTTGAAGTACGAGATCGATGATCTTGAGTGGTAGACACTAGAGCAAGTGGATTAGCCGTCTTTGCAACTCGTTCAGCTCGAATTTCATTTGCCTCATGCTGAAATTGTTTCAAGATATCAAAGAGAGTGTGATAGTTTACCTTGTCTAACTGCTTCTGTTGTTTCACCAAAGTGACAAAGCGTGTCCACTCTGGTTGAAGTTGCTGAAGAAATTGCACATTGACTTGCATGGTGGAGACCTCCAAGTTGTTTCTTGTCATATCGTTCATCATCTTGTAGAATCGTGAATAATAAGACTCAATTGATTCTCCATCCAATGCAGTAAACTTACCAAAATTCTAAAACAAGTTTATTTTAACATCTTGCTTGTTGAGTGATTCTCCTTGTTGCAAGCGTTCAATAGCCGTCCACATTTCTTGTGCCGTAGGACATGCATCAACCGTGGAATATATATCATCTCCAATTCCACTTAGAATCATATAGATCGCTTCTTCTGCATCATACCAAGGACGCTTCTCTGGTGTAAGATCAGATAACGTTTCTTTTCTTGTGGTTGCGGGTACTTGTGTGGTAGTGTCAGTGGCTGGTGTATGAGGAACAGTGATATCGGAGAAAACATATGGTCCATTGTTAATACATTGCCTCGATGCATCACCATTAGGTCTTGTATCAAGATAACGAAGAAAACGTGATTGCCATTGAGCATATCGACCGGCCACAAGCATTGGTGGTCTCTCTTTGTTACCCGCCACCATTATGTTGTTGTTCGTCACACGGTATTCTGCAGTAGAATCCATCTCAAAATTCTCTGAAATGATGAAGTGAATATGGATCTTAAATAGATATGATGTGATTGAGGTGTTGTTGAAATTCCGAAAAATGCTATTTTTTTCTCAGTCTGACAATAAATTCCTCAGTCCGACAAAAAATTAGACCAAAAAATTTTGTATCTCCAATTTTTTTTATTTTTTTTTATTTCGTGTAAACGAAATTCCGAAACTAGTCTAGATGGTGGCTAAGTCTAAAAAATACTCAAACAAAATTTAGCTAAACATGTCATCGGAATGTGCCATCGGAATGTGCCATCGGAATGTCCATCGGAATGTTGGCTGTCAGAATGCTTAGATCGCAATGCACTGTCAGAATGTTTAGATCGGAATATGGCTTAGATCGTAATGCACTGTCGGAATGTTTAGATCGGAATGTCCTTCTGTCTGAATGCTTAGATCGCAATGTATACCTGTCGGAATCCTAGATCGCAATGTACCTGTCGGAATCCCAGATCGCAATGTACCGTCGGGATGTTCATATCGGAATATGGCTGAAACAAATTTGGCAGAGTAATGACTCAAAATTCCTTAAAAACCGTCGGAATCCCAGATCGCAAAGCACGATCGGAATGTCGCGTCGGAATAAGGTATTGTAATCCAGTGATCGCAAAGTAGAACCAAAAGGTTATTGCGATCAGTCCACAAACACTTGTACTTTCCGATGGATACCTTTGCTAGAATTTCGGAATGATGAAAAACCAAGAATTTTTGAACGTTTGATCCAAGAAAGTTTGTGTTTTTAACCAAAACCAAGATACCAAAATCACTACAACACTATTGAAGAAGGTATACGACTTGAAATCACAAATAAACACAAAAAAATCTTGAATTCGTGGAAGAAATAAGGTTCAAATCAAATAAACCAAATGAAAACACAACAACCAATCACAAAACTATCCCATGGCGATTGATACCAATTGTTGTCCCTAATATATGAATGATATAACACGAATTTAAAGAAAGAAAATAGGAGAAGAAGATGAATTCTAGAGAGAGAAAGTAGTGAGAGAAAGTAGAGAGAATGGTTGGAGGCGGCGGCTGAAACAAAGAAAATGTCAAAAACCTTTTAAAAACACAGATTCATCAAAAACATATTTATCAACGGCGGTGACATGCGGCTGAAACAAAAAACAATGTATAAAACTTTTAAAATAATAAAGATTTATCATAAACTGATCTAACTAACATTACCCATGACAACATTTTCCGGCTGCAATAACGTCGAAGATTTTGAGGTAATAAGTTTGTGGCAGATTCGGCACAAGCAGCCAAACCAACAAAATAATACCCTCAATCGGAACTACCTGAAACCACCTAAACCACTGAGAAATGATGGCGGATTCGGCAGATCAAGGAGGTAAAAAGTTGTGGCAGCTGTGTGTATTTCATTTTAGGGTTTATATAGAGAAATAAAATGGTTGTGTGTGTTTTTTATGTCTTCACAATATATCAAACCCATAAAGTTTTCCCTTTTCATTTAGAATTCAACATTTACATATATAGATTTCAACAATTCACTTTTCCACATTCAAGAAATGGGAGTAAATGCTTTATAGATAGTATAGATAGAAAACTAGAAAACTTCATATTACACTTTTCTAATTCTTTTCGCAAATAATAATAAAACATATTACCATATCTTTTTCTAACCATATTTTACGTTTCCGTCACTTTTTACGTTTTTTTGGAAAAATTAAGTTTTGTCAGTTTTTTCGCGTTTTCGTCATTATTACGTTTTTCATTAGTATTTTTACGTTTTTGATAGTATATTCACGTTTTCGCCAGTAAACTTAGTTTCGTCGGTAATTTTACGTTTTCGTCATTAGTTTTACGTTTTCGTCAGTAAGTTAATGTTTTCGCCAGTAAACTTACGTTTTCGTCAATAATTTTACGTTTTCATCAGTAAACATACGTTTTCGTCAGTAAACTTACGTTTTCGTCAATAAAATTAAGTTTTCGTCAGTAAACTTACGTTTTCGTCAATAAAATTAAGTTTTCATCAGTATACTTACGTTTTCGCCAGTAAGCTTACGTTTATTAAAGTAAACTTACGTCTTCGTCAGTAATTTAAAGTTTCGTCAGGAATTTTACGTTTTCGTCAGGGATTTTACATTTTCGTCAGTAAACTTATATTTTCGTCAGTAAACTTACATTTTCGCCAGTAAACTTACGTTTTGTCAGTAAACTTACGTTGTCGTCGGTAAACATAAGTTTTTCGTCAGTAAACTTACGTTTTCGTCAGTAAACTTACGTTTTTGTCAGTAAACTTACGTTTTCGCCAGTAAACTTACGTGTTCGCCAGTAAACTTACGTGTTCGTAAGTAAACTTACGTTGTCGTCAGTAAACTTAAGTTTTCGTCTGTAAATAAACTTACGTTTTCGTCAGTAAACTTACGTTTTCGTCATTAAACTTACGTTTTTCAGTGTACTTACGTTTTCGCGAGTCAGCTTACGTTTTTACAATAAACTTACGTTTTCATTCGTAATTTCAAGTTTCGTCAGGAATTTTACGTTTTCGTCAGTAAACGTACGTTTTCGTCAGTAAACTTACATTTTCGCCAGTAAACTTACGTTTTCGTCAGTAAAATTACGTTTTCGTCAGTAAACTTACGTTGTCGTCAGTAAACTTGCATTTTCGCTAGTAATTTTACATTTTCGTTAGTAAACATACGTTTTCGCCAGTAAACTTACGTTTTCGTCAGTAATTTTACATTTTCGTTAGTAAACTTACGTTTTCGCCAGTAAACTTACGTTTTCGTCAGTAATTTTACGTTTTTGACAGTAATTTTACGTTTTCGTCATTTTTCGTCAGGAATTTTACGTCTTCGTCAGGAATTTAACTGACGGAAATTTAAAATTATTGACGAAAATTTATTATTATTAATGAAACGTTTAAATAATGACGAAAACGTAAAATTACTTATGAAGATGTAAGTTTACTTAGGAAAACGTAAATTTACTGAGGAAAACGTTAATTTTACTGACAAAAACGTAAAAAAAATCCGACGAAAATGTAAAAATACTGATGAAAACGTAAAAATACCAACGAAAACGTAAATATACTGACCAGAATGTAAAATTACTGCCGAAAAAGTAAAGTTATTGAGGAAAACGTAAAAATAAGGACGAAAACATAAAATTACCGACAAAAACGTATGTTTACTGACGAAAACTTAAAAATGCTGAGTAAAACGTACAATTACTGACAAAAACGTAAGTTTACTAAAGAAAACGTAAAAATACTAAGTAAAACGTAAATTACTGATGAAAACGTAAGTTTACTGACGAAAACATAAATTTACTGAGGAAAACGTAAATTTACAGACAAAAACGTAAAAATTCTGACGAAAACGAAAAAAATACTGATGAAAACATAAAAATACTGACGAAAACGTAGATAGACTGACAAAAACGTAAAAATACTGACGAAAACGTAAAATTACTGACGAAAACGTAAAAATAATGACAACAACGTAAAATTACTGGCAAAAACGTAAGTTTACTGACGAAAACGTAAAAATACTGAGTAAAACGTAAATTTACTGACGTAAACGTAAATTTACTGACGAAGCGGTAGTATTACTGACGAAAACGTAAAAGTACTGGCGAAAATGTAAAGTTACTGACGAAAATGTATAATTATTGACGAAAATGTTAAAATAATGACGAAAACGTAAAATTACTGACAAAAAAGTAAATTTAAGTTCTCAGTTATTTAGGTCTTCGTCAGTTTTTTACGTTCTTGTAAAATTTTTACATTTTTCTCAGTTTTTTTTAAGTTTTCGTCAATCATTCGATATGAAATGAAATTTGGAAAATGAAAAATACAATTTCATCTAAACAAGTTTTCAAAAATTTTAACTCTTTTTTAGAAAAGAAAACTTTTTCATTCTTTAGAAAATTAAAAAAAAAATATGAAAAGTTTTCCATAACTAAACAGCCGCTAATTTTAAAAAATTTAACGTAAAAAAGTGACAAAAACATAAAATAGGGTTAGAAAAAGATATGAGAATATGTTTTATTATTATTTGAAAAAAGAAATAGAAAAGTGTAAAATGGTCTTTTCTAGTTTTCTATATAAAAGTGAAGAATTAAAATTTCTCATTTTTAAAAAATTATTGGAAAAAATATGCAACTAAACAAATTTTCTATTTTTCCATTTTTAAATGAAAATTTTTCTAGAAAAGTGGAGAATTTTCTCTATGTTTTTGTTTTAAAAACTTTACAAAAGTACGTTTGTGATTGTTTTTCTTTTTGGTTAAATGTGCACAATATGGTTGTTTAGTTTTGAGAATTCATGAAAGTTATTTCAGGTATTATTTTTAAGAGAATTTAATGCTATTGTTTGATAAGTTGTACATTGGTGGTATTTATAGAAATGTTTTTATGAGTTTTTAATTAATTGTGTTTTAGAGAGTTATATAGAAGTTGTACATTGGTGGTATTATAGTAAAAGAGATTTAATGGTTTATTTGTATTTGTAGTAGGAGAGTGATCTGCTGCTATTCAAAAACAAAATGTTTCAGTGAAGTAGTAAACACGTTACAAGAGATGGTGAGTGAAATAATGCTTTTCTAAGTTAGGAAGGTTATAGCACCAATCTGTCACATTTTTCATTCCAAAAAAAGCGTAACAATTATTTCATTAACATCAATGCATATCATAAATTTTGATCTAAACATTCAAACTAGCAACTACATCCAAACTCAGAAAACAAACTAGCTCGGTCTAAAGGTTTGAATGCGAAAATGAAAAAAAAAAAACAAGATTCAAACACATGACTACAAAACCATCCAAGATAGTCTCGCATACCAAAATGTTTTCTGGATTTGTTATCTACTTGGACGACATGAGTGCTTCGGCATCAGACACACTTGGTAAAGCCGGAATCGCTCCTTTCTTTGTGGTGCATATTGCTCCACATGCATTTGAAAATGCTAGTGCCTGCTTCAGCTTTGCTTCATCCTACATTTACATTGTAAAAAACACTCAATAACAAGAACATGTAGGAATTTTGAGGTGCTTAAAACTGAATCTAATGTCTTATTACCGTGAAAATTGAACTATCTTTAGCAACTGAAACCAATAACGAGCCCACAAAAGAGTCTCCAGCTCCTGTTGTGTCAATTGCCTTCACTGCGTATCCGGGCACTTTTCCCTTGAAGTTCTACACTCAAAAACAACAGTTTCCATAAGATTTTGGGTGTTTTAAGGCCATCTAAAACGAGTGAAACAATCAAAATTGATACTTGCCTTAGTGTAATAACGACAGCCCTTCTCACCATCAGTAACAACTAAAAGCTTAAGACCATCATGCCACAAAGACATCACAGCTTCTTCATCATCAGCTTTCTTTTGTGTCAAAAACTCCACCTCGTCATCACTCACCTAGACAGAAAAAGGCATTTCCATCTTGTTACATCCAAGACAGCAACACATATAAGTCGTAGTAAAATTCATTGAAAGGCTAGCATTAGATACCTTGATGAAATCGGCTTCTTTCCAAATGCTATTAATCCCTTCCCTAGCAGCTTCTGCTGATGGCCATAGTGGAAGGCGGACATTAGGGTCATAAGAGAGCAACACACCAGCCTGCTTTGCAGCCTTCATGGCGGCCATGTGGGCAGATCTGCATGGCTCAGTGATGAGACTGATCGAGCCATAGTGAAAAATCTTGGCTTTCTTGATCAAATCCATCTTAAGCTCAGACTCTTTTAGGAGCATGTCCGCACTTGGGTTCCTATAAAACATAAACTCCCTTTCGCCATCTTTCTTTAGTGTCACAAACGCTAAAGCAGTCCTAGCGTGATCATCAAATAACACACCATCAGCATTTACTCCATTCTGCTTCAAAATCTCAGCCAACATGTATCCAAACTCATCCTTCCCAACCTACATGTATCCATCAGTCACATGATTATTACCATTACCATATCTCTGTATAAATAGATAGATTAGATAATGGGATTTTTTATTGCTAAATATGTGTTTGGATTTATTATATTAACAAAACCCTTTAATGAAAAAGGCTTATTTCTAATTTCTAATGGAAAAAAGCATTATGTAAAGATTGAAAAAAAAAATCAACATAATAATTGCATCTTGATCTACAAGATAAAAACAATAATCACTTTCCTAAAAGCAAGGATCCATAATATTAAGCAACAATGATTCATTCAGATTATACTAAACTATGCACATGATTTACAATCAAATATGGAAAAATAATCCATCATAAAACCATATTGTTTTCATAAAAATTATAAACACTATGCATGATCTACAATGAATATGTACGTATACGTATACAAAGTTTTTATACCTTGCCGACGAACGCAGCAGAGCCACCAAGCTTAGAGACAGCACACGCAACGTTAGCAGGCGCACCACCGGGGGCTTTGATGAATCCTTGTGCCTCTGACAACGAGACACCGGACTCGTTTGGTACAAAATCGATCAACATCTCACCAAAACACACAATGCTTGAAGAAGCTGCCATTTTTATTAAGTTTTCAAGTTATTTGATATATGAAAGATGATATAATGTGAATGTAGAATGTGTTGAGAAGAATGGTATATATATAGGATTGGAAATGAGAGTTTTAATGGGTGAGATATTCAAATCATGGTTGTTTAAGTTGATGGATTTTCGGAAAACGTATGTTTGACTCAATATTATTCTTTTACTTTATCTCGTTTTTAATGTTTATTTACTAATTGTGTGAGTTACGACATGTTTATCCTCAAATCTTTTCGTTATTTTTGTTTGTGAAATCAACTAGATAATTACTACTACTATAATAATACTCGTAAACAAGAATAATATTAATTGCTACAGTAATACATTATCCATATACACATTATCCATGAGACGTTTTGAATTAATCCTTAATTAGCCTTTAGCCGTTTGAATTTGAATTAATTTACTACAAAACTTTATCTAAAAGTTATCTATAAATTGAATCAAAAGAGTTAATTTCTTAAATACATTATCCATGAGATTTTTAATATAATACTTATTGCATAACTTTTGGAAGTAGTTAGGATCCTTAAAGCAAGTTATTAATATTTTGTGTTAAGGGATATGTTTATTTTTGTAATTAACAAGTTATTTCGTGTTTAAGGGTTAGAACATCATTATCAAAGGCGAAATAAACTAAAAAATATATAATATATTGAAAAAGATATTGAAAGTGCAATACACGTGAATATAAAATATAAAATATGAATGTATAATTGGAACCAGCTACTCATAAATTAACATATATTATTTGTGCTGATGTTTTAAAGTTTATAAAACTTCAATGTAAGTCAACTAAACGACTTTTTGATTATGTTTCTAGTTAGATAAGATAGATTGTTGTTATATCCAAGTTCAAATTTGTTGTTTGTGACGGTGTCACACACTGAAATATAAAGAAATGGAAGTGATATGCACACCACATAAAATGATATGTACATTACAAAAATGTATATATAATGTTGTACTATATGCATCATACATGTGATTTTATGGTGTGCAAATTACTTTGTGTGGTGTGCATATCAACTCCCATAAAAAAAAGATAAAGATTGTTTAGTTTGGAACCGTTACCAATAGTTACAAAACTTTAAACAAAAGTTGAGAAAAATTATTTTAAAAAGATTATGCCAAAAATCTTGTAGAATAAGAAAACATAAACTCATATAAACGGGCCCTTGGTGGACCTACGTAGAGTTTATTTATGATTTCGGATTCCCTTTGATAGCGCTGGATCAATTTGAGTGTGTTGTTGAAATAAGTAGTAGTTGTGAGCAGCGAATATCTGTTATAGTTTATCGTTTATTTGTTAACTATTTATTTGTCATCGCTCTTTAAATAAAATATTAAAAAATTAGTATTTTTAAAAATAGCATCGTTCACCGCTCATTTACTAAACGACTAAAAAAAATCAAAACGATTGGGACGCGTAAGTCCCACTAACATAAAGAGAACTAGACGACTAAAATTCACCAGCTCACTAACGCAATCTCTGAACACAACTCCTTTTGTCAAACAAGCATTAAAAATCAAAATATTCTTCCTCACCATTCACCGCTCCAAAAAGCTTCATCACCGCCAAACACAGCCAAACACTTAGAGTTGTTTGGTTAGTTGTAATGTAATGTAATTTGATGTAATTAAAATTTAAATTACATTACAATCTTGTTTGGTTCATTGTAATATAGGAAATTATAATCTATATTATATTATATTGATTATTTGGTTAGCAATGTAATTGTAATATATATTTTCTAATTACAACGAACGATGAAATTGAGATTACATAACAAAATGGATGAAATGTTTTCGATTATATTGAAATATAAGATTTTTCAATTTTATTATTGATATTTATAAATAATAATAATAGTAATAACAATCATAATTATTATTATTAAATTTAGTTAATATTTATTTAATATTATTATGTTAAAAAATTAATAATTTAAATTAATATTTTTAAATTTATATTATTATTATTATTATTATTATTATTATTAAATGTATTAATATTTTATTTATTTATTTTTCTTTATTTAATTATATCTTTTTTTATTTTTTAAAATTATTATTTTATTTATTTATATGAGTTATTATTAATTTATATTAATTACTATTATTATTATTATTACTTTAATAATATTTTATTTATTAATTTATTATATTATTTTTATAATTTTTAAAATTAATACTTTATTTTATTATATGACTTTTTAAATATTACTGTTTTAATTTTTATTATTAAACTTAATAATATGTTATTTATTTTTATTTATTTATAATTATTATATTTATATTTTTTAAAATTTATTTATTTATATGAGTTGATATTAATTTATATTAATAATTATTTGTTAATAATTTATATTTATTATTATTATTATTATTATTATTTTTTATTTTTTTAATCGAAACCTTTATTTATTACTCACACAAAATAGGAAGTTTATTATATTTATTTTTTAATCGAAACTTTTATTTATTACTATTATTTTTTTAATCGAAACTTTTATTTATATTTTTTTAATCGAAACATTTAATTATTATTATTAATTTATATTTATTATTATTATTATTGTTATTATCTTTTCTTTTTTTTATAAACTTCACTTCGCTAGAATAGAAATATCTTACAAAAACTTCACTTCGTTATTATTATTATTATTATTATTATTATTATTATTATTATTATTATTATTATTATTATTATTATTATTATTATATTTAGTTTATTATATTTTATTAAATTTCATTTGTTTATTATTATTATTTATAATATATTTATTGTTTATTATTATTATTTAGTTATTTATTATAACTTATTTATATAACAGTTATTATTTAATTATTATTATTATTTATTTATTAATTTATTTATTAATTTATTTTTTATTATTATTATTTATTTTTTATTATTAATTATTATTAAATATTATTAATATATTATTATATTATATATCGTTTATTAGTTATTTATATTGTTTTAAAATTTAAAAAATTGAATTATATTACGTTGGTATCCAATCAAACACAGTAATATAATATATTAATTACAATTCCATCATATTACAATTTTTAAATTAATTTGTTCAAATTACAATTATTTCAAAACAAAATGCGAACCAAACGCCCTTAATACTTTGATTTAAGAACATAGCAGGAATTATATTTCACCTAACAAGATTCGGACCCTTGGAAACTTTACCATTAAAAGAGTTGTTTGTTTTAGCTTATATAACGTATGCTTATTTTGATTTATATAACATAAGATCTAATTTTGTGACTTATTTAAAGACTTATGGGCTTATATAAGTTTATTATAATATCATAAACTTATATAAGCCCGTAAATCTCAATAAAACTTAAAAATATAAAATTTATAAATATAAGCCAAAATATGGCTTCATTTCAGCTTATATAACGCAAGTTCTAATTTTATGACTTAATTTGAGACTTAAGAGCTTATATAAGTTTATTATCATATTATAAACTTATATAAGTCATGAGTCTCTAAATAGCCGGAAAATTGAAGCTTATATATCTACTACTTATATAAAGTAAGGTTTTAAAAAATCCAATCTTAACCTATAATTCTAAAACAATGTCATCTGTAAAATAAAAAATAATCTACGGCTCACATCTATTATCTCATCCCAGCAAAAACATTAAACAAAAAACATCCCAGCTTTTTTCTCCCAATATCGATTGAAGCTACTCAAATCCCAAATCCATTGAAGGCAACAACAAAAACCAGAATTCAATGTTATTTTTTAAATCAAAAGACAATGGTATTTAAGGATTTGCATAGGTGAATCCCTGGCTTAATCCATCTTTCCACATATACACAATGAATTCCTATCAGATCCCTAAAATTAAACTCCCCCAGGATACATAAAACCGATATTTTTCGTTTTTCTTTTGGTACAAAATGGGTATAGAAAACCAAAAAACAAGTCAACAAATTAAATGTAATAGGATATGTGATTTTGGTAAGATTTATCTTGATTTTTTCATCGTCGTTTTGGTTTTTTGTTTTAATTAATTTTGTAGGTTTTCGATTAACTCTTATGGTCTCTCTAAATTAGGATTGAAATTGTTTATCAAGGTCACTTTTTATTAATGTTAGTCATTTACTTGAAGATGAAGACAGAGAAGCAGATATGATGGAGATGGTGTTTGAGAAGGATTTGATGGAGTCGAGTCTCTCGATTACGAAGTTTATAAAAAACTACGCTTATAGACAAAGAGCAGGTACGTATTGCTCTTTTTCCTTCTAAAGTTATCAAGTCGTGATCTCTCTTCTAGAACTCTTGATACTCCAATTCTTCTATAAAAATTGTCCTGCCAAGTTACAGATTTGATGGAGTGCTCAATCCATAAAAATTGAGCGTCGATCTTTCCCTCTGACCATCATTGGCTTAAATGGCAGGTGGTTTTATGGTATGCACCATGTGTAAGATAATCAATTTCCATGTGCCGAATGTCAGTTTTTATGCAATGCCAAACACCATCTGAATCATTCTGCACGAGTTGTAGCACGATAATTACCTTCTGAGTCTGTCAATAAGTGTTATCCCATCACTACCCAAAATAAGAAATGCAATAAGTTTGAGTTTAGATTTTTATGAAGTAAAGATTGTTGCTTTATGCAAAAGATTATTTAAATGATAAAAATGTCTAAAATAATAATGTAGTTTATTCGGATGTTGCTTTTGTAGGTAGTTTGGTTAATTTTGGGAAACGATTGTTTAATGGTCATGATTAGAGTGTGTTTAGGATTGTTTATTAGAGGACCAGGAGTGTTTGAGTGAGCATATTACAACAACAACATACCCAATCCCGCAAGAGTTAGGTATGGGGTTGGTTGATCATATTGTAACATCTTATTAACTTATGCATCATATGATGATAATTAGCTTACTGTCATGATTGTGATTGTGTGATTATCTTACTGTCATGTTTGACCGACAATTGAAGTATCGGAATTGTGATTTTGTTATTGAGTTATCGTGATGTGATGTATGACTTATAGTTGACTAATAATTATGCGATTTGAATGAAGCTCTATATTGTGTGCACGAGTATCTTATGTATATCAGGATTCATTGTGATTATGTTTTAGCGTTGTACAGATCTTAAGTAGAATTATGAGAATGAAGCTCATAATTTGGTTTGTGATATACTTGTGTGATTTTGTTGAACCACTAACACAAATAGAAATGTTAATCGAAGCATATATTATGACCAAAAATATATTTAGTTATTTCTTGTGTTTTTTCTGTTTAGTTTTTCGTACTCATGCAAAGTTCAGAAATTATAATTGTGTATGGAATTTTGGATCTAATATGCGTATTTGAATATGTATACAGCCTTTGAGAGCGCTTGATTGGGAATTTGGTTGGTCTCCCTAAAGGTGGAGGTTGGGAGTTTGGGAAGTTCTATAGCGTGCCTGCTCTTAATGACCCGAGAGTCGGTAAGGTGGTGTTTGTTTTTTTTAGAAATGCCACTTAACAGCATCTTAATCTGACTTATTCAGATGCAGTCAGACATTTGAGTCATTAAGACTGTTTGTTTTTCTCATTTCATTCAAAGCAGTAAGAGGCAACCAGTGTTAAGAGCGTTTGATTTTTCTGATCATTAAGAGATAGTAAGAGGTATAAACGTCTTATTGAACTAGATGTAGAGTGGTTGTCTTAACACCTCTTAGTGTTATTTATTTTTTTTACTTTTGTTTTTATATTTATTTTTTATTTGTTATATTTTTTCTATTTTGATGTTATTTTTTTATTCTTTTCTTGTTTTATTTTTGTCTTTTAGAATCTTTGCGTATATTTTCCGAGATAAAGAATTTATAAAATTATTTACAATTTATATTTTGTTCAAATTGAAGGGTTCCGTTTCAGACTCATGTATCTTAACTCTAACGTGATCGATTCAGTTTCTCGTGTTAAATTTAGATTTAAACTCCGACACATTTATTTTAGTCAAATAAACATGAGATTGCCTGCTTTTGTTTAAAATACTTTTAGCTTTAAATCGATTGTATTATAAATTTTGTTATCTTATAGGAGTATCTAATAAAGTTTATTCCTTGTGTGAATCGTATCATATTTCAGTTGTAAAAACTATAGTTGATTCAGATTTAGATTTCTCAACCTATTATTCAGATTCAGATGGAAATCAGATTCAGACTTTTCTACGGAATATTCAGATTCAAATGTGCGAACCAGATTCAGATTCAGAGCCTCTTAATAAACAAACAGCACCTAAGTTTCATAACGTTTTGGCTAATATATTTATATAAAAAGATACAAGTATATTAGGCAATGGCGATTTGTCTTGCATGTCATTTAACATTAAGTAACATTTGTTTCATGCGCTGATCAGGGACAAGCTGCCATGTTCAAAGAATTTCTGTGTACAAGCGAAATAGGTGTGTATTTTGGACACGACAGGTTTAAAGTAGATGGTGGAGGTGCATATTTTGGAATGGCAGGTTTATTACTATTTTCTTTACGTGATTGTAACCTTTATGACATTTAATTCTTATTGCTACTTTTTGCCTAATATCTTTCTGATGGCAGCCTAACTACTAAGTGTCTGGACAAAGAAAATTACTAGTGTGGAAAATACTAAAGAAGGACTTACCGGGTTAGTAATAAGTATGGGTTTTGTGTTTCATAGTTTATAAAATATTCCCCATGGGCCAGTTTGATTTAAGATGAAAGAAAAATCTTTTCCATCTCAAAAGTAAGTGTTCGTTTAAGTAGTGAAAATTAGATAGCGCATGGGTATGATTTTATGACTTAACGCTGCAATTATGCTCAAGAATCCATGGGTATCATAAATGTGTTCGATATGTATTTAAGTGAATAATTGAGTTTTCAAACATTTTAAGCCATCCAAGTGTGAATGATTTTGTTATGCTATTAGTATATAACAGGTAGTAATACTATGTTAGAAGACTTTTTTATATGCAAAAGTTTTCAAATATTTTAATATACTATTAGTATGACTTGAAATAGCTTGCAATAATGATAGAAGGATATACCGGAAGCAATATTAAGCTAATGAACTGGATCACAACCTTTTGGAAACCTAATTTACAGGTTTTGTGAATATGCGGAATAAAGCAAAAGTTGTAAATGTAACAACTTGAACTTTCGTGCTTCATTACTATAATGGAGGCGTACTACATTGTATCGATTTATCTTATTATCGGCTTGTGCCGACTACGAATGCAATTGATTTACAGAGAATACATATGTCCACTTTTAAAATTGTCATGTCATTAAACGACTCATGTCGATGCTCGCTAAAGTGATTTCCCCGAGTCGGTTTCATGTAAACTAGGATGGTTAATTGAAATGAATCCTAAATTGGTTACCATATGGCCGAAATAAGGTTTGTATAATGTGAACAAATGCAAACTGGATATAAAGCTTGGAATTTATAAACTTGTAATTTGAAAAATCTATTTACTTCAAACCTGGTCAAATAAGTCAAACACAAAAATCTGGAAAGTATAATATAACCCTCCACTCACCACAAACAAACAACACACATGCCAAGTTTGCTATATCTGGGTATATCACAGGTTTGCAAAATTGGATTAGGGTTAACCTTAGACTCAAAATACAGGATATATACTATAACCCTTTTCCTTCACAGTCATAAACACAAACCACCAACAAAAGAGTCTACAAGACTTAATGTCCAGCAACTAAGCTACAAAATTTTTGGGTAAAGATATAAAATAAAAGTGATAGCAGCCTTGAATCAATCAAATCGAGCCAAACTCCCATTCCTGTCCGAATACGCCAACCGAATACTTTCCAACTTGTGAGTCCTTTCACCCACCCTTCTCTTTACTTTTACATTTACCTAGTTGTGCTTGTCAATTTAAAAACCACTTGCGAAAACAACCATGAATCGTGTTAGACTTTTCGAAACCATACCGAGACCCCTTATACACTTTTAGCACCTTTGTACTAGATGACTTAAAAACAATAATAGAAATAACGAAAAACCCCATTCGAATTGGACCAAAAACCTGTCGAAACCCTAAGTAAATATAAAATGGACCAAATCTAGAAATTAACAAGAATTATTTCATAAAAACACTAAACATGATCAATTAAACTCGCGGGTATAAAAACCCCCAAATCATAAAAACCCTAATTTTCGAAATCCACTTTTAATCTGTAATTAGCATCAATAGATGTCTAAGAACACTAATTAATTAGATTACAATTATAGATTAAGAAAACCCCTAATTATTCAAAACCCTAATTTTCTAAGAACGTGTTTAAATGGACAATTAACGCCGAGAGAAGACTAAGAACACTAGTTAATTATAACAAAACTCAAGATTTAGAAAACCCCCAAATTAATCGAAACCCTAATTATTTATAAAAGTATTTTCGAGAGCCACATCTTAAATATTTATAAAATCAAACGAGTTTGAAAGCAATAGAAACCCCCTTTTTATTTTTGAAGAATCATAAAACAAATTGTCTTTTGGAAATCTTTGAGAAGAGAGAACAAATACTTATCTTTATGATGAACTCCATCAACTCGTCCATAAGGAGACCTCGAAACCGATTTATGTGCAATGTTGGGGTGAATATCCGCGTCTCACGAATGATAAAACAAGCTAGGATCTTGAGTTATTAATAATATTGATAGATCAATATAAGTTGTGGCCATATTTGATGATCGAGTTTTGGGAGAGAGGAGAGAAAGGAGACGATTGGGAGTATATTGAGGAAGAGAGAGATAGACTAAACAGATATAAAACCTTCCCACCTAGTTTATGTCGCCTAGGGTTGGGCTGGGTTGGGCCAGAAGGTCTATTGGGCCGAGCCATGGTTTGCATATTGGGCCGTGTGGTTTGGCCGGATTTGTATAAGCCCAAATTAAACTTTTGGTTATAAATTTGTAATGCTAAGCCCAAAAACCCATTTGTTAAATAACCGGGTACTAAAGTCGTGTTTTTACCTTAAACAAAATTTATCGTCAAGCACAACTAGGATGTCATGCATTTCATGTGAAATAACTTTTGACATCGTAACACGGTCATCATATTTAAATAGGTCGTGAATAATGTGGTCGTATTCTCGAGCTTTCTTGCATTTTCATCCATTTGCTATTTGATCGAGGTGAGTTTATAGCCCCACTTTTACTTGTTTGATCACTTTGGGGTGAGAACATTGCTTGTTTTAAACGGATGAACATAAGTGCCTAAAACTCATACGTGCCTACATGATGTCTAAGTAGCGATACCCCTAGATGCTTTAGCCCACTATCATGAACCGTTAATTACTTTGTGTAAGCGCAAATGTTATGGATAGATCTATTGGGATTGGCCTCCCTATCTAATGTTGGTTGTGTGACCAAATTAGATACAATTACATTTGAGGTTGTTACGAATACTTTGGGGTAGTATTTGCTTGGGCACACTCTTGTATAAACTTGTTGGTACGGTTAACGCTTCGGTGTCATGAGCTTAGACGTAGGATATCATGAACGTATGCTATTTTGATAATAATCTTGTATTTGTTATAAGATTATTTGAAGGTTGCCTAACTAAAATCTTATGGTTCATCACACTACTTATACTTAAACCTATGAACTCACCAACCTTTGTGTTGACGTTTTTAGCAATGTTTTTCTCAGGTATCAAGGCGGAGGAGTGACGTGGTTGTGCTATGGAGATCAATAAAAATTATCATGATTTAACTTTGAGACTTGCTTTTGATGTATGACATTTGGAAACTCAAATTATGTTATCATGAGTTGTAAAACAATTTACTTTGGAACCTCTTTTATTTTATGATTGAAAAATGACTTTTGATTAGTCGTTCTTGTATCTATGTCTCTTGGTTGTCATGATAGTCACATCCTTGTGTAATTGTACACGTGGGACAAATTGAGGGTGTGACAGATTGGTATCAGAGCCATGGTTATAGGGAACTAGGTTACTTTTATAAAAATCATTTTTACAAAGGTTTTGGTCAAAAATGAAATTTTGGAAAAAGAGTAATACTAGACTATAACTACCTCCATCTCCATAGACCACATAATTTCGCGCCTTCGACAAGTAAGTTGTAACTTTAAGTCGTATCATTTCATTGCTCTTAGTACTCTATTAAGTAAATTGCTAAAAGTATCAAGTAACGTAATTTATGACTATATGCTAAATGGTTTGTGCCATGCTATATGAATACAAAATCGATGTTTATTTCGACACTACGTGAAACTCTATGCTAAATGGTTTGTGCCATGCTATATAAATACAAAATCGATGTTCATTTCGACACTACGTGAGACTCTATGCTGAATGGTTTGTGCCATGCTATACGAATGTAAAATCGAATTTTTATTTCAACATTACTTGAAACTCTATGCTAAATGGTTTATGCCATGATATACGAAGGCAAAGCTTAATCTTATTTCGACACTACTAGAAACTCTATGCTAAATGGTTTGTGCCATGTTACGTGAATGAAAAATTGATGCGATTATACTTCTTGAAAACCCTACGTTAAATGGTTTGTGCCATGTTATGCGAATACAATATTGATCTTGTATTAACATGTCTTAAATTTTTTTTGTGCTAAATGGTGTGTGCCATGACAAACTAAAACTTCAACATATTGCAAAATTGATTTATTCTTACACATGCCTTTCTTGATTTGGCAGTGACATGTCTATCTCGTCTGAAGATTCGTTGTACTACTTGAGCTCATCTACGGATGGAGCACGACGCGAGTCCACTACTAGTGGTGCTTCGCCACTATCATCTACTCGAGGAGAGCCAAGTGCTCATGCACCTACTCGCGCGTCACCACCACCACTCATTTGCTACCAAAGGCGTGGCATGGCACCGATGGTTCCTCCCTCCACATCCTCATCTCATGCCCCTAGGGCCCCTCGCCAAAACCGTACCGCGAGGATGTCAGTGAGAGGTTCTATGGTTGGGAAGAAGTTGGCCCCAAGACGTGTGAGCTCTACCCGCACTACCCGCAAGTCTTCGAAGTCACCGTCCGTGAGAGTGCCCCAAGGCACGATGCCCCTCGTCGACCCACTATGCCCATGCCACCCCCACCTTGCGGCTATAATGGAGCCGAATGCTCCGCGGCCGCCGAGGCTCGTGGAATGCCCCCTCATCGTTTTGCTAGGCTTGCTACATTACGAGGCAAGGTGACCTACGTGCTTTGTAATTTGGGTGGTTTGTCTCATGAGTCATTGGTTCGACTCGAGACTTGTTACGAGGCGGTCATCGCGGGTTTGGGTAGGAATGCCCCACCCCCACCCGACCATTTAGCGGGACTAGTTAGGAGAGTCGAGGACCAACATTACGAGATAGGAGCTTTGCGCACCCTTCTACATAGGGCATTGATTGATTTATCCGAGAGGATTGCCGCCCTTGAGCACCGTTTCTATTAGATCTATGTATGGTTCATTTGTGTACACTATCATTCCAAATTTTCTCTTCATGTGTTGTAATCTGATTAGACTGCTTTTATACATAGTCTCATCGTCCAAATAGGGCTTAAAATGCATTAAATATCATCAAAATACCCAAATATATGGTTGTGTTTGTTGCTTGTGTATTTTAGGTACGGATATTGAGAAAATGACAAAAGATCACAAGAATCAGTCAAAAACGAACACGGGAAACGAAGCCGCACGATGAACCAAGCCCTAATGAAGAATTTTCCAAAGAAAGTCCTTGAAGAATTGAAGAATTATGAAGAAGGGTCCTCCAATATGAAATAATTGACACTTTATGCCCTTGTATCTTTATAATTACAAGTTTGGTCCCTAAAGTTCGTCAAATTTACAAAAAGTACCCTTAACTTTGAAGAATTGGCAAATTTAGTCCCTCAACAAATCTAAATTGTCAATATTGGTCCTCCAAGAAGTCAACAAACAAGTCAACACCTTGAAGTATGAAGACATGTCACTGAAAGTCCTTGAAGATTGCCAAAATTGCACTTTTAGTCCTTATTCAAAGTTTATAAAACCATTATGCCAAAAATGACAACTGCCCAAAAGTTGTCATGTGTAATTTAGGCGTTGATAGCCATTTAATACAATATGAACAAAGAAAGAAAAGTGAGGGACTATTACTGCCCAGACAACCTAAGATGTACCCACCACTCACACTCCTCCACGTCACCAACCTTAAACAACCCACCAATCACCACCCTCCCCTTCACCACGTCACCCTCCACTCACATAATAAACTGATTTAATTAATCAGTTTATTAACTTCCCTCCCAAACACAAAGTTTAAAAACTTTAATCCCCTTTTCAGATTAATCACCCCCTTAAACACCCATAAACCCTAAAAAATTCCTAGGATGAACAATGACTAAATCAAAGGGGTTTTTGCCAAAACCTTCCAGTTTGCTAATTAACCATCACTTAAACCCAAACCCACCCTTAACCACCTATCACCATCAACCAAGGCCCCTCCCACATGGTCCCCTGCAACAAAAAAACAAGACTTGGCAGCAAATCAACGTCCCCATTTGATTTCGTGTTCCCCAATGGTTCATTGGACGCCTAGGATCATTTTTTACATCATTTTCATGCCACAACCAGCCAAAGAATTCACATGGCACTCTTGACCCAATTCAAAAATTGGCATCTAACTGGCATCTATAAAAATTCGTCAAGGGCAAAGTTGGGAGTTCAAGTTATTAGGGTTCAAGCTTCTATTCAGTTCTAAAATCATTTGTAGCCTATTATATAAAGGCATGTAGGACTTTCATTTTTACTGTTCTTTTTTCCTTCTCCTTGGTCAAGACCTTGTAAAGCCAGTTTTATTTGATGAAATGAAATGGTATTGAGTTTGTGACGAGAAAGAAAGAGCCCATTTTACTTTCTATTGCACTTTTACATTTTCCAAGTTAAATTTTATTTTAAGTTTCTGTTTGGACTTAAGATTTTATATTTCAGAATTTGGTCCAAAAGCTTTAAGCTGGTATCATAAGCCTGATAATCTTGTTGATTATCAAGCTTAAGTGAGGATTAAAGCTTTTGTTGATTTAGTGTTAGTAATATTTCAAAAAAAAAACCAAAAAAAAAAATCAGTTTTTTTTTATTGTCAAACAAGCCATAGTAGCTTAACTGATAAGCTAGCTTATAGCTTGTTTGATTTGTGAACAGCTTACCCTTTTTCCTCTTTTCTTAGCAAGTTTATCATATCCTACCTTTTAAGAAGATATATTGGGTGTGTGTGTCAACAGTGACCACCACCATCAATTCTCTACTTGTTTCTTATTCAAAACCATAAGCACAAGCCACCAGCTTGTAGGAGGTGACATAGCAGTCACAGTTGGGCCTGGATGTAGGCCCAACAAGGTAGTCCCTTATTTCCTTATTTAGTTTTCAAAAATCTGATATTCATGTGACTTGGAGTGAAATTGTATGCAAGTTGTTTTAAGTGTTGTTTTATTGTCTGATATTGCTTATTTAAGGTTAGTATGCATGATAGGATAGGATTAAATTAGATTGGTTGAGTTTTGTTTGAATTTTGTTTGAAAAAATTTGTATTTCAGAATTTAAGGGGTGTTTGGATTAAGGGATTAGCCAAAAAATTTGATAGGATTATTGAGTTAAAACCTGTTTAATACACTTCTTAGGTAGTTGGTTGGTTGTATGCTCATTAGCTTTCAATTTGGTAAGGTTTTGAAGCAAATTGCATGTCAAAATTTAAGAAAATACCTAAAATCCAGTAACTGCTTGTGGTGTCTGATTTTAAGTGGATTTTATCACCAAATCTTGTAAAACTGCTAGAAGATAGGTCATTTGAGGATTGTATACTGGTTATATGCTAGTTGGTTGACCTATGTGCAAGTTTTTAGCCATTGATTCTCACTATTTTGCCAAGTGCATCAGCAAATACACTCAGACCTAAACATTGCCTTAATCAGAAACTTGCATTGGCTAATTTGTGATTGATTTTGTGTGATACTTGTTGTTTTTTGTGATTCTGACTCCCTATACTCAACTGAGTATAGGGGTGCCCTTTTGTCCATCAAAAATCATCAACAACCAAAAAAACAAGCCCTCTTGTTAGTATCTTCACAAGTGAAGATACGTTTTATTTCTCTTTTGTGTTCATCAGACACAAGTTCAATCTGGGCACTCGTTTTTTACTTTCTAGGCTTAATTCTGGTTTATTTCCTTGATATAAGTTTGATTATAGTTATTAGGGTTACTGTGTTTGAGTTTTAAAAAAAAAGAAAAAAAAAGAAAAGTTTAGCAAAAAGCCTCCATAGCCTGGGCTCGAACACTCGATCTGTCGTGCAGGAGTGGAATGCTTTACCAGTGATCTATGTGACTTTCTATGTCACAAGGTCATAAGGTGTGATACTTAAGCAGTGTTTGTTTTGTGACTTATTTAACTAACAGCTTATTAATAAGCTGTTTTCAGCTTATTCCTTTAAGTTTTTTTCCATTTAGTATTTTTCTCTTGTTTTTATTCAGTTTGGGGACTTTTTGGTTTAAAAAGTTTATTTTTCCCGTAATTAATTAATTTTCTAGGATTATTTTTAGTTTAAATTTTGAAAAGTAATTTAAAAATAGAAAAGGTAATTTAAAAATCTAAAAAAATAGTTTTTAGGTTTTTAATCATAACTTTAAGGTTTTCAGCTATTTAAGTTTTCAATTTAGCTTATTTTTTATTTTATTGGATTTTAGGGTTTTTAGCTAACTTTAAAATTTAATATAAAATTATTAAATAGGTTTCAGAAAATTTTGATTGCATTTTTATCTTAGTTACATTATTCTAGATTTTTGGTAATTTTTTAGAATTTTTTTTATAAACTTTGAATTTTTTTGAATATTTTAATATTATTTTATTATTAAAAATTGAAGTTTGATTTTTTTTTTAGTTTTTACATTTTTCCTAAGTTAAGGACACTTAATTAGGAGTTTGTCACTTTCCAAATATTTTTAGGACTTTTCAATTATTTTCTAGAATTAATTTAAGTTTTAATTGATTTTAATAGTTTTTAAGTGTTTAAAAATAGTTTAATTTGGTTTTAAAATTTTAAAAAATACTTTTTAGCTTAATTAGGACATTTTTGAGGTTTAAAAACTTTAAGATCTTGTTTAGGGCTTTTTAATAATTAATTATGATTTTTAGGGCTTTAATTAGCATTAAAAAGTCATTATCTAATTAATTAAAAGGTTTTAGCAAGTTTGGATTTTTTGTAAACTCTTATAATATTATTGTGGATTTTTAGTAATTTTTAGGAATTTTTAGGTTAAAATTTTAATTTTTGCACTATTACGGTTTTGCGTGATCGCCTTTTTCGTCTTAGTTTAATCCGTTTTCGTAACCGTCTTTCTCTTCTAATCTCATTTCTTTCTTCCTTTTTCAGTCATATAATCACAAATCATTAATCAATTCTTAACACAACGCACTTGCCCCCTCGAGAACGAACTCACTTAGGGTCATTTACACACGGTTTTCCTAAATCGTCGTGCACACTTGCCCTATTTATTGCTCTTTTCCTAAAGGGTAGTAAAAACTCCAACATCATTTTGGCGCCGCTGCCGGGGAGGCGTGTTGTGTTTTGGTTGAACAATTGTTGTTTTTATATATAGCCATAATAGTATTTGTATTAGTAGCACTCTACTAATACGTATTATCGGTTTTTTGTTTTTTGTGAATATTATTACTATATTGTATACGTAGAACAATAAATTTACAAGTACTCCAAATACGTGAGAAAGCACAACCTTGACTTGGGAGGTCATTACCCAATCATTGTATTCGAATCTCAAACCAAAGAAAAAGGCAAAAATAAATAAATACTTTCGTGAAGCTCGATTTTGAAAAATACAAACTATAAGGTGGGTATAAGGCGGTTGTATTTCACGACCTAAAGGAAAAAGGCTCTTAAGTGCTTCGCGCCGCCTCGTTTCCTCCGCTTGCTTGTGCGTATTTTGAGATTGAAAGCTAATCGAGGGTTTTGCCGCCCAAAGTATTATTACATATCATATATATTTTCTTGGTTTCATTTGATTAAACCCTCTTGAACGATTTGGTGTTCCACCATCGTTCTAAAGTCATCGAAGGCGTTCACTTCACGTGATCGTTTTCATTCCTTGAGGCTTCTTTAATCGAGAGATTTGATTAAGGAGGAGATTTGTAGATTTGTGTCTACCTAATACATTCCAAAAATCCAAAAAAGTAAAAACAATCAAAAACAAAAAAAATTGAAAAAGTAAAAACACCAAAAAGAATCTTCTTTGCTCACCCTCTCGTTGTACGTGACGTTTATGCAAAATCGCTCCAAAGCAAGACGTGCTCGTAAACGAAGAAACAAATCAATCACTCCTTCTAGTGAGGAGTCTCCTATTGACGAACCCATTGTAGTGAAAGAAGCACCCATGGCTAATCGAACTATGATGGAGTTGCTTCAAGCACCCACCGAGGGTTATGGAGAAGCGATTGTGATTCCCGCTATCCTTGCGGAGAATTTTGAGGTTAAGACGGGTTTGTTGTCCATGATTCAAAACAACAAGTTTCGAGGTGACGAAAAAGACAACCCTCATAACCACATTCGCCAATTTAATCGTCTTACCGCCACTTGCAAGTTTAAGGACGTCTCAAACGACTCGATTAAGATGATGCTTTTTCCGTATTCCTTAGCGGGGCCGCAAAAATTTGGTTAGAGAAAGAGCCACCCAATTCTATATTGACGTGGAAGGATCTCGTTTCAAAATTCGTGAACCAATTTTTTCCGCCCTCTAAGACTACGCATTTGAAAAACGAGATTTCAAAGTTTTCACAAGAGTATAATGAGAGTTTTTCAACGGCTTGGAATAGGTTTAAGGAAATGTTGCACGAATGTCCTCATCATGGTTTTTCCGACTTGCATCAAAATGACACGTTTTACAATGGCTTGAACGATCATGAGCGTGATTATCTTAATACCGCCGCGGGTGGTAATTTTTTGTGTAAGACGGTCGAGGAAGCATTGTTAATCATTGAGAATAGGTCTAAGGTCTATAGTCCTCGTAGCACGTCGAGTGTTCGTAAGACTTCGTCTTCACCTTCGCCTTCATTGTCACACACCGTTGATGCTTGCCAAATCGAGGCTAATTTGGAGAACAAGATTTTTGATAAGCTTAAAGGATTGTTAATTGAGTTTAAAGTTGGTGAACAACCCACTCCCGCTACGGCTAAAGCGGTTGAGGTTTCTTGTATGTATTGTGGTGGAGCTCACGATTATTCCGAGTGCATTACCAACGGTGGTGACACTTCGAGTGCCTTCGCGGCCGCGGGAACTTATAACCAAAACGGTCAAGTTCCTCGCACTAATCAATTGACTCCACCGGGTTTTCCACCAAATCAAAATGCTAACAATTATCGAAACAATCAAGTTGGTTACCAAAGCAATCAAAGGAACAATTTCAAGGGTAATAACAACTATGGGAATCAAGGAAGTAGTAGCCAATTGCAAAATCAAAACCAAAACCGTAATTTTCAAAACACAAGTCAAGGTCTTCAAAATGTTTACACTAAATAACTTCCAATGGACTTTTTGAATTACGCTACGGCAAATGATAAGATTTTGGAAAACATTCAAGAGCAATTGGCTAGTCAAGCTAGGGACACGGCTAAAAACACCAAGGAGTTAGCAAATTTTGTGAAGGAAAATCTTAACATGAGAAATGAGTTGAAAAATGATTTTGCTAATCAAATTAGAGGTCAAAACAATAAGATTGAACAAAGTCATGCTAGGCTTGAACAAAGAATTGACCAAAAAGCCGCTAGTCAAGATTTGAAGTTTAATAGTCAAGATGCTAAGCTTAATGCCATTTTAGAAGCCGTCATGGGGAACAAAGCCTCTACTTCGAGTGGTCTTCCTAGTAACACCATATCAAACCCGAAGGGAGAGATGAAAGTGATTACCACACGAAGTGGTAAGACACTTAAAGAACCGACTCCTCGGCCAATTACTCCAACGATGGAGAAAATTGAGGAAGAACCCGAGGTTGTGGTCGAAAAGGAGCATATCTCAATCCCACAAAGTACCGCTCATGCCACACCTACGGTCGACCCATTACCAACATTGGAACCCGAGATTCCAAAGGCTATGCCTATGCCCCAACCCACACCACCCTTGCCTTACCCATCGAGACTTAGGAAGGAGAAACGACAAGAGCGCGACAACTACCAATTTGAGCTTTTTATGAAAATGTTTCGTGAGTTGCACCTTAATGTGAGTTTTGTCGATGCTTTGGTCATGATGCCTCGATTTGCCGCTAACTTTAAGAGTATGTTGAACAACAAGGAGAAATTGCACCAATTGTCTAGTTGTTCGTCGGTTTATCTTAATCGCATACCTCAAAAAGTCGGTGATCCCGGTAAATTTTTGATCCCTTGTGACATTCAAGATATGGAAGAATGCTATGCCTTGGCCGATCTTGGTGCTAGCATTAATTTGATGCCATTTGCAATCTTCAAGTCGCTCAATCTTCCTAATCATACTCCTTCACTAATGTCTATCGAGTTGGCCGACCATTCCACGATTCGTGCATGTGGTTTGGCGGAAGACGTTTTTGTGAAAGTGGGGAAGTTCTACTATCCCGTAGACTTTATCGTCGATGATATCCCCACGGATCCTCAAGTTCCTCTTATTTTAGGTCGTTCGTATTTAGATACGTCTATGGCTTTAATTGATGTGCATGCTAGAAAGATCACCTTACGTTTCAACGACGAGGAACTTGTTATAAACGCAAAGCAAAATTCTCAACTTTCTCATGTTTATTCCGTTGCTACCATAAACCTCGTTGATATGATCGACGTGGTTTACGAGGAATTTTCACAAGAAGTTCTAGGATTTTGTGATGAAGAAACTAGTGGCAATCCCACTATGTTAGATCCAATTCTTGATAATTCGACACCAACCTTCACTCCTTTCGAAGGTGGTGGTTTTACGTTGGAAGAATGCAATGTTCCACGTACTTGTGACGAAGACCTCGACAACGATGAGGACTTCTCGATTATCAAGGATTTTCTTAACGATTTCCCATTTCCTCCACCCGAGGAGGTTATGAGTATCGGGCCCAAATCTTCACTTGAGGAACCACCTATTCTCGAGTTGAAAGATTTACCTCCTCACCTCGAATATGTCTATTTGGAGGAGGGCGACAAGTTGCCGGTTATTATTGTGAAGGAACTTTCGAATGATGAAAAAACCACACTTGTCGATGTTCTAAAGGATCACAAAGGGGCGATTGCGTGGAAGTTATCCGACATTAAGGGAATCGATCCCAAATTTTGTACCCACAAAATCTTAATGGAGGAGGATTTCAAGCCAACAATCCAAAGTCAAAGGAGGGTGAACCCCAAAATTCACGACGTCATCAAAAAGGAGGTCCTTAAACTCCTTGACGCGAGAATGATTTACCCTATTTCCGATAGCCCTTGGGTGAGTCCTATTCATTGTGTCCCTAAAAAGGGAGGGATGACCGTTGTGCTAAACGATGCCAACGAGTTGATTCCCACTAGACTCGTGACCGGATGGAGAGTGTGCATTGACTATCGAAAGTTGAATGAAGCCACTCGAAAAGACCATTTTCCCTTGCCCTTCATGGACCAAATGTTGGAGCGTCTTGCGGGAAACGATTTCTATTGCTTTTTAGATGGTTTTTCCGGTTACTTCCAAATTCCCATCGATCCTCGTGATCAAGAAAAAACTACGTTTACGTGTCCATATGGAACGTTTGCCTATCGTAGAATGCCATTTGGACTTTGCAATGCACTGGGAACCTTTAAAAGGTGCATGATGGCTATTTTTCATGATATGATCGAGAAGACGATGGAAGTCTTCATGGATGACTTTTCCGTGTTTGGTGATTCCTTCACTTCGTGTTTGTCGAACCTTGAGAGAATGTTAAAACGTTGTGAGGAAACCAACCTTGTGCTCAATTGGGAAAAGTGTCATTTTATGGTTAAGAGTGGAATCGTCTTAGGGCACAAGGTCTCGAAAGCGGGGATTGAGGTAGATCAAGCTAAGGTAGACGTCTTCGCCAAGTTACCTCATCCCAAAACCGTTAAGGGAGTTAGGAGTTTCCTAGGCCACGCGGGCTTTTATCGTCGATTCATCAAGGATTTTTCAAAGATTTCTCTACCCATTACACATCTTCTTGAAAAAGAGGCACGTTTTGTCTTTGACGAAGATTGTGTACGAGCCTTTGAGATCCTTAAGAGGAAACTTACCGAAGCTCCCATTCTTGTTGCTCCCAATTGGAACCTCCCCTTTGAACTCATGTGTGATGCTAGTGATTACGCCATAGGGGCCGTTTTGGGGCAACGTCATGATAAGCACTTCTTGCCTATTCACTATGCTAGCAAGACGATGACCGAGGCTCAACTAAAATACACTACAACGGAAATGGAGTTCCTTGCCGTGGTGTATGCATTTGAGAAGTTCTGACCTTACCTCGTCTTGACGAAATGCATAGTGTATACGGACCATTCGGCTATTAAGTATCTCATGGAAAAGCAAGATGCTAAGCCTAGATTACTTCGTTGGATTCTCCTCCTTCAAGAATTTGATCACACCATCGTTGACAAAAAAGGAGCCGAGAATCTAGCGGCCGATCATCTTTCTCGTTTGGAAGATCCTCACCAAAGTGTTTACGAGCCCAAGGAAATCACCGAAACATTTCCGCTCGAGACACTTGGTGTAGTGAATTCTAAGCTTGATTCTTCTACCCCATGGTTTGCGGACTTTGCAAATTACCATGCGGGTAACTTCATCATTAAGGGTATGACGACTCAAGAAAAACGAAAATTATTTCGTGACATCAAGTTCTACTTTTGGAACGACCCTTACTTGTTTCGAAATTGTGCGGATCAAATCATCCGACGTTGTGTATTTGGCACCGAAGCTTCTAATATCCTTAGAGCTTGCCATGAGGAACCCACGGGTGGTCACCACGGTGTTAATCTCACGGCTAAGAAGGTGTTTGATGCCGGCTTCTTTTGGCCTACTATTTACCGAGATGCACAAGATCTTGTGAAGTCGTGTGATGCATGCCAACGACAAGGAAAAGCCTCACAAAAAGATGAAATGCCACAAAATATCATTCAAGTGTGTGAGATCTTTGACGTTTGGGGTATAGACTTTATGGGGTCGTTCCCATCATCTCGTGGTAATAAGTACATTCTCGTTGCGGTTGACTACCTTTCTAAGTGGGTGGAGGCCAAGGCCTTGCCCACCAATGATGCTTGTGTGGTAGTCAAGTTTTTGAAGCAATTGTTTTCTCGGTTTGGAACCCCTCGTGCTATCATAAGCGATCGTGGAACCCATTTTTGTAACGACCAATTTGAAAGGGTTCTAAGGAAATATGGGGTTACACATCGTCTTTCTACGGCTTATCACCCACAAACGAGTGGGCAAGTCAAGGTTTCAAACCGAGCGTTGAAGAGGATCTTGGAGAGATCCGTAGGGGAAAACCGACAAACTTGGTAGGATAAGTTGGACGATGCTTTATGGGCCTTTAGGACCGCTCATAAGACGCCCATTGGGTGCACTCCCTATAAGCTTGTGTATGGAAAGAATTGTCATTTGCCTATCGAGTTAAAACACAAGGCTTATTGGGCCCTAAAGCATTGTAATGATGATATGGAGACCGCGGGAAAACACCAGAAAATGCAATTGAATGAATTAGATGAATTGAGAGACATTGCTTATGAAAATTCATTGATTTATAAAGAGAAAACTAAAAAGTTGCATGATTCTAAAATTAAAAACCGGGTTTTTAACATTGGGGATCAAGTTTTGCTTTTTAATTCAAGATTGAAAATCTTTTCCGGTAAATTGAAATCCCGTTGGTCCGGTCCATTCACCGTGACTCAAGTGTTTCCGTATGGGACCATCGAGCTAGCTCAAGTTGATGGTCCTAACTTCAAGGTGAATGGACATAGGTTGAAGCACTACTTTGGCGGGGAAGTTCCATCCTTGAACTACCTAGACCAAGTCACCTTCCCCAATGATAATTAGTATTGAGGGGATCGAGTCAAGCTCATGACTCGGTAATAAAAAACGAGGTGCCTCGTGGGGGAGTCCCATGCTTATCCTATGTACATATTATCGCTTTCTAATGTAGCTTATGTGAGGGGATTTGTGCCCTTCCAACCTTTGTTCCGTGGTTGTTTGTGAATTGTGAACTTTAGATGATCATGATCTTCACGATTAGAGCCTCTCATGTTCGTTTTATGGGAGCACTCGATCGTTTGCTTTGAAGAATTTCTCGATATCCAAATGATATATCCTTTTGATGTTCTAACCTTAGGTTTTTAGCACACTTCATAAACGGCTATTAATTTATTGGTTACACCCTTTCCATGCTAGATTAGGCATTCGACAATGTCTCTAGTATGGGGGTGTTTGCACCCCTAGACTCGAAACATTGAGGACAATGTTTAACTTTAGTATGGGGGGTGAATAGATACTTGCCTTGCCAAACCTTCACGCTTTCCAAAGTTTATCTTTTTGTTTATCGTTTTGTTGCAAAATAAGGATAAAAATGGCCAAATTTTAAAATTTTTCTCATGTTTTATAAGTGTTTGAAGACAAGAATGTAGGTTTTCCGATGGCGAGAATAAGAGTAATTTTTGACTCGACCGTGCGTGTTGAGCACTTAGCTTTGGTTCCTTAACTACACATTAGGCTAAGTTTCTTAAATGAGGACGAGAAATGATAGAGTTAATTATAAGTTACTATGCTAAACGTAGAATACTCGTATTCTTTCAAAAACTCATGTGTTCTCGTTATTTGCTTATTCTCCCTTCGCTTGTAAATATTTTTTGCTTAATAAATATTGACTTAGCGGTTTAGTTAGGATTGTTGGGTTTCTAGTCTTTTCTAGTAGCTTCCGTGTAATTAAATTGGGAAGACATTAAGGTATCGCCAGCGTCACGGTTTTGAAGTATTGGCACCCTAATAATCGAAAGCTTCACCCAATAATAAGATTTCAAGTGCTCACCTAAATCTAGCAAACAATTTGAAGCCCCACAAGGCCGAAAAATCTATGCAAAATTGAAAGTGAATCAAGCCTTAATCTTCGAAGCTTTAAAGATCCAAAATTCGCCTTAGCGTGAGGATATACGTCTTTGGCTAATAAAACCACCGATGAGGCGGATAATAAAAGGCAAGGCAAGACCGAAGTCATAATAAAAGCTTCATGGCGAAGTTGAATAAAAGATGGAGGTAAACCAAAGATAATAAGGTCCTTCCGTTAGGGGACGTATAAAAGTCTTGGTAATAAGTCTCATGTTCAAAACCGTTATAAAACCGTGTTTATCGATTCTTCTTGTCAACTTAATTTTTTAACATCGTTGTCTATTAGGAGGGGTTATTGATTTGATGGTCTTAGTTACACCGTTAGGACTCTATTTTTAGACCTAAATCTCTATTATCGCATAAGTCAAACAATGTATCCTCGTGAAACATTCAAGACAAAATAAAATATAAGAGATACAACTTAGGAATAATGGGAGGATAGGTACGTGATTAGGGCATATGAGTAGTGTTAGCATTACTAACTTATAATGACAATGATCTCGTTGCACGCTTAGCATGGAATTGAGGTGAAAATCGAGGACGATGAAATTATTTCTAACGAAGCATTCACGTGTTCTTATTCTATGAACCTAAACGTCCCATTTTGCGATGAAAATCATACATTATGTCTAAAACGCAAGTAGTAGTAATAGTAGTAGTGTAGCTAGTTTATCATTCCATAAAAGTGAAAAAAAATGAATTTTGGAGATGCTACGATACTTTATTCTAGCATTGCGTGAGGGCACGGCAATGGTTTAGTATGGGGGAGTGATGAGACTGCTTTTATACATAGTCTCATCGTCCAAATAGGGCTTAAAATGCATTAAATATCATCAAAATACCCAAATATATGCTTGTGTTTGTTGCTTGTGAATTTTAGGTACGGATATTAAGAAAATGACAAAAGATCACAAGAATCAGTCAAAAACGAACACGGGAAACGAAGCCGCACGATGAACCAAGCCCTAATGAAGAATTTTCTAAAGAAAGTCCTTGAAGAATTGAAGAATTATGAAGAAGGGTCCTCCAATATGGAAGAATTGACACTTTATTCCCTTGTATCTTCATAATTACAAGTTTGGTCCCTAAAGTTTGTCAAATTTACAAAAAGGACCCTTAACTTTGAAGAATTGGCAAATTTAGTCCCTCAACAAAACTAAATTGACAATATTGGTCCTCCAAGAAGTCAACAAACAAGTCAACACCTTGAAGTATGAAGACATGTCACTGAAAGTCCTTGAAGATTACCAAAATTGCACTTTTAGTCCTTATTCAAAGTTTATAAAACCATTGTGCCAAAAATGACAACTGCCCAAAAGTTGTCATGTGTAATTTGGGCGTTGATAGCCATTTAATACAATATGAACAAAGAAAGAAAAGTGAGGGACTATTACTGCCCAGACAACCTAAGATGTACCCACCACTCACACTCCTCCACGTCACCAACCTTAAACAACCCACCAATCACCACCCTCCCCTTCACCACGTCACCCTCCACTCACATAATAAACTAATTTAATTAATCAGTTTATTAACTTCCCTCCCAAACACAAAGTTTAAAAACTTTAATCCCCTTTTCAGATTAATCACCCCCTTAAACACCCATAAACCGTAAAAAATTCCCAGGATGAACAATGACTAAATCAAAGGGGTTTTTGCTAAAACCTTCCAGTTTGCTAATTAACCATCACTTAAAACCAAACCCACCCTTAACCACCTATCACCATCAACCAAGGCCCCTCCCACATGGTCCCTTGCAACAAAAAAACAAGACTTGGCAGCAAATCAACGTCCCCATTTGATTTCGTGTTCCCCAATGGTTCATTGGACGCCTAGGATCATTTTTTACATCATTTTCATGCCACAACCAGCCAAAGAATTCACATGGCACTCTTGACCCAATTCAAAAATTGGCATCTAACTGGCATCTTCAAATATTCGTCAAGGGCAAAGTTGGGAGTTCAAGTTATTAGGGTTCAAGCTTCTATTCAGTTCTAGAATCATTTGTAGCCTATTATATAAAGGCATGTAGGACTTTCATTTTTACTGTTCTTTTTTCCTTCTCCTTGGTCAAGACCTTGTAAAGCCAGTTTTATTTGATGAAATGAAATGGTATTGAGTTTGTGACGAGAAAGAAAGAGCCCATTTTACTTTCCATTGCACTTTTACATTTTCCAAGTTAAATTTTATTTTAAGTTTCTGTTTGGACTTAAGCTTTTATATTTCAGAATTTGGTCCAAAAGCTTTAAGCTGGTATCATAAGCCTGATAATCTTGTTGATTATCAAGCTTAAGTGAGGATTAAAGCTTTTGTTGATTTAGTGTTAGTAATATTTCAAAAAAAAACCAAAAAAAAAATCAGTTTTTTTGTTATTGTCAAACAAGCCATAGTAGCTTAACTGATAAGCTAGCTTATAGCTTGTTTGATTTGTGAACAGCTTACCCTTTTGTTTTCCTCTTTTCTTAGCAGGTTTATCATATCCTACCTTTTAAGAAGATATATGGGGTGTGTGTGTCAACAGTGACCACCACCATCAATTCTCTACTTGTTTCTTGTTCAAAACCATAAGCACAAGCCACCAGCTTGTAGGAGGTGACATAGCAGTCACAGTTGGGCCTGGATGTAGGCCCAACAAGGTACTCCCTTATTTCCTTATTTAGTTTTCAAAAATCTGATATTCATGTGATTTGGAGTGAAATTGTATGCAAGTTGTTTTAAGTGTTTTTTTATTGTCTGATATTGCTTATTTAAGGTTAGTATGCATGATATGATATGATTAAATTAGATTGGTTGAGTTTTGTTTGAATTTTGTTTGAAAAAATTTGTATTTCAGAATTTAAGGGGTGTTTGGATTAAGGGATTAGCCAAAAATTTTGATAGGATTATTGAGTTAAAACCTGTTTAATACACTTCTTAGGTAGTTGGTTGGTTGTATGCTCATTAGCTTTCAATTTGGTAAGGTTTTGAAGCAAATTGCATGTCAAAATTTAAGAAAATACCTAAAATCCAGTAACTGCTTGTGGTGTCTGATTTTAAGTGGATTTTATCACCAAATCTTGTAAAACTGCTAGGAGATAGGTCATTTGAGGATTGTATACTGGTTATATGCTAGTTGTTTGACCTGTGTGCAAGTTTTTAGCCATTGATTCTCACTATTTTGCCAAGTGCATCAGCAAATACACTCAGACCTAAACATTGCCTTAATCAGAAACTTGCATTGGCTAATTTGTGATTGATTTTGTGTGATACTTGTTGTTTTTTGTGATTGTGACTCCCTATATTCAACTGAGTATAGGGGTGCCCTTTTGTCCATCAAAAATCATCAACAACCAAAAAAACAAGCCCTCTTGTTAGTATCTTCACAAGTGAAGATACGTTTTATTTCTCTTTTGTGTTCATCAGACACAAGTTCAATCTGGGCACTCGTTTTTGACTTTCTAGGCTTAATTCTGGTTTATTTCCTTGATATTTGTTTGATTATAGTTATTAGGGTTACTGTGTTTGAGTTTTAAAAAAAAAGAAAAAAAAAAGAAAAGTTTAGCAAAAAGCCTCCATAGCCTAGGCTCGAACACTCGACCTGTCGTGCAGGAGTGGAATGCTTTACCAGTGATCTATGTGACTTTCTATGTCACAAGGTCATAAGGTGTGATACTTAAGTAGTGTTTGTTTTGTGACTTATTTAACTAACAGCTTATTAATAAGCTGTTTTCAGCTTATTCCTTTAAGTTTTTTTCCATTTAGTATTTTTCTCTTGTTTTTATTCAGTTTGGGGACTTTTTGGTTTAAAAAGTTTATTTTTCCTGTAATTAATTAATTTTCTAGGATTATTTTTAGTTTAAATTTTGAAAAGTAATTTAAAAATAGAAAAAGGTAATTTAAAAATCTAAAAAAATAGTTTTTAGGTTTTTAATCATAACTTTGAGGTTTTCAGCTATTTAAGTTTTCAATTTAGCTTATTTTTGATTTTATTGGATTTTAGAGTTTTTAGCTAACTTTAAAATTTAATATAAAATTATTAAATAAGTTCCAGAAAATTTTGATTGCATTTTTATCTTTGTTACATTATTCTAGATTTTTGGTAATTTTTTAGAATTTTTTTTATAAACTTTAAAATTTTTTGAATATTTTAATATTATTTTATTATTAAAAATTGAAGTTTGATTTTTTTTAGTTTTTACATTTTTCCTAAGTTAAGGACACTTAATTAGGAGTTTTGTCACTTTCCAAATATTTTTAGGACTTTTCAATTATTTTCTATAATTAATTTAAGCTTTAATTGATTTTAATAGTTTTTAAGTGTTTAAAAATAGTTTAATTTGGTTTTAAAATTAAAAAAAAATACTTTTTAGCTTAATTAGGACATTTTTGAGGTTTACAAACTTTAAGATCTTGTTTAGGGCTTTTTAATAATTAATTGTGATTTTTAGGGCTTTAATTAGCATTAAAAAGTCATTATCTAATTAATTAAAAGGTTTTAGCAAGTTTGGATTTTTTGTAAACTCTTAGAATATTATTGTGGATTTTTAGTAATTTTTAGGAATTTTTAGGTTAAAATTTTAATTTTTGCACTATTACTGTTTTGCGTGATCGCCTTTTTCATCTTAGTTTAATCCGTTTTCGTAACCGTCTTTCTCTTCTAATCTCATTTCTTTCTTCCTTTTTCAATCATATAATCACAAATCATTAATCAATTCTTAACACAACGCACTTGCCTCCTCGAGAACGAACTCACTTAGGGTCATTTACACACGGTTTTCCTAAATCGTCGTGCACACTTGCCCTATTTATTGCTCTTTTCCTAAAGGGTAGTAAAAACTCCAACATCATAATCCCTAAAAATTCTAAAACAATGTGTTAACTCTTTGTATTTCTTTTTCTTTTTATCATGGAACGAATTAATTGTGCACTACATAACTTGTTGATTATCACTTCATTTGATGTTATATCGTGTTTTGTGACATACTCTCTAGCCGTTAAACTTATGATCCTAACCATGCCATGAACTTTGTTGTGAATTTAGGACCATGGCACCAAAAACCCGCAAGAATAGAGTCGATCCAACTCCGGCCGCACCTATCACCATCGGCCCATCGGTTTTGAGTCAAATGATCGCCGATGGAGTTGCCGTCGCTCTTGCCGCCAACGAAACAAATCCAAGCACGCAAGAGGAGACTAATCGAGTGCCAATTCCGGTACCTCCTACGCGTTCATGCTCATACAAGGAGTTTCGATCATGCTTCACAAGTACTTTTAATGGCACCGAAGGTGCCGTGGGACTTGCACGATGGATTGAGAGACTTGAGTCTCAATTTAGCGTAAGCAATGTCGCCGAAGGTGACAAGGTAAAGTTTAGCTCTAGCACCTTGGTTGATGGTGCACTAACTTGGTGGAACATCCATGTGAAGGCGGTTAGTTTGGAAGCGGCCAATGCTACTCCTTGGGCTCATTTCAAAGGAATGCTTCTCAAAAAGTATTGCCCTAGAAATGAGATGAAAAGGTTGGAAGCCGAGTTGTGGAACCTCCGTGTACATGGAGTTAACTTGATGGCTTACACTCAACGCTTCCAAGAGTTGAGGTTGATGTGTCCCAAAATGATACCAAATGAGACATGAGTCGTGGAAATGTACATCGTTGGACTACCACCTTCAATCCGAGGAGACGTCATCTCTTCAAAACCCAATGATTTGAACGAAGCCATTGAAATGGCGGACGGTTTGATGGACTCCGTCACCTTGGAAAGTGGTGATAACAAACGAAAATGGGAAGGAAACCATGGCCCCAATCATGGTGACTACCCTAACAAACGCCAAGATGTGGTAAAGGTGTTCAATGTGAACGGTGGATCCGGTTACCAAGGAATACTACCGTTTTGTGGTAAGTGTGGTAAACACCACAATGGTGCATGTAGAGGCACATGTCACAATTGTGGGAAAATCAGTCACTTCGCCAAGGATTGTCGAAGTGCACCAAAGCCTACGAATCAACGGACTCCTATCACTCCAATCAATACGCGGATGTCACTTGCTATGGTTGTGGCGAAAAAGGTCACTTTAAGAATAGGTTTCCTAAAGCTACCACTCAAGGTCGAGGAAACCAAATCCGAGGAAACAACAACAACCAAGCTCGTCGACAACCTCGTCAAAACCACGGTAATCCGAATGGGCGGAACAATGGGAATCAAACGGGAGCACCGGGACGTGTGTACGCTCTATGTGCCGAAGCGGCCATCCAAGACAACAACGTGGTCACCGGTATGTTTCTCATCAATAACATCTATGCTTCCGTATTATTTGATTCTGGTGGTGATAGAAGTTTTGCCTCCATTGCCTTTAGTGAACTATTAAATGTGAACCCCACTCCATTAGATATCGACTATAATGTGGAACTAGCCGATGGTAAAGCGATCACTACAAACACCATACTTAAGGGTTGTACCTTAAGCCTCCAAAATATTCCTTTCATCATCGATCTTTTACCTATCGAACTTGGAAGCTTTGACGTTATCGTTGGTATGGATTGGCTATCCAAGTACCATGCGGAGATAATTTGCCATGAAAAACAAGTCTGTGTCCCCTACGGAATCCGCACTTTAACCATACTTGGTGAAAAGAACGGTGTGAAAAGCCAGGCTAGTTTAAATGTCATCTCATGTACTAAGACCCAAAAGTACATCGAAGAAGGTCCTCCTATTTTCCTTATTCAAGTTACTAGTAAAAACGAAGCCGAACCGAAGGAGAAGAAAATTGAAGACGTCCCAATTGTGTGTGATTTTCTCGAAGTTTTTCCCGAAGACTTACCCGGATTACCCCCACTTCGTCAAGTAGAATTTCACATCGAATTAACCGCCGGGGCCTCACCTGTCTCGAGGGCACCATATCGTTTAGCCCCGGCCGAAAAGAAGGAACTAGCCGAACAATTAAAAGAACTTACTGACAAAGGATTCATAAGACCGAGTTCCTCACCTTGGAGAGCCCCGGTTTTATTTGTGAAAAAGAAATACGGATCGTTCCGCATGTGCATCAATTATCGTGAATTGAACAAACTTACTATAAAGAATTGTTACCCTTTACCAAGGATCGATGATTTGTTTGATCAATTTCAAGGTTCGAGCATTTATTCAAAGATTGACCTTAGGTCGGGTTACCACCAACTTAGAGTTCGAGAAGAAGACATTTCCAAGACGGCGTTTCGAACCCGATACGGTCACTTTGAATTCCAAGTCATGCCATTTGGGTTAACCAATGAACCCGCGGTATTCATGGACCTTATGAACCGCGTGTGTAAACCTTATTTGGACAAGTTCGTTATCGTGTTTATTGACGACATCCTTATCTACTCTCGTAGTAAGGAAGAACACGAGGAACACCTAAAGAAAATTTTGGAATTGTTGAAACAAGAACAATTATACGCCAAATTTTTAAAGTGTGAATTTTGGATTCACACGGTACAATTCCTTTGTCGCGTAATCGATAGTAGTGGTATTCATGTGGATCCCGCTAAAATCGAAGCGGTAAAGGATTGGGCGACTCCTACCACACCTACGGAGATGCGCCAATTCCTTGGACTTGTCGGCTATTATAGACGATTTATCGAAGGATTCTCGAAAATCGCTAAGTCTATGACGGAATTGACTCAAAAGAACAAGAAGTTTATTTGGGGAGACGACCAAGAAACTTCTTTCCAAACTTTAAAACAAAAACTTTGCGACGCGCCCATTCTCGCGCTACCCGAGGGTAGTGAAGACTTTGAAGTATATTCTGATGCTTCAATTAAAGGTCTAGGCGCGGTTCTCATGCAAAGGAAAAAGGTCATAGCTTATGCCTCTCGACAACTAAAACCGAACGAAGAAAACTACACTACTCACGATTTGGAGCTATGCGCGGTTGTCTTTGCTCTCAAAATTTGGAGACACTACCTCTACGGAACTAAGTGTGTAGTTTACACCGATCACAAAAGTCTTCAACATATCTTGGACCAAAAAGAACTCAACATGAGACAACGACGTTGGTTGGAACTACTTGGAGACTACGATTGTGACATTCGTTATACCCCGGGAAAGGCTAACGTTGTAGCCGATGCTTTGAGTAGAAAACCTTGTGAGCGACCTCTAAGGGTTCGAGCCTTAGTGATGACTATTGGCTTAAACATACCCGCAAAAATCTTAGAAGCCCAACGAGAAGCTATTAAGATAGAAAACATCGATAAAGAAGAAGCCGGTGGAATGATCACCAAAAATCTCGTTGCACGTACCGATGGAACATTGTGCCTTGACAATAGAAGTTGGTTACCTCGTTACGGTAATGTCCGAGAATTAATCATGCATGAATCGCACAAGTCCAAGTACTCGATCCATCCCGGATCGGACAAAGTGTATCATGACATGAAAATGTTCTATTGGTGGCCAAACATGAAAGCCGACATCACGACTTATGTTGGTAAATGCCTAACTTGCGCCAAAGTTAAGGTTGAACACCAAAAGCCTTACGGATTACTAGTCCAACCTAGGATACCGGAATGGAAATGGGAACGAATTACTATGGACTTCATTACAAAACTTCCTAAAACGTCCGCGGGTTACGCCACCATTTGGGCCATCGTCGATCGTTTAACGAAATCCGCACATTTTCTTCCGATGAAAGAAAACGACAAAATGGATCAATTAGCACGATTATATGTGAAAGAAATCGTTGCTAAGCACGGCGTACCAATTTCTATCATATCGGACCGAGACGGTCGATATTGCTCAAGATTTTGGCAATCTCTCCAAGAAGCGTTAGGAACACAATTGGACATAAGTACGGCTTACCATCCTCAAACGGACGGCCAAAGTGAAAGAACCATCCAAACATTGGAAGATATGCTTCGCGCATGCGTAATCGACTTTGGAAACAGATGGGATCGACACTTACCATTGGTGGAATTTTCGTACAACAATAGCTACCACACTAGCATTAAAGTTGCACCGTTTGAAGCGCTTTACGGTCAAAAGTGTCGTTCGCCCATTTGTTGGGCGGAAGTTGGTGATGCACAACTTACCGGTCCGGAAATTATTCACGAAACAATGGAGAAAATCATACAAATCAAGAGTCGTATGCAAGCGGCTCGTGATCGACAAAAGTGTTATGCCGACAAAAGACGAAAGCCTTTGGAATTTAAAGTCGGAGATCGGGTAATGTTGAAAGTTGCACCATGGAAAGGTTTAATTTGTTTTGGTAAACGAGGAAAGTTAAACCCTCGATATATTGGACCGTTCGAAATTATTCAACGCATAGGTGACGGTTGCCTATCATTTGGATTTACCTCAAGAACTTAATCGCGTGCATAATGTGTTTCACATTTGCAACTTGAAGAAATGCTTATCCGACGAAACGCTTGTTATACCTATGGACGAAATCCAACTCAACGATAAACTCGTGTTCGTTGAAGAACCCGTCGAAATTATGGAACGAGAAATCAAACGGCTCAAACAAAGTCGCATACCTATCGTCAAAGTGCGTTGGAATGCGCATAGAGGACCTGAATTTACTTGGGAACGTGAGGACCAATTTAAAGCGAAGTACCCCCATTTGTTTGCTAATGTGGCGTCGACTTAAACTATATTGTTTGTTTTGCTTTGCGGACAAAGCCCTCTTTAGGGAGAGCGAATGTAACAACTTGAACTTTCGCGCTTCATTACTATAATGGAGGCGTACTACATTGTATCGATTTATCTTATTATCGGCTTGTGCCGACTACGAATGCAATTGATTTGTAGAGAATACGTATGTCCACTTTTAAAATTGTCGTGTCATTAAATGACTCATGTCGATGCTCGCTAAAGTGATTTTCCCGAGTCGGTTTCATGTAAACTAGGATGGTTAATTGAAATGAATCCTAAATTGGTTACCATATGGGCCGAAATAAGGTTTGTATAGTGTGAACAAATGCAAACTGAATATAAAACTTGGAATTTATAAACCTGTAATTTGAAAAATCTATTTACTTCAAACCTGGTCAAATAAGTCAAACACAAAAATCTGGGAAGTATAATATAACCCTCCACTCACCACAAACAAACAACACACATGCCGAGTTTGCTATATCTGGGTATATCACAAGTTTGCAAAATCGGATTAGGGTTAACCTTAGACTCAAAATACAGGATATATACTATAACCCTTTTCCTTCACAGTCATAAACACAAACCACCAACAAAAGAGTCTACAAGACTTAATTTCCAGCAACTAAGCTACAAAATTTCTGGGTAAAGATATAAAATAAAAGTGATAGCAGCCTTGAATCAATCAAGCCGAGCCAAACTCCCATTCCTGTCCGAATACGCCAACCGAATACTTTCCAACTTGTGAGTCCTTTCATCCACCCTTCTCTTTACTTTTACATTTACCTAGTTGTGCTTGTCAATTTAAAAACCACCTGCGAAAACAACCATGAATCGTGTTAGACTTTTCGAAACCATACCGAGACCCCTTATACACTTTTAGCACCTTTGTACTAGATGACTTAAAAACAATAATAGAAATAACGAAAAACCCCATTCGAATTAGACCAAAAACCCGTCGAAACCCTAATTAAATATAAAATGGACCAAATCTAGAAATTAACAAGAATTATTCCATAAAAACACTAAACATGATCAATTAAACTCGCGGGTATAAAAACCCCAAATCATAAAAACCCTAATTTTCGAAATCCACTTTTAATCTGTAATTAGCATCAATAGATGTCTAAGAACACTAATTAATTAGATTACAATTATAGATTAAGAAAACCCCTAATTATTCAAAACCCTAATTTTCTAAGAACGTGTTTAAATGGACAATTAACGCCGAGAGAAGACTAAGAATACTAGTTAATTATAACAAAACTCAAGATTTAGAAAACCCCCAAATTAATCGAAACCCTAATTATTTATAAAAGTATTTTCGAGAGCCACATCTTAAATATTTATAAAATCAAACGAGTTTGAAAGCAATAGAAATCCCCTTTTTATTTTTGAAGAATCATAAAACAAATTGTCTATTGGAGATCTTTGAGAAGAGAGAATAAATACTTATCTTTATAATGAACCCCATCAACTCGTCCATAAGGAGACCTCGAAACCCATTTGTGTGCAATGTTGGGGTGAATATCCGCGTCTCACGAATGATAAAACAAGCTAGGATCTTGAGTTATTAATAATATTGATAGATCAATATAAGTTGTGGCCATATTTGATGATCGAGTTTTGGGAGAGAGGAGAGAAAGGAGACGGTTGGGAGTATATTGAGGAAGAGAGAGAGAGACTAAACAGATATAAAATCTTCCCACCTAGTTTATGTTGCCTAGGGTTGGGCTGAGTTGGGCCAGAAGGTCTATTGGGCCGAGCCATGGTTTGCATATTGGGCCGTGTGGTTTGGCCGGATTTGTATAAGCCCAAATTAAACTTTTGGTTATAAATTTGTAATGCTAAGCCCAAAACCCATTTGTTAAATAACCGGGTACTAAAGTCGTGTTTTTACCTTAAACAAAATTTATCGTCAAGCACAACTAGGATGTCATGCATTTCATGTGATATAACTTTTGACATCGTAACACGGTCATCATATTTAAATAGGTTGTGAATAACGTGGTCGTATTCTCGAGCTTTCTTGCATTTTCATCCATTTGCTATTTGATCGAGGTGAGTTTATAGCCCCACTTTTACTTGTTTTATCACTTTGGGGTGAGAACATTGCTTGTTTTAAACGGATGAACATAAGTGCCTAAAACTCATACGTGCCTACATGATGTCTAAGTAGCGATACCCCTAGATGCTTTAGCCCACTATCATGAACCGTTAATTACTTTGTGTAAGCGCAAATGTTATTGATAGATCTATTGGGATTGGCCTCCCTATCTAATGTTGGTTGTGTGACCAAATTAGATACAATTACATTTGAGGTTGTTACGAATACTTTGGGGTAGTATTTTCTTGGGCACACTCTTGTATAAACTTGTTGGTACGGTTAACACTTCAGTGTCATGAGCTTAGACGTAGGATATCATGAACGTATGCTATTTTGATAATAATCTTGTATTTGTTATAAGATTATTTGACGGTTGCCTAACTAAAATCTTATGGTTCATCACACTATTTATACTTAAACCTATAAACTCACCGACCTTTGTGTTGACGTTTTTAGAAATGTTTTTCTCAGGTATCAAGGCGGAGGAGTGACGTGGTTGTGCTATGGAGATTAATAAAAATTATCATGATTTAACTTTGAGACTTGCTTTTGATGTATGACATTTGGAAACTCAAATTATGTTATCATGAGTTGTAAAACAATTTCCTTTGGAACCTCTTTTATTTTATGATTGAAAAATGACTTTTGATTAGTCATTCTTGTATCTATGTCTCTTGGTTGTCATGATAGTCACATCCTCGTGTAATTGTACACGTGGGCCAAATTGAGGGTGTGACAGTAAAGCGGCTACATTTTAAAAGATTTAGTTATGTTGTTATTATATTTTTTCGTTGTAGATTGATTTTGTAGCCAAGAGTCATGATGGTAGCTTCCTCATTGTCAACAATTATTAGCGAGAAGAAACCTTGAACCAACTACTTACCGTAAAATGTGCCAATTATTTTTTCAATTCTCCAAACATTTTAGAGGTGGAAAATTTGACGTATTTCCCCATGAATGGGTTAAATATGGGCCATGTTTTATATCTTTTTCTTTGAAAGGGTAAAAATCTAAAATGACAAAGTAGCTTAGAAGGAAACGCTTCAAATGGGCTGAACTGGTCTAAAGTTAACTAATGTGTTTTTTAAATGTGTATAAGTCTTCAAAATATTTGACAAAATATTTGTTTGTTTTTTAATAAACTTTATGCATTTGTACTTACACTAATAAATTCGTATCCAAAAGACCAAATTACCCTCTTTGATATGTTGGCTAACTAGATCATGTCTCCTACTATAATATCTCCGAATAAGGCTTTACTAATTTGTGTGTTGTATGAGTTATCTTGCAAGAGATGATGGTCTTGATTATGATTCTGCTGTAACTGTAGGTATTCGAGATGGGCCCATCTTCCTTGAAGGCAACTTATTATGCATATACAAATTCACGTGTAAAGTTTCAGAGTCATCGTAGCATGTGATTCAAATGCTCTGTATCTTTGTCGAATTTCTTTTATTTTCTTAAGTTGGTCTTTAAGATGGTGGAATCGTCACTTTTGGGTGTAAATTATTATATCTCATGTTCATAGGTTGTTCTTTTATGTTGAATTTTCTGCTAACATAAACGTAATACTATAGTTTCTAAAAAAATCTGATATTGGAGCGACTATTCTGGCTTATCTACGTGTTTTATTCTAAACTAGTTTATTGACCCGTGTAAACACGGAGCCTTAAGAAACAGATCATTGCTGTTTATAAGAGTTGAGTTTTGCGTGTCAAAAATTATGGTAAACTAAAGAAAACCGGTTAACTTCTAGTATAGTCGATTTAAAATATAAATAAATAGTTGTTTGTAATATCACGCATACCAACTGTATTCATATGAACAAATAAAATCACGGATTCAAGTAGTAGCATTGCTTTTTAACTACGGAGTAGTGGTATTTTGGTTTATTTAAAATGAACTATTTTTATTATAAAAGAGTTTATTTATAAAAAATCCTAATAAATTATGTTGTAATAGATATAAAAAATATTATACTTTGTTTGAATAGAATCAAAAATATTGTAAAGAAAAAAAACACAAATTCGTTTTTTTATGTAATAGTTTTGTTGTATTAAATATAAATACAAAACTTATTTTATGTTATAAACTGAAATCTATAAGTTATAATATTGGGATAATTAGAGGGGATTGCACCTAACCTTATCAAGTCTTAACCAAAAAAACTATTCAGAGTATTTATATAAAAGATCGATTTAGCGTCATGAAATTGATCATGTGAAACATATTTTAGGTGAGCACACAGAAGCCATGTCATGATAGTTAAAAGCATTACATTCACTAAATACCTCTTTCCAAAAGTGTGATGGCATTGTACTAACAGCTGAATTTCTATACATTCTGAAAATACCTTTCAGAAAGTAGACACAAACTTTTACAATCACTCAAATAACTCATAATGACCTAGTAACTGTTTATAGGCAAAAACTACTTGCTTACGCCATTTTAGACTCTTAAATGATCTCAATCCAAGTACGAATGATTGGTGCAGGTAATATGTGTGAATATATGTATCCATCTTCCTCAATCAATTTTCTTAGCCTGGAAATCGTGTAATATGTCCTTGTTGTCAGCTAATGTTGAATCCAAGATCTTTAGACTCAAACAGTAAAAACCGTTTTATCTAGGTTGATCATCATTCATATGATAACATAGCGGAATATAACAATGATCATGAATAAGATGTTTAACAAGACGAATAATTCCCAAAGGGTTTGTATTATTGATGATTAACACAAACCACTCTAGGCATGTATACATTGAATCACATGCCTAGAGATCAAAGACTCTGTATGTTACATTTGAGTAGTATGAATGAATGAATAAAACCTACGGTCTGGTGTTCCTTTTATAACTTAAGGAACCCAGGGATACATGGAAACTAAATAAGATAATAATGACTAAATCAAAACAGAATTATTCATTCTTATCACTACTTGACCAAATCTCCATGTTTTTAGTACATGGCAGGGGAATCTTCACAGTAGTGGAAAGTTTTGTAGCAGGGGAAACTTTCTTGTATTTTGTCCACCAGCTTGAAGTTTCTCCTAATGCCATATTTGATCCTTCTTGTTTCCATAGTGATTTGACTCATCAACTTTTGACCCAACAATCTTCCCCTAGTTGATGATGTCAAAACACTTCCCCTTAAGCATACAACATCAAAGATCAACAGGCTGAACATTCTCTGTAGACAACTTCCCCTTTTTGACATGATCAAATAGGGGTCTTCTATATGAACAACCTTGATTTTTAACTACTACCAACCAATACCATACTTCTAACCCAAGCATTCCACCTTTCAAAATACCCTCCATGAAGCACATAGGGGATAGTGTTCCTAATAAAAAATGATTTTGAGCAGTAGATACTCACACTAGTTGTAGTAATACCAATGAGAAGTAGCAAAAATATTCACCTTGACGTCGTATGTGAATGACTAACACTTTATCAAATGAGCTTCCCCTTAAATTGTGCTAGTCATTTATGAATCTTCAATTCTGTAGGCTTTGTATAATGATTACATATGAAGAAAACTGATTATAACTTACTTGATGATGAAGAAGAATAACCCGAACTTGCGTTCTATAATTTGCACTAACCACGTGACAAAGAGAACCTATATACAAAATCCTCATTTTCCAAGAAAATGAGACACTAAGCACGATAATGTAACTCCTTCAAGTGATAGAAAATATGTGCATAGAGTACCATAAGAGAGATCGCATATTCCTAGATCTTGTATCACTTTGTCACTAAGCGTGTAAGCATAAAACACATACCCGCGAAAATCTCCTTCATCTTCAAATAAATGCTAAAAGCTTTTCTTCGTAATCAATAAAATTAAATCAAGCCTTTATACCTTTAAACCAGTTGTTGTGAATATACCAAACGCCAAAATACTGCTGTCCAAAAACTCAGATCTGACAGCATGGGAAATTTCAAAAACAGTGGGAATCTATTAATGAAAGCAGGGGTAACTGTTGAAGGCAGGGGGATCGTAGCAGGGGCTTCTTTTAATGAAAGCAGGGGGAACTTTTTCACAAGCAGGGGGAACTTTTAATGTCACTGTTTTCGTTATTAACTGTACCAAACCCACGCACAATGGGCATGAATTTATAACAGAAAAATAAATAACAAAAACAGGGAACTAAAAATCATACCCTATTGTTGTAGACCGTCGCACCAGCAATCATGTAAATCATATACTATGTCCTTTTCAAAGACTGTATACGCAATAAGCAAATAACAAAAACCCTTTTCATTTGTTGCAATCATTGACCAATGAGAATAATCATTCCCATGTAACTAATTAATAACAAATGGCCCACTTCCTTTTTACTTCATTCATTAGCCGTACAAAACAAAAACCACGAATCAAAGATTCATAGCTTTCTGTTTCTTTGTTTCTTCTGTCGGCAACCCAAATATTTATTTATTTGAGCAAACTTACTTCTCGTGATGCGCACCTTCGTTTATATTGGAACAAATAATCATTGAACACACCAGGGACCACATCTTGATATACAATATTGACATGGCATGTCTAGATTGCAAACCTCAGCCGTCATTTTTGACTACTTCCATGTGAACATAAAATAACAAATTACCTCATGTCACCATCGTCTTAAATGATTTATTATCCCAAAAGATCAAGAATAAGAGCACCAATCACATTGTCTATCAATGCGTTTGTCATGAAACCACAAACAGACAAAAGATCTTAATAATCATTTGCTTTTTGTGACCATTACAAACATCATATTACCGAGAGAGCCTGACAAGTCTTTTGACGTGGACCACACCCCAACCGTGCAACTTGCTTTGAATAATGCTTGAAACGAACAAACTTAATAACTGCTGCTCTGACCCACGAAGTCACAACAACTCACATCGAACATTTAATCATACTTCTTTGCTGTTTACACATATGTACGAATACATACACCAGCGGCAGCAATATTATTCCCTCACAGCAACAAAAATTAATTATCTAGGGTTTCATCATAAACCCTAGATCTTCACAGCAACGAAATTAAACATCTTAATTCTCCTAGATATCAAGAGCCGCCCGCTCTGATACCACTTGTAGAATCCAAGATCTTTAGACTCAAACAGTAAAAACCGTTTTATCTAGGTTGATCATCATTCATATGATAACATAGCGGAATAAGAACAATGATCATGAATAAGATGTTTAACAAGATGAATAATTCCCAAAGGGTTTGTATTATTGATGATTAACACAAACCACTCTAGGCATGTATACATTGAATCCCATGCCTAGAGATCAAAGACTATGTAGGTTACATTTGAGTAGTATGAATGAATGAATAAAACCTACGGTCTGGTGTTCCTTTTATAACTTAAGGAACCCAGAGATACATGGAAACTAAATAAGATAATAATGACTAAATCAAAACAGAATTATTCATTCTTATCACTACTTGACCAAATCTCCATGTTTTTAGTACATGGCAGGGGAATCTTCACAGCAGTGGAAAGTTTTGTAGCCGGGGAAACTTTCTTGTATTTTGTCCACCAGCTTGAAGTTTCTCCTAATGCCATATTTGATCCTTCTTGTTTCCATAGTGATTTGACTCATCAAATTTTGACCCAACAGCTACTATATATGTTTACTGGAAAGTGTAATACGTTGGGATATCAGAAGATGGAAGGTTTTCAAAGTCAGAATTTGTGAACGACCAGCCCACAAAAAAAACTTCATAGTGATCAAAAGCACAATCTTTCTCCACACAATAACTCTGCAGTAGCATGGAAGTTCCGTTAGAAATTAAAGTTATAAGGTTCATAGAAGCATGTCACTTTCAAAATTCTGGAGACGAAGGACTGGATCAAATATCCCAAACATGAGTAGCTATAAATGACTTGGTGTGTGAAGGCTAATATAGAAAACCGCAAATTTATCATTCAATATAAAGCTATTAGTATTTATGAATCTCTTTCAATGATAGAATGATGTTTTTTAGTCAACAATGAAAGATTTAAAGGTTGTTTTAGGTAGCAATCACATAAAAAACTTCATATTTAAGCTATCATTTCTCCTTCAGACAAACCGCTACTCAGCATATAGATCCATGGACATCTCACACTTTTCTTTTCACCACATATAATGATCTAAGAAACCTGTACATACAGTGCTACAAAATTTGTTGAACAAATGTAATATTTGAAACTGTAACGCGAGAAAACTTGGCTAAAATCTAAACGGGCCAAATGGGTTAGAAGTCACCTGAATGTATTTTTAAAGTATTTTACCTCCTAGACCACTTTAATAAAAATTATGATGTAGTAAGAACATATTTTGTAATCATACGTAAGAGTAAGTATTTACCAAGGTTTACAAAGAGGAAAAAAATTGGTTGCAGGTAAATCCAAGGTCGATTATTTTTTCCTCCTCTACCATTATATTTAAAGGGTTTCCAATTAAAAATTTGAAATTTTATATATGTCAAAGAAAAAGGACATGATAATTTACCACTCTATAAATATCATTGCAGTTACAATGTCTACCAGCTATAAAAAAATTGTTGTTTTCCATTCCTATGAGAGTTTCTGTTCCTACCAGCAGATAAAACATAGATAAGTTCATAAGACTATGGGAGGGTTCCACATTATTGAATTTCTAAAGTGATTACGTGATACGGAGAACAAAGCGTTACTATGTGTCTCTACAGCTTAAAGTTCAAATAATCAGATACTTTAGCAATTTATGTTTAAGTAAAACCTAGATAATATTTATCATGTCATTTAACAATAACAAAAGCAAATACAATAACCATCTCATGTGCATCAGTTTTTAGAACGTAGATGTTTGGGATTCCTTAATTTATGTCCTTATGTTGTGTAAACATAAGGACTCTAAACTTAAGCCGAAGCGCTCGCAAACTGTATATATCTTAAAATAATATGGGGAAAACATATATATTAAGCAATTGAGCTGATCTAGATGCATTTCACATATTGCAGCATCGGGGAAACAATGATGGTGATGGCATCGAATTCTAAACTTTTTCGTTCACGAAAAAACACTAATGGATATTCCCAAGGCAAATAAATTGAATAGGTCACGCTTAGTAGGTATTTTGGTTATGTGAACTCATTGTTTAAACTGAATTGGATGAAGCTATTAGTAGAATATGGTCTAGATGGCTTACTACGGAAGGATGTCCTTTAATAAGCCGAGGCATTCTTGGCAGGGTCGTCCTTCGTGGAATATCATCCGTCATATTATAATTGGTTAGAAACATCAGATTTATGTAATAAAACCCTGATAAGGAAAAAGGTTATAGATAAATAGCTGAAATTATATTGGCTAACAACTACTAATAGCAATCACATAAAAACATTCGAAAGTAAACCTTACATGTCACGATAATAGAAACAATAAGTAAAACAATAAAAAAAACGTCAATAACTTATAAAAGCTTCTCTACTTGATATGCTTTTCAATGGGCATTAGTAAAATACAGGAAAACATTTTTTCTATCCCCTTCATTCGTGCAAAAAGAAAAAGTATTCCCGACTTAATTGAGGCGACTTCCCATTATATTTTGACATTTTTCTAATAAAAGTATAAGTAGTCTTGATTGTCTCGAGACACATGTCAAGTTATGATGTGAAGCTATCTTGATTACTTTGATCGTCATAAGTTAAAAGAAATTGTTTTCCCACCCCCACTGGCTCTCATGTTCATATCGACTTTCCATCTTTTTTAGTGTACCTAAATTAGGAATTTTAAATTTCATGCTACTTTCTTAATGGCCCTTTATCATTCTTAATGGCCCTTTGTCAGTATTTCTGATTCCTCTAAGGAAGTGGTTATAAAAACCTACTGATCCCATTTAACCTTTTACCTGATAAACGTAGTATGAGCTCAAGTATTCCAACTTCATATCCCATCTCTTTTCTTATGTCGCTACAATCCAAATCTTTGCCTTTCTTTTCTAGATGTAAATCACAGAAATAAAGAATGCAAGAATGGGAAAAGAAAACTAAAAACCATTTACTAAAAAGCGCAAAACGTCCTAGGCATTTTTTTTGTAGCGAGATAAGAGTAGCAAAACACCCCTCTTCTGCGAAAGGGTGTTTGGTTGCTGTTAAAATAGTTGCCAAACACCCCTTTTGCTGTAAAAGGGGTGTTTGGCTGCAGTTAAAAGAGGAACTAAACACACTTTATGCTGCAGAAGGGGTGTTTGGCTGTTGTTAAACAGTCAAACACCCCTCTTGCTGCAAAAAGGGGTATTGCATCACCATTTCGAAAGAACAAACATCAAGACACATTCATACAATATATAAACTGAGTTTTACATAGTAGGCGAGTCTAGATTCAATGGCTTTAAATATTGAATTTGTTACCTTTAATTGGGTTTGTGTCTGTATTCCCGACCAACAGAAGCTGGTACCACTAGAGGTACATAAATAAAAGGACCTGCATATGTTCAATGTGGGATGATGAATCACATTTGATAAAAGGAAGAATGCATACTATGAATATAAAGTAAATCAAGTGTTTATCCACTTCGCAACCTATGTTGTATCTTTCTTAAATATATCTACATCTTTGAATTACCAACGTGCATATTGTGGTTATGTGGTGATTAGCAAGTTTGCATTAGCTAGTCACCTTTTATTGTTTCCTCTTGTTTCAACGCCTATTTATACATGAACAATTTCTACACAATTATATGAACAGTTTTATTGGTTGTTCTCTCAGAAAATAACTCTTCACAACCCGATAACAACCCGACAACCCAATCCGATTCAACCTAACCTGTTTTGATCCAAAACCTGATAACCCAATATTCTATAGGGTCGGGTTAGGGTCAATATTTGATACACCAAAACCCGAATCAACCCGACATGACCTACCCGATAATCTGACAACCTGACCCGACAACACCCCTACTCAGTGGCAAAACCAGGAAAATATAATGTGGGGCCGATTTGTTCTTGACAGTAACAATAAAATGCGGAGGAAAAAACTATAATTTTAATGATAAATCGGGTATATTTACCTATACATGAAGAATTTATAAGGTTTAAAAAGGTTGAATTTTGGATTTTAATATGTGAGTGGGGGCGATATGAGTTTTGAGTGGGGCACTTTCGAAAAATGATCAAAATTTCACTAAAATCTCGTCTTTTTCAGCTAGTTATGGGGGTGCTGCCACCCCATACCAACAAAGTGCATCCGCCCCTGCCCCTACTTGTGATGTATCATCCGCACTATCTAGAAACAAATGAGTAGAATCTAAGAAATCTATTAAAATATATCGAAGAAAGATTGTGAAGAATTTTACAATAGAGACATTCCAATTACAATACAAATTAATTGTTCAAAGAGTAGATGGAAACTATTAATTTTACACAAGAGCTAAATTTAACTATGATGCAAAAGATACTTTTATCCCTTAGTCAAATAGTAACGATTATGTAGTTTATTTCATGTAGTTTATTTCGTAATCACTACATAAGTCCCTAACTCCATGGTTCATTATAATGGATATTAATTAGAATTAAAAATGCTACCTTAAACATAAAATGCAACATTTTACGATTTAAACAACTTAACAGTACATTCGGTAGCAAGATCACCACTTGATCATTCGCCTAGGGAAAAATTATCCTAAGATTATCATTCATAGCCTCACCATGCAGTACATGAATATTTCTAGTAATGCATACATTTTGAAGATGACCATGATATCACTTTTAATGAATAATTACCTTGCTAAACCTCCTAAACCTCCACAAATTTTAAATCATCAAAATCTGTTGATGCAATAGCATGTTGTCTCTAGTTGATAGTTGTGCCATGAAACTACCTAACCATCTGCAGTCCAACACACATATAATATGGTCAGATGTGTTTGTTATTGAAGTTGTTACAAAATATTTGTTTCTTTTCTACGGGGTAATAAGCAATCCCAAACACACTAAGTACAATTTTGATAAACAATCTCAGACACTCCAAGCACAACTTCCGATAGTTTCAGATACACAGTAGTGGAATAGAGTTATCTGGTAATCTGAAACAAATAAAAGGATTATAGCAGGTAGTTGAGCCCATTTTAATAATGCATATATATCTAAATAAGGCTATATGCATAAATAAAGAATGTGTGTTGCAATGTCCCTTAAATTTCTCATGATTTATCTGTCAAACAAACTCTCTTCTTACTTGAATTATTTTCACCAACTGTTGTCATTATAGTGGTTTAGAACTTAGTACAGCTAAACTTGAACATGTATACCACTTTATAAAGTATTAGAAAACATGAACATACCTAATTATCTTTTATTGATTTATGCTGCCAAAAAAATTAGAGAAATCATATTAGAGCCGCAAATGAAAAGAATTGATTCATGTTCCTACATTAACCACTATAAGTATGACTTACCTTTTAGTGTAACAATCTTTCGGAATCGTCTTCAAGCTAGAAAAAAAATAAAGAAAGTATTACCGGTGCCACTCAAAGAGAGACAAAACAAAAGAAAACCTGATAAATTCAAATCAAATAGGCATTTTATCAAACATCATATATGCATACACGATAACTTTCTAAGTACACAATAAAAGAGAATGTCGCATACATTGTGAGTTGGTGAATTGATGGATTTGTAAAGTTTTAACTCATAATCTGTAAAACGAAAAATAAAAAGAAAAACAGACATAAAAAAGTGCAATAAAGAGACCAAATTTTTATTTGAAAAACAAAAACCAATGGACAGTTTACACATGAGATTTGAATTAATGGTAGTGCATAAAACTTACAGAATTGAAGATCAAATTTTTTTTTTAAAATTAAGGCTCCGTCATACTTAATAAAAACAAACATTTTAAAACATATGATAAATTTAATTTAAAAAATAATAATTAAATCATGAGTGTAAATTAAATCTACAAAATAAAAATAAATCAATAGGATTAACATACCTGTGAACATATACATCAATTATACCGGATACCCTATTTTTTTATCCTTAATTTGTTTGCCGTCCCATCATTTTAGTGTTTGTAGGGTTTCCCCAAATCGGCGGCTGCATCATCATTTTGGTGTTTGTGTTTGGCGTCCCATCATTTTAGTGTTTGTATTGTTTCCCCAATCGGCTGCATCGTTTATTGGTTTCCCCAAATCGATTTCACAGAAAGTTGAGAAGGAATGATGTGTTTATCCGGGTTTTTTAGAATAGGGTCTTTCTGTTCTTCGGTTTGTTAATTTTCATCCGATATTTTAGGAGCTTCTTTTGTAAGCTAAAAACATATTAATTTTCTTTCTTAAAATAGGTTAAATAATGTGGAATGACCAACTTAGATATGACTAAAAATTAGATAATTATTTTTCTTTTTTTTTCAAGGGGTATGAAATATCTTTTTCTCTTCTCCTTTATTATAAGATATAGATGGGTTGGTGTGGGTTGGTATCATCTCTAATGGGTCAAAGACTTCAAATGATTAAGCTAAAGTAGTATATGGCTTAAATGAGCATAATAGATAGAAAGTCATATGAGGTGTAACTAAATGCATAAATTATAATTGATATCTTAGCCCAAACTTATATGTTGTACATTTTGCAACGGACCTGCTATTTGATGTTTCAGATCTACACAACGATCTTGAATAAATATCATAAGGTGTGTAGACATTCATATGTGCTATTAATTGTTATTTGAAACTTTTTCATAATATGTATATTTAATTAAGTATTATAAGTTTTGCCTTACTTGAACATGACCGGTTGATTGAGGCTTTCATGGTTGACAAATCGAACCTTGGTGATTGGAGAAGGTCATTAGCATTTAGCAAGGAATGGGATATCTGCTGACTTCTTTAAAAGATTTCAAAAGCGGTCAGATAAAGAAAACGACCCTGGGATGAAGCACAAATCTGCCATGGCTTGAAAAATGTTGAAAAATGTAATAAAAACGACCCTGGGTAAATTTTAATTTTTATAATTTTTTGTATTATAAAGTTTATGATAACAGCTTGACCTGGGTCATGTTATGATAATACAATTAGAGAAGGTTATTAATATTCCATTAGCCTTTATTGTGATGAATATATTTTCCCTGTAAAGTGTAAAGTTAACATTGGTTTGTCTATTACCATATGATCTCATGAAACCGATGATATAGAAAACAACTCAACATTGAACAAGTTCATGTTGTTATTGATATCATTAGACACAAATCAAACCAAGTTACGTAAGTGATATTATGAACTGTCAAAACATATCCGAAAACTATTAAAATGAAAATTAATCCATTAAACCAACCGTTAAAGCTCTCCGCCCAGCGAGCGAGCCTTAAAGCTAGTTTTATATAAACCAAAAAGGCTTACGTTAGTATAAGCTAAACCAAACACTCCAAGTCATTTAGTGGTGGTCGGTGGAAAACACGTTTACACTTTGTTTTTGTTGGCCTAGAAATAGACTGGTTTTGCCAGAAAATATCATTGAGTGCGTTTATGATGTATATAGGCTGTAATATTTATGCAAGATGTATATCTATAGTCTATAGTAATATATAGAGCTAAAAAGTTAAAAAAGTTAGAAAATTCAGTATTTTCATATATAAACAATAATATTTAAATAAGAAACGAGTGTATTAGCCAATATATCATGGATTCGATCATCGGGTGACGGGTGACGGGTTCAACCACCGTGTCAATCCGGTCAAGTCACCGTGTTACCGGGTTTGACCATCGGGTCAATCTGGTCGAGTCACCGTTTTGCGGGTTCGCTCACCGGGTCAACTCGATCGAGTCACCGGGTCACGAGTTAAGACTTCCGGGTCAACCCGATCGAGTCACCAAGTTATCGATTCCACCACCAAATTAATTAGGATATCATAAACTATCCGCCGCTAAACGCGGATACATCTAGTGTCCATTTATTCTCCTACAACCAATTACTAGTAACATTTACCAAACATGTCACAGCATAATAATATCATAACATAATCGACGCATACAAGTTACTCAAATTTGTAATGCTTATCGACGGTTTCTGAAACGTCCCAGGTGCAGCTCATTCCGGACGGAAACTCCACCAAGTCCCCAGCCCCGAACTCAACAGCCTCATCCGAGCCTTCTGGGTAGACCTTCACTTTACCTTTGAGAAGGAAACATGTTTCTTTTGACGAATACGTCCATGGGAATTTGCTCGGAGGGCATCCCCACCTATCACACGCACATATACATTTAAGATCATACTTCTGTTACAATAACACACTACAGCTTACACATACTAATCAGTTGAATATTAACAGATGAAAGTGGATCAAAATTTGAACACGTGATCAGTTCAGGCCTTCTCTTGGGCGGACCATAGTGAGGGCAGGAAGGGAGTGTATATTTTGTGTACAAGCATTTTTTAGGAAAGAATCAAAGATATATATCAGCAAATGACACCAGGGAAACAAAATGGTTGGGGTTTGAGCTTTAAGATGCCCAAGTATGATAATGGGTCTTTTTCAACACTGGTATTGGGTAGATTCATTGAAGCAGTATATGAGTTCATTGCATTATCAAGGCACAATAAGTGTTTTGACTTTTGAGTACCTAAGTTTTTTTGTCACAAATAAGCAGGCTTTTAGAAGCCAACTTAAATTTACTTACCGTAAAAGAGTTAATTAAGCCCTTGAGCTAACAAGCCCAAGCTCGTTAAAAAGCTAACCCAAACAGTTTTTTGACATGACAGATAATCATTTTTCAGAGATTGATCAGGATTTTGATGATTACCTATGTATAGAAGGTGTTTGGGATTGCATATTTTCCGCTTATGCCTTATGGTTTGACTTCATACAAGCAGCTAAATATTATAAGACGGGCAATAAACTAGGCCGCATATGAATAAGAAATGTGCAAACTCAATATGAAAGTGTACCAGCTAAGCTAAAATGGTAAAACAGTAAAATCACTATCTGAGACCAAACCGGTTTGAAACATAGCTCACATATCCATTACCCATCATCTCGAACTCTCAATGCATATCCATAACTAGATCAAACTTGCCGATTCCAAACAAACTTATCTCAATAAAATTAATACGGACATTAACAGTTCCAAGGGGTGTCCGGGATAGCTTATTTTATCACTATCTACTTAAATGTCTAATGATAAGCATATAAGCAATCCAAACTGCTATGCTAATGTGCCTATGGGGCAAAATAAGCAGTTTTCACTAAGCAAGTTGGAGAAAAGAATACTGAGGGGGTGTTTGTTTTGGCTTATATGTGGGCTTATGAGCTTATTTCATTTCGGCTTATATATCATAAACCCCGATATTCTGATTATTTTGAGACTTGTGAACCTATATAAGTTTATCATATCCTAATAAAGCTTATATAAGCCCACAAATCTCAAAATAAGCCAAAAAAATTGAGGCTTATGAAATATAAGCCCACATATAAGCTGAAACAAACACTTATGGATTACACTCAAAGGTTCTACTTTTTTCTAACTTTTTAGTACTTATTCCATTAAAAAACAATACCCAAATAATGATTTGTAAAACTGCTTATTTCTAATAAGTACATAAGTGCTTATTGAAGTAAAGAGAAGAGAAAATACTTGGGCCAAGATCTAACACCAAGACCAGTAAGCTTATCTTCAGGTGGGTTCTTAACAATCTTGATTCCCATCTTTTCAATAGTGGTAGTCATTGTGTCTTTTGAAGCTCTAATGACTCCCACTTGGTTCCTTTTAGCCTTGTTATAATAATGAACCCCAGAAATAGATGAGTGTTTGGTTGTGGGTTTACAGAATAAAGAACTGGGTAAAGATAATGAGGAGGAGTGTTTGGTTGCTGGTTTAGATGCTAAGCTGGGTGTTTGGTTGGAGACATAAAGGTTGACTGTAGCCATATTTTAACAAATGTGATATGGGTTTTTGAAATGATATATATGTTTCATGTATTTATTTTAGCCACTAGAATCTTATCATTATGTTTGTCACTTATTTTGCACAGAATATATCTATACATCAAATCATAAGTATCACAAGCAAGTAAAAATTATATGAGATTATGACTCGTGTATTGAGAACTTATTGTTTGTTTAAAATAAGTGATCTAAGACTATGAATAAACACGTACGCAATGAACCTGCAGGAGGCGCAGACGTCTACGTTATGACTGATGTAAATTTCGTTGAAGATGCATCGGTGCTATTAATAATAGAACATGAAATGTTGGCAGTAAAACATATAGGAAGATAACACTTACAGTCACACTTTCTATTTCTCGATAGGGTTAACCGTAAAGATTGTCTGAACTACTGAAAGAACAAATAGGACAAGTGCAGCACATAGAGCAATGAAACTTCATGGACTATTAAAATAAGTACGCTTTAACTTGAAAATCTTTCTGCGCCAATAACTGTTGCAGTGTTCATCCAGTTTCACCCACTGTTCACCGTAAAAGAAATTTACCCACACAAGTTCTTTGCACAGTTTGTTTATCATATTTGCAGCCTCTTCGTTTGAACCTATATGGTTAAATAGAACTTTTGAGTCTACCAACAAGGCAATGTCTTCTTTACTATCGATTAGCATGTCCATGGCCATGGCATACGATGTTACATAAGGAGGAACAACCGAAGACTGCTCGTATGCTATTAGATTTCTTAAAACCAACTCAGTGAAATGATTAATACGCAATGCTGGCATTTTGAGAGTAGGCTTGATCCAAGACCAAGAAAAGCATGAAAATTCATTCATATTCAGTGCCATTGCCATAGGCCAATCTGTATCTAGGTGAGGCTCAAAGCTCACCCCAGCACAGTCGAGTTCTACAGCGGGGTGGATTGTTGAACTTGGAAAATATGAGGAAACGTTCCTTCTAGGTTCGTAAAAGTGTCGCAGAAGGCCAAGAATATGATCAGGAGTTGTATCTGGGCTGATGTATCCGAATATATCCCTTTCTTGGAAGAGGTTGGGGAAATTTAGAAGTGGATGGATAAATTCAGTAAGAGAGACATTTGATATAGTTTGCAAAGTAGTGCACTTAAATATGATATTGAGAACAAAGAAAGGTATTTGGTTTTCTAAAAGCACCAGGTCATAGGGTATTTGGTTGTCAAGCCACATCATGTTGGAATTCGAAGTATGTAATTCCGAAATCTGAAGAATGAATTCAAGTATGAAACAAGAATCCATTACCATCATCTTTGTGAGTTCATTGTCACTGAGCTTCAATGTATCATAACATCCTTTGATTCTTTCTATTACAGTGTAAACCTCCTTCACACATGTTTGTAATGTTGGTTCTTTTGGACACTCTAAACGGATAAATAGATCATGAACAAAACCAGCTTTCCGCCCTTCGAATGCTTGCAAATGTGCATCATCTCTGTGCAGTGGACCAATAGAGACCACTCGAGGTTCAAATGAACTTGGACTGAGATTTCGGAGAGTACCGGGAGCCATGTATATTGATGGTTTGTTGTTGTGTTCCGTTTTATTTTCTACATTCTCAAGAAGATTTTGAACAATGATAGTTGCATCTCCAAGGAAGACATCGTCCGCATTCCCCATTGGACTACTGGCTTGCTTCGTCTGTGGTAATCTCTTGAAGACGAGAATTTTGAAATTGCAAGAAATTTTATATACGTATAAGGTAATAAGGAAATGGTCAAAATCAACTGAATGGCAAAGAAGCGTATAGATGATGAAATTTAGTTAAGGTGGTTATGTTATGCAATGAATACTTTGTAAATAGGACTTGCATAGTAAGTGAAGACAAAACGGTCAACAAGTTATGCCGCTAACCCTTTTTGTATAACAAAATCAAATCTATTAAATACAACGTTTGTGGATTTAATTGGAGTACTTTTCATAACAAGTTGTATTGTAGTTAGCAAATTAAAATCCACAATAATAAAGTCTTCTGATTGAAAGTATCTCTTAATCTTATAAAATGCAGAAATGTATTAGTTTCAGATCCACTCTTTACGGTGTTCTCATTGATCTGTGATTTATTCTTTTACGGTGTACTGCCTAAGACGTCCCTCACTCCCTCCCGGTACCTGCTTGAGTTAGTGGAAGCGGCTCGTAAGACCAAGGAGTTAGCCACCTTCCGGGTGAGAGAAAAACTAGACCCGGCTAAACGGCGTTGGGTGTTAAGTTTGGCTGTTTTGTATGCTAAACAATCTGAATATCAAAATCATGTTTAACAAAATGAAATTGGTACAGGTACCCACTTGGTATTACTTTACACAGTTTATTAACGCAAAAGAAGAGAGGATCTCAAATTATGCTCTACCCATCCATTACTATACAATCTGTATTATGTGTTCGGATTTTAGATCTCAAGTCCCGTACGAATGTCATATGATTCTTATCTCAAACGTGTGTATTGTATGTGACGGGGTAATATACAAACACAACCCTTTTTAGCTTGCATGACGATTGCTGAACTTCAGGGTCTAATGGACGTTCTGCAGACTCGATCAACCATGATCTAAATATTGTGTTGCTACGTATCTCAATCACTAGTAAATCTGAGTCTCGATTTTCCATTTTTCTATGATAACTTTCATTTGTTTGTCCCGCTTCCGAACCTGCAAACACACATGCTCCTTCTTAAATAACCGATTCCCAAAAAATGCAAGTTAAGATTGGCTTATATATAATACATTCTCATTGCATCAATTATAAATTAAGGAACCGGTTTATTAATTACTACTGAGATACTACTTACAGCATGTTCCATGTAAGTATAAACTTCGCCTTAACTAATCTACAACAACAAATAGCAAAATAAAACAAAGGTTCGTTACCTCCACCCGAGGCTTTTCCCGACGAAGTAATGCATCCACACTTCTTTCTGTCTGAACGGATAAAAACCTTCCAATGAAACTTTACATACATATATATATCTAAAAGAAGAAAAGAAAAGTCAAGATAATACCTTATGTACGACCCAATAATGTCTATCTCGCATTTCAATCATAAAAGGAAAGGTCGAAGGACCACCCCGCTCACTAACACTTTTTCTACCATCTCTCTTTCGGGCTTCCTGGTCACCTAACGTTACACTTTCTACTCCCCCAGCCTGCACTAAGTTTGAACAAGCGTCATACACCAAATGTCACCCTTCATTTTAACTAGCACTCAAAAACAAGACAGACATACCAAATGAGACAGAACAGGATTTTTTATTATGTTTTCAAGTGTGTCGCCATGAGCACTGCCAATAAGCATGACTCCTCTTTCAGCGATCGATTGACAAGCATTAACTTCAGCTCGAGTGCTAATTTCATCAATAATAATCACTTCAGGCATGTGATTCTCCACTGCCTCGATCATGACTTTGTGCTGCATATACGGTTTTGTAACCTGCATTCTTCTTGCACTGCCGATGGCTGGGTGTGGTATGTCCCCACCGCCTCCTATTTCATTGCTGGTATCATCAGTTAAGTAATAATTTTCAATTTGGAAATAGTAAATGTTTAACTTACCACTCGTTTTTGTAGCTCATCTGAAAGAACTCGAGATATTTCTCGCATAACAGTAGTCTTCCCGACACCAGGCCTGTAACATATCAAGATGCATACACGTCTTTTTGTTTACTGTCACTATCTAAAATATAGGGGAAGTATTCATGATTAGTACCTTCCGATAAACAGGATACTTTCTCCAAACTGAAGCAGATCCCGGACCATGTCGATATGACCCCGAACCGCCCGACCAACTCGACAAGTTAAGCCAACTACAACACCTTTTCTATTTCTGACTGCAGATATGCGGTGCAGGGTTCCAGTGATGCCGGCTCTATTATCCCCTCCAATTTCCCCAATGGCATTTTCGGCATATTCTAGTTCCTCAACTGATATCTGTTTATAATCATTAGTAGTTTAGTACTTATTAATTTAACTACAAAAGCCATTCAAACAAACAAGAACGTGCCATATTCTATTATTCTTATCAAATAAGCAAAGCAATATTTACCTCAGTTTCTCTTAGATATTTTCGACCTGAATCGCCAAGGAAGCATGCCACTGGCAAACGACCTAGATCCAATATTACCTACCGGAATAAGTAAGAAATCAAAGTGTGAAAATATATTTATAAAACACATAATTTTAAAACGGAAGATGGGTAACTCACAAGAACAAGATAGTGAACAAATTATCAGTTGAATAGAACTCAATTAAAGTTTAGTTTAATCAATGTGCCTCTATATAGCATAGTTACCATATACAGAAATTGCAACTACAATGAAAAATTAATTACCTCCAACAGCTGATCCTTTTTAGATTCCATCACAAGATTATCCCGCAGATCATGTGGAAGGATCTAGAAAACAAAAAATCGCATTTTAAAAGTCGGGCTAAACAGAAACAATGGATACAATGCAGAAGAAACTGATAGAACATTACAGAGACAACATAAATGTTAAGTACCAAAATTTGAATACCAATTTTGGGGGGAAAAGGTAGTAAAACAATTTCACAAGTAATTGTGGAAGTTTAGTGGCATATATAAAGCTCAATACATAGCAGAAGAGACTATTGATTAAAACATTCTGCAAAATAAAACAAAGCAAAGCTCAAACCTTATCCACTTCAAGAGAGTGCTTAATTTGTCTGCTTATCTGTTTATATTTAGGCACATAGCAGTTTGGAGTATTTGGATAATCCAAACTGGTTATACTTAGCATCTTACTTTAGATTTGCAGCCTGTAATGTTCATTTCTCTATGCCATACGTAGATATCCAAACACTATTTCCTAAAGTGCTTATCTTTAATCAGCTTATGTGCTACTGCATATCAGCAGAACCAGGAAAGGCAATCCCAAACACCCTCCTAGATTTACATCAACAATTAAATGGATGATTTTACCCTTTACGATACAAAAGCTTTGTGTACAAGATCATCACTAGGGGGTCTCTGGAAATAGCGACTAATTATTTCATATTGAAGTTTTCAAGTAGCACATAATTGTATTGCGCAACACCTCCCAAGGCCGAAAGCAATGGACTGACTACTCAGATATCCTTGCGGTTCCACTATAAACGATACTAAGCCCATCACTTGAGGCTTGCAACGGTCACAATTGCCTTATCTCATAGCTATGTGGTACGGGCTATTACAAACAACACCTAAACTAATATGCTTGTTAAACTCAAAAGAGTAATTCATTTCACAAGAGCAAATGTGCATTTATAACCATGATTAAGCAAAGCAGGTCAAACAACTTGTAGCCCAAACACCATAATGTGAATAATAATATTAATATCTGAAGCATGCTAGAAATTGTTGGATTGTGGGAATGGTTTCTAGCTTCAGAACTGAACTGCAGCGCATTGATTATCATGGATATCTGAAGTAATACCTGTTTTGCTTTACAATCCACAAAGCCACAAAGGTAGTAAAACATAACTTCACATATGCTAGTATGTGGTTACAACTACTTACAAGTACGAAACTCGAATACATAGTAGAAGGGACTAGTGATTAAGCGTTCAGGAATAGATAAGAGTACAAAAGCAGTTTCGAAGGGACTAGTGATTAAGCGTCCACTTCAAATTGTCGTAGTCTGGCGGGTAGTCAAGAGTGCTTATTGTTTATGCTTATCTATTTTGTTTAAGCACATAAGCAGTTTTGATATTGACAAACCAAACTGCTTCTGCTTATCATCTTATATTGGGTAAAAAGAAAAAAGCTGGACTTGCTTAGTTCAAAGAGCTTGCTTGAAATATGTGGCCCCCGAAATGCTCATCTCTCTACTCCTCAAGAAATGTAATTAAGTATGCAATTCGCTTTTTCCAGAGTATTCATCTTTAAGTGCTTTCTCGGTCATAAGCAGAAACAGGTAAGCAATCACAAACGCCATCTTGATTCTACTTTCAAAATTACACTTAATTGGATACTTATACCCTATTCGATAGGATATATTTAAATGATCACAATTAGGGGGGTCTTTGTTACGATCCCACATCGACCAAGTATGGGATTGGCCGATGGTTTACAATGTCTAGGTGTTCCCTCCTTCTACAATCTAGCTTTTTGGAGTGAGTTCTACATTTAGCTTATAAACTATTGATATCAAACTACTTTAGTGAATCGTTTTTCCTCCTATCTCGATTCGCGTAACTACTTTGTCAATTACTAGTACACATCACTTGAAGCTTACAAGGAGGTTCAAATGTTATATCTCATCCTATGTGGTACAGTCTATTACAAACTAGTAATTCATTTCATAAGAGCAAATGTGTGTTTACTTGCAACCAGAGGTGTCAAATCTTGCACATTTTGATAAATATAGGCACTTTTTAATACTTTTCAAAAAAGTTGCCCATTTTTTATTATTAATGGGCTAACGGGCGCGCATGTAAGAAATTAAATGGGCTTAATGAGCGCACATGTAAAACACTAATTAGGCTACTCGGAGATATTTTATATTTAATTTTTTTATCCCCGGCTATCAAACAAATATTTTTATTTTTTAATTCTACGTTTTTCCGTTTTAGCTTGCGCCCATTTCACCCGTGCCCGTTTAGCCTGCGCCCGTTAGCCCGCCGCCCGCCCGTTTTGCCACCTCTACTTACAACCATGATTAAGCAAGCATATAAGTATATAACATAAGCTGAAATAAGGATTAGGAAGAAAACAAGATTAAGAATACCTGTAATAATTGATGGATATCATTGGCATCATCAGAAGCAGAAGCTGTGCACTTGGTAGTCCAATTGCCAGTTATGGGTTTAGTTTTGCTAATTGAAATGAAACTGGGTTTGAAATCATTAATAAGAAAACTATGTTTATAAAAAGATGAGCAGCTACTACAAATGGACATTTTTGTTAATAATTCTTATAGTTGCATTTGCTCTGCTACTACTGGTTGGTGCTCCCAACAAGGGGAAGGGGAAAGTGTGTTTGGGAAAGGAAAGTAAAAAAAAAAGCATATACAGTCACATCCCACAAGGTTGAAGGTAAGAAAGGTTAGGAGTAAACTGCATTTTGTTTCCTGTTAGTTTAGCCAAATTGCAGAATTAGTCTTCATTTTTCTAAATTATAGGTCTCTATTTTCAAAGTTGAGTTGCATGTTTGGTCTCTAGGTAGGGAACTAAATTTACAATTTTTATAAACTATAAAGACTAAAAATGCAATCTAAAAGAATTAAAAATGTAACGCAAATTTAAAAACAGAGATGTTCACTACAATTTCAAAAACATAAAGACTAACTCTACAATTTAGCTAAACAACATGAACCAAAAATACAATTTACTCGAAAGGTTAGGCTACTCACAAATACACTGCGACCTCTATTTGTTTTCCACATTATCTTTAAAGTTAACTGTATTTTTGGTCCTCATGGTTTGGTCTCGTTTTCACTTCTGGTCCAAAAATTCAAATAGTTTCGATTTTGACCTAAAAAGTAAATTTTTTCTCTATTTTTGGTCCATTTTCGTTAATGCTGTCAGTTTGACTATTAATTATAAGGGTATTTTAGTCTTTTGACTACATTTTGTAAAAAAAAATACAGATTGGTCGGACAAACTTATATTAAAAACTAAAAATCTTTTTCATTTTTATTAAATGGAATCTATCTACATACACACTCGTCTTCCTAAAAGAAATGCAGATCCAAACTCATCATCCGAAAATAATTATAGAACTCTTTCATCAACCACCAAGCACCGAGTAAACACCATAACTAATTCACTCAATATAAACAAAAACCCAAAATCCCTAATTTTTATATAAAAAAATAAAAATCCTAACTCTCTGATTTAAATCAAAACTGTTTGAGGGGTATGAATGGTTAGAGCGGAGATGGTGGTGCTTGTGGTTTCGTCATGATGGTGCGAATGGTTTCATCGTATATTGTTAGGATTTGTTTTTGTTAGGTTTTGATCAAAGACAAAACACCAAGATCATTTGGTGCGGTATTTCAATTTTGGCTCTTGAATATACGGTTATAATTGTTTGGTTTGATGAAGAGGTTGCAAAGATCTGGCTGAATCTTGAACAATTGTGATTTGTAAAATATGATCATGAAGATAATAAATATGATTGTGGTTAATTTATCTTAGAAGTTTGGTGAAAATAAATTGTGATATGAGTTTGTCATTAGAGCATCCACAATGGCACCAAGTCATAAAGACTTGGTGCATTTATTGCATTAAAGGCATAGCCTATTTAATCACTAAAACTCTTAACAATGACTTGGTGTTTATCAAGCCATACACAAAAAGCCTTCTTAAAAGCTTTCACTCCAATGCCAAAAACCTTTAAAAATGACTTTTTAAAATAGTAAAAAGCTTTCCATAGATTTTACCATTGCTCATGCTCTTATTTAGTACAGAGTATTTGTTTTTTATAATAATCATAATGATAATAACAGTATAATAACAATATAAAGAATAATATAATAAAGACAAAGAATAATATTAGAAATAGAAAGGATAAAGAGGAGGACAATTTTGTAACTTCATGATATAAGAATGAGGGTAATTTAGTCAATTTAACGAAAATAGACCAAAAATAAAGAAAAAACTTACTTTTTAGACCAAAATCGAAACTATTTGAATTTTTAGACTAAAAGTGAAAACGAGACAAACCACAAGGACCAAATATGCAGTTAACTCGACCTAACCTCTTTACTACAACAAAACGACTTATTTCAATTTATATATATATATATATATATATATATATATATATATATATTATTTAAATAATTATTTAAATAAATAAAAAATATTACAACAATATTTATATTTAAATATTATTAAAAAATAATTAAAAAACTTAATTAGAAGTAAAGAAGATAAAATGCATTAGCTAAAATTAACTCTATAAATAATCAAATTAATATATGTTGTGAGGAAATTAACAAAACTCAATATATTTAAATTTGAAATTTTATTATAAATTTTACCTAACTAAAACATAATTAAAACTAAATAAAAAAAATTCTTTCATACAAAACAATGCAAAAAAAATGATTAAAAGATTTCTTATTTTTCAAATGGGTCGTGGGTTAGACCGAATTCGTCGAATCGATTTAGTCGATGTGGTCGGCTCAACGGGCCGACCGTGTTCGACTTCGATCGACCGACTAGGTCGATCGACCCGTTGCACACAACCTAAAAGACCTTGTTTTGAGATTCGACTTTTAAGTCGCACAATAGATTAAAGCTAAGGCTTAAATTTTGAAGTGATACGATAAATAAAAAACATGATAAGTTGCGATAAAACGAGATACGTGGAGACTTTTTTAAATTCAATTTGGATAAAAATCGTATTTCTTATATAAAAATAAAAGAAAAATCATTTTCTTAACTGTATTCTATAATAGACGAGTACCGGCGTATCGCGATGAAAGTTGCCCAGCGGCAGATAATGAACGATACACTATATAGTGGTAACATCAAATTGTAATTGAAAAGTGTCGTAACCATATTTTGAACCCATTCAACACAATTCAACACTCGTGCATTCTAAGTTGTATTCTTTTGAAAAAGTACCCGTGCATAGCGGCGGAAATTACAGATATGAGATATTGTGGCGTTTAATGATTAAAAATTATTCGTGATAAGATCAAATTTCTAGACGTAAACAAATTGATAAGCCATTTTAAGATGTTAAACATTCTCTTGAGCCAATCTATAATCTATAGCTCCCACATTTATCATTCACTTTGATAGGAGAATCTGATGCTTTTAAAACCTTATGCTCAAATTCTTTCTGTATTACCTCTGTGATTGAAACAAATTATAGCTGAAAAAGCTATTATAACTTATGACAAAGTTCCTTAGAGAACACCCACCAAAAGAAAATTAAGGGAATCCATCTGGTCTGTCCATTTGGATAATCTGATGGCTTATAATACATTGGGCCTAAAATACATTTTTGACATCTCCTTTCATTCTTTATTTCTTTCTAAATGTTTCAAATTCATTTTCCCCAAACCAAACACACACACACACACACACCGATCTAATAATCAAACCCTAATCTTCATCTTTCGTTGATTTTGGTAATCATTTTTTTCTTTTTATTGTTTTTTATTAATTATGATTGTTATTGATTGAGATTTAGTGTTTGTTTTGACTATTAGGGTTTTTTGTATGATTTTGTGTTTCTGTTAGTGATTCAGATTTCGTGTTTGTTATGTTTTGATTATTCTGCACAACACACATGTGTTTCTGTTATAATTGAGATTTTAGATTTAGAGATGAAAAGTTGTAATCACTTTGTTTAGTTTAAGCTTATATATCAGCTTATGTCTTATTTTTAGGTAATGAGTTTTCCCGGTAAATATATTATCCAAAAAATCAATGAAGTACAAATGGAATGTGGCTGAAATATCACATTAACCTCAAGCTCACAAGCTTGATAAACCACCTAATCTAGTGCTTATTGTAGAATCGTGATAATCTTTGATATTTTAAGAGGGTCGATGTTTCTAGTGAGAGAAAGTAGAGAGAAGTGAGAGAAAAACTATGTTTATTCTTTGGAAAAATGAAACAACCAACACCCTTTCCATAAAAGGAAAGGGTTTAAATACCCAAGCCTTGGTGGGCTTGGGCCTTCTAACCCATGGACATTTCCATGGGCTAGGCTTTTACACAATACAAAGTAAATAACTAACTACGAGCCTACAACGTTTAATTATATTGTTGGAGTGACCGATACTTCTAATATACGTTAAGAACGTATTTCCAACAATCTCCCCCTAAGGGAGGTCACTCCAAATTACAATGTTCTAAACCTAACATACTATACTAAGTCTTCGTCTTGAGCTCGTAGTTGTTTTCTCTTTTCTTCTTTCTTTTCTTTTGTGAATATGTTGATAATCTTATAGCTTTGGCTGAGAGCATGTTCTTTGACCTTTCACGTGCAGTCTTTGCCTTCTTGTGATATTCGCCTCTTCGTGACTTCATGTCCCACATACCTATCTTTCGTTGAATTCTTGAAAGTTTCAGAGTTGATATAGCGGAAGACTTTTAGGTCATACTTTCTTGAATTTGCAGAAATATTTGATGCAGAAGGAATAAGTATGTGAGAACGACTTCTATTGGTACACCGCAACGCCACCGTCTTTAAATGCAGCAACATAATAAGACACGAATAAAATGGATTTGACATATTATTCTTATTCGGTATCATTTTACCTCCGGTCGGTGAAGACCGTTGGACGATAATAAATATCGTACTTGTGATAGGTAGTTCTAATTAAAGATCTCCTTGACAATATTTCGCGGGTAAACCCGTTCTCTTTATTCGACCGTCCAAAGCTGACTGCGAACATAAAGAGTGAATCATTTGGATTATAAAATCCGTATGATTGAAGCCGTCAATTCATGTTCCTGGAACAAGTGAAATTCAATTAAGAACCGCACCATTGTTGCTTTCCAGTTGTCACGAGCTTGATTCGTATAGAATCTTGCAAGTTACCTACCAAGTGCTGTTTGAGGTTAACACTAGAAGGATTTCCACTCATCACTGTGAACACTAAGGTATCACTCTGAGTGTTCTAGAAATATCACTTGGATAATGCGTAGAGGCCCTGGAACAAGTTTAATCTCAATTAAGAGTTAAACCATCGTTTCTTTCCAGTTATCACAAGATTGGTTCTTAAAGAACCGCACGTGTCACCTACCATGAGCTTGTTTGATGTTGGCTCAAGCAGGATTTCCATCTTCATTGTAAAACTTTCGTATTACTCAGATGTTCTGGCAATATTATCAAAATATTGCGTAGGACTCATAAAAATCTTTCTTATTTTTAAAATTGTGTCCTAATGAGACTTTTGATGATCTCGTGGCTCTAGACTCAATAGTGCCTTTTTGTTTTGGTGAGCGGAGGCTAGAGAGGATTGCCACCTTTTCAATATCAATTTATTCGGAGTGAATAAACTGATAGATAACGTGTTGAACTCCGTGACATTAAAACAAATATCTTTTGAGAGATATTTGAGTTGGCTGGGAGGGGTTGTGCATCGCATCACTGGGTCCATGATACTTTGTCTTCAAGATGAGTTGACCTGGTTTATGCCTAAGTTGTAAGGAGGGCTTCTTTCTTTACACCCTTTTATCTTTACATTTCTTTTTCATTCTTCAACCCCTTCAATGCTACCAATACATCATTACTAGCACCTTGTTGTGATTGTTCCAGTGCTAGCGTCAGTACTTGGTCGGCATTCAGCTACGTTCACATTCTATTCTCCATCTTTCCTAAGGACTTCTATTTTCTAACTATGGAATTGTCCTTGGGAAGATTCCTCCGGTTCTGGAAGAATCATTGGACTAGCACCTAATCCTACCACCCTTTTATCACCACATCCGTCGTGAATTAAGTGTGTTTTGGGTAAGTACTTGTCACCATGAAAAATCCTTGAAAACTCACTTAAGATAATTGTGATATATATATCAAAATTTTGTATCTTTAAGTGTTTTTGTTCATAAAAAATGCTCCCCCTTAATATGTGCAACACACATATTAAGTTGATTTATACTTGAAGTCTTTTTCATGTTTAGCCAAATATATTATCAAGTCCCCTTAATCCCATTTTCTCCCCTTATCCAATATGTTAACCATCAATATTTTGGATATTAATGGATTAACCGGTCTTTAGGTAATAAAATGAAAATAGATGTTGGCCAAAGAACATATCAATGCTCCCCCTCAAATTAATGAGGGTTAGTTGTAGTGCTCGAGTACGATATGTTTGAAAGATTTAGAATCTCGAGAGAAATTCTTGAAAAAATATCATACTTTCACACTACAACATGCCACAAAAGCTGATTTTACAAAAATTAACATATTCACAGTAATAGACATATGGAGTTGACCTTATAGAAGACGATCCATAATTAAATAGATCGTTCCATGAACCTATGGTGAGCTCCATATGGTCTTCCACCTACGAATCGTTCCACACTTCTTAGCAACCGGCGCTTCCTTAAAAGTTCCTCGATCTTTTTTATCGCGTACTTAGCTCCTTTTTTGCATTGGCTCGTCCATGTGTACTTGACTGCTGGAAGCGGTAGGTCGGCTTTGAGAACAGTCAGATCATCACGAACATGTTTGAGCGTACCATCGCTGAATTTGTGCAGTTCGGAGAATCGCATAAACTGCATGACGCCTGTCTCATTCGGATAAAATATCCCCGCTTCCGGTGTCGTGGTTCCCATGTAAGGTTTTTTGTCCTTGTGGAAATTACTGAGCGGAGTTGTATGGGGACGTTGCAAGTTTAGCTGTTTTTGATAGCTCTCCACTCCAAGTTGAAAATCTTCCACCCGGTGTTTGATGACGATTTTTCTAGCATATTGACGAAGATTGGAGCTAAACGCAATGACTATCTCAGGTTGTAAATGGTCGACTTTTTCCTGAGCCAATAGCAACAGAAGATCTTCGATGTCTTCAAGGCGAAGGTACTGGAGATCACTTTCGTCAATTCTGTATTCTTTTTCATTAGTACGTTTGAACACGATTACATTCAAGTAATCATAACCGAATACAGTCTGAGTAGTTGCTCCTTGTATGCTTTTAATTCTATAATCTGAAACAATAGAAGAACCTCTCTTTGGACGATGGAAGTGATTGTAAGCTAACCTTTTCTTTGCATTCTAGTGAGAGATGCCAAGTGATGCAAAAGTATCATAAAACTTGAGCAACTTCCTTCTCCATAACGCATCAGGTACTTTATCTTCAATCCATGGTACGTTCTCCAGATTGATAGCCTTGAGCATAGTAAGTGATGTGGCATATTTCTTCGCGCCTTTTTCAAGATACTCGAGATCATGAGATATGAAGTGTTCTATTGGAATCGTTGCAGAACCGGCGATGACTGTGGGTGTAAGAGGTCGTAACACTGGAGTTTGAATTCCCGTAGTCGGCGCTCTCATGGCCTTTGTAAGCTCATTTAAATGATATTCAGCCTCATTATGGTTGATCTTCAAGGTATCAAAGAAGTCCACATCTGCGGCTGCCATTTTAATAAGATCCGGAGTCATTGTTGGTTTCCCATGATGATACCTTAGAAAGGCCGAAAAATCGATTGGATTGTTTAGGTATTGAGTGAGCTCCATTTCTGTTGCTGTGGCGAAAGGATTTTGTGGTGCTGCATTTGTAAGCCAGAGTTGCTCCTGTACCGTGTCATCGATGATAAGAGATTCAGCAAACGTTGGTTCTGGCACATTTAAATCTTCGACTTCCATATCGGAATTGTGCTGATCTTCAGATGGTGTTGAAGGTTGTTCTTGTGTCATCGGTATATCGTCGTTGGGCATAGAGACTGGAATTTCGTCTTCTAGCATAGGTTCTACCGATTCATTGTAAGAAGAAATATTAGAAACTGGTTCAGTAGATATACCTGTGGCAGTATGCTGAGATTCTGGTACAGTAGCGTCGACCGTCTTTTCTGCGGTTTCAGCAACGCTTTCTTCAGCTTCCTCAATACCTTTCTCAGTTGCCTTATCACCTTCATCCTTATTTGACTCGTCGCCATTCGTACCCGTTTTGTCATTCTTATCACCCTCTTTGGTTCCATTCCCGTCGTCATTATCATCATCATCATCCTCATCCCCATCTGTATCCTCGTCCTCGTCTTCATCTTCATCCTTATCCTCTTCTTCCTCATCCTCTTCTTCCTCATCCTCTTCCTCATTTTGATCATCATCACCATCATCCTCATCACCGTTACCCTTGTTATCTGCCTCCTCGAGCTCTTCTTCATCCTCAGACTCAGAGTCTTCAGTATCTGCAGGTGTATCTTCAATGATTGCTTTGTTGTGATATTGCAGAACTTATCGTTTATATTTTGATTTACGAGGCCACATATCTTTCAGACGTGTTTGCAACAAATTCATTAGTTGAAGTGTTGGGAATAAAATATAGCCAAGGCACTTGGACGCTGACAAGAGCAATCTGGACGTTGTTAAGAAGAAATCAAGCGTTGACAGGACAAGCGTTGACAGGAAGAAGTCAAGCGTTGATAAAAAGAAGTCAAGCACTGATAGAAGACTTAGTCTACACGTATTATGTTTCTAGTAAAGATATGATCGACAATGTATTTTCTATGTTTATCTTTACCTAAAATAGCTGTTACGTAGACTCTTGTACAAGGCTCCTTAATCTATAAAAGGAGGCCTTTTAGGTTTTAGTTTAATATACGTTTTACACTTTCATTTGTACGCAAGTTTGATTTATCAATCGAAGTGAAAGTTTGGTTTATATTGTTTGTGTGTTCTTGTTTGAGTATTAATTCTACATAATACTTAAATTGTTTTATACACAACAAAGTTTCTATACGTGTTTAACTTGATTTAATCTCGTTTACACAAGCTAAATCAATCTAAGTTTGGGATCAACAAGTGGTATCAGAGCTTGTTGAGAAACTTTGATCTAAAGAACACAAAAACCCTAAATCGCCAAAAACCCTAATTTTCAAGAAACCCTAAAAACAACATGTCTACTCCAGAGTTAAACTCCTCCTCCTCCTCAACCCCCAACATCAAGATTCCCATGCTAGACCCAGACAATTTTGAGCTGTGGAAGTTTAACTTTGAACAGTATCTTCAAATCCATGACTACACCCTATGGGAAATTATTGAATATGGAAACACATTCAATAAGACTGGCAAGATTGCAGCTGCTATCTTGTCAAGATCAACTCAAGGCTCTATTGAAGAGGATCAAAAGAAAAACCTGAAGATGGTAGAGCTGTCTCAGCTGAGGACATAGCAAAGAGAAGGAATGACATGAAAACCCTAAGCATTCTGAAACTCTCTTTGGGACAAGCCAATCAACACAAATATAGAAGCTATGAGTCTGCAAAAGATCTTTGGGCAGCCCTTGAAGTTGCTTATGGTGGTAATGCTGATACTGTACAAGAGAAAAAGAAGCAACTCTTGCATGAGTATGATGTTTTTAAAGCTCAACCCAATGAAAAGCTAAGTGGAGTAAGAAGCAGACTTCTTGACATTACAAGCAAGCTGTCCTTTATGGGAACAGTTCTTGGTGATGTTGATATCATCACCACTTTTCTTAAAAGTCTTGGTGATGCATAGAAGATTGAAGCAAGGTCTATAATTGCTAATAATACTCACAAAAGTTCTACTTTTAATGATGTTTACAACAAACTGAGGCTGGTAGAGAATGGAATTCTTTTGGATCAAGGAAGCAAGTCTACCAATGGAAATATGGCCTTTTCTCACATAGTAAAGGTCAATTTGATCAAAATGAGTCATACATGCACCCTGTTACTAGATCACCTTGTGTCAACGCTGGATCAAGCTTTGTCAACGCCTCACATTCAGACGCTGACACATACAATGTTGACTCTCCAAGAGTTAAGCCTGCTGGTATTGATCTAGATACTGTTTGTGCATACGTTGCTTCATTGCCCAATGGTTCAGTGATTACATATGAGGACCTTGAGCAAATTAGTGATGATCATTTAGAGGAGATGGACATAAAGTGGAATATGGCTCTTGCAAGCATAAGGGCAAATAGATGAAATCGAAGATTTAAGAAGAAGATGACTTTTAATGCTAAGGACACTGCTGGATTTGATAAATCTAAGGTTGAGTGTTACAATTGTCATCGAATGAGACACTTTATGAGAGAATGCAGATCTCCAATAAGATCTGATGTTGGAAAACCCTCAAGCCAAATCATCAAGGCTCAAGATTCCAAAGCTATGGTTGCTATGCAAGACATTGATGGTGTTGGCTGGGATTGGAGTTATTTGGCCAAGGATGAGGAAGAGAACAAAGCTTTGGTTGCAGAAAAAGAAGAAGAAGAGCATGTTCACTATGCTCTCATGGCACACTCTTCATCTTCATCAGACAATGAGGTATATGATGATGCTTTTTGTAGTAAGGGTTGTCGTCTAAACACTGAAAAACTTAACAAAGAAGTTTTAAAATTGACAACAGATATGGTAAATGAACGATACAAGTTATCTAACTATCAACTTGCTCTTACTCAAACTGAAAAGACTGTAGCTGAGTATAAGAAAATGGAGTTTGACCTAAAAGATCAAATCAATATTTTAACTCATGATTTAAATGCTTGTGTTGAGGTTAGAAACATCATGAAGAGAGCCAATGGTGCTTTACAGGCTAAGTTAGATGAAGCTATAAAAAACAAAGATAATGTAGATCTTAAAATTCAGAGATTTGACAAAGCTTCACAAACCCTAGAAAAATGTGTTAGTGAACAAAGGGATTCCAGGGATATGACTGGGATTGGGATGAAAGAGTATGTTGGTGTTCCACCACCTGCTGGGAACTTCTATGGTGTCCTTAGAAAGGACTTGTCTTTGGACTGGTATACCAAAACTCCAAGAAGAGAAATTTATTCCTCCACTAAGAGTTCTTACCCCAGTAGAGGAATACAAGCAGAAGTTGACTGATTTGGACCAATGGAAGAAAGCCAACCCTACCTTGTTTGTTAAGGGTGGCATGCTTAGTGACAGCCCAAATGATTCTACACCCATAAAAGTGACAAACCCAACCACTGGAAAGACTGTTGACCTTGGCTTAAACGTTGATAGGAAACCTAGTATTAAATATGCAGAAATGTATAGAAAACCTAGGTCACCAAAAAGCCAAATTAGTGATAATGGGACAGGTTTCTTTTCTTCTAGACCTAGAGCTATGTCTAGAAAAGCCTGTTATACTTGTGTAAGTTTTCCACATTTAGCCTATACATGTGTCAATGCTTCAAAGGTCAACGCTGATAAAAAGTCAAACACTGTCAAACCCAAACCGTTGGTCCAGCAAAGTCCACAAGTTGTTAAACCAGCCCTATTATTTACTAAAGGGTCTAATACTTATGGACAAAGTCATTTTCAGAAGACCAATACGTGGTCTAACAGACAATGGGTTCCTGTAGAAAACCCTAGGTTCAACGCTTATAAGGGTAATTTCAGCGTTGACAAGAACAAATTAAACGCTGACAGGAACGTTGCCAGACCAAATAATGGTAAATATTTGCAACCAAAGGAAAAAGGGTCTAAAGCTTCTTCTAGCTTGACATGGAGACCTAAGCAAGACCAAAACCCTAATTCATATGGGATTTCTATGACATGTAACAGATTTCATTATATTTCAAAGGTCATAACAAAACCAATTGGGGTTAACTGGGTGTTTAATTCAAAAAGGGATGAGCAAGGGGTTGTCATAAGGACTAAGTCTGTTCTTGTTGAAAAACCAAATGAATCCAAGTCTGCTCAGGCTTGGGTTCCCAAAGAAAACTAATTTGTTTTCTTTATGTACAAGGCATTCAAAAGCAGGTTAATGATTATGGCTATTGGGATAGTGGATGCTCTAGGCACATGACGGGGAAGGAATATTATCTGACAAATTTTATCCCCATTAAAGATGGTGACAAAGTGTACTTTGGAGGTGGATATGGAACTATCACTGGCAAAGGCACTCTTCTCACCAATAATTTGTGTTTTGAAAACGTGTTTCTGGTAAAAGAACTTGACTATAATCTGTTTAGTGTATCACAAGTGTGTGATAACAAAAATAAGGTTCTTTTCATTGATACTGAATGCTTGGTGTTGAGCAAAGATTTTAAAATACCAGATGAGAAATTCATTGATTATAGAACACCTAGGCATAAGGACATTTATAATGTGAATCTTAATGGAATTAGGATGAATAATAATTTGTCTTGTCTATATGCTAAGGCTTCAGTTGATGAGAGTAATCTTTGGCATAGAAGATTAGGGCACATTAATTTTAAAAATATAAATAGACTTGTGAGACATGGTTTAGTTGATGGTTTGCCTGAAAAGGCTTTCCATAATGACCACTCTTGTGTTGCATTCCTTAAAGGCAAACAACACAAGGTCTCATTTAAGTCTAAACCAGTGCACTCTAGTTCTAAACCACTTCACTTGCTGCATATGGACTTGTTTGGTCCAACTAATATAGAAAGCTTAAATGGTAAATCCTACTATTTTGTCATCACTGATGATTTTTCTAGATTTACTTGGAATTTCTTTTTAGCTTTGAAAAGTGACACTGCTGATACTTTGATTAACTTTATTACCCAAATTGAAAAAAAGTCTGGTAATGAGGTTAAGATGCTTAGAAGTGACAATGGTGGTGAGTTTAGAAATAAGTTATTAGATGACTTTTGTGCCAAGAAAGGGATTACTAGACAGTTCAATGTAGCCAGAACCCCACAGCAAAATAGGGTAGCTGAGAGATAGAATAGAACCCTCATAGAAGCAGCCAGGACTATGTTGGTCGATGCTCACTTTCCCATTGCTTTTTGGGCTGAGGCTGTGAATACAGCTTGTTATGTTCAGAATAGGGCATTAGTCAACAAGATTCATAACAAAACACCTTATGAGTTACTTTGGGGCAGGAAACCTAATATTGGTTTTCTTAAACCTTTTGGATGTCATGTAGTTGTGTTGGACACTAGTGATGCCTTAGGTAAGTTTAGTGCTAAAGGTGATGAAGGCTACTTCATGGGTTATTCTGTGCAGAGTAGAGGATATAGAGTTTACCTTAAGAAAGAAAAACGTATACTTGAAAAGGTACATGTTAGGTTTTTAGAAAGTAAACCTAGTGATCCTGAAAGTGGTCCAATATGGTTATTTGACTTGGAACCTCTATCTAGGACATTGAATTATATGCCTGTTACTAATCCAAACATTGTGAAGGTGACTTTAAATGTTGTAGAAGAACCAGTTGTTGATATTTCAGGTAAACAGGTTGATGAAGAGGTTGGATCACAAGCAGACAAATCAGCACCCATACTTGAGTATGTTACCATTCCCATATGGACAGATGCATTTGCTGCTGCTGTTGCTGGAAAGGAAAAAGGTGCTCCCCAAGTATCACCAGTAGAAAACATGCATGATCCTTCAGGCGTTGACAAAGGAAATTCTGGCGCTGACAAGACAAATTCAGGCGTTGATGGATCAAACGTTGACAGCTTTGGTTCAGGCGTTGACAGATCTTTTGACCATCTTTTCTCTTCCAATAACTTTGAACAAGGTGAACCTTCAAACAGAAATGGAGAGGTTCATTCAGATTATGATGGAAGAGAGTCTGAAGAGGATATTGGTAACATGGAAGATGAGATTGAGGATAATACAATTATTGAAGGAGGAGTGCTTACTTCTACAATAAAAAATCATCCTCCATCTCTAATTATTGGTGATGTGATGACTCTTGTGCAAACTAGAAGGTCTCATCAGAATCATGGAGGATTTATTGCCAATATTTACAAGAAGGTTGATACCCCTCTTGTTCAAGCATGTTTGTTTGCCTGTTTTGTGTCACAACAGGAACCCAAGAAGATTTTTATGCTCTCAAAGAACCAAGTTGGGTGGAAGCAATGCAAGATGAGCTTCACCAATTTCCTATTCAGGATGTTTGGGAGTTGGTTGATTGTCCCAGACATGTCAGACCTATTAGGACAAGATGGGTTCTTAGGAACAAAAAGGATGAGAGAGGAATTGTGGTCAGAAACAAGGCACGTTTAGTGGCACAAGGATATACACAAGAAGAATAAATAGACTATGGGGAGGTCTTTGCACATGTTGCAAGGATTGAGGCTATAAGGATTTTTCTAGCCTATGCTTCCTGCATGGGATTTACAGTCTATCAAATGGATGTGAAGAGTGCTTTTCTTTATGGCACAATTACAGAGGAGGTTTATGTAATGCAGCCTCCTGGTTTTGAGGATTCAGAACATTCAGACAAGGGTGTATAGAGTGAAGAAAGCTATGTATGGACTTCATTAAGCCCCAAGAGCATGGTATGGCACATTGTCCACCTATCTGGTGGAAAATGGATTCAAAAGGGGCACCATAGACCAGACCTTGTTTATAAAGAAGACTGGTAAGGATTTCTTACTTGTACAGGTCTATGTGGATGATATCATCTTTGGCTCTTCTAGTCCAAAGATGAGTGAAGATTTTTCCAAACTCATGATAGACAAGTTCAAGATGAGTGCCATGGGGGAGATGAACTTCTTTCTAGGGTTACAAGTACAGCAGAAAGAAGATGGTATCTTCATCTCTCAAGATAAATATGTAGCAGAAATCTTGAAGAAGTTTGGATTTTCTCCACATGAGAAACGGGCTAGCACACCTATGGATAGGGAACACCCTTGGGGAAAAGTTGGAGATGTAAAAGAGGTGGATGTCAGGCATTGTAGATCAATGATTGGTTCATTGATGTATCTTATAGTTTCAAGACCTGACATTATGTTTGTTGTGTGTGCATGTGCACGCCATCAAGTGACTCCCAAAGAATGTCATCTTCATGCTGTCAAGAGGATCTTTAGATACCTTAGGTGTTATCCAGACCTGGGATTATGGTATCCAAAATATTCCCCATTGGAGCTTATTGCATATTCAGACAGTGATTATGGTGGTGACAAATTTGATAGAAAATCCACAACTGGTGGATGTCAATTTCTTGGGAGTAGATTGATATCTTGGCAATGCAAGAAACAAACAGTGGTGGCCAATTCTACAACTAAAGTAGAGTATGTTGCTGCAGCTGCTTGTTGTGGACAAGTCTTATGGATTCAGAACCAGCTGTTGGATTATGGGTATAATTTCATGCATACCAAGATTTTTGTAGACAATAACAGTACTTTATGCATTATTAAAAATCCTGTACATCCCTCTAAAACAAAACATATAGAAATTAGACATCATTTTATAAGAGATTGTTTTGAAAAAGGTTTAATACAACCAGATAGGGTTGACACAGAAGAAAATGTGTCTGATTTATTAACTAAACCTTTTGATACTGGAAGATTTCAATACTTGGTAACAAGTATTAGAATGATCAATCTCACTTAATATGTTTTTGGGATCTTATTATAAAAGTATGTATAGGATATGCATTTGTTATTGGTCTTTATACAAAATTAGATTTTCCACTTTATTTGTCTAACGCTGACAAAGGTTATTTTAACGCTGATAAGTGTTAACTTGACGTTGTCAGCAACATGTTAGTTTTGTGGTTTTTGATCTAATTATGCAGGCGTTGTTAGCATTGTACCATTGGATACAGAGTTGCTTATGGATTCTTGGAGCATTATTGGAGCATGTTTCAATTTATGGATGATGGTTGGAATATTTATATTCCTATCTTGACATAAATTTTTATTACATGCATATTATTTGGCAACTTATGTATCATAGTTTAATGGGAGGTTTAGGAACCTTTTAGGACTTTTTGGGTATTCTTATAATACTCTTATCACAATTCTAGATTGTGTCTACTGGTGAGTATGAATTAGGTTACTAACTCATGAGGCACTGTAGCATGCAAAGTTGATATACTATGCACGCTGCCAAGACTTTTTGGCCTAGAATTGGGAGTGGTCTGTTGGGAGACTTGGGTATGATTTATATTGGGCTTACCTGGGAAGTTACAAGGGATTTTATGAGATAACTTCACTATTAAGAACTTTGGTTAGCAAGGGACACTAGAGGACTATTATGTCTATCTTGCAAAAGCAAGTGTGCATGATTGGACAGTGCTTGCCACCCTATAGTAATTTTTAGTGTATAGGTTATCTTCACTAGGATAAATCACTTTGTTAAGGTCCTTTTTCATTTTTATTATTTTTATTTTTGGACGTTGACAGATTTATTTCCAAACGTTGTTATGACCAATTTAGACGTTGACATGGCTTTTTCCAACGTTGACAAGAATATAGCCATTGGGCGTTGATGGGTTATTTTTGACCGTTGACACTCATTGGGTCCTACCCAGTTGTTATTTTTGACGAAAATTGGGGCCGTAATATTGGAGTTGGTAACTTTTAATTAATGAACAAGATAAGTTATTTTCTTTTCAATATTTTCATCATTATATTTTGAAAATAACTGCCTCATTTTTGACCAATCACATGTGCCTACCTCTCCTATAAATTTGGCTCTTTATTTTGTAAATGGGTACTTGCTTATTCTTGTCTAACAAAATTTTTCTCCTATATTCATTTTTCATAACCTTTCACACAGCTTTCTACATCAATAGCGCCTAAGTTTAAACCGAGTGACTTGGTATTGGGATTCAGAAGTCAGCATAACATGGTTGCCTATTTGGAGGCTGATGATGCTCTGTTTCCTCAATACACTCAGATGGTGGCGTATTTGAATGCATCCCCATTACGGTATGCACTTTCTCATGCTCCTCTTATCCATGTCACTCATGTTAAACAGTTTTGGAACACTGTTAGTTCCTCAACGCTTAATAATGTGACTACATTAACTACTATTGTCCATGGGCGTCCATGGGTGGTTACTGAAGCCTTGGTTCGCCAGGCTTTGCATCTTAATGATGCAGATGGTATAACCACTCTTCCCATTGGTGAGATAGAACAAGGACTTCAAGCTTTGGGGTATCCTTTCTCTGAAGAGGGTACTTTAAACAAATATAATAAACAGGAATTTCCCCCAGCTTGGAAGTACTTAATACATGTCATCCTTCAATGTTTAAGTCCCAAATGTACTGCACATAATGAAATTAACAGATCTATTGGTAGTGCTATTGTGTGTATTGCTAATGGGCAAAAGTATAATTTTTCTAAACTGATTTTTGATGGCATGTATAAAAACAAGGGTAGCAAGATGACTCTAGCTTACCCAAGATTTTTACAAATGATTTTTGATGAACAAAGGTATTGCACCAGGGATCATGATGATTTTTATGTGATCCCTGTGCAAAAGAAAGCTATTTTTAGTAAGATGAATTCACCCCCTCACAGAGACTTACCCCTTACCCAAGTCATGCTTGCTGTTATTACAACAACACAACCTCAACCTAACCCACAACCACAACTTGACCCATTACCTGAACCATCACCTTCACCTCAACATATGTAACTTGACCAAGATCCCTTTAATGCTGACACGTTAAATGTTGGCGTTGATACTTCAAATCCAAACGTTGACACCTTTCTACAACAAACCCAAACACCCCTTAACCTTCAAACTACTACCCAATCTTCTTCACCCCCAGACTATAGGATGGAAAAACGCCAAAGGACCATTGGAGTGTTCTCCTCTGGTGGTCCTAGCCTTGTTGCAGAGAGAATCACCACCACAAGTGTGGTTGGTGATATGGGTGAGGCTAGGACTATTGGTACTCGCTTAGATGAAGGCCAAGCCAGTCCTAACATCATTAAGACCTCATCCATGCCCCATGACTCTATTTTGGGAGGTCAAATCCCTACTCTATAGGAGGGCAGATTGGAACCATATACAATGTTGGAATTGACGGCTGTCTGCATTAGCTTTCAAAATCAAAATGCAGACCTGGTACATACTGTCACTACACAAGGCCTTGAACTCAAGCAATTGAGGGAGAGGATTGTTATTTTTAAGGTGCTACCAATAGGCGTGGTATGGAGGATTCTTCCAAAGGGGAGGATGAGCAGATACATGTGAGTGACAGAGGCTCACATGATGGAGAATCTTTGGGTGTGGTTGAAGCTCTTACAGATTTGAAGAAGCAACCAGGTTTTGATGTCTCTTTGGTTACTCCTACTAATTTGAATTTATCCTTTACAACAATGATGGAGCAGTTCACAAGAAGCGCTGACAAGAGTAAGGTAAGCGTTGACAAGCAGATTTTTGACGCTAAAACGCCAAGCGCTGGCAAGAGTAAGTTGGTCGTTGACACACAGGTTTTGGACGTTGATAAGCCTGCAGATATGGTTGATGTATTCCAGTCATCAGCTATCATCAAGGAAGTGTCGTCACAGGTAGTATCATCATCTTTACCCATCATTGATACATTACATAGGGGTAAAGGAATTATGGTAGAAACATAGGTTCCCAAGGATGCAGCACAAGTAAAGTTTGATTCAATGTTGGCTGCACAAATTATGGAACAAGAAAGGAAGAAGGTTGTTGAGTCACCATTTGTGGTTACTTTTGAGGAACAAGAAGGAAGCAATGATGAGAGCAAAGATTCAAGTGTTATGATTATTGAAGAACCAGAAAGACTTGAAATGGTGATGTGTTGGCAAGGGAGAAACTTGCAGAGTTAAAAATAAAGGTAGATTATGATATGCCAGAAGTTGCCCAAATGTACTTTGCTTGGGAGAATAAGGTCATGGAGAATCCAGATATGTCTTTATCAGATAATGGGGATTGGAGATTCTTCTCAGGATTCAAAAGGATTGCCAGGTAATCCTGAAGTATAAGGCCAGCAAAGTTTTCTCACAGTCTAAGAGAGAAAGAAGGGAGCTTTATTATATGTTGCTTAGATGCCATCAAGGAGGTTGGACTTTTCAGAAGTTGTAGGAGTTGTCCTTTGATGAATTGGAATATAAGGCTTATCCTATTTGGGCAAGAGTGCAAGAGATGAACACTATCAGACTTCTTTCAGATGAAAGGAAAGAAGAACTTGTAGAGGAGATGGAGATTTAAAAGGCTATGATTTTACCAAGACCATTAAAGAAGGGAGTTCCACTTGAGTTTCCTTCAAATTTGAATAGATTGCATCCCAGTGAAGCTATTATTAGAAAGAGTATTAAGCTCTCACCCATGGAAGCTTCGGATATGGTAAAATTATTACCTCATGATTCCAGAAACCCTATCATTAGTTCTGAAGAAGATGCAAGTGGGTTTTGGATGATTGGCAGATATGGGAAAGAGGTACATACTTTTACTACTCTTATGTCTTTGTTTGCAAGTTTGGATAGGGAAGACTTGGTAGACCTTTGGAGGTTACTGCAGGCCAAGTATGAGACTAAAGCATCTACTTCAGTCAATGGAATAAAGCTTTGGTCAACATTCAAGAGAATGTGTGCACCAGAAGAAGAAGATCCAGTTTGGAAGGATCTTGAGGATGATATCAGTGGACTTCAATGGCGTCTATATTCAGCAGCTGGTGTGTATCATTTGAGTTCTACAAAGTTTTCTGAGTATCTTCTTGTGGATGCTGAGTATCCCATGTCCAAAGAAGTTTTGAAGAAAATGATGACAACACAGCTAGAGATAGACTACTCAAGTGACGTGGCTAAAAATTTGATTAGATATGTTTATTTCCAATTTGATAAGATTTGTAAGAATCCTCCTAGTTCTTAGTTTTTATTCAGAAACTTGATTACTAAAGTAGATATCAAGTTTAGGGGAGGATTGCTGGGAATAAAATATAGCCAAGGCACTTGGACGCTGACAAGAGCAATCTGGACGTTGTTAAGAAGAAATCAAGCGTTGACAGGACAAGCGTTGACAGGAAGAAGTCAAGCGTTGATAAGAAGAAGTCAAGCACTGATAGAAGACTTAGTCTACACGTATTATGTTTCTAGTAAATATATGATCGACAATGTATTTTCTGTGTTTATCTTTACCTAAAATAGCTGATACGTAGACTCTTGTACAAGGCTCCTTAATCTATAAAAGGAGGCCTTTTAGGTTTTAGTTTAATATACGTTTTACACTTTCATTTGTACGCAAGTTTGATTTATCAATCAAAGTGAAAGTTTGGTTTATACTGTTTGTGTGTTCTTGTTTGAGTATTAATTTCTCATAATACTTAAATTGTTTTATACATAACAAAGTTTCTCTACGTGTTTAACTTGATTTAACCTCATTTACACAAGCTAAATCGATCTAAGTTTGGGATCAACATGAAGGGTAGATAAACCAGTACTGAAAAGAGGTGGTAGCTCCTGATCAACATATGACTTTACTTCTCGTCGAATTATGTTGGTCATATTCTCATTAATTGACCCAAGAAAGGCAGCATTCTCTTTGTCACGAGTTTTTTTCTCTAAAAGAAATGTTTTATGTTGTTTTTTAAGTTTAGACACGCTGTCAGATATTTTCTTAAGTGTAGGCTCATCAGGTTGCGGTTCCTTGAGAGTTTGTGTGTCAGGAGTGGTGAATCTTTTAGTCAGTGCGGCTATTTGTTTAGCTTGAGCCTCCAGCTATTGTTGAAGAGACTGAATCAGTGGATCACTGACTGTGATGAATGGGTTGGAGGTGGATGATACTTGTTGTACTGATGGTGGAGGTGTAACCACGAGTGTTAGAGTAGTGGTGGATGATACAGGTTGTTCAAGGATAGGTGATGGTGTAGGTTCAGTCATTGGGGCGGTAGTTGATACATGTTGTTCAACGATTGATGACGGTGTAGTTTCAGTCGTTGGGGCGGTAGTTGATACAGGTTGTTCAACAGGTACGGGTGTGATAGTTGGTGTGATGACATTAGTGATGGCCGGGGTGGATAGTGGTGGAATGGTAGTTGATGTAACAGAAGTTATAGGAACATCCACCATATTTTCATTTGTCGATGGATCAGTATTTGTGACCTCGACACCCTCTCCTTCAAAATTAAGATATTTCATAACATCATCAGAGCCGGAAGTAGACTTACTTTGAAGTTGAATTCCTGGTATGAAAGTTGCATGAGCATCGTCGTTTATCACAGTGTTAGTTGGTTCCGGTAAGGATGTGGTGATATTGGCATCATGATACAGCAAATTTGTTTCTGTGTTGTCACTACCAACATCCTCTTCACTCTGCTCACGACTTTCAAAATTGAAGTTATCAACATCTTCATCGTTAGGATCTTCATAAAAGGCAATATCGGCATCAGGATTACCAAATTCCTCTAAGTCCTCAAACAGTGTTGAACCTGATCCTTTGGATGTTGCAAAAGCCTCATCTCTACTTTGCTGAAGAGTAATACACAGTTGTTTGGCTTTAGAAATGGTTTGTTGAGCTGGTTCATCTGAAGCAACAAGTGCTTCTTTACCGTTGGTTTGCTTTGCTTTCTTTGGCCTTCTTAGTGGTACTTCTTCGTGGTCATCCTCAGTGTGGATCATCTCATCTTCATCATCATCTTCATCAACTATTTGCATTTTCCCCGTGCCTTTATCTTTGGAGGAAGCAGTCGATTGGCGCTTGGAAACTCTTTTCTTTCGTTTACCTTTTTGCTTCTCTAAGGGAAGTGAATTTGCTCGTCGAAACTGTGTGTCAATATCCTAAAGCATCTCTTGATAGTGATTACTTTCCTTGATTCCTTCATTGATCATTGCATCAGGTACTAGAGCTGGACGTAATGAGTACTTTGTGGATTGAGTATCCACATTCATTTGTAGAATCACATAGTCATCATCTTTTGTGTGGTAGAAGAAATTTCCACGAGTATCAATGTTTGGGTCACTCTTCATAAAGTGATTGATAATGAGCTTGGTGAATCTTGGGAATGGAAGATGCACGGATTTCTTCTTGGTTCCAGTAAATTGATAACAAAGTTCTTGCCAGATAAGTAGTGCATAGTCCACTTTATATCCCGTGTAAAGTCCCCAAAATATGTGAGCCTGAGGTGGTCTCATTACGTTGGAGCCCCGAGTCTTTGGAGTAAGACATTTGACAATGATGGTGATCAGTGCTTTCCAGGGTTGCCCTATGTGTGATGTATTGAACTGGGATAGGTTGTGGATTTCACCGTCATAATTCAGAGCACGAATAACTCGAAGCATTTCATCGGTGTTTGGGTTAGCCACAAAGTGTTCTCCTTTTGCTAACTTAGTAAAGTTAAACAATTGCCTAAATATGCTCAAGTTAAGTACCATTGGCGTTTTGTTTAGTTCGAATGAGACAAACTTTTTAGACAGTTGACCCTGTGAAAGTGTTGCAGTGGTCCAGAATTCGTGCATGTAGACTTCGGAACAGAGGCAGTAAGTCTGAATGCATCTTTGATAGGTGAGATGTCAAGGATATTCGTGGAGACTTTGAAAGCTGCTAATGACGGATCAAAATCCTCTTGCTAACGAGAGTTGTTCTCAGCATATGGTAGCCTGTTGCTGAGTGAAACAAGTGCGAGATCAAGTTGTTGATGTTGTTCTTCTATGATCGACATCTTCCTGCTTAGATGACATAAACACAAATGATATATACACACATATATATCTTAAATCCATGTCAAGCTGTAGCGTTTGCAGTAACACACGACAAACATTAGCATATTACATTTATTGAACCACTTTAACTAGATCTAGTCACATGTCTATAGGAGCTACCTAACGTAATACTAGCATGACAATCCTATCACTCATCACAATCTTATAGTGTTAACATAATACTATAGGCTATCACAAAGTTTGCCAAAACTACTCATCGCAATCCTTCACGTCATCGGAATGATAACTACATCACAATCCTAAGTCCATCGCAATCCAACTATCCATCGTAATCTGATAACCATCGCAATGCTTAACCATTGCTATCCTATCGCAATGTCACATCTATCACAATGTCTATATTTCCATCGCAATGTTGAAAAATCAGCGCAATATATCCCTATCGCAATACCATTACGATGCAATCGCAATGATGCCTCGGAGTGCACCATCGTAATATGCCATCGCAATGCATCATCTGAATAACCCATCGCAATGAGCCATCGAAATGACCCATCGCAACGAGCCATCGGAATGACTCATCGCAATGACCATGCATCGCAATATCTATCGCAATCCGAGACATGGATTCGATTTCACGTTTGACTTCGCGATTACGGGACTTTGGAAGTGTTTTAGGCAAAACTGAGAAATACCTATGTTTATATATGTTATCTAAACAAATCCCACCACTCAATTGTCATTTTTATCGCAAACAGTTTACAACCCTAATCTTGATTAAATCATGAATTGGGGGTTTGTTTTTTATGTTAAGATGATAAACGTGAGAAGCATATAAACAAGTAATGATACCTAGATGGAGGGACGGATGAATATCTCAAAACAAAGATCAAGGATTGAAGGTTTAAGGTTTGACAATGGCGGGGAGAGTTTGTGTTTGTGTTTTGTGATGGAAAAGAAAAAACGGAGAGGGGGGGGGGGGGAGTATAAGGGTTGACTTTGGTCAACTTTGTTCCAAAATGACACTTTAGACCCCCTGTTTGCACAAAACTGCAATATTAGTCCCCCAGTTAGTAAGGATTGTTAAGAGCACTTGGATGAACCAAATGATTTAACAAGGTACTAACCCGCACACAAACACGAACGTATACACTTAACGCTTAATTGCAAACAACCTAAACCTCAAACCATATTCCACATAAAGCACACATAACATAAAATGATGACGATGATCAGTTTATATTTTTTGAAAACCCTTTTTGAAGACCAATTTTAATTCCAAGAAGATTTAATATTTGCTCCCCCTTAAACACATACCCGTTTTCTAATTAAAGAGCTATAGTCATTGTTTTTTAAGGAATCAAATATCCATGAAGACCTTTTCCGTTTTAGTGGTTGTTTGGAAACGATTCTGGTGGCAATAAGATTTCTCTTACTTAGACAAAATAGATGCACTGAAACGTTCCCTAATTTGTGTTAGACCAAGTTATTAAGTAAACTTGGTCCCTTACAAGGTTTTAAAGTAAACCTTGCCCGAGAAAATTATTCCCGTTGTAAGCCAATGTTTTCATAAGAAATACGTGACTTTAATGCGAAAAGCGGGTTGCAGTCAGAAATAACTACAAGCCATAATGGGCATGTTTTAAAATATTTACAACTTTTATACGGACTCTATTTATGGCAGCGTGTCAATAATAATCGACATTTCTAAGGCCGTAAATATTACCGTACTAAAAGACATGCCTGATTTAAAATGAAAAATATTTTTGGATTTTCTGAATTTTATAATTTTTATGGTTTTTGTAGGTTTTTGTAGGTTTTATGTTTTTGTATTTTTATTTTGATAATATACAAGATCACGATAAAAGGATACTCGAGAATAGTTTACAACGACTATTTTGAAGATTCGTTTGCCAACTCCTTTAGTGTCGCTGGTGAGAATGATTTCATGCCTAGCTTTTCGATCAAAAACTCTATACGTCCTCGATCAAAGGCCTTTGTGAATATATCCGCCAGCTGATACTCAGTGTTGACAAAGTACAGTTCGATCACTCCATTTTCCACTTGCTCTTTGATGAAGTGGTAGCGTATGTCAATGTGCTTCGCCCGGGAATGTTGAACGTAGTTGCAGCAAAGGGCAATTACACTTTTGTTATCACAGTACATCGGGATTTTGTTGAATCCAAGACCGTAGTCAGTTAAATGTGATCTCATCCAAAGAACTTGAGCACAACAACCGGACATAGCAATGTATTCAGCCTCTGTACTTGATATCGCAGTGCTTTTCTGCCTTTTGGATGCCCAACTAACAAGTCTATCTCCAAGAAGTTGCACACTGCCAGAAGTGCTACGTCTAGTATCTTGACACCCAGCATAATCCGCATCTGCATATGATATTAGTGCAATAGAGGAATCCTTCGGATACCACAGACCATGATTAAGTGTTCCTTTAAGATACCGAAAGATCCTTTTCACAACATGTAAGTGCTTTTCGGTAGGCCGAGCCTGATACCGGGCACACATGCATATAACAAATTGCAAATCAAGCCTGCTAGCAGTCAGATAAAGAAGGGTGTCGATCATTCCACGGTAAAGTTTAGGATCGACAGCTATCCCTTCCTTATCCTCATCTAACTTGGATCTCTCCACCATTGGAGCATCCACGGGGTCACAATTTTCAAAATGATACTTATTTAGTGATACAAGAGCAAATTTGGATTGATTAATAAAGATGCCTCTGGGATTTTGAGAAATTTGCAACCCTAAGAAAAATGAAAATTTTCCCATCATCGACATCTTAAAACGTGTGGACATAATTTTCTCAAAATAGTCAGACATTCTTTGAGTAGTGGCAGCAAATATTATATCGTCAACATAAATTTGTACCAGTATCATTTCGTTGTCTTCCTTGAGAATGAATAGTGTTGGGTCCACTTTGCCTTTGGAGAAGCCTTTCGAAATGAGATACGACGACAGAAAATCGTACCACGCGCGTGGAGCTTGTTTCAAGCCATAAAGATCCTTTTTGAGCTTGTACACGTGATTAGGATACTTCGAGTTGACGAATCCATTAGGCTGGCTTACGTAGACATCTTCCCTTAATTCACCATTAAGAAATGCCGTCTTAACATCCATTTGGTAGACGATCATGTTCATGTGAGCAGCATAGGCAAGGAATAGTCTAATTGCCTCGAATCGTGCAAAAGGAGCAAAGGATTCTTCAAAGTCAATACCCAAAGCTTGTTTGTAACCTCTAGCAACCAATCTAGCTTTGTTCTTTAGCACTCCACCTAACTCATCGAGTTTAACCTTATATACCCACAACAATGTAAGGATTTCAACGTTGTTGGGTAAAGGAACTAATTCCCACACTTCAAGACGTTGAAATTCATTAAGTTTCTCTTGCATGGCTTCAATCCAAGATGATTTTGTCATGGCTTGTTGCCAATTTTTAGGTTCAGTATCGGAGAGAAATGCATCAAAGTAGCAATATAATGCATGTTCTTGGAGTTAGTGGCGTGTTAGGACTGGTCGATTGATGTCACCAATAATATTGCGGATTGGATGATTCTTTGTCCATTTTGTGTTGTGAGTTTCAATTTGTGGTGGTCGGGAGTGAACGATTGCAGGAGCTTCCTCTGAGGTAGACGCACCGTTAAGGTTTTCGGGTATTTGTGAACCAAATAATGGAAGCTCTTGTAAGTGAGCAATTTCCAAAACGTGATCATAGTAATCCTCTTCAACATCATTAGGAACGAGTGGGGGTGATGATTCAGGTGTAGTTTATGAATTGGTGGGGAATGAGACATCTGGTTCAATAGTGACAGTAGATGCCTCAGACTGATTTCCATTATCTTGAGCAACAACTTTGGGAATCGGAGCTACTGCTGCAGGTGCTGGAGAAACATCACTAGGTGGATCAAAGAATTCATCAAACATAGGTTGAAATAACTCATCCCACTCTAGCCTTGTAGGTGGTGTAAATGATGGAGAAGTAGGATTGTTGGGAGTTAATCCGGAACTAATTGTACCGGTTCCCATCTCATGAAGTGCGGGTTCAGAGCTGTGTCGCTCAGAAGCCATCGTTGTCAGCTTATCAAAATCGGCATCCAAAGTTTCTATTATCTTGCCAAGACGACGGTTATAAATCTGGTAAGCTTTCTTTGCGGGTGAGTAACCAATGAAAATTCCAATATCAGACTTCGGTTGAAGTTTGCCCAAATTCTCACTATTAGTATTCGGATAGAAAAGTGCACCAAACACATGAAGAAATGAAATATCGGGCTTGTGTCCATGAAGTAGCTCATATGGAGTTTTACCATAGCGTTTACGAATGATGGAGCGGTTTTGGGTATAACATGCGGTTGCCACTGCTTCAGCCCATAAGAATAAAGGAGCATTCACATAAATCAACATAGTTCTAGCAGCTTCCATAAGTGTACGGTTGCGTCTTTCAACGACACCATTTTGTTGTGGAGTGCGAGCCACTGAAGTTTCATGAGAAATACCAACCTCTTCATAATAATTTTGTAGACTCTGATTAATAAAATCAGTTCTGTTATCAGTCCTAAAGCGGCGAACAATAGCATTAAGGCGTACTTGGATCATCTTAAGAAAAGTAATGATATAGTTTGGTACTTGATCCTTGGTTGCTAAGAACTTTACCCATGTAAACCTGGAGAAATCATCCACCATGACGAGGATATACTTTCTACCACTCACACTAGCCGTACGCATTGGCCCGCAAAGATCCATGTGCAAAAGATACAGTGGTTCTTGGTTGGTGTCTTCAGCTTTAGGTTTGTATGATTTCTTGGTGCTTTTCCCAAAAGAATACGCGGAACATAAATGATCCTTGTCGAACTTAAGTTTTGTAAGACCACGAACAAGTTCGTTTTTAGCCAAATGGTTAATAGCATCAAAGTTAAGATGAGATAACCGGCAATGCCACAACCACGACTTGGTCTTAGATGCTTTGGAGAGAAGGCATACAGGAGAGGCGGCCATCATGTTTTGAATGGACAGTGTGTAGAGATTATCCCCTCGAGAACCTTTTAACAAATCATTTCCTATAAGATCGCGAATAAAGCAAGTATGTTGTCGAAAAGCCACCACAAGGTTTGAATCGCAAAATTGTCCTACTGAAAATAAATTATGACCAAGTCCCTCCACATAATATACCCTTGAAATCGTAACATTCCCAATTTGATATTCATCGTAACCCATGTTCTTTGCAATATGGTCGTTGCCGAATTTCACCGTTCCTAGAAACTTGCTGACGAAATTTCTGAGCATCGAGCGGTCTCCAGTCATATGTTTGGAGCACCCCGAGTCCAAATACCAAAGAATGATTTGGACGACCTGAAAATATCATCAAACAAAGACGATGTATCGGAATCTAATTGTTCCTCTGAGTTAGCAGGTACAGATGTAATTATCTTAGATTTGCTGTCAGAAGAGTTTTTAGGCTTCCAAATTTGCTTACTAGTTGTTGGCTTAGATTCTAGTTGTCTAGTATTCTGAGGTACTTTTTGACTGGGGACTTCATCACTGGTAGGCACAATAGTGGAGGCAGATGATGGTTGAGTTTTTACGTCTTTTAGGAAAAAGAGCGTAAATAGGGCAAGTGTTAACAAGTAGTTTAGGAAAACCACAAGTAATGACCCTAAAATGGGGATCGTTCTCAAGGAGTCTAGTGTGTTATGAGTGTAATGATTTGGATTACTTTGTGATTATATTTGTGAGAAAGAATGATAGAAATAAGATGAGAAGAGAATGACGGTTACGATGTCGTATTAAACTAAGACGAAAAAGGTGTATACGTAAAACCGTAAAAAGCACCAAAATAAAAATTTTACCCTAAAAATTCCTAAAAATCACTAAAAATACATAATAATATCCTAAGAGTTTACAAAAAATTCAAACTTGCCAAAACCTTTTAATTAATTAAATAATGACTTTTTAATGCTAATTAAAGCCCTAAAAATCAATATTAACTATTAAAAAGTCTAAAACAAGATCTTAAAGTTTGTAAACCTCAAAAATACCCTAATTAAGCTAAAAAGTATTTTTCAAAATTTTAAAACCACTAAAAAATATTTTTAAACAATTAAAAACTATTAAAATCAATTAAAACTTAAATTAATTCTAGAAAATAATTAAAAGACTCTAAAAATATTTGGAAAGTTGTAAAATTCCTAATTAAGTATCTACAATCTAGGAAAAATATAAAAACTTAGAAAATCAAACTTTTAATTTTTAACAATAAAATTATATTAAAATATTATTAAAAATCCAAAAATCATAAAAAATTTAAAAAGTTGCAAACTAGCTTAATTTAACCTAAATAACTCAGAAATGAAAGTGAAATTATCTAAATACCCTTAATGGGCCTAGAAAATAGGCTAAACCCAAAACAGATCACTTAATGGGCTAAATTGGGCCCAAAATGAAAAAGTGTCCAAAATAAGCCCAAAAAGCACTACTTGACTCAAAATTTGATTTTAAACAACTTTTTCCAAAAGCCCAAAAGCTAAAAGCGTGAAATAAGCTAGCTTATACCAAACAACTTATTCTTAATAGGCTTTTTGGCCCATTAAGCTATAAGCCAATGCCATAAGCTGAAATTAGACACACAAGCTTCTTTTGTCCTAAATAAGACTTCTATAAAAAGAAATTTGAATTAAGCACAAGGAATAAGCCTGAAAATGCAATAAGCAATCTATAGAAAACGACAAAATAGTCGTTTTCGAGTTCTAGGCCACCCCAAAAGCTGATTCAAGTTTCTAAAGCTTTCAAATGACTTAATTAAGCAAAATCAAAAGAGTTTTCAAATAAGTTGACTCAATAAGCTGGAAAAAGCAAATAGGCACTTATGTAAAAGTCAAATAAGTTGGTTTCCTAGTAAAAAGTCAAAGTCAAAGTCCAATAAGCTCCAGTCTAATCAAATGGGTCAAATAATGAAGATCTATCATAAAAAATAAGTTGTTGCAGGTCTGGATAAGCTAAAATAGCTTATTGATAAGCTGAGTTCAATTTAACACTAGCAGGGGCTAGTTTTGGGTATTGAGCAGTGGAAACTTTTTCCACTGCTTGACTTGTTTGACTTTTTGTCTTTAGTGAACTTTTTGGAGATTCAGATTACACAAAGGCACCCAAATGATCTTTGGATCAAAAGGAGTCAATAACAATCAAAATATCACAAACACAATCACCCAATTGATACAGTTTAATCAATAAAGTACCAGATCTAGCACAGACATTAAACAATAAGCAGTTTAGGTTCAAAAAGCACTTAGAGCAATATTCAGCCAACCAAACTCAACCAAATGCATACACAAGCTATTATAAACTCAAATGAATAAGTCTAAACATGTTTCATGCAATGATTCAAAGAATTAAGCAAGATTCAAGCACCTTAAGTTACTGATGAATACAAGAACATGCAGTTTTATACTTTGCTGATGTATTTGACCAATAAGCCAGATTCAAACCTCAAGATCTATCAAATAAGTTATAATAATGATGTTTAACAACTTTCAACCCTAATCATGCACAAATACTAGATTTCACCAAAATCTTAGGTCAAAAACAGTTAAACTCATCAAGTTATAGCAGATTGTTTGATTTGGTGGTTTAAGTCCAATAACTTGCAGCAAAACACTCTCAACCAAGCATATATCAGATAACAACCACAAATATACACTTCTAACAACACAATACCAAGATTCAATCTCAAACAGGTAATCACAAACACCCCTTTAACTTTTCCAAACCAAGTTTTTCAAATCAAAAGTGACATTTAAGACCACCCAAGCGCAGATTAACACAACAATAACTAAGATGAACAGATTCAAGAAGTTTTAAGCCACAAAATTCACAAGAACACAAGTCACATACAAATATCACCAAAAATCAAGATTTAAGCAGATTTTAGGATTAAGTATGCAAACCTAATGGATGTACATCCACACCCACGAATTTATGAGCTTATGTACTAGCAAGAACAAGTACAAGCTTCCAATAACAACCCTGCTAAGATTCAACAAGGTTAGAGGCACAATTATCAAAACAGAAACTTGAAAACTTCTTGATTAATGCAACTCTTGTCCTCCACACTTGATTATCCCCAAGTTATAAGCTTCACCACACCTTGATAACATAATATCAGGATGCTATGATCAGCCCTATAGCCCAAGAATTCCAAGATAGACCAAGAACTTAGCAAAATATCAAGAAAATGTGGAAAATGTGCAAACTTTTGCACACTCCTCTTTTGAAAACAGGTTTTTGATTCAAGAAAGTAGAAACAAAGAACAATAGTAAACAGATTATAACAATGGCACTTGAGCTTTCTTCAACATTTCAAACTCATTTCATTAATATTGAAAAGGATTTACAGAAAAGTGAACTAGGAAAATTCAAGAGCAAGGATAAATGTAATGAGCTAGACCCTTTATATAGAGGGTGTACATGGTCCTAGAAAGCTGAAAATGTAAAAACCCTAAGCAATGAACTTCCAGAAATGCCCTTGTGGAATCTTTGAATTTTTCTAGCATGTGAAGTCTTTTGGCGTTTTGTTGATGTAAAGGTGGTGGAATTGTGATCAAGGGTCCAAAAATAAGCTTAGTATGTAAGCTGCATTATGGGTTGTTGGATTTCTGGCTGGTTTTGTCTTCTTCCCCAAAAACGTGTGCATGGGAGGATATATGTGACCTCTTGGGTGGTGATGTGGCATGTTTAGGAGTTGGGTTATGATCATGACATCCTTAATCTTAAATCTGGAAAATATTAAGGATTAATTCCAAGTAATTAAGAAATCCCCAATTTGGATTAAGAACACCAAGAACAGGTTTTTGATCTTGTTTTGGATTTAAATACATGTTTGGCGCGTGTTTAAACTTAATTAATATTAAGTTAAACCGGTTGGTGAGTGGGATGGTGACATGGAGGAAGGGTGGGCTGTGATTGGAGGATAGTGTGTAGTGGGGCACGTGGCAGAATGTGGTTGGTCTAGGTAACAATATTGTCTGGCCAATTTAAGTCCCTCACCTTCCTTTCTTCTTTCACTTTGTAAATAAAGCCCAAAAATCCGAATCCCTTTGTTATTAAGTTTCCTTTTTCACACTTTTGCCCCAAATACTTTTCCAAAGTATTTTCAGGGGTATTTCTTGCCATTTTGTGATTCTTGAGGGGCTGTTTTGGCATTTTTTTCAATGGTAATGGTCTTGACTTGCATATTTGATATTTTGGAGGGCTGAAATTACCAAGTCATAATGATTGAGGGACCATTTTTGCCAAATCTTCAAAGTTAAGGGTCCTTTTGTAATTTTGGGATTTTCAAAGGACCAAACTTGTAATTTCTTGTACTTTGAAGGACTTCATGATATATTTTACTTTGTGGAGGATAATGGTTGACAATTTAGCTTTGTTGAGGGGCTAAACTTGTCAAATCTTCAAAGTGGAGGACCCTTTTTGTAATTTTGACAAACTTTAGGGACCAATCTTGTAATTATGAAGATACAAGGGTATAAAGTGTCAATTCTTCCATATTGGAGGACCCTTCTTCATAATTCTTCAAGTCTTCAAGGGTTTTTCTTAGGTAAGTCTTCATTAGGGCTTGGGGGGCGGCTTCGTTTCCCGTGTTCGTTTTTGCATGATTCTTGTGATCTTTTGTCATTTTCTCAATATCCGTACCTAAAATACACAAGCAACAAACACAAGCATATATATGGGTATTTTGATGATATTTAATGCATTTTAAGCCCTATTTGGACGACGAGACTATGTATAAAAGCAGTCTCATCACTCCCCCATACTAAACCATTGCCGTGCCCTCACGCAATGTTAGAATAAAGTATCGTAGCACCTCCAAAATTCATTTTTATTCACTCTATTGAACGATAAACTAGCTACACTACTACTATTTCTACTACAACTTGTGTTTTAGACATAATGTATGATTTTCATCGCAAAATGGGACGTTTAGGTTCATAGAATAAGAACACGTGAATGCTTCGTTAGAAATAATTTCATCGTCCTCGATTTTCACCCCAATTCCATGCCAAGCGTGCAACGAGATCATTGTCATTATAAGTTAGTAATGCTAACACTACTCGTATGCCCTAATCACGTACTTATCCTCCCATTTTCCTAAGTTGTATCTCTTATATTTTACTTTGTCTTGAATGTTTCACGAGGATACATTGTTTGACTTATGCGATAATAGAGATTTAGGTCTAAAAATAGAGTCCTAACGGTGTAACCAAGACCATCAAATTAATTACCCATCCTAATAGACAACGATGTCAAAAAATTAATTCAACAAGAAGGATCTATAAACACGGTTTCATAACGGTTTTGAACATGAGACTTATTACCAAGACTTTTATACGCCCCCTAACGGAAGGGCCTTATTATCTTTGGTTTACCTCCATCTTTTACTCAACTTCGCCATGAAGCTTTTATTATGACTTCGGTCTTGCCTTGCCTTTTATTATGCACCTCATCGGTAGTTTTATTAGCCAAAGACGTATATCCTCACGCTAAGGCGAATTTTGGATCTTTAAAGCTTCGAAGATTAAGGCTTGATTCACTTTCAATTTTGCATAGATTTTTCGGCCTTGTGGGGCTTCAAATTGTTTGCTTGATTTAGGTGAGCACTTGAAATCTTATTATTGGGTGAAGCTTTTGATTATTCGGGTGCCAATACTTCAAAACCGTGACGCTGGCGATACCTTAATGTCTTCCCAATTTAATTACACGGAAGCTACTAGAAAAGACTAGAAACCCAACAATCCCAACTAAACCGCTAAGTCAATATTTATTAAGCAAAAAATATTTACATGCGAAGGGAGAATAAGCAAATAACGAGAACACATGAGTTTTTGAAAGAATACGAGTACTCTACGTTTAGCATAGTAACTTATAATTAACCCTGTCATTTCTCGTCCTCATTTAAGAGACTTAGCCTAATGTGAAGTTAAGGAATCAAACTAAGTGCTCAACACGCACGGTCGAGTCAAAAATTACTCTTATTCTCGCCATCGGAAAACCTACATTCGTGTCTTCAAACACTTATAAAACATGAGGAGAATTTTAAAATTTGGCCATTTTTAGCCTTATTTTGCAACAAAACGATAAACAAAAAGATAAACTTTGGAAAGCGTGAAGGTTTGGCAAGGCAAGTATCTATTCACCCCCCCATACTAAAGTTAAACATTGTCCTCAATGTTTCGAGTCTAGGGGTGCAAACACCCCCATACTAGAGACGTAGTCGAATGCCTAATCTAGCATGGAAAGGGTGTAACCGTTAAATTTAAAGCCGTTTATGAAGTGTGCTAAAAACCTAAGGTTAGAACATCAAAAGGATATATCATGGATATTGAGAAAGTCTTCAAAGCAAACGATCGAGTGCTCCCATAAAACGAACACGAGAGGCTCCAATCGTGAAGATAATGATCATCTAAAATCCACAATTCACAAACAACCACGAAACAAAGGTTGGAAGGGCACAAATCCCCACACATTAACTACATTAGAAAGCGATAATATATACATAGGATAAGCATGGGACTCCCCCACGAGGCACCTCGTTTTTGATTACCGAGTCTTGAGCTCGACTCGATCCCCTCAACACTAATTATCATTGGGGAAGGTGACTTGGTCGAGGTAGTTCAAGGATGGAACTTCCCCGCCAAAGTAGTGCTTCAACCTATGTCCATTCACCTTGAAATTGGGGCCATCATTTTGAGCTAGCTCGATGGTCCCATATGGAAATACTTGAGTCACGGTGAATGGACCGGACCAACGGGATTTCAACTTACCGGAAAAGATTTTCAAGCGAGAATTAAAAAGCAAAACTTGATCCCCAATGTTAAAAACCCGGTTTTTAATTTTAGAATCATGCAAATTTTTAGTTTTTTATTTATAAATCAATGAATTTTCATAAGCAATGTCTCTCAATTCATCCAATTCATTTAATTGCATTTTCCGGTGTTTTCCCGTGGTCTCCATATCATCATTACAATGCTTTAGGGCCCAATAAGCCTTGTGTTCCAATTTGATTGGCAAATGACAATTTTTCCTATACACAAGCTTATAGGGAGTGCACCCAATGGGCGTCATATGAGCGGTCCTAAAGGCCCATAAAGCATCGTCCAACTTGTCCGACCAAGATTGTCGGTTTTCCCCAACGGATCTCTCCAAGATCCTCTTTAACGCTCGGTTTGAAACCTCGACTTGCCCACTCGTTTGTGGGTGATAAGCCGTAGAAAGCCGATGTGTAACCCCATATTTCCTTAGGACCCTTTCGAATTGTTCGTTACAAAAATGGGTTCCACGATCGCTTATGATCGCACGAGGGGTTCCAAACCGAGAAAACAAGCTTTTCAAAAACTTGACTACCACACGAGCATCATTGGTCGGCAAAGCCTTAGCTTCCACCCACTTAGATAGGTAGTCAACCGCAACGAGGATGTACTTATTACCACGAGATGATGGGAACGGCCCCATAAAGTCTATACCCCAAACGTCAAAGATCTCACACACTTGGATGATATTTTGTGGCATTTCATCTTTTTGTGAGGCTTTTCCTTGTCGTTGGCATGAATCGCATGACTTCACAAGCTCTTGTGCATCTCGGTAAATTGTAGGCCAAAAGAAGCCGACATCAAACACCTTCTTAGCCATGAGATTAACACCGTGGTGACCACCCGTGGGTCCCTCATGGCAAGCTCTAAGGATGTTAGAAGCTTCGGTGCCAAATACACAACGTCGGATGATTTGATGCGCACAAGTTCGAAACAAGTAAGGGTCGTTCCAAAAGTAGAACTTGACGTCACGAAAGAATTTTTGCTTTTCTTGAGTCGTCATACCCTTAATGATGAAGTTACCCGCATGGTAATTTGCAAAGTCCGCAAACCATGGGGTGGAAGAATCAAGCTTAGAATTCACTACACCAAGTGTCTCGAGCGGAACTGTTTCGGTGATTTCCTTGGGCTCGTAAACACTTTGGTGAGGATCTTCCAAACGAGAAAGATGATCGGCCGCTAGATTCTCGGCTCCTTTTTTGTCAACAATTTTGTGGTCAAATTCTTGAAGGAGGAGAATCCAATGAAGTAATCTCGGCTTTGCATCTTGTTTAGCCATGAGATACTTGATAGCCGAATGATCCGTATACACTATGCATTTCGTCAAGACGTGATAAGGTCGGAATTTCTCAAATGCATACACCACGCAAGGAACTCCTTCTCCGTTGTAGTGTATTTTAGTTGAGACTCGGTCATCGTCTTGCTAGCATAGTGAATAGGCAAGAAGTGCTTTTCATGACGTTGCCCCAATACGGCCCCAATAGCGTAATCACTAGCATCACACATGAGTTCAAAGGGGAGGTTCCAATTGGGAGCGACAAGAATGGGAGCTTTGGTAAGTTTCCTTTTAAGGATTTCAAAGGCTCGTACACAATCTTCGTCAAAGACAAAACGTGCCTCTTTTTCAAGAAGATGTGTAATGGGTCGAGAGATCTTCGAAAAATCCTTGATGAATCGACGATAAAAGCCCGCGTGGCCTAGGAAACTCCTAACTCCCTTAACGGTTTTGGGATGAGGTAATTTGGCGATGACGTCTACCTTAGCATGATCTACCTCAATCCCCGCTTTCGAGACCTTGTGCCCTAAGACGATTCCACTCTTAACAATAAAATGACACTTTTCCCAATTGAGCACAAGGTTGGTTTCCTCACAACGTTTCAACATTCTCTCAAGATTCGACAAACACGAAGTGAACGAATTACCAAACACGGAAAAGTCATCCATGAAGACTTCCATCGTCTTCTCGATCATATCATGAAAAATAGCCATCATGCACCTTTGAAAGGTTCCCGGTGCGTTACAAAGTCCGAATGGCATTCTACGATAGGCAAACATTCCATATGGACACGTAAAAGTAGTTTTTTCTTGCTCACGAGGATCGATGGGAATTTGGAAGTAACCGGAAAAACCATCTAAAAAGCAATATAAATCGTTTCCCGCAAGACGCTCCAACATTTGGTCCATGAAGGGCAAGGGAAAATGGTCTTTTCGAGTGGCTGCATTAAACTTACGATAGTCAATGCACACTCTCCATCCGGTCACAAGTCTAGTGGGAATTAACTCGTTGGCATCGTTTGGCACAACGGTCATTCCTCCCTTTTTAGGGACACAATGGATAGGACTCACCCAAGGGCTATCGGAAATAGGGTAAATCATTCCTGCGTCAAGGAGTTTAAGGACTTCCTTTTTGATGACGTCGTAAATTTTGGGGTTCACCCTCCTTTGACATTGGATTGCGGGCTTGTAATCCTCCTCCATTAAGATTTTGTGGGTACAAAACTTGGGATCGATCCCCTTAATTTCGGATAACTTCCACGCAATTGCCCCTTTGTGATCCTTTAGAACATCGACAAGTGCGGTGTTTTCATCATTCGAAAGTTCCTTCGCAATAATAACCGGCAACTTGTCGCCCTCCTCCAAATAGACATATTCGAGATGAGGAGGTAAATCCTTCAACTCGAGGATAGGTGGTTCCTCAAGTGAAGATTTGGGCTCGATACTCATAACCTCCTCGGGTGGAGGAAATGGGAAATCGTTAAGAAAATCCTTGATAATCGAGAAGTCCTCATCGTTGTCGAGGTCTTCGTTACAAGTACATGGAACATAGAATTCTTCCAACGTAAAACCACCACCTTCAAATGGAGTGAAGGTTGGTGTCGAATTATCAAGAATTGGATCTAACATAGTGGGATTGCCACTAGTTTCTTCATCACCAAAACCTAGAACTTCTTGTGAAAATTCCTCGCAAACCACGTCGATCATATCAACGAGGTTTATGGTTGCAACGGAATAAACATGAGAAATTTGAGAGTTTTGAGTTGCGTTTATAACAAGTTCCTCGTCGTTGAAACGTAAGGTGATCTTTCTAGCATGAACATCGATCAAAGCCATAGACGTATCTAAAAACGAACGACCTAAAATAAGAGGAACTTGAGGATCCGTGGGGATATCAACAACGATAAAGTCTACGGGATAGTAGAACTTCCCCACTTTCACAAAAACATCTTCCGCCAATCCACATGCGGGAATCGTGGAATGGTCGGCCAACTCGATAGACATTAGTGAAGGAGTAAGATTTGGAAGATTGAGCGACTTGAAGATTGCAAGTGGCATCAAATTAATGCTAGCACCAAGATCGGCCAAGGCGAAGCATTCCTCCATATCTTGGATTGCACAAGGGATCAAAAATTTACCGGGATCACCGACTTTTTGAGGTATGCGATTAAGATAAACCGATGAACAACTAGACAATTGGTGCAATTTCTCCTTGTTGTTCAACATACTCTTAAAGTTAGCGGCAAATCGAGGCATCATGACCAAAGCATCGGCGAAACTCACATTAAAGTGCAAATCACGAAACATTTTCATAAAAATCTCAAATTGGTAATTGTCGCGCTCTTGACGTTTCTCCTTTCTATGTCTCGATGGATAAGGCAAAGGTGGTGTGGGTTGAGGCATAGTAGGCATAGCCTTTGGAATCTCGGGTTCCAATGTTGGTAAAGGGTCAACCGTAGGTGTGACATGAGCGGTACTTCGTGGGATTGGAACATGCTCCTTTTGGACCACCACCTCGGGTTCTTCCTCAATTGCTTCTTCCGTAGGAGAAATTGGTTGAGGAGTCGGTTCCTTAAGTGTCTTACCACTACGTGTGGTAATCACTTTCATCTCACCCTTAGGGTTTGATACGGTGTTGCTAGGAAGACTACTCGAAGACGATTTACACATTATTGCCTCAAACATAGATGAGATTTTATCTTCAAACTTGGATTGCCTCTTCTCGGCTTTGACCATTTCTTGTTTAATCTCATGTTGCCCTTGTTCCATTTTTTGTTGGTTTTGTTGTAACCTAGTTACGGTTCCTTCCATCTTGTTGGTATGGATCTTAAGTTCATTAGCTAACTCATTTTTCAACTCTTTCTTCAAGTCGTTCTTAAACTCGGATCTTAGGCTAATGATTTCTCTTTGAATATTGCCAAACCTAGAATCATTCCCATTAGCGTATTCAATAAATTCATTTGGAAGATCTTTCAATGTTTGCAAACCTTTGTTGTTGTTTTGAAAATCGTTTTGATTTTTGTTTGAAACTTGATTATTAGCCCCTTGATTACCATAATTTCCCTTGTTGAAATTGTTTTTGAAACCAACTTGATTGTTGCGATAGTTGTTGTTAGCATTTTGATTTGAACCAAAACCCGATGGAGTCAATGATTAGAGCGGGAAACTTGACCGTTTTGGTTGTAATTTCCCGTGGCCGCGTAGGCACTCGAAGTGTTACCACCATTGGTAATGCACTCAGAGAAATCATGACCTCCACCACAATACATGCACGAAACCTCAACCGCTTTAGCCGTAGCGGGAGCACTTGGTTCACCAATTTTAAACTCAATCAAAAGTCCTTTAAGCTTATCAAAAATCTTGTTTTTCAAGTTCGCCTCAATTTGGCAAGCATCGATGGTAGTAGACAAAGAAGGTGAAGCCGAAGATGAATCCTTACGAACACTAGACGTGCTACGAGGACTATACACCTTACATCTATTCTCAATTATCACCAAAGCTTCCTCAACCGTTTTACACAAAAAATTACCACCCGCGGCGGCATTTAAATAATCCCTTTCATGATCATTAATGAGATTGAGGAAGAGTTTATGCAAGTTTTGTCACGAATAGAGGATGATGATTGTGATTCTAGTGAGGCATCTTATGATATATCATCCGATGACTTTTCATGTCAAGATGACCTTCCTAATTTAGATGAAGATGTTGCTCATATATAAGAAGTAGAAGATGTTCATATTCGTGAGGTTTTATCAAACGTTTATCATCTTATCTCCTCGATTGAAGCATTGAATGAAAACCATAATGATGATTCCATAGAAGAAGAACCTTTCATTGATATTTCTTCACCGGTTTTTGAGGTTGCACCTATTGATTTTTATGATGATATCATCCCTTTGAGTGATTCTCTCATCAATACACCTTCTTTTGAGCCTTCTATTCCCACCCTCCCACCCTTGAAGTTGGTTATTGATGAAGATCCTATACTCTTAGAGATTGATCCTTTTTCACCTAAGGCACCTTTAGAACCCAAAACCTTTGATATGGATTTTCATATGGATATTGATGACACCATAGAGGCTTATCTTGCTAATATTGATATTGAGGTTGATGATAGTGATTCTAATTGGGAAGAGGATATTCGTCTTATTGAGAACATGCTTTTTGGGACCATAGAGCCTACACCTCCACCACAAGACACTATTCATCTTGTTCCACATTTTTCTATGCCTTATATGAAAGATTACCCACCTTTTGATGACGACGAGGAGCCCAACATGGACATAATAGTTATGAATGTTTTGATACCTACACCTACATTGTCTCATGATGCTTTGATATCTAAGGGGGAATCTTATATGGTTGATACGAGCTCATCTTCTTATTTTCCCATGAAGGGAAAGGTTTTTGATCCTGGGATATGTAAATTTGAGACACCTTGGTTTTCATCTACTCGACTTAAGAGTGTGATTTCGATTGATCTGGGCTTTTCGTATGAGCTTACTTTGGTGATGCTACCTATTTTGGAGTTGTTCGAATGTAGAGATGGAAACTATGTATTTTATCCTGGGGTGCTTCCTATTTGAGAGATTTTGTATGTTGGACAAACTTGAGACACGTTGGACCGTTCTATTTATCGAGGCGGATTTTGTAAATCTTATAGTAAATGGCAACGTGCTAAGTTTGAGTGTATCATGTGAGATGTGCTTCAAAGTGGATATCTTTTACTCTCCATGATGGTTTCCCCAAGGACAACTTAATTCGGGGCCGAGTCGAGCTAGCGACTTAGGGTTAAAAAAACTCAAGCAATGAATAACTAGGTTAGAAAACATAGAGTAGATTTAAATAGGTTAGGTTTAATTAAAAGGATGTTATAGTAGAGTTTAAGTGGAGGGGTGCCTTTCTTCGTCTTTTGGTGTTTGTTTCAAGGGTTGCTCTATCTCATTTCATGCTTGGAGCTTATGGAGGAGGCCCGTGTATCCGGTTCACTTCGATTAGTTTTTGCTATTGTGATATTCAAAAACTTGTGCTTAAAATGAATACCCTTTAGTTGTCTCTTCCTTAGCTTGGGTTAAGCAAAGTAAGCAATGTCTTAAGTGTAGGGGAGTTCACTCCAATACTCTTAAACATTGACGACAATGTTTATCTTAAGTGTAGGGGAGACTTCTATCGAAGTGACCTTACCTAGACCATTGCCTTAATTTCATGATAACATGGAAATTTAATTTTTCAAACATTTTTCAAATTTTTGATCTACTTTGGCCACCAAAAATATGCATTCATAATTTTTGCATCAATCATTTTTCATTTTCATAACACACTTGCATTGTATATATTTTTATTCTTTTATTTTTCATCAAAAATATTGAAAAAGAAAAAAATATAATAAAAACATGGTTTAACAAATTTAGACTTCTTTGACATATTAGGCCCGCCATGGATATTTTGACTCAACCCGAGTTTGCTTATCTTAGCTTACTCTAGCTAGTATTCTTAACCATGTAGTCCTTCATTGGTCTATTAGGCTAAGCATCCACCAATCTCATTATTTGAGATTTTAAATTTGTGGAGAATAGGAAATGATAGAGTTGAAGCAAGTGTAAAAGGGCTAGATAAACTTCATGATAATTACTTGTGGATAAACCCTTCTCTTCTTTGCCTCTATTTTCTTCGCATGTATATATTGTTAATAAATAATCAAGAACGGTTTTAATTGGTTCGTAATCTCTTATGCATTTTTGTCTAATCATTCATGGTTGTTATAAGTACGTCTTAAGATTCTAAGTTAGAACGTTTTATGTGTACAAGACTTATGTCATGCTCAATATTTAGCGGGTGTTTTTCCTTTTATTCTTTTATACTTTCTTAGTGAGGAATAAAGAAAAATAAGAGCGTCTTATGAAAAAAATGAGTGGCTAGAAAAAAAAAAGAAAAAAAAAGAAAAGAAAAAAAATATAATTATACAAGACTCCCAAGAGGGGCAGTGTGGTGTTAATTATAATGACTATTGAGTTCCAATATTACCTTGACGGGTTGCGGGGATTCAATAGATTGCTCCAATCCAATATTACCTTGACGGGTTGCGGGGTTGAAGATCCAAAGTCTCAAAAAGATGGCGGATGTAAATTATTGCGTGAGTTTTATTTTCTTTCCTTAGCGAGTGTGTAGCTACTTATGAAAGCATGACATAAGGATTTTACACATAAGGCGAATGACTTATTACTCTTGAAACGGACTTATATTAATTTTGAGCGGTTTTTCAAGTAATGGATGAGAGGATTACTTAGGATTAAAACCGTGCTTCCTTATTTTTGGATTTTACATTTCTTATACTTCACGCTTTAAATAATGACAAATTTGCCTACAAGCAATTTACTCAAATAATAACCGATTCCACATTTATTTTTCATAAATAAGTTGATGCACTTTTTACTTGTGAATACAATGATCCCATTTTTAAGCTTGGTATGGGGAAAGTGAAACTTGAGGGTGATAAATGTCCATGGTACCCAAGCCCTAATCCAAGTCATTGATTTCTTTATGAGTTATTTCCATCAAACCTATTTCACGAAAATACAAAAAGATATAAATAGAATTGCTTTACTTTGCAATGCATTGTATAAATTCAAAATCATGCATCATATAATGTAGAGTAGTGTAGATGCATTCCATAATGGCCAAGGTGGGTTAATTATGAGAAAAGTGCACTCTAGAGCTTTAAAATGCTGCATTGCATGAGTTCATGGCAATGGTCAAGTGGAGGGGAGTTGATAAGTGTGAAAACACTCATCAATAATGATCCAAAAACCACTCAAAACACAGTCAAATACATAATATTTAACTTTAAAATATCAAAATTACGCGTGTATTTGTGTTTTTGTGTTTTCAGGTAAGAAAGATACATTTTGAAGCAAAGACACGTTTTCAAGGATTTATTTGATAAAAAGATGAAGAAAGAGACGAAAGATGATTCAAGGACTTTATTTGCCAAGTTTTCAAAGATCAAGGGCTGAACTTGCAATTTTCTACAAAGATGAGGATGAAAGGAAAATGTGCTAAAAAGTTTATATACATTTGGAAAGAAAGAAAAAAATGAAAGGACTAAATGGAAAATAGAGAAAGTTTAATTAACTTTTATAAAAACTTGGTCAATTGACCAAACCGGTCAAACACACAAACACATTTACGTTTCTTCTCCAACGTGAAGAAAGAGAGAGAAACAGCGACTTCATCTTTCATCATCCACTCCATAACCTGCAAATGCAAATCAAGGGAGAACAAGAAGTTTTCAAGTGAATATTATAACTACAAAAATGCTCATCTCCTTCTCCTCTACAAGAAGATACTTATTAATTTGATCGAGGAAGAAAGACGAAGAAAGCCCCAAATCAAGAATGAAGAACGAGTCACCTTATCCTCGTATTTTACACGTGGCGATTATTGATTGGAGGACACACGTCATCCCACCTCTCTCGACGGCTATAAATAGAGACAAAGACCCTCACGTTCAAACGGTTAGCTTAGGTGTAGTTTATACATAGTAGTAGGTGTAGATTAGGAGCAGTTAAGTTTTCTTGTTAAAACTTGTAACAAAATTTGTTTTACAGTTGAAGTAGTTGTAACCGATTCTCATTTTCTTCCATTAATGAAGTAAAGTTACATTTTCAAGCTTTCTTTATTTTCTTATAAGTTTTGGTTTCTCTTCTTCGGTTACTGTTTACGGGGAACCTTTGATTCAGGCTACTGGTTACTGTTTTACTTGTTAAGAGTTCGTTATAATGATGTTAATCAGTTAGGTTACAGGTTCAGATTCAGTTAAACTCCATTGATTCAGTTAAGAGTTAGTTTGAATATTAGAACTGATTCACGTTATAGAGTAGTCTGATAATGATTTTGATATTGAATATTCGTATTTCTAAAAGCTTGTGATTGTGTTAAAAGAGTCGATTTAGTAGATTTTTCGGTAAAGATTTTGTAGTAGTTAAAATCTTATCAGTTGTTTGTTTGAGTATCAGATTCTTATCAGTTTAGATGAATTCGCTAGCGTTTTTGAGTTTAGATGATATAGATGAGTTTTTTGAAAATCAGTTGGTGTAATTCGAAGTTTCCGATCAAGCTTTCTTTGATAAATCTGTTAAGCTGTAATATAGACAGCATATATAGTTGGATTCTTGTGTTCGATTTATTTTGCAGGTTTATTGTGAAGTTTATGCAGATTTCGTGATTAGTAGTTTAGAAGACTCGATTCATCAAATATCAGTAGATCATAAGTGTAGCGGTGTTTGGTTTTAAATCTGTTTTGCAGGTTAATTGTGAATGTATACCGGATTTGGATGTACTGTATGGAGGTAGCAGTGTAGCGTAGCTTTGGATTCAGTCTTGGTGGTGTTTTGTAGCGAGCTCAGCGCTCCGCTTCTCGACATCAAAGGACAGGCCTGGATGTAACAGGTCAAGCATGTTTCTACTTTCTGCAAACATAGATAACTTGCTAGCTATAAAATTGTTGAGTGAATTTGTGTTATACATGCTTAATCTGCTTATTCGTATAACTATACTATCTGCCTTTGGATGTTATTAGTCTACTACCTGGTCGATTTAATTGTTCTTGTTAATGTTTCTTAGTTTGTGAAGTTTCTGCATATTCATGTTTGATCTTTGTTTCAACTCAGTTCTTTAGTTTTAATTTCTTAGCTGTGTAGAATTTACATTCTGTGTAAAATAGGAGTGTTTGGATTTGCAAGTTGTGGTTCGCTGTTACAATGTGTTCGAGTTGATTAGATATTTGGAGCTTGATATTTGATTTTACTCGCTGACTTGTTGTGTTCTGATTAGCTTTTCACTTCCTTCAATTTCAGTAGGCTTGTATTTGGATTCTACTGATTTAGATAGACTTAGAGTTAGGCAGTTTGATTGTTTCTTGTATTCAGTTTTAGTTCTCATGTTAAGTGAAGATTTCACATATTAAGCCCTTGGGTTTGATGGGTTTGATGCATGTTCTTTCATTCACAGTCCTTATCAGTTAAATAGTTAATAGGCCTGTTACTAGCTTGGAATTAGTTAATGGGCTGAATTAGTTGTTGGGCTATAGTTAGTTTGGGCCTGGATTTCTTTTAACTGATCTCTCTAGTATAAAGTGTATTTTGGATTATTAAGTTTAAAGTAGATTTAGATTTTCCTTTATAAAAATCTGTTTTTAGATTTACAATTTAAAGTTTGTAATTTTACATTGTAGTTTAAATTTGTATTTTACATTTTTATATTTCGTGCATTTAAATTTCGTAATTGCAATATGTTTTTAGAATAGTACGTATACGTAGATTAGATAATATTTTTTACATTTTTTACATGCTTTATGTGCCAAGTAGCTTAGATTCCAAACAAGCTATTATACACCAAAAACAATTAAGTCTTTGCTTAAAACGTTATATCAATTCGAATCGATACCGAGAAAAACGAACTAAAAACGAGATACCAAATGGCGCCGCTGCCGGTTCTTTTCGTGAAGATTAACGGTTTCGAGTGAGACATATTGGATTTTGGGATCCGTTCACTTTGTGAACGTTATTTTTACGTATTTTAAATCAAAAAGATAAAAAAAATCAAAAAGATAAAAATATTAAAAAATAAAAAACCACAAAATCAATCCTTTTCCTAAAGAATTGAACCAAAAAAATAAAAAATCCAAAAAGTAATCTTTTTCCTAAAAGATTACACCCAAAAATATATATTATATCGGTTTTCATCGTTTTTACGTACATATAGTATTTTTCTTAAAAAACCAAATAAATACAAAAATATTTTTGATATATTATTATATGTAAATATGTATACGTATAAAAACAACCAATACACATATTCTCCATAAGTATTGCCGAGGCAATACACCGTGTTAGGGGGCGTTCCGGTCCTTGACACGTGTATCGATCAAATTTAATAAAGCAAGAATAGATAAATACTTCCAATTGGCAATAATTCGAAGAATACAAACTACAAAGTGAATAGAAAGGCGATGTGCTATAAAATGCCATCTAAGGGTCAATAGGTACTTAAGTGCTTCGCGCCACCTAACCCCCCGTTTACTAGTGCGTATTCTAAGAAGGAAGGCTTTATTGGGGGTCTTGCACCCAAGTAGTAATTACATATATTATACTTTCTTGTGGATATTTCATATCGAAACTCGAAGAGGCTACTCCCTCATTCCTCGTGTTTACTTACACGTGTACTCGCACACGTGTAAACATACCACCTTTGGTGTATTACTTCCTTCCCCGAGGAAGCTTTTAAACGTCATTTTACTTGTATATACATTCGGCCACCTTGTTAAACATGGATACTCGTTTCATGTTGGAGATTTTGCAACAACGATCCGCCAACGCTAATTATTCGCCTTGTTTGACTTGTGGTGGTCCACACGATACTTATTTATGTGATCAAAATAATGGCTATTATGGGGAGGGATATGCTTATAATGGAACCGAGAACCCTAATTTTCAACCTAACCTTCAAATGGACTATACTTGCAATGACTATATGGGATATTCCGGTTTTGCATCTCAAAATCCACAACCATTTCATGATCAAACCTTTAATGAGCCATACCAAAACCAAGGATTTTCTAATTATGGAGGTTTTCAAAATAATGATAATTTTCAAGGCTATAATCAAGAAACCTTTCATAATCAAGGATTTTCAAACAGTGAAGACTTTCAAAATGATGAAATTTTCCATGCCATAATCAAGATACTTTTCAAAATCAAGGATTTTCACATTATGATGGTTTTCAAAATGAAGGAAATTTTCAAGGTTACAATCATGAGAACTTTCATAATCAAGGCTCTTTTCATCTAATTATGGAAATCCACCTTCACCTTATTCTTCGACTTATTCATGTGAGTTTTGTGGAAACGCACCCCATTATGGTTATGATTGTCGACCAAGGGATCCGCCTTTTTATACCCCTCATATTTGCAATGAGTCGCCTTCTTTACTTGAGACAATAAATGAGTCGATCGATAAAATTTCTAAGGCGATTGATAGTAAGAAAGACATAAGCATTGAGGAAATGAAAAACGCGTGCCCGTTGTTAGAGGAACAAATTAAGTTTTTTGAGGAAGTGGAAATTAAGACTTGGCAATTTTATGACAAGGAGATCGGTGAAATGTGTCGTGAATCGTTGAAAAAAGGTTCTTGTCACCTCAGGAAATATTTAAATGATTACCTCTTTAAGATTGATAAAAAAGAGGAAGAAGAACGATTTTTTGCTAATCGTGCTCGTTTGCTTAAACAATGCTTATATGACGATGATGACGATCCTCCGATTTGTATGACATTTAATGATGACACACCTTCATCACATTTACCTCACGTGGAACCCACCGACTCTTTAACCATGGGGGACGAGCCTCTTAGCACTAATACAAACACCGATTTGGAAGAATTAACCGTTTCTAGTGTTGAGAACCTTATCCCAATCCAAAAAGAGCTTGAGGGTGTTTCCATTGAACCATGTGACGAGCTTTGTATTGATACCTCTTCTCCTCATGATCACATTGAGATTTCATCACATGTTGACCTTCATGCTACTACAAGTGATTTTGGTGACTTTGATCTTGATGAATTGTTCAAAGAAAGGGATAATGAGATTGAGGAAGAGTTTATGCAAGATTTGTCACGAATAGAGGATGATGATTGTGATTCTAGTGAGGCATCTTATGATATATCATCCGATGACTTTTCATGTCAAGATGACCTTCCAAATTTAGATGAATATGTTGCTCATATAGAAGAAGTAGAAGATGTTCATATTCGTGAGGTTTTATCAAATGTTTATCATCTTATCTCCTCGATTGAAGCATTGAATGAAAACCATAATGATGATTCCATAGAAGAAGAACCTTTCATTGATATTTTTTCACCGGTTTTTGAGGTTGCACCTATTGATTTTTATGATGATATCATCCCTTTGAGTGATTCTCTCATCAATACACCTTCTTTTGAGCCTTCTATTCCCACCCTCCCACCCTTGAAGTTGGTTATTGATGAAGATCCTATACTCTTAGATATTGATCCTTTTTCACCTAAGGCACCTTTAGAACCCAAAACCTTTGATATGGATTTTCATATGGATATTGATGACACCATAGAGGCTTATCTTGCTAATATTGATATTGAGGTTGATGATAGTGATTCTAATTGGGAAGAGGATATTCATCTTATTGAGAACATGCTTTTTGGGACCATAGAGCCTACACCTCCACCACAAGACACTATTCATCTTGTTCCTCATTTTTCTATGCCTTATATGGAAGATTACCCACCTTTTAATGATGACGAGGAGCCCAACATGGACATAATAGTTATGAATGTTTTGATACCTACACCTTCATTGTCTCATGATGCTTTGATATCTAAGGGGGAATCTTATATGGTTGATACGAGCTCATCTTCTAATTTTCCCATGAAAGGAAAGGTTTTTGATCCTGGGATATGTAAATTTGAGACACCTTGGTTTTCATCTACTCGACTTAAGAGTGTGATTTCGATTGATCTGGGCTTTTCGTATGAGCTTACTTTGGTGATGCTACCTATTTTGGAGTTGTTCGAATGTAGAGATGGAAACTATGTATTTGATCTTGGGGTGCTTCCTATTTGAGAGATTTCGTATGTTGGACAAACTTGAGACACGTTGGACCGTTCCATTTATCGAGGCGGATTTTGTAAATCTTACAGTAAATGGCAACGTGCTAAGTTTGAGTGTATCATGTGAGATGTGCTTCAAAGTGGATATCTTTTACTCTCCATGATGGTTTCCCCAAGGACAACTTAATTCGGGGTCGAGTCGAGCTAGCGACTTAGGGTTAAAAAAACTCAAGCAATGAATAACTAGGTTAGAAAATATAGAGTAGATTTAAATAGGTTAGGTTTAATTAAAAGGATGTTATAGTAGAGTTGAAGTGGAGGGGTGCCTTTCTTCGTCTTTTGGTGTTTGTTTCAAGGGTTGCTCTCTCTCATTTCATGCTTGGAGCTTCTGGAGGAGGCCCGTGTATCCGGTTCACTTCGATTAGTTTTTGCTATTGTGATATTCAAAAACTTGTGCTTAAAATGAATACCCTTTAGTTATCTCTTCCTTAGCTTGGGTTAAGCAAAGTAAGCAATGTCTTAAGTGTAGGGGAGTTTACTCCAATACTCTTAAACATTGAGGACAATGTTTATCTTAAGTGTAGGGAGACTTCTATCGAAGTGACCTTACCTAGACCATTGCCTTAATTTCATGATAACATGGAAATTTAATTTTTCAAACATTTTTCAAATTTTTGATCTACTTTGGCCACCAAAAATATGCATTCATAATTTTTGCATCAATCATTTTTCATTTGCATAACACATTTGCATTGTATATATTTTTATTCTTTTATTTTTCATCAAAAATATTGAAAAAGAAAAAAATATAATAAAAACATGGTTTAACAAATTTAGACTTCTTTGACATATTAGGCCCGCCATGGATATTTTGACTCAACCCGAGTTTGCTTATCTTAGCTTACTCTAGCTAGTATTCTTAACCATGTAGTCCTTCATTGGTCTATAAGGCTAAGCATCCACCAATCTCATTATTTGAGATTTTAAATTTGTGGAGAATAGGAAATGATAGAGTTGAAGCAAGTGTAAAAGGGCTAGATAAACTTCATGATAATTACTTGTGGATAAACCCTTCTCTTCTTAGCCTCTATTTTCTTCGCATGTATATATTGTTAATAAATAATCAAGAACGGTTTTAATTGGTTCGTAATCTCTTATGCATTTTTGTCTAATCATTCATGGTTGTTATAAGTACGTCTTAAGATTCTAAGTTAGAACGTTTTATGTGTACAAGACTTATGTCATGCTCAATATTTAGCGGGTGTTTTTCCTTTTATTCTTTTATACTTTCTGTAACACCCCATTTTGATAAATGGAATGTCACGCGTGATTATGGCGTGTCATCAAAGCATGCAAGGTGATATGTAGTAAAACATACATGACCAAAGGGAAAACCGGAATCAAACATCGGTTCCCAAACATAAGCCCAAAACATAAATAAAGGAAATGAACTGAATAAAGACTAAACAAGCATAACTATATGAAGGCAAAAAGGAAAAGAAGTCTCTGGCAGCTTCCATCCTATGTGCGTCCTCCAAATGCTCGAGTCTTGGGTACCTGCCGTTTTGGGACATGGAAAGGAAAGTAACGGCTGAGCAAGACGCTCAGTGCACGGATGTACAATAAAGCATGAAATAGGATAAGCATGTAACATATAACAGCGGAAGACTAAGTACTGAGTAAACTGGTTAAGTAACATGAAAACTGGTTTTATAGTTTGAAAAGCCTTATGTTTAACCTGTGAAAACTGTTTTAACATATATATACCATAGCCCATATAGGTCATGAAAAGGTCACGTGCATGAATACTTGGAGGGGTGACCTCATCATGCTGATTAGAGGGGATGCCTCTAATCAATATACTGATTTGGGTAGGAGGGATCAGCTCCTTGTGAAGGGTGCAAGGCACACACCACATTCACCATGATAAACTGAATAAAACATGTAACTAGGATGCACCCATACGCCCCGAATGATATAATAATATGGCCAAACTGAAAAGGGACGCCACGAGCAATCACTCCGCCGTGGGGAAGTCATAACATCGGTGCCTCCAATGCTATGGTTATGGTACCTCCATAACTAGGTGAAACTGGTCATGCTTGTATATGGCTATAGTTTATGCTAAATTAACATAAGCAGTTCAAAACAATAAAACAAATGCTGGGGAAAACAGTTGGCTGCATACGGGGAAATCCTAATAAGGAAAGAATGTCCATACTGAAAGGACGGGAATCCGTACCTCAAGTCCAGTGAAATGAACGGAAGAAAGACTCCTACTTCTGGATCACTAATGCTACATGAATACACACGTGTATAAGTATCGATTCACTGATTACGTACTGGGTTCTGTGTCTCATTACAGCTGATTTGGTATGTTTTAGGTCATGGTTCACTGTTTAAAGCCTTAAACTGTGTTTATCTTGTATTCTGATTACTCTGATTAAGTATTACTGGTGATTCATGTATTATTATACTTACTGTGTAATAATAAGTAACTTTCCAAAAATAACAGGTTTCCAAAAATAGCAGGTTTCCAAAAATAGAAAGTTTCCAAAAATAGAAAGTTTCCAAAAATAGAAAGTTACCAAAAATAGAAAGTTTCCAAAAATAGAAAGTTTCCAAAAATAGAATTTACTGCCTAAAATAGATTAGTTTCTAAAAATAGAAAGTTTCCAAAATAGATCAGCTGCCTTAATTAAATAAGTTTCCATATATAGAAAGTTTCCATGATTAGATTAGCTGCCTGAAATAGATTGATTTCCATATATAGAAGGTTTCCATAATTAGATTAGTTGCCTTATTTAATTAAGTTTCTATAAATAGAAGTTTCCATAATTAGAATTAAGCTGATTACATAAGCTAACATATAAGTCTAAGTGTTTAAGCTTATTTCTTAAGTCATATGATATAGTGTATAGTTTAATTATTATTTCATGTATTTAAATTAAACTATAGGTTAAGCATTTTAATTAAAGTGTATCATGTATTAATTAAAATGAAATGAAAATACTTAGGTTAAAATGTGTATTATTATTAATAATAATATAACCTAAGTCATGTCTAAATTAATTAATTATAGGCATATTTTAATAATTAATTAATTATAACTTATAACATAAAATACTTAGGTTAAATTAATGTCATGATAAACTAATAATTAAAATAACCTAAGTCATGATTTAATTAATATTTCATGTTATTAACTAATTATATCCTAAGTTCATGATTCATAAAAATTACATGTAACATAGATCATGATTTTAACCAACGAACCATGAATCGGGCATGAATTCGACACCGTACCCCGGGCCAAACCCGGGGCACACGTGTCCCCTTGCTGCCGTGGGTCCCACATGAGCCAACCAAGACCAATTGTGGTCTTGGTGGTGGCGGCAATAGCAAACCAAACCCCCCCTCGGGTTTGTTTGCTAGGCGGCCAAAAACAAACACTCTTATAAACCATTCTTTGATTTTAATTAATACCATAACATGTTAGATCAATGATTAATTACCTTGTTTTCATAAGAAAAATAATAACATGTTCATGAAAATAATCAAAGATTAAAAGAATTAAAAGAATTAAAAAGAAGGGTTAGAAAGGTATACCACTATGTAGCTTGGAAAAAGGATGAACAAACACGTATTCTAACACTTGTTTTTAAGATCAAAATCAAACAAACACTCTCCTATGGTGGTGTATAGGTGGCGGCACAAAGAGAGCAAAAAGGAGAGGAGAAAAACTCTTTTAGGGTTTTTGTTTATTTCTTGTAAAATGAAAAGTGAAAACAAGTTTAACACTTTACCCCCCTTAACTTGTAAAGTCCATGGGCCAAGCCCATTTTGTCTATGTGTGCCGTGGGTATGGGGGCCCCACATGGGGTACCCGTACCTTTCTCGTGTCCCGATGTTTCGTGTTCGTTCGTGGTTAAACGTGCTCGTGTTTAACGTGTTTCTGTTTCTTTTAACGTGTCGTTTATCGTAAACTCCACGCTCGTGAATATATTCTGAGTATTTACGTAATTATTTTAGTTAGTATTTTAAATGGTGATCATGATTTAATTATGTTCACGTGATATATTATTAACTGTTTATCATGAGTTCGTACGTAATCGATACTTGTCATGTCATACATGTATGCACTTGCTTGATTATTAGCACATGAATGTGATCAATACTATATGAGGTAAGTTTTAATCTAGAACGTACGATCTTAAGGGCACTATTCATGGTAAAAGCATGCGGGTTTTACAATTCTTCCCCCCTAAAAGAATAATTCGTCCCCGAATTATAGATAAAGTAACTGGAAGCGAAACATACCCGAATCAAACTGGAAAGGTATGCAAAATAACGGAAATGAAGGTGACATGGTAGAAGGGAACGTGGAACGTGACATGTCTTGAAAAGACATGGAACGTGACGTGACTGAAAAGACATATCTAATCGATAAAAGAAAAATGGATAAGAAGTCCGGATGAACTTGTCCGTTTCCAAGTGGCCTCCCTCTTGGAACGGTTCCTTCAGAAAATCTTGACACTAATGATAAATCTTGGTCCTCATGACCTTGACTTGGAATACGAAGAAATTCTTGGTTATCAACGGAAGGTAGATCCCCTACATTCGATCGAGGAAATAAGAGTTAACGTGCAAGGGTAGCTGAAACGTTACGATGCAAGACCATCTGACTTAGCTGATAATTAGAAACGATGCGCGAGACATAAAGAAACGTAGTACGTGAAAAATTTTGAACATGATACGTGAAAACATTTTGAACGTGCTACGTGGAGATATGGCGAGTGTAGTATGAGTAAACATATCGTGATCCATGATACGTGTAACATATCTTGATCATGATATGAGGAACATGGAATGAACATGACATGTGAGACATATCGTGATCATAGAATATAATGGCGGTAACGCCAAACGCTACAAGGTGAGACGTGGAATATGACGTGAAACGTCTTATCTGATGATGGAGAGTTATACTAAACTTGGGTCTGGTCTCACAAGTTCTTGCAAACTTCCCAGAATGAGGAAAGAATTGAACGTAAAATCGTAAGCCAAAATACAATCATGAACGTGAATAGTGTCATGAACGTGAGCGCGAAAGCAAGTCGTGGAATTAGAATGAAGACGTGAAGTAAGTTAGGAGTACAATTACTAATCTTTGTCTGACCCGATAGCTGAGGGATTGCCAAGTGATCGGATGAGCCTTGGCAGGAACATGTTCGTTCAATCTGTTGGTTCTGAAATCCGTACGGATGTAAGGATTCTGCAGACTTGATTAAACTGTTGGCAATAACCCAGATAGCATCCTGCCTCTTCTGAGTTTGCTGAAATCTGGTACTAAAATCCATGGAGATCTTGTCCCTTTTCGATTCACAATTTCATATGATGAAAACATCCCAGTTTGTTGGTGTCCTATCTTAACCTGTTGATATGTCAGGTACCTAGATATGAACGTAACTGTATCTTGCTTCGTAGAACTTGATACCTAGGAGTTTGCGAAACTCCGAGTCTCTGAATCTAGACTTCTCCTAGGGTATGATTTTCTAGAACACCTAATGTAGTGTAGGGTTCTCTCCTTTACGTCATAAGCAGAGTCATGGTAAGATTAACCGTAGGAACCCATGTGATTCAGCGTGTCACTGTAATCAAACAGAATTGATATTGGAAAAATATTCAAAGGTAGAATTTCCCTTGTCATAGAATTTGCAACATAGTGCAGATATGGTCTTCCTGTTCTTCTCTAGGCTTAGAGGAAATCAGGTTATCCTCAATGAAAACGCTGATGAATTTGTTTAGGAGTTCATGGAAGCTCAATTTATTAACTCCATAATGCTGTTGGAGCATTGATGAGACTGAATCAAAATCATAAATCTAGCATGACCGAGTCGTGCACAAGTAGCAGTCATGGACACGTCCTGCTTTTTCACTCGTCACTGTTGGCAGCATGATCGTGAGTTCGATCTTGGAAAAGTGATTAACACTATAAGGTCGATTGGACATGTTGTCAATACGTGGAGGAGAATAACGGTCATGAATGGTGATTTGTTTAAGTCAACCGTAGTCGACACATAATCTCATGGTACCATCCTTCTCCTAGAAGGTTCTTCTGGAGTGTAAGGAACAATTTTGGAATAATCTGTTGGTTATGCGTAAAAGGACCTTAGTAGTCGTGGGTTACTGACAACTAGAAAATTTTAGCAATATGGTTAAAAAGCACGTGCTTGAAAAGCATAGATAATTTGTAAAGATTTTCGGATGGAAAATCAAGCTGAATGTATTCAGGAGCCTGAACGTTACTGTACATAATTATGAATCATAACATGGTGTGGTGTTCATAGTACATAATTAGGATATAAATTCATCTCGTGTCTGTCCGAGGAAAATGCGTTAGCAGCTTGGATCTCATCATTTAGCTGACGGAAAATCTTCGTATACGTGGAAACACGAAAGGCGTCCTTCATGGTTATGAATATATGAACTATGGTCAAAGGAATGAAAGTGACATCGGCAACGTGACAGTTCTCACTGATGCGCTGATAATGGTGTTGAAATTCTTGTGGCCTGATTAATACATGGCACAACAACATAGATATACCCTTGGAGGGTACCCTGAATTTCTTAGAAATGTTCCATAATTAGACGTGAGTCATGTGTCTTGACTCGTGTCTTGAGAAATGTAAGCGTGACATATGTCTTGACTGGTATCTTGACATGTGTCCTCAGAAAGTATACGTGAGACATGTGTCTTGACTGATGTCTTGACATGTGTCTCGAGATGTGAAACATTTAGAACTACAAATATTAGGTTAAAATGCCAGAATTGGCGGATCGGTTGGACTACTGATCATTTGTATGTCTGATCACGTCCGTGGCTGGAGCCTCGGTTGCGATTTCTAGGATAGTTGCTGTCATAGTAGTGGTTACTATCATCTTGTCTGTCGGTTCCCTGACGGTCATTCTCATGACCGTGACTCATGTAACTATTTAGCTGAGTGGCCGGCTGGTACTGGTTTGCACTCACATGGCTGAAATGACAGCCGAACGACGTGTGACATGTAACTATGAATTAAGGACAATGATTGATGGGAATTGTTTGATGGTGAAGCATCTTCTCGTCCAATTGCTTTGCTCCGACGCCTTTGTCTTCGTCTTTTAGGATCTCCAGGTTGTGAACAGCATCAGCATCAGCATCTCGTAGCGTCTCCCAACATCAGCAGCCTCAACCTTCAGTAACATCTCCAAGCTATGAGCGGCATCGACAATCTTGTAGAATATCAGTATGTGAACATACGCCTGAGATGATTTAGAATCGACTAGCGAATACTCGTGAAGTATTGCAAGTGGAATACACATGGATTAAGGTACATGTAATACACATGAAATACGGTACGTGGAGTACACATGGAATGCACATGAAATGATCGGTATGGCTCGATCATTTGTCCTGATTTAAGGAAAGTAAACCGGTTAAACGGTTAGGAAAACCATCATGATAACCTGGCAGTATTAGCATAGACATCAATCTGGTTGTAACGGAAACGTTAAAGTGTGGTTACACAAAATTCAACGATGATTTGCCTGACAGCGTGATCAATGAAAACCAACCATGACTATCATGAAAGCATGATTCAAGAAATCTAACAATGTCTTGTAGGACAACTTAAATAACAAAAGAGGCGTGAAACATAATCAACATGAAGACGGAATTATCATGAGGAAACATGAAACCATCTATTACGAAGAAGTGTATAACCTAATCAGCATGAAACTGAAGTTAACCATGACAGTATGAAGGCATACTTGACATAAGAACACAATAACTTATGATGGGACATGAAAAAATTTATGCCAATTTAAATCATGAGAAAAATTTTATGCAAGAAAACAGTGCATGAATGCGTAATGTAGTTTATAAAACCTTTACATGTGCGAGGGAACGCCTATGGGTCGGTTCCAAAACAAAAGACATGGCGAGGGGACGCCTATGGGTCGGTCCCAAAGTTAAAAGTTTCGATAAAAGCACATGCGACTAAATAGGGCCAGTCCTGTACCAACCATTACTTAGTCAAAATTCCTGCAACAGATGACATATGATATAAATGCATGAATGCATGAAACATAATAATTAAAAGTCATTGTCAAAACTTAACAGAAAAAATTTTATGTGAAAATTATGAACTACTGGGGTCAGTCCACATCGTCACAGTTCACGAGGAACATCATGCATAGACAATGACACATAACTGAGTATGGATGACGGTTGTTCATTCCATATTAGTAAGACGATACTGGTGAAAACATCATGGTGAAAACAACAAGGTGCTGAAAACGTCATGGCTAAAACAAAAAGGTGCTGAAAACATAATGGTTAAAACAACAACGCGCTGAAACATCAATACGTGGAATAACAATCGTTGGCTTAGGAAGCTCCTGGTGACTACCCACTAGTCACAGGTCGAGTTTTAGAGCCTACAGGTCGAAGCCTTGGCTCTGATACCATAATTGTAACACCCCATTTTGATAAATGGAATGTCACGCGTGATTATGGCGTGTCATCAAAGCATGCAAGGTGATATGTAGTAAAACATACATGACCAAAGGGAAAACCGGAATCAAACATCGGTTCCCAAACATAAGCCCAAAACATAAATAAAGGAAATGAACTGAATAAAGACTAAACAAGCATAACTATATGAAGGCAAAAAGGAAAAGAAGTCTCTGGCAGCTTCCATCCTATGTGCGTCCTCCAAATGCTCGAGTCTTGGGTACCTGCCGTTTTGGGACATGGAAAGGAAAGTAACGGCTGAGCAAGACGCTCAGTGCACGGATGTACAATAAAGCATGAAATAGGATAAGCATGTAACATATAACAGCGGAAGACTAAGTACTGAGTAAACTGGTTAAGTAACATGAAAACTGGTTTTATAGTTTGAAAAGCCTTATGTTTAACCTGTGAAAACTATTTTAACATATATATACCATAGCCCATATAGGTCATGAAAAGGTCACGTGCATGAATACTTGGAGGGGTGACCTCATCATGCTGATTAGAGGGGATGCCTCTAATCAATATACTGATTTGGGTAGGAGGGATCAGCTCCTTGTGAAGGGTGCAAGGCACACACCACATTCACCATGATAAACTGAATAAAACATGTAACTAGGATGCACCCATACGCCCCGACTGATATAATAATATGGCCAAACTGAAAAGGGACGCCACGAGCAATCACTCCGCCGTGGGGAAGTCATAACATCGGTGCCTCCAATGCTATGGTTATGGTACCTCCATAACTAGGTGAAACTGGTCATGCTTGTATATGGCTATAGTTTATGCTAAATTAACATAAGCAGTTCAAAACAATAAAACAAATGCTGGGGAAAACAGTTGGCTGCATACGGGGAAATCCTAATAAGGAAAGAATGTCCATACTGAAAGGACGGGAATCCGTACCTCAAGTCCAGTGAAATGAACGGAAGAAAGACTCCTACTTCTAGATCACTAATGCTACATGAATACACACGTGTATAAGTATCGATTCACTAATTACGTACTGGGTTCTGTGTCTCATTACAGCTGATTTGGTATGTTTTAGGTCATGGTTCACTGTTTAAAGCCTTAAACTGTGTTTATCTTGTATTCTGATTACTCTGATTAAGTATTACTGGTGATTCATGTATTATTATACTTACTGTGTAATAATAAGTAACTTTCCAAAAATAGCAGGTTTCCAAAAATAGAAAGTTTCCAAAAATAGAAAGTTTCCAAAAATAGAAAGTTACCAAAAATAGAAAGTTTCCAAAAATAGAAAGTTTCCAAAAATAGAATTTACTGCCTAAAATAGATTAGTTTCTAAAAATAGAAAGTTTCCAAAATAGATCAGCTGCCTTAATTAAATAAGTTTCCATATATAGAAAGTTTCCATGATTAGATTAGCTGCCTGAAATAGATTGATTTCCATATATAGAAGGTTTCCATAATTAGATTAGTTGCCTTATTTAATTAAGTTTCTATAAATAGAAGTTTCCATAATTAGAATTAAGCTGATTACATAAGCTAACATATAAGTCTAAGTGTTTAAGCTTATTTCTTAAGTCATATGATATAGTGTATAGTTTAATTATTATTTCATGTATTTAAATTAAACTATAGGTTAAGCATTTTAATTAAAGTGTATCATGTATTAATTAAAATGAAATGAAAATACTTAGGTTAAAATGTGTATTATTATTAATAATAATATAACCTAAGTCATGTCTAAATTAATTAATTATAGGCATGTTTTAATAATTAATTAATTATAACTTATAACATAAAATACTTAGGTTAAATTAATGTCATGATAAACTAATAATTAAAATAACCTAAGTCATGATTTAATTAATATTTCATGTTATTAACTAATTATATCCTAAGTTCATGATTCATAAAAATTACATGTAACATAGATCATGATTTTAACCAACGAACCATGAATCGGGCATGAATTCGACACCGTACCCCGGGCCAAACCCGGGGCACACGTGTCCCCTTGCTGCCGTGGGTCCCACATGAGCCAACCAAGACCAATTGTGGTCTTGGTGGTGGCGGCAATAGCAAACCAAACCCCCCCTCGGGTTTGTTTGCTAGGCGGCCAAAAACAAACACTCTTATAAACCATTCTTTGATTTTAATTAATACCATAACATGTTAGATCAATGATTAATTACCTTGTTTTCATAAGAAAAATAATAACATGTTCATGAAAATAATCAAAGATTAAAAGAATTAAAAGAATTAAAAAGAAGGGTTAGAAAGGTATACCACTATGTAGCTTGGAAAAAGGATGAACAAACACGTATTCTAACACTTGTTTTTAAGATCAAAATCAAACAAACACTCTCCTATGGTGGTGTATAGGTGGCGGCACAAAGAGAGCAAAAAGGAGAGGAGAAAAACTCTTTTAGGGTTTTTGTTTATTTCTTGTAAAATGAAAAGTGAAAACAAGTTTAACACTTTACCCCCCTTAACTTGTAAAGTCCATGGGCCAAGCCCATTTTGTCTATGTGTGCCGTGGGTATGGGGGCCCCACATGGGGTACCCGTACCTTTCTCGTGTCCCGATGTTTCGTGTTCGTTCGTGGTTAAACGTGCTCGTGTTTAACGTGTTTCTGTTTCTTTTAACGTGTCGTTTATCGTAAACTCCACGCTCGTGAATATATTCTGAGTATTTACGTAATTATTTTAGTTAGTATTTTAAATGGTGATCATGATTTAATTATGTTCACGTGATATATTATTAACTGTTTATCATGAGTTCGTACGTAATCGATACTTGTCATGTCATACACGTATGCACTTGCTTGATTATTAGCACATGAATGTGATCAATACTATATGAGGTAAGTTTTAATCTAGAACGTACGATCTTAAGGGCACTATTCATGGTAAAAGCATGCGGGTTTTACACTTTCTTAGTGTGGAATAAAGAAAAATAAGAGAGGCTTATGAAAAAAATGAGTGGCTAGAAAAAAAAAAGAAAAGAAAAAAGAAAAGAAAAAAAATATAATTATACAAGACTCCCAAGAGGGGCAGTGTGGTGTTAATTATAGCGACTATTGAGTTCCAATATTACCTTGACGGGTTGTGGGGATTCAATAGATTGCTCCAATCCAATATTACCTTGACGGGTTACGGGGTTGAAGATCCAAAGTCTCAAAAATATGGCGGATGTAAATTATTGCGTGAGTTTTATTTTCTTTCCTTAGCGAGTGTGTAGCTACTTATGAAAGCATGACATAAGGATTTTACACATAAGGCGAATGACTTATTACTCTTGAAACAGACTTATATTAATTGTGAGCGGTTTTTCAAGTAATGGATGAGAGGATTACTTAGGATTAAAACCGTGCTTCCTTATTTTTGGATTTTACGTTTCTTATACTTCACGCTTTAAATAATGACAAATTTGCCTACAAGCAATTTGCTCAAATAATAACCGGTTCCACATTTAATTGTCATGAATAAGTTGATGCACTTTTTACTTGTGAATACAATGATCCTATTTTTAAGCTTGGTATGGGGAAAGTGAAACTTGAGGGTGATAAATGTCCATGGTACCCAAGCCCTAATCCAAGTCATTGATTTCTTTATGAGTTATTTCCATCAAACCTATTTCAAGAAAATACAAAAGATATAAATAGAATTGCTTTACTTTGCAATGCATTGTATAAATTCAAAATCATGCATCATATAGTGTAGAGTAGTGTAGATGCATTCCATAATGGCCAAGGTGGGTTAATTATGAGAAAAGTGCACTCTAGAGCTTTAAAATGCTGCATTGCATGAGGTCATGGCAATGGTCAAGTGGAGGGGAGTTGATAAGTGTGAAAACACTCATCAATAATGATCCAAAAACCACTCAAAACACAGTCAAATACATAATATTTAACTTTAAAATATCAGAATTACGCGTGTATTTGTGTTTTTGTGTTTTCAGGTAAGAAAGATACATTTTGAAGCAAAGACACGTTTTCAAGGATTTATTTGATAAAAAGATGAAGAAAGAGACGAAAGATGATTCAAGGACTTTATTTGCCAAGTTTTCAAAGATCAAGGGCTGAACTTGCAATTTTCTACAAAGATGAGGATGAAAGGAAAATGTGCTAAAAAGTTTATATACATTTGGAAAGAAAGAAAAAATGAAAGGACTAAATGGAAAATAGAGAAAGTTTAATTAACTTTTATAAAAACTTGGTCAATTGACCAAACCGGTCAAACACACAAACACATTTACGTTTCTTCTCCAACGTGAAGAAAGAGAGAGAAACAGCGACTTCATCTTTCTTCATCCACTCCATAACCTGCAAATGCAAATCAAGGGAGAACAAGAAGTTTTCAAGTGAAGATTATAACTACAAAAATGCTCATCTCCTTCTCCTCTACAAGAAGATACTTATTAATTTGATCAAGGAAGAAAGACGAAGAAAGCCCCAAATCAAGAATGAAGAACGAGTCACCTTATCCTCGTATTTTACACGTGGCGATTATTGATTGGAGGACACACGTCATCCCACCTCTCTCGACGGCTATAAATAGAGACGAAGACCCTCACTTTCAGACGGTTAGCTTAGGTGTAGTTTATACATAGTAGTAGGTGTAGATTAGGAGCAGTTAAGTTTTCTTGCTAAAACTTGTAACAAAATTTGTTTTACAGTTGAAGTAGTTGTAACCGATTCTCATTTTCTTCCATTAATGAAGTGAAGTTCCATTTTCAAGCTTTCTTTATTTTCTTATAAGTTTTGGTTTCTCTTCTTCGGTTACTGTTTACGAGGAACCTTTGATTCAGGCTACTGGTTACTGTTTTACTTGTTAAGAGTTCGTTATAATGATGTTAATCAGTTAGGTTACAGGTTCAGATTCAGTTAAACTCCATTGATTCAGTTAAGAGTTAGTTTAAATATTAGAACTGATTCATGTTATAGAGTAGTCTGATGATGATTTTGATATTGAATATTCGTATTTCTAAAAGCTTGTGATTGTGTTAAAAGAGTCGATTTAGTAGATTTTTCGGTAAAGATTTTGGAGCAGTTAAAATCTTATCAGTTTTTTGTTTGAGTATCAGATTCTTATCAGTTTAGATGAATTCGCTAGCGTTTTCAGTTTAGATGATATAGATGAGTTTTTTGAAAATCAGTTGGTGTAATTCGAAGTTTCCGATCAAGCTTTCTTTGATAAATCTGTTAAGCTGTAATATAGACAGCATATATAGTTGGATTCTTGTGTTCGATTTATTTTGCAGGTTTATTGTGAAGGTTATGCAGATTTCGTGATTAGTAGTTTAGAAGACTCGATTCATCAAATATTAGTAGATCATAAGTGTAGCGGTGTTTGGTTTTAAATCTGTTTTGCAGGTTAATTGTGAATGTATACAGGATTTGGATGTACTGTATGGAGGTAGCAGTGTAGCGTAGCTTTGGATTCAGTCTTGGTGGTGTTTTGTAGCGAGCTCAGCGCTCCGCTTCTCGACATCAAAGGACAGGCATGGATGTAACAGGTCAAGCGTGTTTCTATTTTTTGCAAACATAGATAACTTGCTAGCTATAAAATTGTTGAGTGAATTTGTGTTATACATGCTTAATCTGCTTATTCGTATAACTGTACTATCTGCCTTTGGATGTTATTAGTCTACTACCTGGTCGATTTACTTGTTCTTGTTAATGTTTCTTAGTTTGTGAAGTTTCTAAATATTCATGTTTGATCTTTGTTTCAACTCAGTTCTTTAGTTTTAATTTCTTAGCTGTGTAGAATTTACATTCTGTGTAAAATAGGAGTGTTTGGATTTGTAAGTTGTGGTTCGTTGTTACAATGTGTTCGAGTTGATTAGATATTTGGAGCTTGATATTTGATTTTACTCGCTGACTTGTTGTGTTCTGATTAGCTTTTCACTTCCTTCAATTTCAGTAGGCTTGAATTTGGATTCTACTGATTTAGATAGACTTAGAGTTAGGCAGTTTGATTGTTTCTTGTATTCAGTTTTAGTTCTCACGTTAAGTGAAGATTTCACATATTAAGCCCTTGGGTTTGATGGGTTTGATGCATGTTCTTTCATTCACAGTCCTTATCAGTTAAATAGTTAATAGGCCTGTTACTAGCTTGGAATTAGTTAATGGGCTGAATTAGTTCTTGGGCTATAGTTAGTTTGGGCCTGGATTTCTTTAACTGATCTCTCTAGTATAAAGTGTATTTTGGATTATTAAGTTTAAAGTAGATTTAGATTTTCCTTTATAAAAATCTGTTTTTAGATTTACAATTTAAAGTTTGTAATTTTACTTTGTAGTTTAAATTTGTATTTTACATTTTTATATTTCGTGCATTTAAATTTCGTAATTGCAATATGTTTTTAGAATAGTACGTATACGTAGATTAGATAATATTTTTTACATTTTTTACATGCTTTATGTGCCAAGTAGCTTAGATTCCAAACAAGCTATTATACACCAAAAACAATTAAGTCTTTGCTTAAAACGTTATATCAATTCGAATCGATACCGAGAAAAACGAACTAAAAACGAGATACCAGGCGGTAAGACGATTGAATTGGCGGATATGGTTGTGTGGATTGTCCTTCTCATCACCATGGAATTTGTTGTTTTGGATCATCGACAACAAACCCGTTTTAACCTCAAAATTCTCCGCAAGGATAGCGGGAGTCACAATAGCCTCTCCATAACCCTCGGTGGGTGCTTGAAGTAACTCCATCATAGTTCGATTCGCCATGGTTGGTGCTTCTCTTATAATGGGTTCGTCAATAGGAGACTCCTCACTAGAAAGATTGGGAGTGGGAGTTTTGTTCTTTCGTTTACGTGCACGTCTTGCTTGATTACGAGTTAGCATAAACGTCACGTACAACGAGGGGACGAGCAAAGAAGATTCTTTTTGGTGTTTTGTATTTTTCAATTTTTTTGTGGTTTTTGATTGTATTAACCTTTTTGGATTTTGGTGAATGTATTAAGTAGACACAAATCTACAAATCTCCTCCTTAATCAAATCTCTTAATTAAAGAAGCCTCAAGGAATGAAAACGATCACGTGAAGTGAACGCCTTCGATGACTTTAGAACGTTGGTGGAACACCAAAACGTTCAAGAGGGTTTAATCAATTGAAACCAAGAAAATATATATGATACTTAGTAATACTTTGGGCGGCAAAACCCTCGATTAGCTCTCAAAATAAAATACTCACAAGCAAGTGGGGAAACGAGGCGGCGCGAAGCACTTAAGAGCCTTTTGCCTTAGGATATATTTTATAATATCCGCCTTATACCCACCTTATAGTTTGTATTTTTCAAAGTTGAGCCTCACGAAAGTATTGATCTATTTTTGCCTTTTTCTTTGGTTTGAGATTTGAATAAAATGATTGGGTAATGACCTCCCAAGTCAAGGTTGTGATTTCTCACGTATTTGGAGTACTTGTGAATTTATTGTTCTACGTATACAATATAGTAATAATATTCACACAAAAACCGAAAACCGATAATACGTATTAGTAGAGTGCTACTAATACAAATACTATTTTGGGTAGTATATAAAAACAACAATTCCAAATCAAAAAACAACACGCCTCCCTGGCAGCGGCGCCAAAATGATGGTTGAGTTTTTACGTCTTTTAGGAAAAAGAGCGTAAACAGGGCAAGTGTTAACAAGCAGTTTAGGAAAACCACAAGTAATGACCCTAAAATGGGGATCGTTCTCAAGGAGGCTAGTGTGTTATGAGTGTAATGATTTGGATTACTTTGTGATTATATTTGTGAGAAAGAATGATAGAAATAAGATGAGAAGAGAATGACGGTTACGATGTCGTATTAAACTAAGACGAAAAAGGTGTATACGTAAAACCGTAAAAAGCACCAAAATAAAACTTTTACCCTAAAAATTCCTAAAAATACTAAAAATCCACAATAATATTCTAAGAGTTTACAAAAAATTCAAACTTGCCAAAACCTTTTAATTAATTAAATAATGACTTTTTAATGCTAATTAAAGCCCTAAAAATCAGTATTAACTATTAAAAAGTCCAAAACAGGATCTTAAAGTTTGTAAACCTCAAAAATACCATAATTAAGCTAAAAAGTATTTTTCAAAATTTTAAAGCCACTAAAAACTATTTTTAAAAAATTAAAAACTATTAAATCAATTAAAACTTAAATTAATTTAGAAAATAATTAAAAGACTCTAAAAATATTTGGAAAGTTGTAAAATTCCTAATTAAGTGTCTACAATCTAGGAAAAATATAAAAACTTAGAAAATCAAACTTTTAATTTTTAACAATAAAATTATATTAAAATATTACTAAAAATCCAAAAATCATAAAAAATTCTAAAAAGTTACAAACTAGCTTAATTTAACCTAAATAACTCAGAAATGAAAGTGAAATTACCTAAATACCCTTAATGGGCCTAGAAAATGGGCTAAACCCAAAACAGATCACTTAATGGGCTAAATTGGGCCGAAAATGAAAAAGTGTCCAAAATAAGCCCAAAAAGCACTACTTGACTCAAAATTTGATTTTAAACAACTTTTTCCAAAGGCCCAAAAGCTGAAAGTGTGAAATAAGCTAGCTTATACCAAACAACTTAGACTTAATGGGCTTTTTGGCCCATTAAGCTATAAGCCAATGCCATAAGCTGAAAATAGACACACAAGCTTATTTTGTCCTAAATAAGACTTCTGTAAAAAGAAATTTGAAATAAGCCCAAGGAATAAGCCTGAAAATGCAATAAGCAATCTACAGAAAATGACAAAATAGTCGTTTTTGAGTTCTAGGCCACCCCAAAAGCTGATTCAAGTTTCTAAAGCTTTCAAATGACTTAATTAAGCAAAATCAACAAAGAGTTATCAAATAAGTTGACTCAATAAGCTGGAAAAAGCAAATAAGCACTTATGTAAAAGTCAAATAAGTTGGTTTCCTAGTAAAAAGTCAAAGTCAAAGTCCAATAAGCTCCAGTCTAATCAAATGGGTCAAATAATGAAGATCTATCACAAAAAATAAGTTGTTGCAGGTCTGGATAAGCTAAAATAGCTTATTGATAAGTTGAGTTCAATTTAACACTAGCAGGGGCTAGTTTTGGGTGTTGAGCAGTGGAAACTTTTTCCACTGCTTGACTTGTTTGACTTTTTGTCTTTAGTGAACTTTTTGGAGATTCAGATTACACAAAGGCACCCAAATGATCTTTGGATCAAAAGGAGTCAATAACAATCAAAAGATCACAAACACAATCACCCAATTGATACAGTTTAATCAATAAAGTACCAGATCTAGCACAGACATGAAACAATAAGTAGTTTAGGTTCAAAAAGCACTTAGAGCAATATTCAGCCAACCAAACTCAACCAAATGCATACACAAACTCAGATGAACAAGTCTAAATAGGTTTCATGCAATGATTCAAAGAATTAAGCAAGATTCAAGCACCTTAAGTTACTGATGAACACAAGAACATGCAGTTTTATACTTTGCTGATGTATTTGACCAATAAGCCAGATTCAAACCTCAAGATCTATCAAATAAGTTATAATAATGATGTTTTAACAACTTTCAACCCTAAGCATGCACAAATACTAGATTTCACCAAAATCTTAGGTCAAAAAACAGTTAAACTCATCAAGTTATAGCAGATTGTTTGATTTGGTGGTTTAAGTCCAATAACTTGCAGCAAAACACTCTCAACCAAGCATATATCAGATAACAACCACAAATACACACTTCTAACAACACAATACCAAGATTCAATCTCAAACAGGTAATCCCAAACACCCCTTTAACTTTTCAAAACCAAGTTTTTCAAATCAAAAGTGAGATTTAAGACCACCCAAGCCCAAATTAACACAACAATAACTAAGATGAACAGATTCAAGCAGTTTTAAGCCACAAAATTCACAAGAACACAAGTCACATACAAATATCACCAAAAATCAAGATTTAAGCAGATTTTAGGGTTAAGTATGCAAACCTAATGGATGTACATCCACACCCACGAATTTATGAGCTTATGTACTAGCAAGAACAAGTACAAGCTTCCAATAACAACCCTGCTAAGATTCAACAAGGTTAGAGGCATAATTATTAAAACAGAAACTTGAAAACTTCTTGATTAATGCAACTCTTGTCCTCCACACTTGATTATCCCCAAGTTATAAGCTTCACCACACCTTGATAACACAATATCAGGATGCTATGATCAGCCCTATAGCCCAAGAATTCCAAGATAGTCCAAGAACTTAGCAAAATATCAAGAAAATGTAGAAAATGTGCAAACTTTTGCACACTCCTCTTTTGAAAACAGGTTTTTGATTCAAGAAAGTAGAAACAAAGAACAATAGTAAACTGATTATAACAATGGCACTTGAGCTTTCTTCAACATTTCAAACTCATTTCATTAATATTGAAAAGGATTTACAGAAAAGTGAACTAGGAAAATTCAAGAGCAAGGATAAATGTAATGAGCTAGACCCTTTATATAGAGGGTGTACATGGTCCTAGAAAGCTAAAAATGTAAAAACCCTAAGCATGGAACTTCCAGAAATGCCCTTGTGGAATCTTTGAATTTTGCTAGCATGTGAAGTCTTTTGGCGTTTTGTTGATGTAAAGGTGGTGGAATTGTGATCAAGGGTCCAAAAATAAGCTTAGTATGTAAGCTACATTATGGGTTGTTGGATTTCTGGCTGGTTTTGTCTTCTTCCCCAAAAACGTGTGCATGGGAGGATACATGTGACCTCTTGGGTGGTGATGTGGCATGTTTAGGAGTTGGGTTATGATCATGACATCCTTAATCTTAAATCTGGAAAAGATTAAGGAGTAATTCCAAGTAATTAAGAAATCCCCAATTTGGATTAAGAACACCAAGAACAAGTTTTTGATCTTGTTTTGGGTTTAAATACATGTTTGGCGCGTGTTTCAACTTAATTAATATTAAGTTAAACCGGTTGGTGAGTGGGATGGTGACATGGAGGAAGGGTGGGCTGTGATTGGAGGAGAGTGTGTAGTGGGGCACGTGGCAGAATGTGGTTGGTCTAGGTAACAATATTGTCTGGCCAATTTAAGTCCCTCACCTTCCTTTCTTCTTTCACTTTGTAAATAAAGCCCAAAAATCCGAATCCCTTTGTTATTAAAGTTTCCTTTTTCACACTTTTGCCCCAAATACTTTTCCAAAGTATTTTCAGGGGTATTTCTTGCCATTTTGTGATTCTTGAGGGGCTGTTTTGGCATTTTCTTCAATGGTAATGGTCTTGACTTGCATATTTGATATTTTGGAGGGCTGAAATTGCCAAGTCATAATGATTGAGGGACCATTTTTGCCAAATCTTCAAAGTTAAGGGTCCTTTTTGTAATTTTGGGATTTTCAAAGGACCAAACATGTAATTTCTTGTACTTTGAAGGAATTCATGATATATTTGACTTTGTGGAGGATAATGGTTTACAATTTAGCTTTGTTGAGGGGCTAAACTTGTCAAATCTTCAAAGTGGAGGGCCCTTTTTGTAATTTTGACAAACTTTAGGGACCAATCTTGTAATTATGAAGATACAAGGGTATAAAGTGTCAATTCTTCCATATTGGAGGACCCTTCTTCATAATTCTTCAAGTCTTCAAGGGTTTTTCTTGGGAAAGTCTTCATTAGGGCTTGGTTCATTGTGCGGCTTCGTTTCCCGTGTTCGTTTTTGCATGATTCTTGTGATCTTTTGTCATTTTCTCAATATCCGTACCTAAAATACACAAGCAACAAACACAAGCATATATATGGGTATTTTGATGATATTTAATGCGTTTTAAGCCCTATTTGGATGATGAGACTATGTATAAAAGCAGTCTCATTAGCAGACCTAGTGAAAGGGCGTTTTTTCCATTTTTTAGTGCTTGTGTTCCTTTTTAAAGGACGCTGGGACCTAACTTCAGTGGATGTGATCCTAGTTAAAGGGCACTTAGTTCCATTTGTAGTAAAGGTCCTACCAGTGGGTAACCATTGCCATCCAACCTGGGTGAATTTCTTCCCCGTTGGTTTCCATTCAAGATCGTTTCTACTGGCATTCATTTCATTAACATGGTCAACAAGACATAAATCATGATGCTGAGAAAACATGCATTCATTACAATTCCAACTTTCAAATTAGAATTCACATTTTGCTTAAGTTTCCACTCAGAGGGAGAACCTTTTGTCTTAGCTACATGATTCTTTTTATTTAAAACTGAAATAACATTCCTAGGGTGAACTTCTACTTTCTTCTTCTCAGTCCTACTAGTGGAAGGCTTGATCCTATCTTTATTATCTTGAGATCCTTTAGCCTTAGTAGACATAATTACCCCTGTAGAAGCCAAGGGAACATTAGTGACAGATTTTGACTTAGCCTTGATGGGTGTGTTTAAAACAGGCTTAGCTCCTGAGGTCTTATTTAATGGAGTTATGGCAATGGTGGGGGTTTGTTGTTTGAGTGGTGCAGAATCCGGTTGTCCTATGTACTTCAAGTGCTCTATGCATTGTTGTACCCTCTCAATGTAAGCATGAGTATGGTAATATTGACTATTCCTAGGATCAAGTTCATAGAGATCATCTACCACACCCCTAGCAAGATCTGCGTGCTTAACTGCATGCTCCATATATAATTTATATGATAGTGTATTGTTCTTATTGTACGGGTTCTTAGTGATCACCACCTTGTTGGGTTTTGGAGCACTAGAGGTCGGGGCAGAGATTGTAGCTGGATTATCAACACCTTCTCGTCAAGTGTCTCCTTTAATTCAGCTATAACCATGTTTTTGTCTATGAGCTGAATATTTAGGTCAGAGATTTCCTCACATTTCTTGTTCAGTTGGTCAATTAATGAATTTTTCTCTGTCGCATTAAAAGCGAGGTGTTCTTCTCTTGAACCAGAATTTTGTGAGTCACCCTGCCTTACTTTTTCATACTCTCCTAGCATAGAAGTAATTCTATTTTCTAGGACATGATTTTTAGTCTCTGCAGCCTCTAGTTCCGTTTTCGTTGCTAGTAATTCTCTCTTAAGTCTTGTAACATCTTCCTCTAATGATTGCATCACCTGAATCATCTTGTCACTTGTCTTAATGTTGTTTTCACAAACATTTAGTTTTGAAAGAGTTTGATTTTCAAGTTCAAGAGCCATAGAGTGTTTTTCAACCTTGTCAAAACGTTCTGAAAGTGAATGATAAGAATCTTGAAGCTTTAAAAATCCAGCGTTAGATTCGTGAAAAGAATAACTATCTACATTATTCACAGGTGCAACAATATTCACCGAAAGATCATGCACATCATCACATTTATTCACAGCAGATTTAATCTCAAGAGCATATTCATTAGTAACAACTTGCATCACTTCGAGAGACACTATATGTTCCAAGAATCGGTCATATTCGGACAAAATCTTTTCTTTTTCAATTAGATGTTGTTCATAAGCATCATCCATTTTATTAAAAACTTTTCAAACTTTACCCAATTCAAAGTTAAATTTTTCCCCAAGATCTAGAAGGCCTTCTTTAACATTGTTTACAAACGGAACAATCTCTTTCTCAAACACCGTTTTCATGTGTTCGAAAGCCCATTCTCCAGCGGTTTGAGCCGTTGAAGTCGTACATTCCGTGATGACCTTGTCAAAGTTGGTAAGATATCGCCAAATCTCTTTCAAGTTTAGCAATACCGTACTTACTGGTGGAAGATCCTTTGGAATTTCCTTAGGTTCATCCAAATTGACAAGTATAGGAAGTATACTAAGACTTTATTTAGTAGGCATGTAAATTGGTGTATGGATAAATTCCCTTTGCATATTAAAGCGAATCCTCAGATCTATTTTTGTATTTTCTGCATTAAGCTGAGCATAATCATACTCAGGATATGTAAAAATCATTTTTGACCGATTCTCTTCATGTAGTGATGAATTCTCGGATTCATTTGGAAACACAATCGGATCTAATACCAATCCTAACTTGGTAGCATCGTAAAGTCGTGGGTTGTGGTTAAGTGCTTGCTTTGCATACCCCGGGTTAGTTGGTAGGTCTATTAAACGTGATAAAGTGACTTCCTTAAACGATGCATGAAACAAGTGTACTAGATGTGAAGCAGAGTATTGTTTTAAAAGCTTAATTTCAGTTTGTTTAATTCTCTTAGACGTTTTAATTTCCGTTTCAACCCTTTTAGACTCAAGAATTTCGAAATCCGTTTGAAGTTGTTGAAAATTATTAACGACTGACTCTTTTTCTTTAAGTTCTTTTGAAAGATTTGCTCTTAAACTTTCAATTTCAAGCAAATTATCCATTTGGACTTTCCTAAACCTATCAAATTCAGGATTGGTTAAGGTAGTGGTCACTGGAGTTAATTCCAAGGTGTTAACCTTTTGTTTAGACAAAGCAAGCTCTTCAGATAATGTCTGATTAATCCTACAGGTGTAATTGATCACATCATTCATTCGGCTAAGCATAGATGCCGACACCATAACCAAATCTTGTTGAGAAAACAAATTTGTAGACGTAATAGCTCCCGGTTGTGGTTCACTCAAAGCGTGGGGACTTGCATTGATATTGCTATCATTGTTTGTCTCCTCGTTTGAGTTACTAACCACCAGGCTGTTCTGGATACTCAGGCACTTGCTCAACTTGATAAGGTACAACACGAGTATCATTTGAAATATTTCGTACCTCAGAGATTGTGTCAGCTCCATAAACTGAAAGATTTGCCATGAGAGCTGCCTTGGCGGTATTGAGATCATCACAGTCAGAATCGTATGCATCAAGATCATCACATTGATATACGGCATTGTTTGTGATGGCTGTTGTGAGACTGTGAGTGTCCGCAACTCCTGGATCTGCGAGAAATACTAACTCTTCTTCATGGAGCTCACGTCCTTGGGCTTGAGCATTCACCAAGTAGATCTTCTCTTGAAACCATGTGATATCCCTTATCCTCTTGGGCTGCTTACACTCTCGATCCATGTGCCCTTCCCCTTTGCAATTATAACATATGATCATCTTCATTTTGCCAGTGTTATTACCCCTTGTAGTAGCAGTGTTAGATGGACGTGCACCAGCATTGGATGAACTTGGTCTCCCCTGGAGTGGTTGCACCGTTACTCTGCCATCTTGAATTGTAGCTTGTTGTCGAGAGTTAGAAGAGTTCCTCTACTGATTATTTGTTGGAGATGGTCCTCTGTAACCTCGTTTGTTCAACGCTCGAGTGATGTAAGCAGACATTTGAGCAAGTATATCAGTAGGATTATCCCCTTGTCTAAACTCAGGGACTTGAATCTCGTCATCACAATAGAATACTGGTGCTGGTTGAGCTACCACCTGATTGGAAGGAGCACTAACATGTTGTGTGTAATGGGGTTGAGGAGCCTCATGTTGTTGATAGGGGATGGTAGGGTTTGTTGGAGGTTGATAAGGTGAGTATGGTTGAGAAGCATAAGGTAACTGATGTGAGTCTCCTTGTAATGATGTTGTTGGTTGCTTGTATTGTTGCTGATAAGATGTAGGTGGTTGTGGCAAGATCGAGTACTGTGGAAAGCTTGGAGTTTGATACAACGGTTGATAGGAAGATTGGTGTCCCAAAGCAAACGGAGAGTTGTGATATGACAAAGTTGGATGATTTGCCATTAATGCCAATGGTTCTTGGTAAGATCCCTGAGAGATGCGTTTTTTGGATCACGTGCTTCTCGTGTTGCTGCAAGAAAGCATAAAGTTGATCTAAATTTGTCTTGTGCAAATCTCGAATCATTTTAACATCGGTGACATATTGGCTCCACTCTGGGGGTAACACGTTCAAGAACTTGGTGTTTAGTTGAAACTGAGCAATCCTTAGATTATACACGTTCATATCATTCATCAAAGTGGTGAAACACCAGTAGTAGTCATGAAGTGTTTCCCCTGGAATATATGTGAACCTATCAAACAAGTCATACAATTGACACTCTCGTTCTTGCTTGGTTAGTGAAGTCCCTTGTAACTAAACAGTTAAGCGATCCCAAAGATCCTTTGCCACTGTGTGTTTACTTACCATTCGATAGATATCGGGTGGAAGAGCTTGAAGTATTGTCTGAACGGCCCTTTCATCTGCATCGGCAATGAGTTTGTTATCATCCGGTAACTCATGATACAACCTTGGCCGCGTCACATTGTTGACAGTAACTTCTCCCCAATCGAGTGGACCGTTTTTAATGGATTGAAGCATAAGTCTACCATTGGCTTTACCTATGATGTAAGTTTTCATGTGACCTTGCCATGCTTCAAATAAGTCTTTGATGAGCAACGGTGGGCGAGTATCGGTACCCGAGATGATTGAAATATCGGTAAGCGATGTCATTGTTGGCATATATGAATTTGAATTCATTTTATGATCCCTTGAATAAAGATTATCAAAAATGACCAAGCAATGAAATGAGGTTATGTGTTTTTGTATTGTTGAATTAAAGATGTTGTTATCTTTTTGTTGTGTGTGTTTTTTAAAATTACCAAATTAATGCACAGTAGAAAAATTCTCTAAGTTATGCAACTTTTATCCCAAAAAGCAAATTCTATCGGAATGTCTCTTGTATCATAATGTCCTCTGTCGCAATATAAGGACTGTCGGAATACCCCTCTTATCGCAATGAGTCCACTGTCGTAATATGAGAACTGTCACAATGCTACTAGTATCGGAATGAGACAAGTATCGCAATGCTACTAGTATCGGAATGAGACACCTATCGGAATAAGAGGACTATCGCAATAAGGCAAATGAAATTTTGGCAGAGTGACGTTTCAATAAGCCTTAATGCCGTCGCAATCCACGATCGCAATGAGCGATCGCAATATACGTCGGAATATGGGTATCACAACACCTGGTGATCGCAAAGTAAAACCCTAGGGTTATTGCGATCAAACTTTACTTACCTGTGCACTTTCCGATGAATTCTGTCGCAATGCAAAGATGAATTTCGTAACTTTGAGCCAAAGAAATTCGCAACTTTGAGCCAAGAGTTTGTGTTTTAACCCAAACCAAAATACCCAAATCACTAATACTTCTATGAAGAAAGTATACGAATCACTTAGAACTTTAAAAACACGAAAAAAATTTGAAGCTTTGGTAAAACAAGATCAAAAACCCACGAAATGCTTAAATAAGCATGAACAACACAAAACCAACCTCTATTTCATCCCATAGCTCTTGATACCAATTGTAGAATCGTGATAATCTTTGATATTTCAAGAGGGTTGATGTTTCTAGTGAGAGAAAGTAGAGAGAGAAGTGAGAGAAAAACTATGTTTATTCTTTAGAAAAATTAAACAACCAACACCCTTTCCATCAAAGGAAAGGGTTTAAATACCCAAGCCTTGGTGGGCTTGGGGCTTCTAACCCATGGACATTTCCATGGGCTAGGCTTTTACACAATACAAAGTAAATAACTAACTATGAGCCTACAACGATTAATTATATTGTTGGAGTGACCGATACTTATAATATACGTTAAGAACGTATTTCCAACATTTATGACATGCCATAACCACTTACAGTTCTAGAAACATAAAATGTACCCAGAAAAATAAAATAATGAACCAATCTAACAAGCAACAGTAGTGGAGTAGGAGCTTCCACATGTTTTAGAGTTGAGAAGATTAGTCGATTCATCATAAACAAGTTAAACCTCTTCTTCATTTTCATCTAAAGTAGAGTACGAATTAGATGTGATCACATTACCATCAGATGAAAAAGGATCCACTTCCTTCCTCTTTGAAGATGAAGCATTACCCCCAGATGTACCACCTTTCTTAGGTTCTGTAGGTCCTCGTAATCTTTGGATTATCCTTGTGTTCGAATGATCTAAAGAGAGGGAGGGAGATGAAGAACTAGAGAGAGAAAGTTAGAGAGAGAAAGGAGAGAATCAGAGAAAGAAAGACTGATTCAGTAAAATGGGAAGAACAACTAATGACCAACCAACAACCACCCCTCCTAACATGCTAGGAGGGGGTTTATATAGCCCACCCTACATGTGGGCTTCTTGGGTTATATGTTAGACTATGACTACGAGCCCATACTATGTATATATTGTTGGAGTGACCGAATCTTCCTAAATACGTAAAAACGTATTTCCAACAATCTCCCCCTAAGGGAGGTCACTCCAAACTAGGGCGTTACCCGATTTATAAAAATAAAACAAACCTAGCATACTATGCTTTGTCTTGAACTCGTAGTCGTCTTTTCTTTATCTTGTGAATATGCTGATGAGATCTTTGACTTTAGTCTTGAGCATGTTTCCTTGCCTTGACCTTGTGCATTCATCACTTATCATATTGGCCTCCTCGTGACTTCATGTTCCACATACTTACACCTTTATAAATTCTTGAAAGCTTCAGAGTTTGATACAGTGGAAGACTTGACTTATAGGCTTTCTTGAATTTGTTGAAGTATTTAGTGCAGAAAATATAAGTATGCGGAGACGACTTCTTTTGGTATACCGCGACGCCACCTTCTTGTTATGTTGCATAAGACAGTTAGCAACAAGGCAGAGACACAGATGAAATGGATTTGAACATTTCAACCTAATTAGGTAGCATTTTACCTCCGGTCGGTGAAGACCATTGGACGATATTAAATATCGTATTTGTGGCAGGTAGTTTCATTTAAGAACCTCCTTTACAAGATTTCGCGGGTAGACCCTTTCTCTTTACTCGACCGTCCAAAGCTGACTGCGAACGTAAAGAGTAAATCATTTAGATAAAATTATCCTTATGATTGAAGTCGTCAATTCATATACCTGGAACAAGTGAAATTCAATTAAAAACCGCACCATCGTTGCTTTCCAGTTGTCACGAGCTTTATTCATATAAAATCTTTCTAGTTACCTACCAAGTGCTGTTTGAAGTTAACACTAGAAGGATTTCCATTCGTCACTGTAAATACTTAATCGTATTACTCTGAATGTTCTGGCAAGATCACTGAGATTTTACGTAGAGGGCTGGAACGAGTTTGAATTCATATAAGAATTAAACCACTGTTGCTTTCCAGTTATCACAAGTTTGATTCATAAAGAATCGCACAAGTCACCTACCATGAGTTTTTTGATATTCGCTCAAGAAGGATTTCCATCTTCAATGTAAATACTTTCGTATTACTCGGATGTTCAGGCAAGATCATGAAGATTTTGCGTAGGACTCTTAAGATCTTTATTACTTTTCACAGTGTGTGAATAAGCAAGGAATTATGAAAGTGTGTCCTAATGAGATATTTGATAATCTCAAATGGCTTTAGACTCGATCGTGCATTTTAGTGATCAGAAGCTGGAGAGGAGTGCCACCTTTTCAGTATCAATATATTCGGAGTGAATAAATCGATAGATAATGTGTTGTCTTCGTGTGAATAAAACAAATACCTTTTGAGAGATATCTGAGTTAGCTGGGATGGGTTGTGCATTGCATCACTGGGTCCATGATGTCTATCTTCAATATCGAGCATCATTAGAAATGATCTCAATAGCATATGTATTGACCCGGTTTCTGCTTAAGGTTGTAAGGAGGTCTGCTTTATTTTCACCCTTTATCTTTATAATTCTTTTTCTTTCTTCAACCCCTTCAATGCTTACCAATACGTCATAACTAGCACCTTGTTGTGATTGTTCCAGTGCTAACTTAAGTACTTGGTCGGCATTCAGCTACGTTCACAATCTTTCTCCATCTTTCCTAAGGACTACTATTTCTAGCTATGGAATGTCCTTGGGAATATTCCTCCGGTTCTAGAGGTATCATTGGACTTTGACCTATCTTACCATCCTTATGTCACCACAATCTTCACTGTCGTGAATAGAGATGTTTTGGGTAAGTGTATATCACCATGAAATCCATTTTGATATCCAAATCCATTTTTCTCCCCCTTAACATATGCCACGATATCCGAAAACATTTCGCACATGTCGAGATGAGCTATCACGTTAAGTCAAACCATTTGTGATTAGTCATTTCCCATATTAAATCACATTTTCTCCCCCATATTAAAAATATTAACCCAATCGATGTTTTTAATATCAATTGATTTAACAACATTTTAAGAAAATTTGGGAAGATAAATGCAAATCCAATTATCTTCATGATTTTCACAAGCTCCCCCTCAAATTAATGAAGGTGTACTTGAAACGTAAATTAAATACCTTTTAAACACAAGTGTAAGGTATTTATCACGTGCAAAGATCATATATGACAATGTATTCACAAGATAAGCAATTTACGAGGTAGGACCTGAATGATGGAGTACATCATATGATAGAATCACATGGTTCTGTTCACGAATGTAGGTCTCCCCGTAACGTCTAAAATTATCTCCTCCTTGACACCATATGTACGATTGATATCGTTGTCTTGACACCAATTAGTGAACTTGGCACTTGCGGCATTGAATATTCTGAACGCATGACAATTGCTCCCCCTCAATTGTTGACCCGTGTTCTATCTAAAGAGCTGTAGTCGTCGTTTGAGTAGTCGCATCGTCGAGTATGTAGATATCAATTGTAAATTGCTACGGTTTATGGAGATGATAACTTCATAAAAACAAGATTTCTCTTGTTTTAACAAATAAATGCACTGACACGTACATATATTCATGTTAGATTGTGTTATTACATAAACACAATCCCTTACATGGTTATAAAGTAAACCATGCCCGAGAAAATTAACTCCCGTTGTTGAGTCAAAGCTTTCCGGTGAAATACTTGACTTTAATATGAAAAGCGGGTTACTATCAAAAATAATAGCAAGCCATTTTGAGCATGTTTTAAATCATTTAAACTTCTGCTCGAACTTTATTTACAACCCCGTGTCATTATTGAATGACATTTCTAGGATCATAAATATTATCGATTCCAGAAGACATGCTCTTTTTATCAAAACATTTTTGAACACACAATTTTGAAAGATTTAGAAAAACCTTTTGAGAAATTCTCGAAAATTGTGTTCAATGTTTTGAAAACCAATTACTTGAGCTTAAGATGTTGAATATCTTAGTAAATGAGCTCAAGTCCGAGAAGTTGTAAACTTCCTGTTGTGAGGATAAGTTTATCATCGGCGATAAACTTTCCCTAAATTGAAATCCGAGTTAGAGTTTGATATTTAACTGTAAGTCATTGTGCATGAGCTTAAAAACTTTGAATGTTTTTAATATAAGCTCATGCCCGAGAAAAATTAATTTCTCGTTGTTAGGATTAGTTTATCATCGGCGATAACCTTTCCTTTCTCTAAAGATCGGGTCATCGTCTGAAATTTAATAATGAACCATATACACGAGCTTAAAACCTTTGAATATTTTAGTAAAAGCTCGTGTTCGAGAAAATTTAATTTCTCGTTAGTGAGGATAAGTTTATCATCGGCGATAAACTTTCCTTTATTTGAAGAGCGGGTCACAGACTGGGATTTGACTATGAACCTTTGTTATAAACTTAAGCGTTATTTCTCCGATATCTGCATCTTCGTTATACAACAGTTGGATCTTTTAGTTCTCGATGAACGTTGACTTTGGTACCTGCATTTTCATCGACAATTTGCATACGTTCACATGGGTTAGTGATATCTATGCTTGTAGCCTGCAGGGGTTCACATCCAACTTTGGGGGTGCTAGAGGGAAACACTTTTTCTGTAGGAACCCATTGAAGATTAACAGATTTGATAATCCTACCCGTGGGTTGCCACCTAAGATTGGATCTAGGCAACATGGTTTTCTTATGCACAGCGGAAGACTTAGTGGTAGAAAACCTATTTCCTTTGGAATTTCCTCTGTTAGCACGGGAGTGTAACTCCTTCAAGACTTTCGGACTTTCGTAACACAATCCGCATGATTTGTCGTGAAGACACTTTTCATGCATACGGAACAAACACCGTGTTTGTTGTCCGAATGAGATCTAGAAATCCTAGTTATTGCTTGTGGCATTTTCTTAGATGCATCTACATAGTGATTATTAGGCATGCTATTCGACCTATGTTGTGGCATATTCTTAGAACAATACCTAGAATCACTGGTAGCAGTCTTGTTTGTAGGTTTTGCATAAGATGATTTGATCACATTAGGCCTAGATAGTGGAGTGACTGGTCTAGAAAGATGAACCATATCAACTTGGGATGCAAACCGCGTTCTCGAGGATTTTGGTCACTCGGATCTAAAAGCAGTCGGTTGTCGAACGGACTGAATTTGTTAGCCTCAAAATATTGAGTCAAACAAGAATGTTCAGTCATTGGTTTATACTGTAATATCTATTAGAAAGTTGTAATAGATAGTTAAATAGTTGTGGTTCACGGGCTTGGATTTAAACTAATTAAAGTCTAAAAGACAAGCCCGGCCCAATATATATCCCATTAAAGCCTGCGTGTGGGTGGACTATATATACTACCCTCCTAGCATGTTAGAAGGGTGGGATGGTCATTTGTAACTAATCTTCTTCTAATCTAATATTCACCAAGTTAATCATCTCTCTCTCTACTTTCTCTCACTACTTTCTCTCTCTAGGAATCCATCTCTTTTCATCTATTTTCTATCACTAATCATCATAATAATATGGGACAACATTTGGTATCAATCGCCACGGGGTAGATTGTGTTTGGTTGTTTGGTTTGAGTTTGATTCGGTTGATTTTTCTATATAAATCATCCCGAATTAAATTTTTTTTAGTATTTCGGGCTAGAAATCTTGATATAAATCAGTTATATCGATTTGGTAGGGATTTAGTTTGGTTTTTGTGGTTAAAATCGCAAGATTTTGAGGTGTTTGGATTAATTTTGGAGTTACGGTTACTTCACTGTATCAAGATCATTCCGAATAAGTTTTTCAGAAAAGGGTTTATTATTCCGAAAATACAGATTTTCGGATAAGGTTTTAATATTCTGAAGAAGTAAGTATTCTGAAAAAGTGAATATTTTGAAAAGGGTTTTTTCTGAAAAAGTGGTTTTTCCGAAAATTTTTCTGAAATTATCAATATTCCGAAAAAGATTCCGAAGATTTCAGTATTCCGAAGAAGTGTTTTTCTAAAAAAGTCTAATTTTTCTGAAAATCCTCTTATTCCGAAGTTTTATCCGAAGATTTCTCGGAAAAATCAATTATTCCGAAGATCCACGATTTTTCTGAAAACCCATTATTCCGAAGAAGTGATTTATCCGAAGAAGTCTATATTCCGAAGATTATTCCGAAGAATTGCTTATTCCGAAGATTATTCCAAAGAATTGCTTACTCCGAAGATTATTCCGAAGAATTGCTGATTCCGAAGATTATTTCGAAGATCCACGTTTTTCTGAAAACATTATTATTCCGAAGAAGACGTTTTTTCTGAAAACCTCATTATTATTCCGAAGAAGACGTTTTTTCTGAAAACCTCATTATTCCGAAATACCCAATTTCTCTGAAAATGTTAGTTATTCTGAAAAAACCCAAAAGTGTGATTTTTCGCCTTCGATTTTTTTTTGGTTTCTTGTGAAGACAATTTTTAGGGGATTTTAACATTTTTCATCGACAACAACAATCAACACACATCTACTTAAGATCCATTTTCAATTCATCGATTTAAAGTCTCTAGATATGGATTCTACTCAAGAGTATCGTGTCACAAACAACAATATCATGGTGGCGGGGAATAAAGAGAGACCACCAATGCTTGTGTCTGGTAGGTATGCTCAATGGCAATCACGTTTCATACGATATCTTGATACAAGACCTAATGGTGATGCCTTGAGGAAATGTATTACTCATGGACCATATGTATTCAAGAAAATCTCAATTCCTCCAAGAGCAGCCACAGATACTACTAATCCAATTCCTGCAAGTGAACGTGATGAAACAAGAGCTGATCTCACACCTGAAAATTGTGCTTGGCATGATGTGGAGAAGGAATACATCTATATGGTTCTAAGTGGGATTGGAGATGACATTTATTCCACGGTTGATGCATGCCCTACAGTACATGAAATGTGGACTGCTATTGAACGCTTGCAACAAGGAGAATCACTCAACAAACAAGATGTCAAAACAAATTTGTTTTGGAATTTTGGCAAGTTTACTTCAAGGGATGGAGAATCAATTAACTCTTACTACTCCAGGTTTTATAAGATGATGAATGACATGACAAGAAATAATCTGCAAGTCTCCACCATGCAAGTCAATGTTCAATTTCTTCAACAACTTCAACCCGAGTGGACACGGTTTGTCACTTTGGTGAAACAACAAGAAAAGTTAGATGAGGTCTCATATCATCGACTCTTTGACATCTTGAAGCAATTTCAGAATGAAGCAAATGAGATTCGAGCTGAACGTGTTGCCAAGACGGCTAATCCACTTGCTTTAGTGACTACAACTCAACATGTTCAAGGTCATAACTCTCGTGCTCCTAAGTCATATTCCACTACATCATCTTCACCACGATCTTCCACATCATCTAAGTCTTCATCATCCACAAGATCTCGAGGTAAAGTGCCAAGAGCCCCATCACCACCATCTGAGTCCTCATCTGAAGAAGATAGTGATGAAGACCAAGCTCAAAAGAACCAAGAGATGAAACAACAAATTGCTTTCATAATGAAGACTTACAAGAAAATCTACAAACCCACCAACAACAATCTTCGTACATCATCTAACACAAAGAACCGATATGTTGAGAGTCCTCTAAGGTATGACACACGTCGACGTGGTGAAATCCTTCTAGGTATGATCGACATAATCCAACGCATGTTGAGGGTTCTACAAGGTATGATCGACAAACTGCCAAGTATGATACTCAGAGGATTGCTGCTGCTACTGGGAATAGGGACACTGTTGGAAGTCAAGTGGTTCAGCAGAGTGGGATTAAATGTTTTAATTGCCAAGGTTATGGGCATATGGCAAAGGAATGCAGGAAACCGAAAAGGGTTAGAGACTCCAGCTATCACAAGGAAAAGATGCTGCTATGCAAGAAAATAGAAGCTGGGGTTAAATTGTCAGCTGAGGAAGGAGCAATGCTTGATGATACTGATGATGAAGATTCTGATCAAGAGCTCGATGCACATTACTCGTACATGGCAAAGGTTGAAGAAGTTCTCAAAGTCACTAAAGATGACAATTGCCCTATCTTTGACACTGAGCCAATCGATAAGGTACACACTACTGATGAATATAATGTGTTTGGTGATATTCCTGAGCATAGTGATCTACCTAATGCCATTAATGACATGTGTATGATAGAAACGGTTGATAGCAATACCACACCCGATTCATCAGACATGTGCAATAATGAGTCTGAGGATGATCAACATGCAAATGAATATGATGAAGAGGAACGTATTGCGCTTGCTAATTTAATTGCTACTTTACAAAAAGATGTCACTGAAAATAAAAAGAGTCAAAAGCAATTAAAGAAGGCAAACGCTACGCTCACTCAAAATTTTGAAGAGTGCAAAGCTGCTCTCATCAAATCTACTGAGATGACTGAAAGCTATAGAGATGAGCTCCTTCAGAAAACCAAAGAGCTTGAGGGGTACAAGGGAAGTGCGTTAAAAAGTCAAAAGGACGATTTTGAAAACAAATATAATACAACTCTTGAGTTATTAGCCAAAGAGATGCGTCAATACAATGTTTTCTTAATGGATGAACGTCAAAAAACGCACCATGCCAATACCAAAGTTAATGAACTTGAACAAAATCTCTCTATGACCACTACAGATTCTGCTAAAATTCTTGAGGATAAGAAACAAGAGGTAGATGCGTTAAAACACGACTTCAAAAGTAGATATGATAAAGAAACCGAAAAAGTAACGAAACTAGAAGAACAAGTCGAATTTTTGAAGAAAGTTGTTTATAAAACGCATGATTCTATTCAATCCGTAAGAATGCTAGCACCTCCATCGATGTTTAAGGGTCAAGCTAGCTTTGCAAGTCCTGAGTAACTTGCCAAAGCTCAAGCTGCGAACCCGTGTCTTTATCTTGATGAGACTGAAAGGACCGATCTTGATTGCATGCCTGTTAGTGCTGATAGTGATGAGACTGCCCTTTGGGATGATGATAGTCAACCTCTTGTCAATAAGGAGTTTGTAAAACCATATAATTATGCTTATGAGAATAGTATTTATGGTCTTTTCAACAAACAAACTCAGAAAACCCGTGAGGAAGTGTTTTTAGAATGCAAACAAAAGAGAATTCAATGGAAGAAAGCATTTGCCCCTAAGAAATCTAATGTTTACAAATACATAAACTACCTCCCTCTAGATGAATCTAAAAGCAAGAGTAGGAAAACATTAGGTATTCTTAAACACCACATAGATAATGTTAAATCTATTGTTGAAAGAGACTGGGCAAAACGTGAAAATGCTGAGTGGACACGTCCGGTTCCTCAAGATATTACCTTGCTTGTGAAAGAACTCTTAATTCCTAACACGGCATTGATTAAAGAAACTGTTCTTCAACTTGAGGAGTTCATTCGGACTGAAATGTATGATGATTTAAAATATGTTGAATCTCTTGAGAAACACATTGATGATCTTCAAATGGAGAAGTCTGATTTTTCAGATGAATATGATTTACTCTTGCAAGAATGCGTTTCTAAAGATGTTATGTGTGCTTATTTTACATCTTGTGCTGATATTGATGAATATTCTGATGTTGCATGCAAATATCTTGATAAGATCAAAGAATGTGAACGTCTTAAAATTGAGCTTTCGAAACGAAAAGAAAATGGTGATAAAAAGGCTTTTGAGTTACTTCAACACAAAACTGATTTCCTTCAAAAACATTGTCATTCTCTTGAACTTGCTTTGCAAAAAGACGTTGGTAGTTTTCCACATGATAATAAATTGCAAGAAAAACTTTCCCAAACGTTTCGAGAAATGAGTGAACAGAATTTGGAAATTAAAGGGTTGAAAGCTCAGTTACAAGACAGGGACAGAGCGATAGCAAAGTTGCAGAAACTCGTTGCTAAAATGGGTGGGAAAGTTGTGGAACCTAGCATTAAGAAACTTGTTGTTAGACAACCCAATGCCTCTAAAGTAAATAGATCCTCTATCTTGGGAAAACCATCTGCTTTATCAAATTCCCCGTTTGCAAAACCTGTGTTTGCCCCCAAGATGGAGGGAAAGGAAAGGTTACCACATAATCAACCCATAAGGAATGTCATAGCACCAAGTGTTAAGCACAATAATGTGATTAAACCAGGGATGTATAGAATGACCACTAAGCCCACAAACAAAGTGACTCAATCACATCAGACTTCTAGAAACACTAATATTCGTGTGTCTTCTACTACAGGAATAGTCTCCACTACTAGTGTTAGCCAGACTCAGCTTAAGAGCACTCAAGTGAATGATAAGGTCTGGAAACACAAGAATCAAGGGAAGATGAAGGAAGTAGAAGAACACCCTAGGAATTTGATGACGTATAGTCCCCAGCCGGGTCAGGAACCCGACCTACGGGTACTACCCGTATCCGGCCCATCACAGATGGGTGGGAATAATGTCATTTAGGCTTATGGGCTTGGATGAACAGTAACCGCACACACGTGTGCGGCCCACGGCCCGGCACGGCCGGTACAGGGTTAGACAAAATCATATTTTGTCTAGGAATAGGATTTACCCCAAAGAAGAGGATATTCACTCACTATAATTAGAAGATAACAATCAATCTAATTCTGGTATTTATCCTTCCCTTGGGGCCGAAGTATCAGTGACAGCCCACTAGGGTTTCACTGCCTATAAAAGGAACCCCCAAGGGTTCCACAAAGGTATTACGTTCTATACTCTCAACTCATATAAACCCTAACCGATTACTTACTCTCACGCCAAAGTCTAATGGTGGGACACATTCCCACGGTAAGCCTAACGCGTGCTGTTTAGTGTGCAGGATCCCAACCAAACAGTTCACTTGGTGCATGAGCCGGAGCCCAGCCAACCCGAATTAAGCCTAATTCGGGTCTAGCAAGGATCACCCAACTTTTGCATCAACAAGTTGGCGCCATCCATGGGGCCCATTACATTAAGCTAGAGCGAAACCTCATCTTGAATTTCCAATGACGAAGGGGCATCCACAAGCTAATCCCAGGAACACAAATCCTGGAAATCAGAAGTCCCAAGGGGAAGGGATACTCATCCCTAATCAATCCCCTAGCCGCCCAACGGGCGGACCTGGTAACTGTGGTGGTTTTCAATCCATGGGGGTGACGAGCACGATCTCCATAACACCCCCACCTACTTCAACCCTGGATAACCCTGATCCAGGGAGTGCGCCCAATCCTCCTAACAAGGAGCCGCATAGACCATCGATTAAGGAGGAAGTAGAAGTCCAACCACTCAGCGAGGAGGATCTCACTCGAGTTCTCACGCAGAACTTTGATAGGATCGTCCCAGGGATTGCATCAAAGTTGAATCTAGGGAGGAACCTCTAATCTAGACTCAACTTTGGCAATACCGGACCAATCACCTCTTCCTAAAATCAGAGGAAAAGGAAAACCTGGCCTCAGGAGCAGAGCATCTTTGAGGAAACTCCTCAACCTAGGAATGTGTTCGAGCGCATAGGAGATCGCCTCATACAGGAACTAATGCAGTCTCGAGAAGGGGGAGAGTAGTCCGACGGTTCACCCGAGCGACCAGATTGAGAGCTGACCAGAGCCGCTCGCCGCACAAGTGTGTGGGATAGGATGGACACTGGGAAGAAGGCTCCTGGCTCTTCTCAAAAGAGTGGTCCTCACCCAAGGGATGGGGCACCACCCCCGTCTCCGGATCCATCAGGAGAGGACTCGGATGACCATCCGCCCAAGCGTCGCCGACCTAGGCGTACCCCTCCACCACCACCAAACAATGACGAGTATTATGGTGGCCCCTATTATCGAGAGGCAGAAGCGAAGGATCTTTCCCGCCCGTGGTGTGACCCATGGGATGACCCTAGGCTCACCCGACCATGGGCGGATCCCAGGGAGGACCCATTCACTCTCCGTATACGGAACTACTCCGAGGACACCAAACGTCGCATGCCGGCGTGTGTCAAGACCTATGATGGAACAGGTGATCCGGATGATCACCTCAAAATATTTGATACGCAGGCTAAAATTGAGCGATGGCCCATGCCTATATGGTGCCAAATGTTCAATTCGACTTTGATCGGCAATGCCCGTGCCTGGTTTGAGGGACTCCCTCCACGAAGCATTGATAGCTTCACGGAACTACGCACTGCGTTCAAGAATAATTATACTCAGCGGAAGAAGTATAATAGGGATCCGGTCTCATTGGCAACTGTCAAGCAACGGCCGGGGGAGTCTACAGAAGCCTTCACTGAACGCTTCAACGACGAGTGCACACGCACAAAGACGATGCCGGAACTCCTGAAAATCTCTGACTACATGCACGCCATAACAGATAGGGAGTTAATCAGGTGTCTCAATGACAAACGTCCAGAGAAGTATGATGATCTCATGGAAAGGGTCAGAAACTTCATAGAGGGAGAAACAGCGGTTGCCGCAGCTTACCCTTCCAAAGGAAACGGCTACCGATCAAATGACCAGTCCCGGAGATAGTCGGGTGGGCAAAGCAATCAAAACAGTAGTAGGGGCTCAGACTACAAGAGCCAAAACAAAGGAGGACGGCCGGACGATAAGTTTACCCCCCTAAAGATGTCCTACCGGGAGATCTTGCTGACGGAAGGGGCAAATTTTCCGAGGCCTCCCCCAATGACAACTCCGCCAGACCGTTGGCAAGTAAATCGCTTCTACGAGTTCCATAATGACAAGGGCCATGGCACGGAGGAATGTATCCAGCTCAAGAAGCACATTGAGTCACTGATCAAATCAGGTAAACTCAAGCATTTGGTTAAGGATTGGAAGGATGGAAAAGACAACAAGAAGTATGACAAGAAGGATCCCCAAAAGGACAAACCTTCGACCATATACATGATTCAATCCAAACAACGCCGCACGAGGCAGAAAATTGGCCAAAAATTTTCACGCGGCAGGGAAATCTCATTCCCTCCCATTACAACAAGCGATGTGATTGATGCGCCTCTCACTATTGAGATAAGCATTGGAACGCACAATGTTCGTCGCATGTATGTGGATGGAGGGTCATCAGCGGAAGTATTGTACGAACACTGTTTTGTGCAGTTGCGGCCAGAAATAAGAAGCCAATTAGTACCGCCCACGGCGCCGCTCACTGGCTTTAGTGGAGACACCATCTGGCCGATAGGGCAACTGCGTCTGCTTGTAACCATTGGGAATGAGGAACACTCCACTACGGCGTGGATGAACTTCATGGTGATACGCTTACATTCTCCGTACAATGGGATCATAGGCAGACCAGGTATTCTGGCTATACGGGCGGTACCTTCCACGGCACACGGAATGATCAAGTTCCCTGTTGAGGGAGGAATCGTGACCATTTACAACACAATCGTACAAGCATTCGAGTGTCATACCGTGACAACACCGGCTCCACCTGTTCCACCCAAGGATGGATCACCACCTCCCAATTGGAGGGTGGCAATCCACCCTAACTACCCGGAATAGGAGATATCTATTGGGGGAGCGCTCTCGGATGACAGCAAAAGGGCCATGTGCTCTCTTTTAAGTGAAAATCTAGATATATTCGCATGGGAGCCAAAGCATATGACGGGCGTGCCACGTGCGATAGCAGAACATAAGCTCCAAATCCGCCAGGGGGTACCAACCCGTCAAGCAAAAGAAGCGCGGCCAGGCGCCTGAGCGCAGCCGAGTGATATTGAAGGAAGTACAGAAACTAGTGTACGCATGTATCATGCACGAGGTATACTACCACGAGTGGTTATCCAATCCGGTCATGGTCAAAAAACATGACGGAAGTTGGCGCATGTGTGTGGATTTCACGGATTTAAACAAAGCCTGTCCACAGGATTGTTACCCGTTACCGAAGATTGACTGGAAAGTGGAATCCCTATGTGGATATCCCTTTAAGTGCTTCCTAGACGCATATAAAGGATACCACCAGATCCAGATGGCGGAGGAGGACGCAGAAAAAACGGCATTCCATACTAGTCAGGGCGTATATTGCTATACGAAAATGCTGTTTGGACTAAAGAACGCCGGTGCTACATACCAGCGGCTTGTGGACAAAGCCTTTGATTCACAGATAGGCCGCAACCTGGAAGTCTATGTGGATGACTTAGTCATAAAAAGTCATACGGAGGATGAACTTCTCCGGGATGTCCAAGAGACATTCGACACACTGAGGAGGATCAATATGAAGCTAAACCCAAAGAAATGCACGTTTGGGGCAACGAAGGGAATGTTCCTTGGATATATGATTGATCCAAATGGCATCAAACCTTTCCCAAAGAAAACGGACACAGTAATACAACTGCCATCCCCTCAGACACGGAAGGAGGTACAATCCTTAAATGGGAAGCTGGCCGGGCTAAATAGGTTCCTATCAAAGTCCACAGAGAAGTCATTACCCCTGTTTAAGACACTCAAGAAGTGCATTAGGAAGGGAGACTTCCGGTGGACAAAGGAAGCCGAGGAAGCTTTTGGCCAACTCAAGCAGCACCTAGCATCTCTCCCTATGCTAGTAGCTCCCCGGCCAAAGGAGGAACTTATTATGTATCTCTCAGCCACACATGGAGCAATAAGTGCGGTACTCATGACGGATAGGGATACGGTACAAACTCCGGTCTACTTCATAAGTAGAACATTACAAGGGCCGGAGTTGAATTACTCCTCTATGGAAAAATTGGTTTTGGCACTAGTGTTTGCCACAAAGCGGTTGCGCCGATACTTTCAGGCGCACCCAATTGTAGTCATTACTGACCAACCAATAAAGCAGGTAATCTCTAGACCGGATGTGGCAGGAAGGCTACAAAAGTGGAGCATTCTATTGGGGGAGCATAATATATCTTATAGGCTAAGGACGGCTGTTAAAGGCCAGATCTTGGCAGATTTCTTGATAGAGAAGCCGGATGAGGAAGGACTAGTCGTAAAACAAGACGAGACTCCAACAGAACCATGGGTGTTATTTACGGACGGATCTTCGTGTACGGATGGGTCAGGAGCTGGCCTCATCCTCACAAATCCGGAAGGAATGGAGTTTACGTACGCCCTCCGTTTTGAGTTCACAGTCACCAACAACGAAGCGGAATATGAAGCATTAATCACGGGTTTAAAAATCACCGCTAGAATGGGAGTCCGCAATCTTGAGGCCTACGTGGACTCACGGCTTGTCGCGAACCACATTCTAGGTGGATATGTGGCTAAGGAGGACAACATGGTCCGATACTTGGAGAAATTCAAGTCGCTCATCACGGCTTTCAGCAAGTTTTCCATCAAACAGGTGCCAAGAGGTGAGAACAAGAAGGCGGACGCTCTTAGCAAGATCGCATCCACAAGCTTCGCCCACTTGTCCAAGCAAGTTTTGGTGGAAATGCTCAAGGAGAAGTCTATAACAGAAGGGGAGGTCGCTACTATAGTTGAAGAGGATGGACCTACATGGATGACCCCGATTATCAACTATTTGACAAGTGAAACCCTTCCGGACGATGAAAAAGCGGCGTGGAGCATCAGAAGGATGTCGCAACACTTCGAGCTATGAGAAGGCATCCTTTATAAGCGCTCTTTCTTGCAGCCGTGGTTGCGGTGTGTTGGACTACGTCAGGCTACCTATGTAATCAGTGAAATACATGAAGGGTTGTGCGGCATGCACGCAGGTCCACGATCTGTGGTAGCTAGAGCCTTACGGACAGGATATTATTGGCCTACCATGCACAGGGACGCGCGCGACATGATTCACAAGTGTAGTGATTGCCAAGTGCATAGACCAATGTCGCGACATCCGCAGCAGGAGCTTACACCCATCACATCCCCATGGCCATTCTATAAGTGGGGAATCGACATCGCAGGACCATTTCCTGTAGCAGCGGGGGGAGTTAAGTTCTTGATTGTCGCGATGGACTACTTCACACGATGGATAGAGGCCAAGGCAGTCAAATCCATCACAGGCAAACAAGTTAAAAAGTTTGTTTGGGAGCATATTGTGTGCCGTTTTGGCCTACCAGGAGAAATCATCTCAGACAACGGTAAACAGTTCGCGGATAATCAATTCAAGGACTGGTGTGCATCAATGAATATCAAGCGGCGCTTCGCGTCTGTTAAGCATCCGCAGACAAATGGCCTTGTGGAACGAGCGAATAGAAGCTTGGGAAACGGCATCAAGGCACGTCTGGATGAACGAAGTGCCAAATGGGTGGAAGAGCTACCACATGTTCTATGGGCACATAGGACTATGATCAAAACAGCCAACGGAGATACTCCATTTGCATTGGCCTACGGCACTGAAGCTGTTATACCAGCAGAAATAGGAATGCCTACCATCCGCACGGCGGAGGTTAATGTCGTCACGAACGACGAGCAGCTGCGAATCAACCTGGATCTGTTGGAAGAAAAAAGGGAGATAGCAGCCATTAATGAGGCTAAGTCCAAGGCTAAAATGAAGGCTTATTATGACGCCAAGGTTAAAGGTGTTTCTTTTCGACCGGGGGATTATGTCTATCGTGCTAACGAGGCAAGTCGAGCGGAGAATACAGGAAAGCTGGGCCCTAAGTGGGAAGGACCGTATGAGGTCACGGAAGCCTTGGGACGAGGCGCGTACAAGTTACGTGACATGGATGGCCGCGACTCAGAACGCACGTGGAACATCTCCAATCTCAAAAGGTGCTATCTTTGAGAGCTACGGCTTCCGCATGGGTACTTTGCTATATATGGCTTTAATGAAGATCCATGCACTCTATCTGTTTTGCTTCTTATGTTTTATCTAGGTTCCTTTTTTGTTTCTTAGGACTTATCATGCTTGTTCAAAATGTAAATGTTCTAATAAAATGTCGTGGTGCCTAGCTAGCTCCACGGCTTGTTTTGTGCAAATTATCTTTTAGGATTTTGTTGGTCATATGAATTTTAATTATTATTATAATATGCCATGTTCATTCATATGCATTCATTCAATCACCGTACATGTACTATACGCCTCCAGGCTGGGTAAGAGGATTAAGTGAACCTACTAATTCAACTTGTCGCGTAAGAGGGATGCAACCCCAGCGGCGCGGATCATGTATCCTTACTAGACACCTTACTCACAAGACGTTGTGATAAGTTTCCGTATGCCGTACTCATGTAGTGCTTTGCATAATAAAGACGCACGTCGCATGTCTAGTGAATTATAGACTTGTATGTATTTTCCCTTTTGTGTAAGACGTGACATGTCATGCAGTATCGGTGTACGATATTTAACAAAATAAACATACACAAGTTTACAAATAAATAACAAAATGGCCGTGGTCATCACGGACTTACATACAAAAGACAGTTATTTCACATATGTCTTAGCCGTGTACATGCACGGACGAATAAAAATCACAAATGTTTACAGCTGATAAATTACAAGGGGGTAGGAATTCCCCTATGTCTTTCTTTCCTTCTTCAATCAGAGCACGGAGGGCCTCCCCGCGAGCATCCTTCCCATCCTGTGCCTTGACCACAGTCGCATCCAATGCTTCCACAAGCAGCTTTTCACCTTTCATCGTTTTTGATACGGAGTCATAAGTGGGCAAGGTCAAAGGGATGGGATCCGCAGTAAGCTTAGACATTATCGCCTCGTTCGGAGCGTCCTTAAGTGCCTCAAGCTCATCCAGGAGAGGGTGTTGGATTTCCGCCAGTGCATTCATCGATGCGGTCATATTGTCCGCAGCTGAGGGATTATGGTAGGGATGCTGCATGATGTCTTCATTCTTACCTATCAGTTCTGCAGCCTTGACCAAACCCTCATGTCTACCACGGTCGATTCCATCCGATACGACCCCGGCGAATGCTTGCAGTAGGTGCGGAGCTTCCATGGCCTTGCTTACGACGAGGCGCATTCCTTGCCCAATCATCCACCTGCGTCCAGCTATGGCGGATGGCAAGGGAGGACACAGTCTTTCAGCACAACTTGTGGCCATCTTGCTCAGCTCCTCCTCCGTCGTTGCAGTTTGCTCTTCCAAATTGGCCCGCACCTGTGTTAGCTCATCCTTCAGCGCATCGCGCTCTTGGGTGATGTTGAAGGCTTGTACGGTCACGGCCTTGGTGGAAGCTTCGGCCACAGACACCTGCATATAGAACTTTGAGTTATCACAAGGATAATATATTCTTTTTCTTGGGTCGAATAAAAATCAAGGCAAGAGTATATGTATAAAATTTTCGAAAGCATACCTTCTCATTCGATGCGGATACAAGGGCTTCGAGCTCGGCAATGCGTTTTTCTCGGTTGTCGGCGTGATGAGCTTGCTCTTTCACTGTAGCCTCGGCTGTCACCAGCGCTGCTTGCAAGGACGCCATGGTCTTCTCATTCTTCACAACCATTTCCTCTCGACGAGCTATCCTTTTGTCTGCCCGCTTCACATTCGCCAGGGCCTTGATCAGACGGCGTCTTAGTGCGGCACCCACCGTCACTTGATGCGCGGACGACACATCAAACTGCTCTAGAAGGGATTCATGATCCAGCTCATCTAAGCCTTGTTAAACTCGAGAGGTTCCATGCTAGGCGCAGGCTATTTTCTGGCCCTTTAGGGAGTGGGTCCTTGGCGTGTGTCGCAGCAGGGGATGGGGGTCTGTTTGATGGGGCAGGGGATGGATTCCTCTCCACTTCTTCCTCTTGGGCTACGGTCGACGGATCCGCCCTGTTATTGACATTGCAAATTTTGTTTAGGCATATATTTCACAAGTATAGTGACACGACTAACATTCGAAGGGCACTTACGTGGTACCACTTGCAGGTTTTGGGCCGGTAGGTGCTACGGCACTCACGAGGGTAGCTCGCCAGACTGGCTCTCCTATGTGCGGGGTAGAGTCGGCCTGAGCAGTCGCAGTACCACTTCCCTCCTGGTACTGTGGATGGTCCTTCCTTAGTTTCTTTGGGGGAGCGTTCGAGGCCCCGGCCTCATCCCCTATCTTCTTTGCCACCCTCCTGGTGGTCTTTCTCTTCCTAGATGTGAGCGGGGCGGACCCGGAAGCTTGAGTGGTGTCTTCATTGAGGAAATCGTTTTCATCTTCCTGGTGGGTCGCGGTTCCCTCCAATAGTAGTTCTCCACCATCATCATTATGGAAGTCCAATGGGATTTCTCAATGATAGGCTCCCCTTCATCTGATCTTTGCTCGGACGTCTCTTCGAGTGGAATGGTGCGGTCAGCGGTCGCATCAAGCAGGGGGAGCTCATTCTCCTTCAGAGGGCGGAACCCTTCAGGCACCTTCATTGGGTCGCCCTGGCGTATTAATCCGTGTAGGTTCATTTCTGTGGACATTCATAAATACACGGGTTAGTGCGGTTCTACAAATACGCATGACATTTCACATTTACAAGGTATAAGTAAACCTACCATCTCCCTGTTCCGTCAGGAAGCACGGATATAAGTCATCCCTCCCAAAGTAGCGGCGGCTTATTCCTACTAAGCACAGATAGTGTTCCGGCAACCCCCTATGGAATTCTGTGCGGTGGGTATCTAGTATTTTTAAGTCTTTGCTACTATAGTCTTTGGGTTTGGGCGGAAAGTCATTGGGTGCTTTGGTTTTGAGTACGAAAGGAGTCGGGAATACCTTCTCAACAACAAAGAAGTAATGGTCGTACCAGTTCTTAAGGGAGTCTAAAGGCTTCCTATACGTCATGGGGGTGTTCCCGGGTCGCTTTTTAAACGATAGCCACCCATTCACTAGCTGGGGGAAGTAAAAAGCCCTAAATAGGTTCACGGTTGGAGTCACTCCGCAGGTATGGCATATAATTTCAAACTGATTGATTTTACACGCCCCTATGCAGTGAAGCTGGGTTATGTGGAAGTCGTATACAATAGCAGATCTACCAAGAATTTGGACAGGGGGATACGGTAGTTGGCCGAATCAAATAGGCGCGTGTACACGCCTATTTTCCTCGCCGGTGCATCCGTAATTGCCTCACCTTCACCTGGATAGGTGGGGTGTACACTTTCGGGAATGTAATACTTCGACAGAAAGTCGATGTATTTTTCCGCCGACATCACGTTAAGGACATCCGTGATAAGAGGGTTGTCCTTTACCATGTTTTATAAAAAGGTTTTGAAAGGCGTGATGATCTAACCTGCGGCGGAGGGAATCCGTGGAATCGAAGGCAAAGTTTTGGAGGTTGAAGCTTGAAAATAACAATGGCGGAAGGAAGGATGAATTGTGTGTGTAACAAACACACACACCAACTCTTATATAGGGTTGCCTCGGTTTCCGAGGTAACGTGGATGTTCGACACGTGTAGGCCACCACGCCTATCCAACGGATGGGATTTCTGACACTTCTGCAAAATTAGAAGGGACCCACGGTTCACTTCTTGGCAGTTTTACTGGCTCAATGGTGGGCATTAATGGTGCACTTTTACAGAAGTGCGGCTGACCAGTTGACTATCATTAATGCATTTATTCTTGCGTCGGGATATGCGGTCTTACGTAAGACCATATTCAATGCTACATTTAATTTGTCTCGGCCGTTACGTGCGACTGGGGTGCTATTAGAATGATATTCCTAAGGCGGGCAGCCACGTGCGGCCATAGCAAACTTTTCAGTATTTTTCATTCCCTAGGTCTTTCTTGGTATGTCCGGAGAGCATCTTGATAGTCTAGAGGTTACGCCTACGGCTGTAACAACTAGACTGGGGGGACATGATGACGTATAGTCCCCAGCCGGGTCAGGAACCCGGCCTACGAGTACTACCCGTATCCAGCCCATCACAGATGGGTGGGAATAATGTCATTTAGGCTTATGGGCTTGGATGAAGAGTAACCGCACACTCGTGTGCGGCCCATGGCCCGGCACGGCCGGTACAGGGTTAAACAGAATCATATTCTGTCTAGGAATAGGATTTACCCCAAAGAAGAGGATATTCACTCACCATAATTAGAAGATAACAATCAATCTAATTCTAGTATTTATCCTTCCCTTGGGGCCGGAGTATCAGTGACAGCCCACTAGGGTTTCACTGCCTATAAAAGGAACCCCCAAGGGTTCCACAAAGGTATTACGTTCTATACTCTCAACTCATATAAACCCTAACCGATTACTTACTCTCACGCTGGAGTCTAATCGTGGGAAACATTCCCACGGTAAGCCTAACGCGTGCTGTTTAGTGTGCAGGATCCCAACCAAACAGTTCACTTGGTGCAGGAGCCGGAGCCCAGCCAACCCAAATTAAGCCTAATTCGGGTCTAGCAAGGATCACCCAACTTTTGCATCAACAGAATTTGAATGTTTTTAAGAATAAAAAGTCTGGAATCGCATGTAATGACGATATGAATGATGTGAATGATTTGAATGCTATGAATGTGAAATTTGTTTGTGTCAAATGTGGCAAGTGTGCTAATGATTATCATTCTATGTGTGCTATGAATAAAGTCAAAGGCGTAGATACTAGAACAAAGAAGCAAGTTGCGATGCCTATTAGAGCTAGTAAACCCACACGCAAACTGAACCATTATGGTGCTACCCCCACTACGAAAAGTAATGCATCAGACTCCACCACTAAGAACCCTAGAAGCAGAATTAAGGAATTATATGAGTCTGCTAGTAAGTCTTGGAAATGGTGGTTTGCTAATCAATGTCCTCCAGGATATAAATGGATGCCGAAAGCTATGACAAAAAATGTAAAAACGAGTGTTAGTTTGCCTTTAAATGTTGATAAGGACACTAATGATTCTACTATCACAACTACTGTGGCATCCAATTTAGCAAATGCTCCATCGTGTTCTAACTCTTCTGCAGGTGATACAAATAATTATGTTCATACTGGACTCCGGATGCACGAAGCACATGACGGGGAATCTCAAGCTTCTAATTAACTTCGTGGAGAAGTTCCTGGGTACGGTCCGATTCGGAAATGATCAATTTGCACCGATCCTAGGATACGGAGATTTGGTTCAGGGGAATATCACGATTAAAAGGGTATACTACGTCGAAGGGCTCAATCACAATCTTTTCTCGGTTGGTCAATTCTGTGATGCGGATTTGGAGGTTGCTTTCAGAAAGAAGACATGTTTTGTTCTTGATTATGATGGGAATGACTTACTTACCGGTACACGGGGTACTGATCTTTATACAATTTCACTTCAAGACACAACTTCATCAACTCCAATTTGCTTCATGGCTAAAGCTTCATCGACTCAGGCAAGGTTATGGCATCAACGTTTATCTCATCTTAATTTTGATACCATCAACTTGCTTTCCAAGAAAGATATTGTGAGAGGCCTTCCAAGTTTGAAATTCATCAAAGATCATCTTTGTTCTTCTTGTGAGCTTTGTAAAGCTAAACGAAGTAGCTTCAAAACAAAAACTACTCCAAGCTCAAAAGGACGGTTAGATCTTCTTCATATGGATCTTTGTGGTCCCATGCGTGTTCATAGTATCAATGGAAAGAAATATATTCCGGTAATTGTCGATGATTACTCAAGGTACACATGGACTCACTTCTTGAGGTCCAAGGATGAAACACCCGAAGTTCTCATCAGCTTTCTTAAACTGATACAACATGGTCTTCAAGCTCAAGTTAAAGAGGTTCGTACTGACAGAGGTACAAAATTTTTAAATTCAAATCTGAGAAATTATTTTGAAGCCGAAGGGATTGAACATGAAACATCCATTGCTCGAACACCCGAACAAAACGGCGTTGAAAGACGAAACCGTACTTTAGTTGAGGCTGCTCGAACTTTACTATCCGCTTCAAAACTTCCACTATACTTTTGGGCCGAAGCCGTGTCAACCGCATGCTACACACAAAACCGCTCCTTAATTATCCCAAGACACGAAAAGACACCATATCACATAATTCATGATCGAAAACCTTCACTCAAACACCTTCATGTCTTTGGATGTACTTGTTACATTATACGAGATGGTGAAATTTTGGATAAGATGAAAGAAAAAGGTGATGCATGTATTCTTGTGGGATATGCAACTCAGTCTAAGGGATATAGAGTATACAACAAGAGAATAAAATTGATTGTCGAGACTATTCACATCCAATTTGATGAATTACAAGAAATGGCACTTGAACAAAACAGTTTAAGTCCCGATCCACAACGACAAACGACTTCCGTTCACAATCGCACAGAACTCGGAACTCAAGACCACAGCAATGAACCGTCAAGTTCAACGCTGGTTCCAGAAAATGTTCATAGAGCTGATATGACAGCCGACACAACAATTGAAGAGTTGGAAATGTTATATGGACCAATGTATGATGAATATTTCACGGGGGAGAAACAAGTTGTATCGAAGTCTTCCGCTGTCACTCATGATAAGAATGATGATACCGATCATCATCGACAACCGGATACAACTTCATTTACTTCAACACGGGTTGATGCAGACTTACCCCCTCAGAATATCACTTCAACAATTGATCCTACAACATCCACAAATACTGTCATTGCCCCAGAGAACAAAAATCAAGCAGACAATGCATTATCTGACGAAGACGAATTTATCAACCTATTATGTACACCGGTACACGAAATTGGAGAGTCTTCTACTCGCCATGTTGATCCGTCAAATATGCATACGTTTTACCAACGACATCCTTCAACACATCATTGGACCCGAGATCATCCTTTGGTTCATGTAATTGGAAACCCTTCACAGCTCGTTCGTACAAGACGACAGCTTCACATCGATGGTGATGTTTGTATGTTCGCACTCGTCGTGAGTTCAGCTGAACCGAAAAACATCAAAGAAGCCATGGCTGATCATGCTTGGATTGAATCGATGACGGATGAACTTCAACAATTTGAAAGACTTAAAGTCTGGGAACTTGTTGACAGACCATACGATGTAATACCATTAAATCTTCGATGGATCTAGAAAAACAAGATTGATGAAGAGAACACGATCATCAAGAATAAATCTAGGCTAGTGGCTAAAGGGTATGGACAGAAAGAGGGTATTGATTTTGAAGAATCATTTGCACCAGTAGCTCGCATGGAAGCGGTCAGGATTTTTCTTTCTTATGCTGCACATAAGGGATTCATTTTTTATCAAATGGACGTAAAGACGACATTTCTTAACGGTCCTTTGAAGGAAGAAGTCTATGTCACACAGTCGGAAGGATTCGTCAATCCTCATTATCCTGACAAGGTGTATCGTCTCCACAAAGCACTTTATGGACTCAAGCAAGCTCCAAGGGCGTGGTACGACGAGCTCTCGAAATTTATGGTCTCCAAAGGTTTCTCAAAAGGTTCCATTGATTTAACTTTGTTCACTTATAAATATGGGGATGACATTTTGCTTGTGCAAATTTATGTTGATGACATTATTTTCGGGTCTACAAACCCAAAACTTTCAAAATGGTTTGAAAAAGTAATGCACAACAGATTTGAAATGTCTATGATGGGCGAACTAAAATTCTTTCTAGGAATTCAACTTCACCAATCCCCAAGTGGTATCTTTATTAACCAAGCTAAGTATTGTCAAGAGATAATCACAAAGCATGGTATGACATCATGTGACCCCGTTGGGACACCATTATCAACCACATCCCTAGATGCTGATTTAGAGGGATTACCCATAGATCAAACGAGATATCGTTCCATGATGGGGTCCCTCATGTACTTGACAGCAAGCAGACCTGATATTCATCATGCTACGTGTTATTGTGCACGATATCAAGCACGACCCACTAAAAAGCACCTCAAGGAGGTTAAACGGATCTTTCGGTACCTTAAGAATACCATTCACATGGGACTCTGGTATCCGAGGGAAACCGGTTTCTTTCTAACGGCCTATTCAGATTCTGATCATGCAGGGTGTCTTGATACACGTAAAAGTACTTCTGGTGGTGCACAATTTCTAGGTCAAGATAAGCTTGTGGGATGGTCTTCCAAGAAGCAGGATAGCACGTCACTTTCATCAGCCGAAGCGGAGTATGTGTGTCTATCTGCGTGTTGTGCTCAAGTTCTTTGGATGAGAACATAACTCACGGATTATGGCTTCCACTTTGATAAAGTACCTATGTACTGTGACTCAAAGTCTGCCATAGCCATCTCCTGCAATCCGGTACAACATTCCCGCACGAAGCACATTGATGTCAGATATCACTTCATTAAGGAACAAGTTGAAAAGGGTACTGTTGAATTATACTTTGTTGGAACTGATTACCAATTAGCTGACTTGTTTACAAAAGCTCTTTCGAAAGAGAGGTTTGCGTATCTAGTTAGGCAAATTGGTATGAGATGTTTGACTCCAGCAGAACCGGAGGTTCTGGCAAAGAAGCCTGTTTGATTCATCTATCAAACATCTATCTGTAAATATTAATGAAAAAGAAAAATACAAAATTAAAAAATCTTTGATAATCCAAAAATATTCTTCTCGACATGTCTTTCAGTATCGATAATATGGACGTACCTAGAAATGTCGCTCAATAACGACACGGGTGTGTACATAAAGCTCGAATGAAAGTTGTAAATATTTTTCAAAACATGTCATTTCTATCTTTTATAAAGGAAATTGTCTCTTTTGGACAATATTTCCAATAACGGGTAGAGCAATCTATCACGGGTTGAGCTTGTCACAAAACATTCAATGTTTTGAGCTCAACACAATGGTTTGTAATCACTTTCAGATTGCAACCCGGAACTATATTCACGGGGGAGTGTATGATTTCGTGCTCTTACCCTTAGCAAAAGAAGTTAAATCTTCTGACAAAATTCATGCTAAGTTTGACACATTTTTCTCCCGAAGATTTTCAAGACTATTTTTCAAAATATATTTTAATCAAATTTGGTATCTCTAATATCAAAAGATTTTATATATTAGAGATAGGGGAGAAAATGTGATTAAAATGTGATCTAAAAGACTCAAGCACTCATGGTTACGATCAAATACCCACAACATCTTTAATTCATGACGTTATTGGTGTCAAAAGGGTGGTTAGGTTTAAGTCCTATGATTCAACCAGAACTGGAGGGATCTTCCTAGGGACAATCCAATAGATTATTAGAAGTTCTTAGGAAAGATGGAGTAGAATGTGAACGAAGCTGAATGCCGACTAAGTACTAATGATAGCACTGGAGCAATCACAACAAGGTGCTATTAATGATGTATTGGTAAGCATTGAAGGGGTTGAAGAATGAAAAAGAAATGTAAGGATAAAGGGTCTAAAGAAAGAAGCCCTCCATACAACTTAGGCAGAAACCGGGTCAACTCATCATGAAGACAAACTCATCATGGACCCAGTGATGTGAAACACAACCCTTTCCTAGCTACTCAGACTTCTCTCAAAAGAAGTTTGTTTTATTGTCACGGAGATCAACACGATTTCTATTGACTTTCTCACTCCGAGATAGTTGATATTGAATTGGTGGCATCTGCTCCAGCCTCCGACCACTAAAAGTGCACAAATCGAGTCTAGAGCCAAGAGATCAATCAAATCTCGTTAGGACACACGGATGAAGATCAAGAGAGTCATACACTATATCCTTGTGATATTGCTAGAACACTCAGAGTGATACTACTTAATATTCACAATGATGAGTGGAAATCCTTCCAGTGTTAACATCAAACAGCACTGCGGTAGGTCATATGTAAGATTCTTTATGAATTGAACATATGTAAAACTGAAAAGCAACAGTGGTTTGATTCTGAATTGATTCAAACTCGTTTCAGGTTTCTACGCAATATCTTTATGGTCTTGCCAGAACATTCAGAGTGATATTCATTAATATTCACAGTGACGAATGGAAATCCTTCTAGCGTCAACATCAAACAACGCTACGGTAGGTGACTTGTGAGATGATTAACTTGGTGAATATTAGATTAGAAGAAGATTAGTTACAAATGACCATCCCACCCTCCTAACATGCTAGGAGGATAGTATATATAGTCCACCCACATGCGGGCTTTAATGGGCTATATATTGGGTCGGGCTTGTCTTTTAGACTTTAATTAGTTTAAATCCAAGCCCGTGAACCACGACTATTTAACTATCTATTACAACGTTCTAATAAATATTACAATATAAACCTATGACCGAACATTCTTGTTTGACTCAATATTTTGAGGCTAACAATCTCCCCCAATGTGAGGTCATTCCTCTTCGATATTTGGATTCCAATGGAGATTCATGAATTTCGTCATAAATGAGTCTTGAACGTGTAGTAGTAGTTTTGTTCCTTCATGTTGTGATCTTTGAGCCTTTGTCACTGTCTTTCGACTTAGTCTTTTATCTTGAGATCTTCAAATCATTCTTGACTTGTCTTTGCCATCTTGCGATCTTGTGTCTTTATCCACATGCTCACACTATTAATTGTTGAATAAGTCTTTGCGCATGAACATGTGATTTTGAATCTTTGACTTTGCTGAGTACACCATGACGCCACCTTCTCGAGACAAAACATAGACACGGACTGAATGGCTTTGACATTCGTCCTAAATCGGTAGCGTATTACCTCCGATCAGTGAAGACTGTTATACGATATTAAATATCGTACCTGTGATCAGGTAGATTCAATTAAGAATCTCCTTGACAGGGTTTCGCGGCTGTACTAGCCGTTCTCTTTACTCGACCGTCTCAAAGCAAGACTGCGAACATAAAGAGTGAATCAATTGGATAAATATTCGCTTGATTAAAGTCGTCAATTCAAATTCCTGGAACAAGTTTGATTCATTAAGAATCTTACCATTGTTGCTTTCTATTTGACACAAGTTTGATTCATAAGAATCTCACAAGTCACCTACCGTAGCGCTGTTTGATGTTGACGCTAGAAGGATTTCCATTCGTCACTGTGAATATTAATGAATATCACTCTGAATGTTCTGGCAAGACCATAAAGATATTGCGTAGAAACCTGAAACGAGTTTGAATCAATTCAGAATCAAACCACTGTTGCTTTTCAGTTTTACATATGTTCAATTCATAAAGAATCTTGCATATGACCTACCACAGTGCTGTTTGATGTTAACACTGGAAGGATTTCCACTCATCATTGTGAATACTAAGTAGCCCATTAAAGCCCATTAAAGCCCGCATGTGGGTGGACTATATATACTACCCTCCTAGCATGTTAGGAGGGTGGGATGGTCATTTGTAACTAATCTTCTTCTAATCTAATATTCACCAAGTTAATCATCTCTCTCTCTACTTTCTCTCTCTAGGAATCCATCTCTTTTCATCTATTTTCTATCACTAATCATCATAATAATATGGGACAACATAATTTTAGGCGGTTTCCCCAAGATTGATGGTTTTTCAATCTTAGTGTCCACACTAGTTCCCTTAATTTTCGTTAGCTCATTTTTCAGAGCCGCTATATAGCAAAAATCTTTTTCTGAACTTGAGCTTTTAAATCAGCATTTTCAGTAGTTAACAAGGTCGTTGACTCTAGAGTGTTAGACCTTATTTCTACGATAGTATTATTTAACTCATTACAATGTTGTTTTAAGGTCTCGTTTTCCTTTTGTAAGATGTCTTGGGATGCCAACTTAGATTCTAGCAAATTAATTTGTTTTAACAAATTATCATTTTCAGCTTTAGAATCTAAAATTTTTTGATCCAATTTTTGTTCAAGAACAACATTTGATTTTTCAAGTTTTTCAAAATATGTTTCAAATTTGTCTTGTTTCTTCGAAAATCCAATTTTGGCATCCTCAAGCTCTTTTGATTGTTGACTATAATCGTTTCAAGCTCTACAATCTTGGAAGTAGAATTGGATTAAGGAAGCAGTCATAAGGCACATATCATGATCTTTAGCATTTTGATCACTTTCTCCCCCATTATGACTCACATCGGATGAATCAGAAGTGGTATCACCCTTTTCCATCCCATGGTCGGCATAGGTAGGTTCAGAATTCTCAACATGTTGTAGATCATTGTTAGATACAGTATTCAATTGTACAACAACTATTGGCTCTTCAGCATGCATGCTTGAGTCATGTTGTCGTGATGCATTGACGCTGCTATCATTATTAACCAAAGCGGTCTCCTTTGAGTCATCCGTAAGACCATTAGTTTCCTCTGACATCTGCATCGGATTTGATTTCTTCCAATTATCATAAGCAATTTGAAGTTGTGATCGTTCTTGAAACAGATGTGTAAGAGAAGTCACGTATTTGGACAAAGTACCACGGAAGTCTTGAATCTCGGTATTCATGTCTTCAGGGAATGACTTGCAGAGCACTGAATTTTCTTTCTTGGCAACATCGAAGTGAAGAAAAATCAATAATTGTTTCAAAAGAACTTGAAGTGCAGATATGGATTCAATGTGATTAAAGTCTTCTTTGTCAAGTTTCTGCTCAAGAATATCCAAGTTTATCATCATATCGTCGATGAAGAAAGGAGCATCTTGACCAAAGATTGCCACAAAGGATGGTCCATACGTGAGCTTTGTAAACTCGTGGAGACGACATTCAAGTTTTCTAAATAAGACTTGACATTTTTGTCTTGCTGCTTCTTGCATCTTCTGCAATTCTCCCTCTCGAGATGTCGAATTCAATAAATCCATTGAAGTTTGATGACAAATTAAAGTAAGGATTACTTGTCGATCGATCAATGAAAGAAAGTAATTGTGTTTGTTGCTGTCGAATGAATCCCTTGAGTAGTGAAGAAAAATGATTAAATCCTCTAAATATGGGTCCTTGAGAAACCAAAAAATTCCAATGCAAAATTAATCACGATACCATATTTTCTAAATCACGTTTATCGAAAATCTTGAAAAAATTCAATAATTTCGCAATGAAGGTGATTTAATTCCGCAATCCTTAAATTTATATAATTCCGCAATCACAATTAGCATATGATTCCACAATATGAATGTGCAATGATTCCGCAATCCCCTCAGTACAAGATTCTACAATATGAATGTGCACAATTCCGCAATGCGAATGAAGTCATAATTCCGCAATATGAATAGGCACAATTCCACAATACGGTTAAAGGCACAATTCCGCAAAACTTGGAAAAGAATCAATTCCGCAATACGGTTAAAGGCACAATTCCGCAATGTCAAGATGTGTAACAATTCCGCAATAAAGGAAATTGACACAATTCTGCAATGCCTGGATGTGTAACAATTTCGCAATAAAGGAAATTGACACAATTTCGCGCGTGGATGTGTATTCCGCATTAAGGAAATAGACACAATTCCGCAATGTCTAGCAGGGTTTCAAATCCGCAATATTCTGATGGATTCAAATCCGCAATAATCTGATGGATTCAAATCCGTAATATTCTGATGGATTCAAATTCGCAAACTCAGATTCAATTCTGCAATGTTGTCTGCTATTACGAAATTAAGCTAAAAAAGTGGATCTCGCTTGTACTTTAAGATTGACAAACTTTGAAGCTAAAAATGAAGCCAAACACTAAAAAAAATTGCGTTTTTGAGCGATCCAAGTAACCCAAATCACTACCACGGCTATATAGATGATATTGGTAAAGATCAAACCACAAAAAACACAAAAAAAATTGAACGTGGGGTATTTTAGTTCAAATCCACACGAAATCAAGAACACAAGAACAAACCAATCAAACCATGGCTCTTAATACCATTTGTAGGTCCTCGTAATCCTTATATTATCCTTGTGTTCGAATGATCTAAAGAGAGGGAGGGAGATGAAGAACTAGAGAGAGAAAGTTAGAGAGAGAAAGTTAGAGAGATAAAGGAGAGAATCAGAGAAAGAAAGATTGATTCAGTAAAATGGGAACAACAACTAATGACCAACCAACAACCACCCCTCCTAACATGCTAGGAGGGGGTTTATATAGCCCACCCTACATGTGGGCTTCATGGGTTATATGTTAGACTATGACTACGAGCCCATACTATGTATATATTTTTGGAGTGACTGAACCTTCCTAAATACGTAAAAACGTATTTCCAACAGTGTTGATACAAATGTTGGATGATCCTTGCTAGACCCGAATTAGGCTTAATTCGGGTTGGCTGGGTTCCGGCTCTTGCACCAAGTGAATTATCATGCTGAGATCCTGCACACTAAAGCAACACGCGTTAGGCTTACCGTGGGAATGTATCCCACGATTAGACTCTGGCGTGAGAGTAAGTAATCGGTTAGGGTTAAGAATCGGATGTGAGTTTAGAGTATGTAGAATGTGATACCTTTGTGAAACCCTTGGGGTTCCTTATATAGGCGGTGAAACCCTAGTGGGCTGTCACTGATGCTTTGGCCCCAAGCAAAGGATAAGTGCCATAATTAGTTTGATTATTATCTTCTAATTATGGTGATTGTATATCCTCCACTTTGGGGTAAATCCCAATCATAATAAGATTATGATTCTGTCTAACCCTGTACCGGTCGTGTCGGGCCGTGGGTCGCACACATGTATGCGGCCACTGTTCATTCGAAGCCCATAAGCTTAAATGATATTAATCCAACACATCAGTAACGGGCCGGATGCGGGTAGTACCCGTGAGCCGTGTTCATGACCCGGTTGGGGACTATACGTCATCATGTCCCCCCATTCTAGTTGTTACAGCCGTAGGCGTAACCTCTAGACTAATCAATGTCCTGTAGACCTTGCTGCTGCAAATACGGCCGTACTCCAGAAAAAGCCGACCGGGACAACTTTAATGAATGCATTAATGGTAGTCATTAGTTGGATGCATGTTTGAAAAAGTGTACCATATAGGCCCACTCTTGAGCCACGTAAAACTGTCAAGAAGTGACCCGTGGGTCCCTTCTGACGTTTCAAAAGCGTCAGAAATCCCATCTGTTAGATAGGCGTAGTGGTTTACACGTGGCAAACATCCATGGTACCTCGTAACTCGAGGCAACCCTATAAAAGAATTCGTAGCACAACTGTGCAAACACACAGTTCACATTCCCTTTTCCGCCATTGTTATACTTGTGCTCCATTCTTCACTCCTTCTCTTCTTTTTTCCACGGATTTTTACCACCGCAGGTTAGATCATCGCGCCTCTCTAATCCTTTTTATAAAACATGGTGAAAGATAACCCTGTCATTACGGACGTCCTCAACGTGATGCCTCCGGAGAAATATATAGACTTTTTGTCTAAGTATTATATTCCCGAAAGCGTACACCCGACCTATCCAGTTGACGGTGAAGCTATTACGGATGCTCCTAAAGGAAAGATAGGCGTATATACGCGTCTATTTGACTCGGCTAACTACCGCATCCCCCTATCTAGGTTCCTAGTAGATCTGATTTTGTACTATGACTTTCACATAACCTAGCTTCATTGCATAGGGGCATGTAAGATCAATCAATTTGATATTACCTGCTACACATGTGAGGCAACCCCTACCGTGAATCTATTTAAGGCTTTTTACTCCCGCCAAATGGTGAACGGGTGGCTATCATTTAAGAAACGATTCGCGACCGCACCCATGACTTATAGGAAACCCTTAGACTCCCTTAAGAGTTGGTACGACCACTATTTTTTCGTATATGAAAAAGTATTCCCCACCCCTTTTGTTCTTTAAACCAAAGTGCCCTTTCACTATCCTCCTAAATCCAAGGAAATAGTAAGGATTTAAAAATATTAGACACCCACCACACTGAATTCCATAAGGGTCTGCCGGAGCACTTCCTCTGCTTAGTAGGGATTAGCCGCAACTATTATGGGAGGGAGGATAGATATCTGTGCTTTCTGACAGAGCGTAGACAGGGTAGGTATTCTATATATTAGATGAAAACGTGTCTAGCAATACTTTGTGAATTTACTAACCCCTATGCATGCAAATGTCCGTAGAGATTAAGTTGTTCGGCTTATTACGCCAAGGTGATCCCAGCAAAGTTCCACAAGGGTCTCGACCACTGAAAGAAGGCGAACCCCCCTTACTAGCTGCCACCGTTAACATGACCATCCCGCTGGAAGAAACTACTGAGCAGCGGTCGGATGAGGAGGAGCCCGTGATCCAGAAGTCCCCCCTATATTTCTACAATGAAGATGGTGAGAAGTTGCTGCTGGAGAACGCCCCGTCATACCAAGATGAAGAGGAACAACTCACAGATCCATCCATCAATCGCGACGGTGGAGAAGACGAAATAACACAGGATTTTGGATCCCCACAGCCATCAAAGCCCAAATCCAGGAAGCGCAAGACCACCAGGAAGGTGGCAAAGAATGCTGAGGCTTAGGCAGGGGAACATAATGCTCCTCCCAAGAAACTGAGGCCTGACCACCCGCAGTTCCAAGAGGGAAGCAGCACCACCATGCCCCAAGGCAACCCTACACCGCAACTAGATGACCAGGTCTGGAATGCAACTCTTTTGAGTGCCGTGGATCCTTCTACCACGGAACCTATGATTGACACAACATAAGTACCAACAATACTCCATAAGATATAATCCACGAATAAAAACTCATAAGTGTGTTTTAATAACAGGGTGGATCCGTCGATAGTAGCACAGGAGAAGGAAGCAGAGAAGGAACCCTCCCCCACAACATCTATGAGACCCCCATCTCCTCCCCTGACGCATGAAGAGAAGCCTCGTGCTGAGGGTCCGGACACTAACCTTTGCCCAACATGGAACTTGTCCAGCCTTACAAGACTAGAGGCAGAGTCTGAGTGCAAGGAATTCATGGACCACATAACCCCTCCAGCACTGGCACAAGACTTAGATGAACTCGAACAAGAGACATTGCTGGAGTAGTATGATGTAGCCACGGCGCATCAGGTAACAGTTGGTGCGGCACTACGGCGCCATCTGGAAGGAGCTTTGGCCAACGTTAGCCGTGCTGAGAGGAGGATCGCTCGAAGAGAAGAGCTGGTGGAAAAGCATGAGAAGACTATAACCTCCTTGAAGGCAGCCTTGGTTGTAGCAGAATTGACGATTAAGGAACAGGCCAACCACACCAATGCCCGTGAGGAGCATATTGCAGAGCTGGAAGCCCTCCTAGCTGCGTCTAATGAGAAGGTACGCGCCTTTATTGATACTCATTGTTCACATAAGACCCATCATGTCTTGTAGTAATTCCAAGTATTATTTACAGGTATCCGCAGCCGAAGTCGCCGCCAAAGCCGTAACAGAACAAGCCTTCACCATTGCTCAAGAACGCGATACACTCAAGGAAGAACTCACCCAGGCACAGATTTTCATGGGAGAGCAAGCCGCGGTAGCAGAGGGAGAGCTGAACAGGCTAGCGACAGATTGCGCCGAAGTTCTCTTCCCTCCATTGCTCATGGCCATAGCCGGGCGTAGATGGATGGTGGGCCATGGAATGCGCCTCGCCGTGACCCAGGTAGCGGAGGCTCCTCATTTTGTGCAGGCTTTTGCGGATGTTGTATCAGACGGCACCCCTTCCTAGATGATCTTGAGTCGCTAAAGGATGCTTCCAACGAGGCGGTCATGGCCAAGCTCACAACCGACCCCATCCAACTGACCCTGCCAACATACGACTCTATTTCGAAGGTGATGAGAGGCGAGAAACTCTTAGCTGAGGCGTTGGATGCCAATATGACTAGGGCGCAGGGTAGCAAAGATGCTCGCGGTGAGGTCCTCCGTGCCCTAATCGCCAAAGGAAAGAGGGAAATAGGAGAGTTCCTACCTCCTTTGTAATTTACCTTGTAAACATTTGTGTCTGTATACTTTATTCGTTCGTGCATGTACACGGCTAGAATTCACAATATTAGAACTTTATATATATAAGTCCGTGGTGGCCATGGCTATTTTGTGTATTGAACTTGAAACTTGTTTATTTTCTTTAGATATTGTGTATCTATGTTGCATGACACGTCACGGCGTATCAAGAATAAAACTAAGTCTATATTTCACTAGACGTGCAGCGTGTGTCTTTAGCATGTCCGATACTATGTAAGTGCGGTATGCGGAAACTTATTACAATGTCTTGTAAATAAGGTGTCTAGCAAGGATACATGATCAGCGTCACTGGGGTTGCATCCCTCTTATGCGACAAGTTGAATTATTAGGTTCACTTAATCCTCTTACCCCGCCTGGGAGCGAATGGTACATGTACGTTTTGAATGAATGCATATGAATAAGAGATAGTATATGACAGAAATAATAATTAAATCTATAAGACAATAATTTACACAAGGAATCTAAGAGACATGACAATAATTTGCACAAGAACGAGCCGTGGAGCTAGCTAGGCCCCACGACATTTTATTAGAACCTTTACGATTTTTTTTGACAAGAATGAAAATACTAAAACAAATAGAACCTAGAAAGCATGAAAATAAAAAATACATGGATCTTCATTGAAGCCAATTATAGTGAAGTGTCCATGCGGAAGCCGTAGCCTTTCAAAGATAGCATTTTTTAAGGTTACACGTGTACGTTCCAGGTCACGGCCATCCATGTCACGCAACTTGTACGCACCCAGTCCTAAGGCTTCCGTAACCTCATACGGCCCTTCCCACTTGGGGCCCAGCTTTCCTGTATTCTCCGCGTGACTTGCCTCATTAGTACGATAAACAAAATCCCCCGGTCGAATGGAAACACCTTTAACCTTGGCATCGAATAAGCCTTCATCCGTGCCTTGTACTTGGCCTCATTGATAGCCGCTATTTCTATTTTTTCCTCCAATAAGTCCAGATTAATCTGGAGTTGCTCATCGTTCGTGACGACATTAACCTCCGTCGTGTGAATGCTCGGCATTCCAATCTCTGTCGGTATAACAGCCTCGGTCCCGTAGGCCAACGCAAATGGAGTGTCCACATTTGTTGTTTTAATCATAGTCCTATGCGCCCATAGAACATGCGGCAACTCATCTACCCACTTGGCACTTCGTTCATCCAAGCGTGCCTTGATGCCTTCACCTAAGCTTCTATTTTCCCGCTCCACAAGACCATTGGTCTGCGGGTACTTAACAGATGCGAAGCGTCGCGTGATATTCATTGCCGCATACCAATCCTTGAATGGATTATCCGCGAACTGCTTCCCGTTATCCGAGATGATTTCTCCTGGCAAGCCAAAACGGCACATAATATTTTCCCACACAAACTTTTTAACCTGCTTGCCCATAATGGATTTAACCGCCTTAGCTTCTATCCATCGTGTAAAGTAGTCCATTGCGACGATTAAGAACTTAACTCCCCTGCAGCAACGGGAAAAGGTCATGCGATGTCAATCCCTCACTTATAGAATGGCCATGGGGATGTGATGGGCGTCAGTTCTTGCTGCGGATGTCGCGGTACTGGTCTTTGTACTTGGCAATCACTGCATCTACGAATCATGTCACGTGCATCCCTATGCATAGTAGGCCAATAATATCCTGTGCGTAGAGCCCATGCTACTACAGATCAGGGACCTGCGTGCATACTGCATGACCCTTCATGTATCTCACTGATCACATAGGTAGCATGGTGTGGCCCGACACACCGCAACCACGGCTGTAAAAAGGAGCGCTTATACAGAATGCCTTCTCGAAGCTCAAAGTGCTGTGACTTTCTTCTGATATGCTGTGCCGCCTTTTCATCATCCGGAAGGGTTTCATCAGTTAAATAGCTGATGATCGGGGTCATCCATGTAGGTCCATCTTCCTCAACCATAGCTGCGATTTCCCCTTCCGTTATAGACTTTTCCTTTAGTATTTCTACCAGGACTTGCTTGGATAAGTGGGCGAAACTTGTAGACGCAATCTTGCTAAGAGCATCCGCCTTCTTGTTTTCACCTCTTGGTACCTGCTTGATAGAAAACTTGCTGAAAGTAGCTATGAGTGACTTGAATTTCTCCAAGTATCGGACCATGTTATCCTCCTTGGCTATGTAACCTCCTAGAATGTGGTTCGCGATAAGTTGTGAGTCCACGTAAGCCTCAAGGTTGCGGACTCCCATTCTAGCGGTGATTTTTAAACCCGCAATCAACACTTCATATTCTCCCTCATTGTTAGTGGCTGTGAAATCAAAACGCAGGGCGTAGGTAAACTCCATTCCTTCCGGATTCGTAAGGATGAGGCCAGCTCCTGACCCGTCCGTGCACGAGGATCCGTCAGTGAACAAAACCCATGGTTCTGCTGGAGTTTCCTCTCGTTGTATTACTGGTCCGTCCTCTTCTGGCTTCTCAATTAGGAAGTCTGCCAAGATTTGGCCTTTGACCGCTGTCCTTGGTCTATAGGAGATGTTATGCTCTCCTAGTAGAATGCTCCACTTCTGTAGCCTACTGGCCACGTCTGGCTTGGAGATGATTTGTTTTACTGGATGATCAGTGATAACCACAATTGGGTGCGCCTAAAAATACCGGCATAACCTTTTCGTGGCATATACCAGTGATAACACCAACTTCTCGATAGAGGAATAATTCAGCTCTGGCCCTTGTAGTGTTCTACTTATGAAGTAGACTGGAGTCTAGACTGTATCCCTGTCCATCATCAACACTGCATTTATTGCTCCATGTGTAGCGGACAGATACATAATGAGCTCTTCCTTAGGTCGGGGAGCAACTAGCATAGGAAGAGCTGCGAGGTGCTGTTTAAGCTGTTTAAATGCCTCTTCTGCCTCCTTTGTCCAGCAGAAATATCCTTTCTTTATGCATTTCGTGAGTGTCAATGGAGGTAATGATTTCTCCGCGGACTTCGACAAGAACCTGTTTAGCCCAACCAGCTTTCCATTTAATGATTGTACCTCTTTTCGTGTATGAGGAGATGGTAACTGTATCATCACGTCTGTCTTTTTTGGGCAAGGCTTTATTCCCTTTGGATCAATCATGTATCCAAGGAACATCCCTTCAGTTGCCCCAAACGTGTATTTTTTTGTATTCAGTTTCATGTTGATTCTCCTCAATGTGTCAAACATCTCCTGGACGTCACGGAGAAGTGCCTCCTTCGTATGACTTTTGATGACTAGATCGTCAACGTAGACCTCAAGGTTGCGGCTTATCTGTGAGTCGAAGGCTTTATCAATCAGTCGCTGATATGTCGCCCCGGCGTTCTTTAGTCCGAACGGCACTTTTGTGTAACAGTACACGCCTTGACTGGTATGAAACACCGTCTTCTCCTCATCTTCTTCCGCCATCTGGATCTGGTGGTACCCTTTGTACGCATCTAAAAAACACTTGAAAGGATACCCACATAGGGATTCCACCTTCCAATCAATTTCTGGAAATGGATAGCAGTCTTGCGGACAAGCTTTATTCAGGTCCGTGAAGTTCACGCACATGCGCCAGCTCCCGTCATGCTTCTTGACCATGACCGGGTTGGATAACCACTCGTGGTAGTATACCTCGCGCATAATTCCTACGTTTACTAATTTCCGTACTTCATCCAGTATTACTTGGATGCGCTTTGGTGCTTGACCACGCTTCTTTTGCTTAACAGGAGGATATCCCTGGCGTATTTGAAGTTTATGTTCTGCTATCGAACGCTGCACACCTGTCATATGTTTGGGCTCCCATGCGAATACATCCAGGTTTGCTTTTAAAAGAGAGCACATGGCCCTCTTTCCGTTATCCGAGAGCGCTCCCCTATGGACACCTCTTGTTCTGAATAATCGGGATGGATTGCCACCTTCCAGTTGGGGGGTGGTGATCCTTCCTTAACGGGAACAGGTAGGAGGTGTTGCCATGGTGTGGCATTCGGATGCTGGTATGATTAAGTTGTAGATGGTGACAATTCCCCCTTCCACAAGGAATTTAATCATTCTGTGAGCTGTGGACGGGACTGCCCGTATTGCCAGGATGCCTGGTCTTCCTATGATCCCATTGTATGGGGAGTATGAGCGTATCACCATAAAGTTCATTTACGCCGTGGTGGAGTGCTCTTCATTCCCAATGGTTACTAGCAGACGCAGCTGTCATATTGGCCAAATGGTGTCTCCACTAAAGCTGATGAGCGGCGACGTGGCCGGTACCAATTGGCTTCTTATTTCTGGTCATAGCTGTACGAAACAGTGTTCGTACAGCACTTCCGCCGATGACCCTCCATCCACATACATACGACGAACATTGTGTGTCCCAATGCTTACCTCAATCGTGAGAGGTGCATCAGCCACATCACTTGCCGTAATGGGAGGGAATGAGATTTCTCTGCCGCGTGAAAATTTTTGACTAATTTTATGCTTTGTGTGGCGCTGCCAGGATTGGATCATGTATATAGTCGAAGGTTTGTCCTTTTGGGGATCCTTCTTATCGTGCTTCTTGTTATCCTTTCCTTCTTTCCAATCCTTTACCAAATGTTTGAGTTTTCCTGACTTGATCAGTGACTCAATGTGCTTCTTGAGCTGGATGCATTCCTCCGTGCCGTGGCCCTTGTCGTTGTGGAATTCGCAAAAGCGATTTCCTTGACGATGGTCCACCGGAGTCATCATTGGGGGAGGTCTTGGGAACTTTTCCCCTTCTGTCAACAAGATGTCCCGGTAGGTCATCTTTAGGGGGTGAACTTGTCCTCCAACCGCCCTCCTTTGTTTTGGCTCTTGTAGTCCGAGCCCCTTCCATTGCCTTGGTTGCTTTGACCACCCGACTGTCTCCTGGACTGGTCGTTCGATCAATAGTTGTGGTTTCCCTTTGTAGGATAGGTCACGGCTACCGCGGTTTCTCCTTCTATAAAGTTCCTGACCCTTCCCATGAGGTCGTCATACTTCTCCGGTCGCTTGTCATTGAGGCGCCTAATTAATTCCTTGTCTGTTATGGCATGCATGTAATCGGAAATTTTTAGGAGCTCTGGCATCGTTTTTGTGTGCGTGCACTCGTTATTGAAACATTTCGTGAAGTCCTCCGTAGATTCTCTAGGCCGTTGCTTGACGGTTTCTAATGTGATCGGATCCCTGTTATACTTCTTTCGCTGAGTATAATTGTTTTTGAACGCAGTGCGCAGCTCCGTGAAGCTACCGATGCTTCGGGGAGGAATTCCCTCAAACCAATCACGGGCATTGCCAATCAAGGTTGAATTGAACATCTGGCACCATATAGGCATGGGTCATCGTTTGATTTTTGCCTGCGTGTCAAATATATTTAGGTGATCATCCAGATCACCATACCCATCATAAATTTTGACGCACGCTGACATACGACGCTTCTTATCCTCGGAGTAATTCCGTATGTGAAGGGTAAAAGGATCTTCCCTAGGATCACACCACGGACGGGTGAGATTAGGGTCACACCATGGGCGGGAGAGATCCCCCCCTTCCATCTCATGATAGTAAGGGCCACCGTAGTACCCTTCATCGTCCGATGATGGTGGAGGAGTACGCTTAGGTCGGCGACGCTTGGGTGGATGGTCATCCGAATCTTCTCTTGATGGACCGGGGGAAGGGGGCGGTGCCCCACCTCTTGGTAGAGGATCACTTTTATGAGAAGAGTTAGGAGCCTTCTTCCTGGTATTCACCCTATCCCACACGCTTGTGCGGAGATTGTTCCTGGTTAATTTCAAATCCGGCCGTTCGGCTGAGTCGTCGGATCTATCTCCTTCTTCACGAGATTGTAGTAGTTCCTGCATAACACGATCCCCTATGCGTTCGAACACATTCCGATGTTGAGTGTTTTCCTCAAAGAGGTTTCGTTCCTGGGGTCGTGCCCTCTTCTTCTTGTGAGTCTGGGGAGAGGTGTCGGACACGGCCCTGCCAAAGTTGAGCCTAGATTGGAGGTTCCTACCTAGGTTTAACCTTGACGTGATACCCGGGATGATCCTCTCAAAGTTCTGCGTGAGAACACAAGCGAGGTCTTCGTCACTAAGTGGTTTGACTTCCACTTCTTCTTCTGTTGATGGCCTGCGTGGCTCCTTGTTAGGGGCCTTAGGCGCACTCCCTGGATCAGGGTTGTCCATGGTCGAGGTTGGTGGTCGGGTATTAAGGACATGCCTATCCCACCCATGGGCTGAAAAACGCTCCGGTTGTTCGGTCCACCTGTTTGGTTGCTAGGGGACTGAGTGGGGATGAGTATCCCGTCTCTTGTGGACTTCCGATTCGCAGGATTCGTGTTCCTGGGATTTCCTTGCGGATGTCCTTTCGTCGTTGAAGGAGATCGAGAAGAAATTTGTTCTAGCTTAGTGTATTGGTCCCACAGATGGCGCCAACTTGTTGATACAAAAGTTGGATGATCCTTGCTAGACCCGAATTAGGCTTAATTCGGGTTGGCTGGGTTCCGGCTCTTGCACCAAGTGAATTATCTTGCTGACATCCTGCACACTAAAGCAACACGCGTTAGGCTTACCGTGGGAATGTATCCCACGATTAGACTCCGACGTGATAGTAAGTAATCGGTTAGGGTTAAGAATCGGATGTGAGTTTAGAGTATGTATAATGTGATACCTTTGTGGAACCCTTGAGGATTCCTTATATAGGCGGTGAAACCCTAGTGGGCTGTCACCGATGCTTTGGCCCCAAGCAAAGAATAAGTGCCATAATTAGTTTGATTATCTTCTAATTATGGTGAGTGTATATCCTCCACTTTCGGGTAAATCCCAATCATAATAAGATTATGATTTTGTCTAACCCTGTACCGGCTGCGCTGGGCCGTGGGCCGCACACATGTATGCGGCCACTGTTCATTCGAAGCCCATAAGCTTAAATGATATTAATCCAACCCATCAGTAACGGGCCGGATGCGGGTAGTACCCATGAGCCGGGTTCATGACCCGGTTGGGGACTATACGTCATCAAACAGGTTCACTAGAAGTTGCTTTGGGAACAAACTGAACATTCGGTTGAACCGACGGACCAGTAAACTTAGACTTGGACTTTCTATTTATCTTTTTCTTCAAACCCACTGATTGAAAGCCATCATTAAATGTCTCAATAGGTGCACTAGTATGAACCGTAGAAGCCAGGAATAGTCACAACCTTCGTTGGGCACAAATCGATATCATGACCAAAAATATTCCATGTATCACACAATAGAGGCTTCCATTCATATTCAACACGGATTGTTTCTTTGGTATACTCATCACTAGTAAGAGACAGAACACCAATAGTAACAACCTCAACCAAATCAGCATCAGAATTAATTTCAATGAGACACCTAGCAAAACTACTCATACCCCATGAATCTTTACACATAGAGCTAGTAAAAGAGTCAAACATAATTGGCTTACCAAGAAAAGAAACAATTAAATTAATTCCTTCCTCTTCAAAAACCTGAATTGGAACATCATGCAGTTTTACCTAAATTGGAATGCGAGTTAGGTCTTCTTTAAACAAGCGAGTCCCCAATGACCATGTCTTGATAATGATAGGAGTTTTGCGAATCAACCAAGGGCCACCTTCCAAAACAGCCTCCAAACTAGTTTATGAATCAAACTTGAAAAAGAAAAAACCCTTGTTATTAATCATAATTTGTTTTAACCCATGTTTACCCCAATTGCTCCTAGCATGATACTCAACAACTAGATATGCCAATCTCTGACCGAGAAAATAACCATACATGGTATATTCAATGCGAGAACTAACCTTTTGGACCATTATTCAAGGAACAGAAACATTAACCCCTTTGAAAACAGAATCAGCCATAATAGAAGTCTCATTATTGACATCCGCGGACTCAATAATAAGCTCCTTAACAGCTTGCTGCTCAAGAAAGCTCAAATGTTGATCAATAATATTAATGATTCCATCACGACTCTCTTTTAACAACGTTCCTACGCTTGATTTGAGCCCGCATCAATCTCCTAAAAAAAGGCACCTATCTCATCAAGAGAATTAAGAGAAACACGCAAAAATTTAGCAACATTACCAATTTCTTTAATAAGAAATTTAGTAGCCTTTGGTGGAGAGTTCATCAAAACAGCACGTCTTTTGCTAACAACATATTTAGTCACTTGAGAGTGATCCTTGGACAACGAAGACCATAATTCAAACTTTCCACCTTGCACATCGCGAACAAAGTCATCAATATCTTGTAAAGAAATCAAAGGTATCCCAAATAACTTCGCAACATCATTGATATTGCGTACTAGTATACGGCCAAAATTAGAACTCGCAACAACATTTACACCATAATTAGAATTATTAGTATGACCACGAGCAGAATTATTATCATTCGTAGGATTAGACATCCCACTAATATTACTACTCTTCATAAACCCTAAAAACAAAAACTCCAAATCGCAGCCAATAAACACAAGAGAACAAATAGTCGACGCCTACTATAAACGAGCAGATCCCTAAATAAATAAGGATCGGTCTTATATATCTCAATAACCGAGTATCGTGAAACAAGCGATTAGACTAGGATGAGAGAAAAACCTAATCAAAGTGGCGGCCACAAGAAACCCTAAAAACTAATCGGTTTAAACACAAAATAAAAATCAGAACTAGATAAAAATGATTGTAACAGGGATGTAAATCACCTAAAACAGATCGAGATGAAGCATGTAAGATTTAAAGATGTGAAAAAAACGAATTAAAATTTGGGAGACACGTTAGCAGCCATTATTAAGGTGGAGAGTTTTTTTTTCAGAGAGCTTATAACTTAGGTGTGTCTTACTGGTTATATACCCGGCTTATGTCTTATTGATTATAGGCTTATGGCATATTGATAATCAATATACCGTAAGTCATAAGCCTATAAGCCATTAGTCTCAAAGTTTCAATATAAGTCACTGAAAGAAACAGACCAAATAAGCCATAAGACATTAGCCGGTTATATAAGCTGAAACATACTTCATTTTCTGTTTTGATATTGTTAGGGTGTTTGGGATTGCTTATGCTTTTGAAACACATGTGATATATATAGAAACACATATGATTTCAGGCAGAAACACATGTGATTTCAAGCAGAAACACGTGTGATTGTGTTTTACGTTTTTAACAGCTTTTAAATTGTCTGAATTACATGTGTTTTGGTACCTATATCATGTTTACCAATTTTTTTGTTTTTATTTTGTGTTCTTACATGTACATCTATTGGTATCGGATGCTGGTGGTGGTAAGGATGTTGTTGTTAGAGTTAGAGGTAGAGGTCGAGGGCGAGGTAGAGGTAAGTTATACTTGAATGATAGTGTAACACCCCCAAATTCACAACGCAACGGATACTCAAGTTTGGGTGTTACTTCATATCACATCACACACAGTCATAGAAAACGGCCTCAAAAGACGTTTTATAGAATAAACCATTCGACAATTTTAGTAAATCAGAGTTTCAATAAAAAGAGGTCCCAACAATTCATACAACTTTAGTAAAATATAAATGTTTGTCAAAGTTATCAAATGGTAATTGTTTGTTTTGCCTTTACTTTATCTCGCGCGACTCCATGCTCTAGCTGCTCTTAAACCTATACACCCGAGAATACATGCTAAAATGTCAACACAACGGTTACGTGAATTCATAGGTTTTTAAATAAACAATAATGGGTTTTTACATAAACTGTAAGATGTAATCACACGACTATCCAAACACAAATAACATGATTGATAGATTGATTTAATTAGAAGAAGATTAAACAAAAAAGAAAGATTAGATTAAAATTAAGAAAAGAAAGAAACAAAGTAGTTGGTGTTTTTCCTAGTGAGAGAAACAAACACACATTCTCTCTCTCAAACAATAAAATGGAAAAGCACACACACAAATGAGGTGGTGGAGGCCTTTTATACTAAGTGAGAAATGTTTAGGAGGCCTTCCTCATTTGTGTGTTCGGGACTAAATCCCGTTACATAAACAATAGTAACTAAAAACTCTCGACATCATTAAATAACATTTTTCACGAGTGGGTTAATTTCTTCTCTAATAATTTTGTGGACCTCAGTCTGAACGGGTGAAGTGAAGTTTCCTCCAGTCATTTTAGCATTAACAACACGTTTCAAAATGACACAATTATCTTTTAGCTCGTTAAGAAATCGTCGTGTAACACTCGATTTAGGAGGATCATCCGACAATTCCTCACTAGGAATTAAAAACATTTCAGTACTCGTTTTAGACCGAACGAATGTTGTTGGGGGATTAACGTTCGGATAGTACACATGTGTGACCTCTGTATTAACCTGTTTCAGTCTTAAGCGAGTCTCTTCAGCTAGGTCAACAGTTTCTTCCGAATCATACACAGTGGGAGGATCATGCGAATCAGACAAGAGCACACTACCATTATATAGAGTTTGATTAGAGGTCTGAAATTTCTTAAGATATTCGGGATTAGGAGGAAGAGGGCAACCTAAAGCCAATTTATAACGAGTGTAGTTGATTTCATTGACTTTTGGTGCAAGCATGTTAATCGTCTGCATAGTTTGACCACGTTTTAACAAAAGATTGTCTAATTCTCTAATCATATCCTGAGCATTGCAAAAATCCTCAAGAAGCCCATCTTCCCAAATTTTGAATTCGTGTTTCAGCTTTTTCTTTTCTTCTTTTAGATTAGAAATGATAGATTTTTCAGTTAACAGTTGTTTATTAAGAGTTGTAGAATATAGATAATCTTATGAATCAATAAGGTGGGTTGTAGGTTCTAGAGAGAGAAAGTAGTGAGAGAAAGTGAGAGAGAAAATGTGTGTGTTTTATTAATATGAAAGTGAAAAATGACCAACAACCAACCCCTTTCCATGGTGGAAAGGGGTATTTATATCCAAGCCACTAATGGGCTTGGGCCGGCCCATGACAAGCCCATGGGCCGGTTTTACTTAACTAAATAAACAAACATTAACTACGAGCTATACAACATTAATAATATTATGGAGTGACCGATACTTCTAATATACGTTAAAAACGTACTTCTAACAATCTCCCCCTAAGGGAGGTCACTCCACGTTACACAGTTTTAAACCTAGCATACTATACTAAGTCTTCGTTCTTCAGCTCGTAGTCTTTTCTTCTTTTCTTTTTGTTGTGAATATGTTGATTTGATCTTTTAGGCTTTGGCTTGAGAGCATTGTTCTTTTGACCAATCACGTGCGATCTTTGCCTTCTTGTGAATCTTGCCTCTTCGTGACTCCATGTTCCACACACTTATGTCTTTTGTGGAATTCTTGAAAGCTTCAGAGCTTGGTACAGCGGAAGACTTCATTTTGTACTTTCTTGAATTTTGCTGAACTTTGATGCAGAAAAACATAAGCATGTGGAAACGACTTTAGCTGGTACACCGCAACGCCACCGTCTTCGCAGCAACATAATAAGACACAAATGAAATGGATTAGAACATTTCATTCTAAATCGGTAGCGTTTTACCTCCAGTCGGTGAAGACCGTTGGACGATATTAGATATCGTACCTGTGACGGATAGTTTCAATTAAGTAACTTCCTGACAGGATTTCGCGGGTAAACCCGTTCTCTTTATTCGACGATCACTAAGCTTGACTGCGAACATAAAGAGTGAATCACTTGGATAAATTATCCTTGTGATTGAAGCCGTCAATTCATGAAGCCTGGAACAAGTGAATTTCAATTAAGATTTTCACCATCGTTGCTTTCCGTTTATCACGAGCTTGATTCATAAAGAATCTTGCAAGTCACCTACCAAGTGTTGTTTGATGTTAACACTAGAAGGATTTCCACTCGTCACTGTGAACACTAAAGAGTGTCACTCTGAGTGTTCTGGCAAGATCATATGATAATGCGTAGAGGCATGGAACAAGTTTAAGTTCAATTAAGAATTAAACTACTGTTTCTTTCCAGTTTTTCACAAGATTGGTTCTTAAAGAACCGCACGTGTAACCTACCATGAGCTTGTTTGATGTTGGCTCAAGCAAGATTTCCATCTTCATTGTAATACTTGCGTATCACTCGGATGTTCTGGCAATATTACAAGAATACTGCGTAGGACTCATAAAAAATCTCTTACTTTTCACAGTGTGTGAGAAAGCAAGGAATACATGGAAAGTGTCCTAATGAGACTTTTGATGATCTCGTGGCTCTAGACTCGATAGTGCGTTTTGATTTAGTGAGCGATGGCTGGAGAGGAGTGCCACCTTTTCAATATCAGTCTATTCGGAGTGAATAAACCAATAGATAACGTGTTGATCTCCGTGTGATTAAAACAAATACCTTTTGAGAGATATTTGAGTTATCTGGGAAGGGTTGTGAATTACATCACTGGGTCCATGATGTCTTTCTTCAATATCGCGAATCATTAACAAATGATCTCAATAGCATATGTATTGACCCGGTTTATGCCTAAAGTTGTAAGGAGGGCTTCTTTCTTTACACCCTTTATCTTTACATTTCTTTTTCATTCTTCAACCCCTTCAGTACTTACCAATACATCATCACTAGCACCTTGTTGTGATTGTTCCAGTGCTAGCATCAGTAATTAGTCGGTACTCTGCTACGTTCACAATGTTTCTCCATCTTTCCTAGGACTTCTAATTCTATCTAGGGATTTGTCCTTGGGAAGATTCCATCGGCTCTGATGAATCATTGGACTAATACCTATTCCTACCACCCTTTTGTCACCACATCCGTCGTGAATTAAGCGTGTTTTGGGTAAGTATAGTCACCATGAAAACTCCTTGAAAATCACTTAAGGTACTTGTGATATTGAAATCAAGAGTTTTGTACCTTAAGTGTTTTGTTCATCAAAAACGCTCCCCCTTAACACGTGCTTTACACATATTAAGTTGGATTATCGTTAAGTCTTAATCATCTTTTAGCCAAGTATCGTTTAAGTCTCCTTAATCCCATTTTCTCCCCTTATCCAAAATGTTAACCATTAATATTTGGGATATTGAATGGATTAACCGGTCTTTGGGTAAAAATGAAATCAATGTTTGGCCATAGAACATATTAATGCTCCCCCTTAAATTAATAAGGGTTAATTGTAGTGCTTTAGTATGACATATTTTGAAAGATTTAGAATCTCGTGAGAAATTCTTGAAAAATTATCATACCTTAACACTACATCAAGCCATAAAAGCACAATATTCACAAAGTTTACATATTCACAAATAAAACCAATATAGAGTGGACCTGAGATGTACGACCCATTAGATGGATCGTTGCAGTAACTTGTAGTGCACTCCATATGGTCTGCCACCAATGAATTTTTCTAAGCTCCTCATCAATCTACGTTCCCGGAGCTTTTCATCAATCTTCTTGATCACATATGTCGCCATCTTCTGATAAGCCGGATGCCAATCCTCAATCATTTCTGGTAATCATCCGCCAGAATTGAGATGCTCCAATTTTCCTCTGACGAATATGAGAGTCCCATCACTGTACTTATGAAGCTCACCTACCCTCATAAACTTCATGATCCCACGATTGTTCATGTAGAAAATCCCGTACATCAGAACGGTCGTGCCGGTATAGGGACATCTTTTGACATGTTGAGGTAGAACTTGATTCATTGGACGGGTCAAGTTAAGCTTCATTTGGTAGCTTTCAACTCCCAATTGAAGATCTTCAACTCGTTTCTTGATAACAATGCTTCGTGTGAACATATGAAGTGCTGTATTCAAGGCAATAATTTCTTCACGAGTAAGATGGGTAAGTTGATCACGGGTCATCATAAGCAACATGTCTTCGATATCTTTAAGGCGAATGATAGAAAAGTCTCCCTGCTGTATCTTGTATTCTCTGTCATCCTCCCTTTTTAGACGAATCTCCGTCACATGATGATATCCATTCTTGGGTTCAAACTTCAGTCCCAAAATACTTGTGATGCGAAGATTGGATCTAACGATACTTCCTGAATTGGCTAAGCAGCAACCTCTGTATGCCCTTCGGACTCGCTCGTCCCAATGTGATGCACCTATAACAGCATACATATCATAATTACGGCTTACCTTTGGGAACCAGAGGCGGTTGACCTTTTCTTCGATATAAGGTATTGTCCCCCCCAATTAGCGGCTTTCAACAAGGTCAGGGAGGTCGCGTACTTGGATGAACCCTTGAGGAGATACTCAAGATCATTGGTGACAAAGAAGTCAAGAGCAATTTGATTATCTTGAGATGGATCAAGTGGAGGTGGAGCTCTTTCTGACTCATGAAGGCCTGGCCTTTGAACGGTATTGAGAGCTTTCAGGACCTCTTCAGCATAATACTCGTACTCCATGCGGCTTAACCTGGTTTTGGCGTGAATTCTCTTGTCCTTTAGCGCTCTCTTTACCAAAGACGGAGTGACCGAAGATTTGAACTCATGAGCCCAAAATGCACACAAGTCTATCGGACTACGGATACGGAGATATAGAACATCTCTATCAGCGTCTGTGATTGGATCATATTTTGCAGCTGTCGTGATCCAAGCTTGTGGCGGTGCAGTTTCATCAATCTCCAATGTATCCGCCCAGTCCCGTGTGCTTGACTCGGGAACAGTAGATTCTGGTTCTTTTTGTAGAGGAGTAGAAACATGAACACTTGCTGGTTCTGATTCAGGCATTTCGGCGGTATCATGAACAGGCGAGTGTTGTGCAGATTCAGGTTCAGTTACTGGTTCTGCAATCACAGGAGCAACAAAAGAACTAACAGGATTAGTGGTAACAGGTATAGAAACAGAAACAGATGTACCGGGAATAGATGATGCAGTAGCAGCATTCACATCATGGCGCCACTTGGTTCGTCCTGACTCCGTAGATGTGGACTTTTCCTTTCGGGCAGCATCTTTCTGAGACTTGGTACTGGACTTGGATGGTTTCTTTTTGCTGGCAGCCTTGTCCCCTGTTTCATTGTCATCAGACTGATCAGGCTTGTCATTTTTACCACCATCATCCTCATCATCATCCCCGTTGCTACCCTTATCACTCTCCTCATTTTGATCACCACCATCACCATCACCATCATCATCACCATCATCATCATCATTACCATCATCATCATCATCTTCTTCTTCTTCACCATCATCCTCCTCTTGTTCACTATCTTCCTTTTCCTCCTCATCCAAAATGTGGTAAGGTACCACACTTCCAAACATCTTAAACAACCGATCATCCTCCAAGATAGCTTCATTGAGTGCTTTGTAGAGTGTCCGCTGAATTTTAGACTTGTCAAATGATCCAACTTCCTTCATGCGAGCTTTGAGGATCTTCTTTAGTTCAAAATCCGTTAAGTCATATGCAATTTTGTAGGCCGACTCGGAAGGGTTGGACGACTTAATCATCAACTTATCAGCCGCAAGTTTCCTCATCTCATCACGCAGCTTTGGCATAAGGGACTCAACAGATTCATTCACTCTCTCTAAAATAGATGCTTCAAGTAACTCTTTCTGCTCCTTATATTTATCCTTTATAGCTCGAAGTCTCATAAATCGTGCTTCATTCTTATCAGCTTCAGCTTGTTTGACCTGAGCAAGTTCTTCTGCATGAGCTTTACGTGTCAACTCCATCTCTGCAGTGAACTTAGCTATCATCTCTTCTTGGGCTTTCTTGGATGCCTCTTCACTTTGCACTCGTCGAAATAGCTCTTCTCGAAGTTGATCCATCTCTTTTCTTTGACTGTCCATGTGTTTATCCAACATTTCTGCCATTACGAATGCAGCCATTGAAGATGGTACAGAGCTACCCTGGGATGGTTGAAGAGGCACGGTTGTGATTACACTACTCATGACGGAAGTAGGTGGAGGTGGAGGGAATGGTGTTGGCACCGGTCGGGTTGGTAAAGGCTGGATTGGTGGAGGTTGAGTTACAAGAGGCTGTGTAGTCACAATGATAATTGTAGCACCGGACTCCTTCTCAACACTTGTTGTATCAGCAATGGATGTCTCCTTCGATGCTGAGTAACGTTCGGGTGATCCAAACTCACTAATGTCATGTGGCTCCTCGTATTCTTCTTCAACATCCATCTGTGCACCCGAACCACTACCGCCTGTGTCTCTCCTACTCTTTTCAATAGCCTCCTTCATTAACTTTTTCTCAGTCTTGCAAGTTAGCTCGAGAGTAGGATCGTCATCAACATCTTCTTCATCGTGAAGAACAAGCTCGTCAGCCGTGCTCTTACCCTTCTTAGCCACAGTCTTTGTCTTTTTGGTTTTGGGTTCAGATAAAGCAACTGTTTGCTTGCGTTTACCTTTACTCTTGACCGTAGTAGACGAGTCTTCTCCTGTCTGAATGCTTGCTTGTTGGTTCTTGATTTCCATTAGCAGTCGCTTGTAATCAGTAGAAGCTATAATCTTATCTGTCAGGAGATGACTGGGAATAGGACCAGGGATAACAACATTGGAGTGACCTTCTTGCCTTAGGTCCACCAAATCATCAGCATCCTGTGTGTGGTGACGGCTACCTGCACGCTTATCAATAGACGCATCGTTTTCCATAAAATAATGTATGATTAGCTTTATGAACCTAGGGTACTGTTAACCTTTAGCCTTAGTCTTCGTGTTTGTGAAGAGTTGAAAAATAAACTCGTCCCACAACAATGATGCATAATCAATATAATACCTTTGAACATACCATAGAACATCTTGATGATTGGCGGACGCACAGCATCATGCCCAGTCGTTTTGGGTGTGAGACATCGGCTGAGAATACCAAACATCGCTCTCCAAGGTTGACCCACTTTGGCTGTGGTAAAATCGGACACTATACGTAAGTCCGCACATCCAATATCAGAGAACATCTCCATGAGCTCGTTCTTGGTCGGGTTCGCTGAGAATGTTGTTCCTTTGGGTGACTCCTGAAAACCAAAGATCTTGCGGAAGTCTGACACGGTGAGAGTTTGTTGCTTGTTGTCCAAGAAGAATGTCATCTTGTTTGACGTCTTCTCTTTGGTTGCCCAGAATTCGTACATGTAGCCGAAGGGAACCGAAGCACTACCCCTTAGCGCATTCTTGAAGTGAGAATTGTCAAGAATGGATGAACCTACCTTGAATCCATTGTGAGTGGAGTGAGAGACCTCCTTCAACCGATAGTTGTTTGGAATGAACTTGAGGGTTTTGGCCTCGGCAATGGCTGCTGCTCTAGAGTCTTGTATTTGTTCACGGTTAGGTTAGTCATTGTTTCTGCTTAAAAAACATAAAAGTTGATACATACAGATATGAATATCATTATGAATTTATACCTAAGCATTATACATATGACATAATCCCTTAAGCTTTTAAAACACTCAAGCATTTAACAAGTTATTAAGCAAAAACACCTTCATTCGGAATAAACATCTCATCCGGAATAAACACTTCATCTGAAATAAACATCTCATCCGGAATAAACACTTCATCTGGAATAAACATCTCATCCGGAATAAACACTTCATCCGGAATAAACCCTTCATCCGGAATAAACATCTCATCCGGAATAAACCCTTCATCCGCATTAAACCCTTCATCCGGAATAAATGGTTCATCCGGAATAAATGGTTCATCCGGAATAAATGGTTCATCCGGAATAAATGTTTCATCCGGAATAAATGCTTCATCCGGAATAAATGCTTCATCCGGAATAAATGCTTCATCCGGAATAAATGATTCATCCGGAATAAATGATTCATCCGGAATAAATGATTCATCCGGAATATTTTGTTCATCCGGAATATTTTGTTCATCCGGAATGTTTTTGAAAAAAGCTGTTCATCCGGAATATTCTTAAAACATGCTCATTCGGAATATACTTAAACGATTAATTCTAAGGGCAGATGAGTGTTTTCAGCTTTCTAAAGGCAACTAAACTTAATCTCAACCTATTCCGCGTGAAACCCACTTAATACCCTTATCAATTAACGTCTAATCAACTATAAACCCTAATTTGATTAACCCTAATTAAATTGGATTAATTAAGTGGATAAGACACCGAATTAGACGAATTAAAAGCGATTATGTACCTTTGATTATCGAATGAAATGGATTGCTTAATTAAACGAGATGATTTAGACCTTATGTGTGTGTTTCTTGGTGTGTTTTAATGGCGGAAAAAGAGAAAGACAAAAAGAGAGAAAAGAGAAAGAAAGGAGACGGGGGGGGTTGACTTAAGTCAAACCTTCACAAGTTTTACTTTTTGCCATTTTTACCCTTTCACTTTAAGTCTCTTACACTTACTGTCCCTTAACATTTCATTTTTCTTTTCTTTTCCTTTTCTTTTTGTTTCTAGTCACTAACCCTAACCATCGTTAAACTTAACCACCGTAATCGATCACACAACTTAACTATGCATGAACAAATCACGAACGAATACAAGATTAATACCAAAGCAGTTCCAGTCATTAACCATATAGTCAATTAATTTTCTTCAACAACTTTGAAGACCTTTTTTATGACGAAGACGATTTAATATTTTCTCCCCCTTTAACGATGACCCGTTTTCTATTGAAAGAGCTGTAGTCATTGTTTAAAGAGTCAAATATTGATGAAAACATTTTCCAATTAATGTCTTGAAAAGATTGATTCGTGGTGACAATAAGATTTCTCTTATTTAGACAAATTAATGCACTGAGACGTACACTAACTCGTGTTAGACCAAGTTATAAAGTAAACCTGATCCCTTTGCATGATTTGGCTTGTAAATCATGCCCGAGAAAATTAATTCCCGTTGTGAGCCAATGTTTTCCAAGGAAATACGTGACTTTAATGCGAAAAACGGGTTGCAGTCTGAAATAACTACAAGCCATAATGGGCATGTTTTAAAAATGTACAACTTTTATACGGACTCTATTTATGGCGCCGTGTCAATATTGATCGACATTTCTAAGGCCGTAAATATTTCCGTACTAAAAGACATGCCCGATTTAAAAAGATGAAAATATTTTTGGGTTTTCTTGGTTTTATATTTCTTATGGTTTTTCTTGGTTTTATATTTTCTACGGTCTTACTTGGTTTTATAATTTTTATGGTTTTTATAGGTTTTATATTTTTGTATTTTTCTTTTTGTGGTTTATATATATACGATAATATACATGATCACGATCAAAGGATACGCAGGAATAGTTTACCACTACTATTCTGCTGATTCTTCTGCCAACTCTTTGAGAGTCGCTGGAAAGAAAGATTTCATGCCAAGCTTGTCGATCAAAAACTCGATTCGTCCTCGATCTAAGGCTTTTGTAAACATATCTGCCAGCTGATACTCAGTGGTGACAAAATACAGCTCGATCACTCCGTTTTCCACTTGCTCTTTAATGAAATGGTAGTGAATGTCGATGTGCTTTGCCCGGGAGTGTTGAACATAGTTGCAGCAAAGGGCAATGGCGCTCTTGTTGTCACAATACATCGGGATTTTGTTAAATCCAAGACCGTAGTCAGTTAGTTGTGATCTCATCCAAAGGACTTGAGCACAACAACCGGACATGGCAATGTATTCAGCCTCCGTGCTAGAAATTGCAGCGCTTTTCTGCCTTTTTGAAGACCAACTAATCAATCTGTCTCCAAGGAGTTGCACAGACCCAGAAGTGCTACGCCTCGTGTCTTGACACCCAGCATGATCGGCATCTGCATATGATATTAAAGCAATAGAGGAATCTTTTGGATACCATAGACCACGATGAAGTGTTCCTTTGAGATACCGAAAGATCCTTTTAACAGCATGTAAGTGCTTTTCGGTAGGCCGAGCCTGATACCGGGCACACATGCATACAACAAATTGCAAATCAGGCCTGCTAGCAGTCAGATAGAGAAGGGTGCCGATCATTCCACGGTAGAGTTTCGGATCGACAGTAATCCCATTCCTATCTTCATCTAACTTGGATTTCTCCACCATTGGAGTGTCCACGGGGTCACAATTTTCAAAGTTATATTTCTTTCAAGATTCTAGAGCATATTTGGATTGATTAATAAAGATGCCTCTGGGATTCTGAAAAATTTGTAATCTCAAAAAAAATGAAATTTTTCCCATCATTGACATCTGAAAGCGCGTGGACATTATTTTCTCAAAGCGGTTTGACAATTCTATGTTAGTGGCAGCAAATATTATATCATCAACATAAATTTGTACCAGTATCATGTCGTTGTCCTCCTTGAGAGTGAATAGAGTAGGGTCCACTTTGCCTTTGGAGAAGCCTTCCGAAATGAGATATGTTGAAAGGAGATCATACCACGCGCGTGGAGCTTGTTTCAACACATAGAGAACCTTCTTAAGCTTGTACACATGATTAGGAAACTCCGTACTAACGAACCTATCTGGCTGACTAACATAGACTTCTTCCCTTAGTTCACCATTCAAAAATGTCGTCTTCACATCCATTTGATAGACGATCATGTTCATATGAGCAGCATACGCAAGGAATAGTCTAATAGCCTCCAATCTTGCAACAGGAGCAAAAGATTCTTCAAAGTCGATACCCAAGGCTTGTTTATATCCTCTAGCAACCAATCTAGCCTTATTCTTCAAAACTCCACCCATCTCATCGAGTTTAACCTTATAAACCCACAACAAAGTAAGGATGTTAACCTTGTCAGGGAGAGGAACTAATTCCCATACTTCAAGTCTTTGGAATTCATTTAGTTCCTCTTGCATGGCTTCAATCCAGGATGATTGAGTCATAGCATGTTGCCAGTTTTTAGGTTCAACTTCGGAGAGAAATGCATCAAAGTAGCAATAGAGTGCACTCTCTTGTAATTGATGGCGTGTCGAGACTGGTCGATCGAGACTTCCAATAACATTCCTAATTGGGTGATCTTTTGTCCATTTGGTGCTGTGATTTTCAATCCGCGGTGGTCTGGAGTGAATGATTGTAGGAGCTTCTTCTGAGGTAGACGCGGCTGAAGGATTTTCAGGTATCGGTATACCAAAGAATGGAAGCTCTTGTAGGTGAGCATATTCCAAATCGTGATCAACAGAATCCTCTTCAACATCATTAGGCACAAGTAAGGGTGAAGATTCATGTGTAGTTTGAGAATTACTTGGTAGAGGTGCATCCGGTTCAATGTTAATTGAAGATGCATTTGATGAAGCTTCATTAGCTTGAGCAACAACTTCAGGGATTGGAGCTATCACTACAGGTGCTGGAACTTCATCATTTGGGGGATCAAAGAATTCATCAAACAAAGGTTGGAATAGTTTATCCCACTCGGGCCTTGTAGGTGGTATAAATGATGTAGAAGTAGGATTATTGGGAACTAATCCGGAACTAATAGCACCGGTTCCCATCTCGTGAAGCGCGGGTTCAGAGTTGCGTTGCTCAGAAGCCATCGCTGTCAGCTCATCAAAATCTGCGTCCATAGTTTCTACTATCTTACCAAGACGACGGTTGTAAATTCGGTATGCTTTCTTGGAAGGTGAGTAACCAATGAAAATACCTATATCGGCTTTCGGTTGAAGTTTACCCAAATTCTCACTATTAATGTTTGGATAACAAAGAGCACCAAACACATGAAAGAATGAAACATCGGGTTTACGATCATGTAGGAGCTCGTAAGTTGTTTTCCCATGGCGTTTCCGAATGATAGAACAGTTTTGGGTGTAACATGCAGTAGATACAGCTTCTGCCCATAAGAATAATGGAGCGTTCGCATAAATCAGCATAGTCCTAGAAGCTTCCATAAGCGTACGATTCCGTCTTTCAACGACACCGTTTTGTTGTGGCGTACGTGCAGCGGATGTTTCATGTGAGATACCAACTTCTTCATAGTAATCACGAAGAGTCTGGTTGACGAACTCTGTTCCATTATCAGTACGAATACGGCGGACAGTGGTATTTATACGTACCTGAATGAATTTCAGGAAAGTGATGATAGCCTTTGGTGCTTCATCCTTTGTACGTAGAAATCTAACCCATGTAAACCTGGAGAAATCATCCACAATAACAAGAATGAATTTCTTACCGCTCACACTTTCGGTTCGCATTGGCCCACAAAGATCCATATGCAAAAGATGAAGTTTTTCTTGATTGGTGTCTTCAGCTTTGGGCTTGTATGACTTCTTGGTGCTTTTCCCCCTTGAACACGCGGAACATAAATGGTCCTTGTGAAATTTGAGCTTTGGAAGACCACGAACTAATTCGTTTTTAGCCAAATGATTAATAGCATCAAAGTTGAGATGAGATAATCTGCGATGCCATAACCATGACTTGGTCTTAGATGCTTTGGAGAGAAGACATACTGGAGAGGCGGCCATCATGTCTTGTAGGGAAAAAGTATAAAGATTTGCACCACGAGACCCCTTCAACAAGTCTTTTCCTTCCAAGTTGCGGATGAAACAAGTGTGTTGTCGAAAAGCAACCTCTAGGTTGGAATCACAGAACTGTCCTACTGAAAATAAATTATGACCAAGACCTTCTACATAGTATACCCTTGAAATCGTGACATTTCCAATCTGATATTCACCATACCCCATTATCTTTGCAATATGATCATTACGGAATTTTACCGTTCCAAGAAATTTGCTGACGAAATTTCGGAGCATCGAGCGATCTCTAGTCATATGCTTTGAGCAATCGGGGTCCAAAAAAACAGAGGATGATTTGGACCACCTGAAAATATCACCAGACGAGGATAATGTATAGGTTTCGGAATCTGAATGTTCCTTGTTACTAGCAGGTACAGATTTAATGATCTTAGATTTGCTAACATTAGATTTCTTAGATTTCCTAGCCTTCTTCCTAGTTGGTGGTGTAGATTCAAGTTGGCTTAAATCCTGAGGTATTTCTTCACTGATAGGCACTATAGTGGGGGCTGACCTAATTAAGGGGCGCGGTTTCCATACTTTAGTGCTAGTGTGCCTAATTAAAGGACGCTGAGACCTAACCTCAATGGATGCATTCCTAGTTAAAGGGCACATTTTTCCATCTAATGTAAAGGTCCTCCCAGTGGGACGCCATTGCCATCCAACTTGGGTACGAGTTCTCCCAGTTGGCTTCCATTCAAGATCATTCCTAATGGCATTCATTTCATTCACATGATCAATAAGACACAGATCATGACGTTGGGAAAACATGCATTCATTACAATTCCAACATTTCAAATTAGAATTCACAAATGGTTTAGGCTTTTGCACAGGCGCAGAGCTTTCAGTCTTAGCAACATGATTCTTTTTATTTAGATCTGAAATAACATTCCTAGGGTGAGCTTCTACGTTCTTCTTGATGGTACTACTAGTGGAGGGCTTGATCTTATCTTTCTTGAGTGGCGATCCTTTAGCGTTAGTTGTGACAATCCGTCAATTTATAATTGATATTTTATTCTCAGATAATTATTTGAAAATATTATTTTAATGTTACAATATGAACTCACTTATTTTTGGGAAGAAATTTGGATTTACGTCTTGGAGTAGCATCGACTACGTCTAAACCGGAGGATTCAACGTTACGTGCTTACGTTTACATACACCGTCTTTGGTGACAGTCCGACATTTCAAAAAATAAATTTATCCGTGAATATTATTTAGGAGTTTTAAATTTGTGTTGGTTCATAAACTCACAAATTTACGAGAAGAGATTAGGACTTACGATTTTATTTTAACGTCCTTTACGACTAAACCGGAAACCTTAGGATTACGTATTTACGTTTTCGAACTCCGTTTTTGATGAGACAATTTTTATTGGATTCGTTTTGTGACGTTGATTTATAATTTATAAAAACGTTTTTCGTAAAACGACCCGAGGGCACGCAAATCGAGGAAACTAGAATCGAGGAGTACCCGTAAATAAATGGGGATGAGAAAAAACCATTTTTGCCCCACCCCCACTCAATATGGACGGCCCAAAACAAGGAAGTGGCAAACTTGGTTCCATTTAGCTTACACTTGTAAGCTAAGCTTACAAGTTAAGCAACTTTCCACTTACAACACAAAACCACCAAACCAAAACCACACACTCATTTGCAACTCATGCAAACAACTAAAAACCTCTCTCACCCTCCATTCCTTGCCGTCCCAAAAATATGAAGAAACACCCATTTGATCTTGATTCCACCACAAAATCATGTGTAATTTACACATATGTTGAAGCCACTTTGACACCCTATTGATTGGTGGTACTTATAACATCCAAGGAGGAGTATTCATGGCGTCTTAGGGCTGATTTTCCACAAGGTATACATGAAGAATGGTGGTCTTGAAGATGGTCTTGGCTATGCACAAGTTTCTCCATCCAAATCCATGTCAAACTCATAACCTACAACAACTTGGTGGTATAAAGATTGTCCTCCTCATTTTCTTGTTATTTTGATTATGTAAACATGTATTTTATTTCCTATTGTATATGTATATGATGGTTATATGATGATAAAAATGTTATGTGGGGATTTGGTGTTGATAAACATGATTAAAAAGGTGAAAGACTATAAGAAAGAAGGTTAAAATCTTGGTTAAATTTGATGGCTGTATAAAACAGAAAAGAACCATATGGTAAACTGATAAAATGATGAAGTAGAATGGATTTACAGTAAGCTATGGTTCTTGTACACATGTGAGAGTTGGCCATGCAATGGAATCATTGTAATGAGTGAGATATGATCAAAACAAGTTTAGGGTATAAATCTGAGGTTACTGATTTGGACGATTTTTAGAAAATACTTAAAGGATGATTCAACAGTAGCTATAGAAGAGTTAAATGTAGCACATATCATGTAGTTTATGTGATAAAAAATTGAGCTTCTATCTCCATATAGAACTCAAGATATGGCAGTTTTGGTGAAAGTAAAGATAAAAATCAGATTTTTGAAAAATAAAGTATAATACTATTATATAAGCACTCAAAATTATATTGTATAAAATGTAAAGTTAAAACCCACTAACTCATGAATTTTATTTATATAAATATGGTAAAGGTGAAATAAGTGGACATTTTATAAAAATGATAACTTGTTATGTTTTATAAGTAATAAAAACTATAAACTTGATTTTTACGACTTTTTGGCTATCGCCGTAAAATTAACGTTTTTGTTAAATAAAACTTAGACGGTTGGACCCGTCTAATGTAAACTTTATAAAACTCATATACTGATATATAGACATGTATAACAAGTAAAAACCGATAAAACCCGAACTATAGGACATACGGACATTAACGAGATAAATTAACGTTATTGGACTAATAATTGGACTAAATAAGATAAACACTTATAAAAAGAACTTATTGGGCTTAACCCATTTGGGCCCAACTTGTAAAGTTTAAATACTGATAATATAAGTGTAAAATGGATTAAAACAAGTTAAAGAACTTATAATAAGTTTATTGGACTTAAAACGTGTAAATAGGTAAAACTAGTAAGCTAGTATGAAAGTTACCGACATATAACACTAAAATGAGTAAACGAGAATATGTAAACCCACTTGATCATCATATATATATATATAATCATCATATGTATACATACTTGTTATTTTTATAAAGTCATTGGACAAACGTCTAAGACCGAGTATTATTTGTCTAGGTTTCCGTGATTGAAGCACGTACCGTACGTCCGAATTGCCGATAACCCGCCTTCCCATATCAACGTGAGTTCATAGCCTCGCACTCTTTTAAATGTTTTTATAAATGTTTATTAAACCCGCGAGGGAGATAACATGTTAGTTTTATAAAATAGGACACCATTTGTCCCGATTGTTTGTTTATTGATTTTGGACCCGAATGATTGAAGGACCCGATTGTATGACCCGATAAATGATTAATGGACCCGATAGATGAAATAAAATGGATTATTAAAGTTAGGTTATGTCACTAAAAGTCCCATTAGCATGAATTGTGAACTACCGGGAGTTGGTAGACGCTTATGCATTTAATAGTACTATTTGGGGACGATCACCCCAGTTCGCGCCTTGACGGTTGATCCTCGTCGTGCCACATTGATTGGTAAGCGAATTTATGTATGAGAAGATTTCCATAGCGTGAACTTTGTGACGACACGCTACTTTAGATGGGCAAAATTGGTATCGGGTTAGCTACCCGTTGTTGGTTTAGTAAGGTAACAATGTCATGCGGCTTATAATAATCCAAATTAACGAAATACTAATGGACGCTCCGAATTACGATGTATTGCCTGACTAGCAATACAGGGTCATACTATTGATATTATGTTTGTGTTTTGGTTTTCATAACCATATTCATATAACGGTTTTTATTTGATTTTATACAACGTCATAAGACGTATTGTATGATGTTTTTACGACATTGGCTCGTATAATAATTTTTAAGGCAAATGCCTATATTATGATTTTCGATAAGGATTTATATAAAATGACTTTGGCTATTTTATGGCCTATTACAAAGATTTGTATAAAATGATTTTGGCTATCTTACGGCCTATTACAATGATTTGTACGAATTGATTTTTGGTACTAATTTTATACCAAAGTTATATTGATGGAATTTATTAAACTCTATGAATTCACTCGGCGTTATCGCTGACCTTTTCTTTTAACATGTTTTGTCTCAGGTACTTGAAGGTAATTCTCGGGAAGACAACAAGAATTCATGGCCCGCACCTAAACAATATTTTCCATTCAAATACATTGTAAAACTTTGTATGAAATAATATGACTTGGGACCGATGTAACTTTAATGTTTATGAATGGAAATGATTTATTATTAAACGACGCGATTTTTATGCGTTGTCTATGATGTGAGTAATGTGCTATCCCGTAACACCAACGAGTCTTCCGCTGTATTGAGGTGTACAAATTTGGGGGTGTTACAGTTTGGTATCAGAGCTCTCGTTATAGAGAACGAAAGATTTTTAAAACTAAGGTTTTGTATAAAACATTTCAAAATCTTTGAACTAAAAACATTTTTCTAAAAATGTCTAAAAATCTTTTGACTATAACGGTGCCGAAGAATTCTCGAGTTACCGACAAGGCCAGACTGAGAAGTGTTATTTTAATATATATATATAACTTGGATTATATATATATATATGATGTAATTTTATTACATAATTGTTTGATGATTATTTTGATATTTATACGAGGTATTTATACGACGTCGATTGTCACAAGAAACCCTAAATCCCCTAGTAAATTAATCGAAGCTATTCTCGTAGGGATTCTAGCTATCCTAGATCTAAACCAAGTTGTGGATATTTATAATCCCAACAAATGGTTGATATTCGTAGAAATGTAGATATTAGTTGATTGTGATATTGAAAAAGAATTGGCGAGATTAAATCTGATATCGATGTCATGACGATCTTTTCTTATAGAGTGGAGTTTGACAAAACGTTACCACCTAGAAAGATGTCATCTGATTCGTTGTCACCCAATTATTAAATTTGAAATCGAAAGGGTGAATGTTGCACTTGAGGCTGTTATTGGAACCATTACCCAAAAGCCTCATGCCACTAATACCTTTCCGAGAAGTCTAGTTGAATGATCAAGTCATTTCATATTAATGACTCATTTGATAATTGTTGTTGTAAGAGCTAATAGGATTGGAAATTAAGTGTTGTTCATATCGAGCTTTTATTGCCTATTAAGGCCGAAGAATAAGGTTGTAAGTATTGGATAATGAGGTAGGATATCGAATTGAGTATAAAATTGATTGAAACTTGAATAAAGTAAAATTTAACTTGTATTGGAATATGAGATTGTTAAGAGGGAATCGTTAAGTTTTGTGATTGAATTATAAGGTTTTAATTGATTGTAGGTTCGTGTTAAGTGTTGTTCCTAGGCCATTGTCCACTAACGAGGATGCCCAGTGTCCAAGAAATAAATTGAAGAAATCTTCTTCTGAATTGAGACCGATGGATCTTCCGGGACATGTGGAACACCTAATGACTCTTGTAGATTAGTATTCATTGTGGTATCTTTTAAAAATCCCTAACTTAACTGAGATATCAGTTGGTAGGATGAGTTCTGAGAATTGTATGACATAGTGACACGCAATGTGTTACGGTACAATTTGACTTGTTTGTGATTAAAGAAAAGACTACCTTTGATTGCTAAATCCTACATGTATCGATGTTATCTATCTTTTATTGCTTCATTCTAATGTTCACATTAGTGATGCAACCATTGAACAAGTACTCATCTCGATTTGAGTTACGTTGTGGATTATTCTTTTGAGTGCCATCGAGATCATGAACCTCGTGATTAATTGGCTAAGCTCATTTCCTATCATATCGTAGTTAATTCTTGGTGAACAAGCTTTCATCACTCTTTTGCAGATCACACATTGTTTTTATAAAGCTAAAACGGTATCCTTTGAGAAAATTTAATTTTCATTACAATAAGGATTATTTAAAGTGAGATTTATAAGTGATTGATATCAAAATGAAGTTGTTTATGAAAAGCTTTGGAAACTTAATTGTTTTCATAACAAAGAAAATCTTTGTAAATTTATTTTTGATTCTTATTTAAGAATTAAGCATGAAAATATTTTTATTATAAACATGATGATAAAATTTTGACGAACTGAGTATTGCATCGTTAATCTTGAAATTGTATATAGTTGCGCGCCTACATACAATTTGGAATGGACTATGCAAGACTGATTAGTAGTCACTATAAAACTAATGAATAAACACTGAATTTTCTTTGAAGATTGTGAAAGAATAAATTTTATGAGATCTGCAAAAAGTGAAAAATAAGGACATATTGTTAGGGACACCTACATATGTGCCTGTAGCATCTATTCTTCTGAGTTGAATTTACTCATCTGTAGAGATTGTCTTATTTGACAATTGACAATTCTTTCTTGTCCAATTCTCCCGTAGTGAAATTCTTAGGAAAAGTATTTGATTACCGAGTGTTGATACCTGACTGGATATATTGACGTTCTTATCATTTCTTTTGATTTGATTTCATTTGAATGACCTGGGTAACGATCCGAGGAGCTTTCGAATGCGTACTCAAATTATGAAAACATGGGATATATTCATATTCGTTAAATATTTTCGTCTGTATCTGATTTGAAATTCTCTCGCGTAGATTATGCGTTGACCTTACTCTTTTAAGGTTAGTTATGTCTCCTGATATCCTTGAAATTGTGAAGGATTATGAATTATTATTAGTCTTTTGAGAAATTCACATCTTATCGACGGCAATAAAACTGAAAGGTTGATAAGTGCCAGTAGAATGGATTGATTGATTATGACATGACGACATTGTCTTAATTGATGGGAAATCGAGTAGAATTTCCCGAAAAGATAAGATGTTGATTATCAAAAGTGATCTAAATAATTCTTGATGGATGACCATATCCTGCATTTAGACTTGAAATTATACCATGAATGGTTGTGAACTAGTTATAGATATTATAATCTAGAAAGAACCTAATATGAATTTATTAAAAGATGTTTCCGTTATCTGAAACTTTAGGAAGTATTTGTTGGTGAATTACCTAGATTTTTGCCATTAAGGCAAGTTGAAATTAGTATTGATTATATTCCTGGTGCTGCACTTGTGGCTTGTGCACTTTACGTCAGCACCATCTGAATTTAAGGAATTACCGTACAACTGAGAGAGTTGTCGGAGAAAGATTTTATTATACCAAGCCTGTCATCTTGAAGAGCTATGGTGTTATCATTCCTTATATTTATAGATTACTGTGAACTGAGTAAATTGACAATCGAAAACGATATCCATAACTCGAGATGGAAGATTTGTTCGATCATTTACAAGGTTCTAGCAAATTTGATCCACGGCATGGTTATTTTCAACTTCGCGTCCGCGAAGGAGATTATCTATTCCAATCACTACATCCAGTACTTGTAATAAACATTATGAGTTTCACGTGATGTCGTTTGGATTGACAATGCACATGTAGTATTCATAAATTTGGTGAATCACGTGTGTAGGCTGTAATTTGATAAATTCATGCTTGTGATCATTTAAGACCATTTGTTTGTTTGTAAGTATAAGAAGAAGTTCGTAATTATTTATAGATTGCCTTGAAATGGCTGAACAATTAAACTTGTACCTTGAATAATTAACATGTGATTTAAGACTTAATACTTTACATGATTTGACTATGTGATTAAAAGGATAATGGAATATAAATTGACTCTTCCAAAATTAAGAGCCCTTTTAAGACTTTGGATTTTACCAAAAAGAAATAGAAATATGTTTTGACAAATGTTTTAACAAAGGATTTTTAAAGGGATTATTCCCTTATACACAAACCATTTAACTAAACTTCTGTTTAGGGGTAAATGTTTGTGTATACCTCAAGATAACCTAAAAGGGATTGAGGAAACCATTTGAACCATGATTTGAAATTTGAAACGACAATTTTTGCTTTTCAAATAAGAAAATTTTGACTAAAGTATAAACCAAAGATTTTTCGAACAATTACGAATCTTATTAAATATTTTGGATAAATCAACGAAAATCTTGTTAATTAAATTCAAATTTATTTTGAACATTTTATATAATTGGTCGAACTAAGAAATTTAAAATCTTTATGTTTACATTTCATAAAAATTGAAAATTTATTAGTTAATTAATTATAATAATTATCGACGCTTTAGACGACAGATTGAGTAAAACAGATAAAAATGATAGATGAGACGAAACTAAAACATAGAAGATATGAAGAAAGAAGTTTTGAATAAATACGGTTGTGACATTTATTTCTTGAGGAAAGTGAACGTAATTTCTGACGCATAATATAGAAAGAATATCTGAGTGAATTGTGAACATGATAATTATATCATCATGAGAAGTGAATATAGATACCGACGCATTATGTAGAAAAGATAAAGAACCAGTTAGGACATGTTCCTTAATAATGAAGGTGCAAAAATAAATTACAAAACGATATAAAAATAAACGATGTTTGTAAGAAGGATAATATAGATACTAAAAGAGGTTCGCGGCTAATGTGAACCATTAAAAATTGAGAAGCCAATAGCGTTAAATGTTTTAAAGGGCCGTTTATGGTTGCCTAAATATGGAAAATTGTGAGATATAGTTATGTTGGAATTTGTAAGTATAAGTATTATATGTATGTCATTTATGACTAAAAGTATCTTTGTCTAAAGAAGTTGTACTGATGACGAATTATGAAGGCAGACATCGCCTCATACATTAGTAAACGTTTAGCTATTGCAAAGGTCATCATCTGAATTTGATTCGATTTGAGTCATCGTCGACAGACTGACCAAATCTGCTAATATCATTCCCGTTAATGATAAATGCAAAAGAGTTATGTAAAACATAGTGTGCCTGTATCGAACATCTTTATCAAGATCCTCGCTTCGCATCGAATTTCTAGAGATTTTCTCAGAAGTCATTGAGAACGAACCTTGATGAGAGTACTATGTACCACCCCAATCGAAGGGACGAGGTAAAGTAATGATACAAAATACTATAAGCGCTATTCTATGTTTGAATGATTAACCTTTGGATATAGACCGTATAATCGTTTTCCTTTGGAGAGATTATCATTAATAATTATCGTACTAGGATCGAGATCGAATCTTGTTAAGATCTGAATCTTAGAGCATCTGTAAGCAGGAATTGAGATAAAGACACCCGACATACACCCATTGTGAGTTGGATATGTCTCTTAGGTTTAAGGTTTCCTATGATGGCGAACCTATCCTTGCAAAATACCCGACCCGCGAGATCTGAAATGATTGTCGAAATTAGGATCTGATTATTGACAGCCGGTAGTGGGCAAGAGGTTATGTGAATATGAAATATAGATCTTGAAGTGCCAAATGGGTAGCGAAGTTATGCCACAATTTTTAACCTTGGAAAAATGAATTCATGATCTGACAAATCATGGGATATAAGTCCCCGTTGTATGGGACAATTGAGATGATGTAAAAGTTGGGATTGAAAGGCATATAAGATGGATCTACCCTAGGACTTCAAGGACTGCGTGAATTTTGTTTCGTAAATCGAACTTGATGGAATATCTATCAAGCGAGAATCTGATTATTCTTAGTAGAGCTTAGATCGGCGAAAAGTTGCATTCATCAGAAACCCGTGAACATCATGGATAGAGAAAGTAAGTCAACATTTAGCCTGATCTTATTCCCGTAGTTATGTTTGATGAAACTCGCGTATTATAATGGATTACACTTGTGAGAAAAGACCAAATGTGGAGGAAATACCCACATGGCTTTAACTCTATAAGAAGCGAGTAGTAAGGTAAGATGATCTTTGAGGACAAAGATCCTGTTTAGGGGTAAATGCTGTGACAATCCGTCGATTTATAATTGATATTTTATTCTCAGATAATTATTTGAAAATATTATTTTAATATTACAATATGAACTCACTTATTTTTGGGAAGAAATTTGGATTTACGTCTTGGAGTAGCATCGACTACGTCTAAACCGGAGGATTCAACGTTACGTGCTTACGTTTACATACACCGTCTTTGGTGACAGTCCGACATTTCAAAAAATAAATTTATCCGTGAATATTATTTTGGAGTTTTAAATTTGTGTTGGTTCATAAACTCACAAATTTACGAGAAGAGATTAGGACTTACGATTTTATTTTAACGTCCTTTACGACTAAACCGGAAACCTTAGGATTACGTATTTACGTTTTCGAACTCCGTTTTTGATGAGACAATTTTTATTGGATTCGTTTTGTGACGTTGATTTATAATTTATAAAAACGTTTTTCGTAAAACGACCCGAGGGCACGCAAATCGAGGAAACTAGAATCGAGGAGTACCCGTAAATAAATGGGGATGAGACAAAACCATTTTTGCCCCACCCCCACTCAATATGGACGGCCCAAAACAAGGAAGTGGCAAACTTGGTTCCATTTAGCTTACACTTGTAAGCTAAGCTTACAAGTTAAGCAACTTTCCACTTACAACACAAAACCACCAAACCAAAACCACACACTCATTTGCAACTCATGCAAACAACTAAAAACCTCTCTCACCCTCCATTCCTTGCCGTCCCAAAAATATGAAGAAACACCCATTTGATCTTGATTCCACCACAAAATCATGTGTTATTTACACATATGTTGAAGCCACTTTGACACCCTATTGATTGGTGGTACTTATAACATCCAAGGAGGAGTATTCATGGTGTCTTAGGGCTGATTTTCCACAAGGTATACATGAAGAATGGTGGTCTTGAAGATGGTCTTGGCTATGCACAAGTTTCTCCATCCAAATCCATGTCAAACTCATAACCTACAACAACTTGGTGGTATAAAGATTGTCCTCCTCATCTTCTTGTTATTTTGATTATGTAAACATGTATTTTATTTCCTATTGTATATGTATATGATGGTTATATGATGATAAAAATGTTATGTGGGGATTTGGTGTTGATAAACATGATTAAAAAGGTGAAAGACTATAAGAAAGAAGGTTAAAATCTTGGTTAAATTTGATGGCTGTATAAAACAGAAAAGAACCATATGGTAAACTGATAAAATGATGAAGTAGAATCGATTTACAGTAAGCTATGGTTCTTGTACACATGTGAGAGTTGGCCATGCAATGGAATCATTGTAATGAGTGAGATATGATCAAAACAAGTTTAGGGTATAAATCTGAGGTTACTGATTTGGACGATTTTTAGAAAATACTTAAAGATGATTCAACAGTAGCTATAGAAGAGTTAAATGTAGCACATATCATGTAGTTTATGTGATAAAAATTTGAGCTTCTATCTCCATATAGAACTCAAGATATGGCAGTTTTGGTGAAAGTAAAGATAAAAATCAGATTTTTGAAAAATAAAGTATAATACTATTATATAAGCACTCAAAATTATATTGTATAAAATGTAAAGTTAAAACCCACTAACTCATGAATTTTATTTATATAAATATGGTAAAGGTGAAATAAGTGGACATTTTATAAAAATGATAACTTGTTATGTTTTATAAGTAATAAAAACTATAAACTTGATTTTTACGACTTTTTCGGCTATCGCCGTAAAATTAACGTTTTTGTTAAATAAAACTTAGACGGTTGGACCCGTCTAATGTAAACTTTATAAAACTCATATACTGATATATAGACATGTATAACAAGTAAAAACCGATAAAACCCGAACTATAGGACATACGGACATTAACGAGATAAATTAACGTTATTGGACTAATAATTGGACTAAATAAGATAAACACTTATAAAAAGAACTTATTGGGCTTAACCCATTTGGGCCCAACTTGTAAAGTTTAAATACTGATAATATAAGTGTAAAATGGATTAAAACAAGTTAAAGAACTTATAATAAGTTTATTGGACTTAAAACGTGTAAATAGGTAAAACTAGTAAGCTAGTATGAAAGTTACCGACATATAACACTAAAATGAGTAAACGAGAATATGTAAACCCACTTGATCATCATATATATATATATAATCATCATATGTATACATACTTGTTATTTTTATAAAGTCATTGGACAAACGTCTAAGACCGAGTATTATTTGTCTAGGTTTCCGTGATTGAAGCACGTACCGTACGTCCGAATTGCCGATAACCCGCCTTCCCATATCAACGTGAGTTCATAGCCTCACACTCTTTTAAATGTTTTTATAAATGTTTATTAAACCCGCGAGGGAGATAACATGTTAGTTTTATAAAATAGGACACCATTTGTCCCGATTGTTTGTTTATTGATTTTGGACCCGAATGATTGAAGGACCCGATTGTATGACCCGATAAATGATTAATGGACCCGATAGATGAAATAAAATGGATTATTAAAGTTAGGTTATGTCACTAAAAGTCCCATTAGCATGAATTGTGAACTACCGGGAGTTGGTAGACGCTTATGCATTTAATAGTACTATTTGGGGACGATCACCCCAGTTCGCGCCTTGACGGTTGATCCTCGTCGTGCCACATTGATTGGTAAGCGAATTTATGTATGAGAAGATTTCCATAGCGTGAACTTTGTGACGACACGCTACTTTAGATGGGCAAAATTGGTATCGGGTTAGCTACCCGTTGTTGGTTTAGTAAGGTAACAATGTCATGCGGCTTATAATAATCCAAATTAACGAAATACTAATGGACGCTCCGAATTACGATGTATTGCCTGACTAGCAATACAGGGTCATACTATTGATATTATGTTTGTGTTTTGGTTTTCATAACCATATTCATATAACGGTTTTTATTTGATTTTATACAACGTCATAAGACGTATTGTATGATGTTTTTACGACATTGGCTCGTATAATAATTTTTAAGGCAAATGCCTATATTATGATTTTCGATAAGGATTTATATAAAATGACTTTGGCTATTTTATGGCCTATTACAAAGATTTGTATAAAATGATTTTGGCTATCTTACGGCCTATTACAATGATTTGTACGAATTGATTTTTGGTACTAATTTTATACCAAAGTTATATTGATGGAATTTATTAAACTCTATGAATTCACTCGGCGTTATCGCTGACCTTTTCTTTTAACATGTTTTGTCTCAGGTACTTGAAGGTAATTCTCGGGAAGACAACAAGAATTCATGGCCCGCACCTAAACAATATTTTCCATTCAAATACATTGTAAAACTTTGTATGAAATAATATGACTTGGGACCGATGTAACTTTAATGTTTATGAATGGAAATGATTTATTATTAAACGACGCGATTTTTATGCGTTGTCTATGATGTGAGTAATGTGCTATCTCGTAACACCAACGAGTCTTCCGCTGTATTGAGTTGTACAAATTTGGGGGTGTTACATTAGTAGACTCTTTTAATCCTGTAGAAGGCAAAGTGGGAACATTAGCAATAGATTTTTAAAGGTGACTTAGTTGATGGTGCCAATGACGGTTTTGCTCCTGGGGTTTTATTGAATGGAGTTACAGTAATGGGTCGATTAGTGAGTAGTGCAGAACCCGGTTTTCCTATGTATTGCAAATATGCTAAGCAATATTGAACACGCTGAATATATGCATGAGCTGAATAATAGTGACTGCTTGAGGGATCTAACGCATACAAATCATCTAAAATATCCCTAACAAGGTCCACATGCTTAACTGCATTCATCATATAAACATCGTAAGTATCCAGATTTTGCTTATGGCGTGGGTTCTTATAGATCACTACTGAATTGGTTGATGGAGCACTAGAGGACGGTGTAGAGTTAGTAGCTAAGTTATTGACAACTTCTTGTCGGGTGAGAAGAAGTGTCTCCTTTAACTCAGACAAGACCATGTTTTTGTCAATGAGCTGGATATTTAAGTTAGAGATTTCCTCACACTTTTGGTTCAGTTGTTCAACATAAGATTGTTGTTGTGCTGCATTAAAAGCTAAGCGTTCTTCTATTGAACCATAAAGAGCGGATAGTCCCTGTCTTGCCCGGTCCATCTCCCCTAGAATAGGCGAACGTCTAATTTCTAATTCCTGGTTTTTAGACTCTGCAGCCTCTAGTTCCAATTTTAGTGTTTCGTTCAATGATACATCTCTCTTTAATCTCATAATCTCTTCCTCTAATGCCTTAACTATCTCAATCATCTTGTCACTCGTCTCAACACTGTTTTCAGAACCATTTGTTACCAAAAGATCCTCATTTTGAGTTTGCTGTTTTAATTCTAAAGATATACAATGTTGTTCGAGTTGATTAAAACGTTTTGTAAGTAAATTGTACGAATCTTGAAGCTTTAAAAATTCAGCGTTAGACTCGTGACAAGGATGATTATCTACCTCATTTACAGTCTCAGCAATATTTACAGAGAGATCATGCACATCATCACATAAATTCATAGCATCACAGTTATTCATAGCAGATGTAAGCTCATTCGAATAATTAACATTCACAGTAGTAAGCACATCACACGATATTACTTGGGATAAGAATCGGTCATATTCGGATAAAATCTTTTCCTTTTTAATTAATTGTAATTCGTAAGCGGTGTCCATTTCATAAAACACTTTTTGAACTTCTTTAATTTCAAACTCGAGATTTTCCGAAAGAGATGCAAAACTTCCTTTTAGACTTTCGACAAACGGACTGATCTCATTCTTAAACACCTCGTTCATGTGTTCGAAAGCCCATTCTCTGGCGTTTAGACATTTTGAAGTCGTACATTCCCGGATGACCTTGTCAAAACTAGCAAAGTATTGATTAATCCCTTGCAAGTTTATCCATACAGTGCTAACAGGTGGAAGATCCTTTGGAATTTCCTTAGGTCCTTCCATTTTGAAAAGTATAGGAAGTGTACTAGGGTTTTCTTCATTTAACATGTAGGTTGGTGCTGTGATGAGATCTTTATCAATATGGAAGCGAATTCTAAAGTCCGTTTTTGCAAGCTCCTGATTCATTTTAATATAATCACACTGGGGATATTTTGCAAAGTTGTAGGACCGATTCTCATCAACTAGATCCTTATTTGTGTGATCCTCGAAAATAACAATCGGATCTAAGGCCAATCCTAATTGGGTTGCATTATAAAGTCTTGGATTATGGATAAAAGCTTGTCTTGCATCTTGTGGGTTAGGGGGAAGGTCTTTTTGACGCGATAAGTTAAATTCTCTAAACGATGAGTCAAATAAGTGCACTAGTTGAGAGGCAGCGTATTGTCTTAAAAGCAAATAATCTAAACTTCTAATCTTATTAGCCGCATTAATTTCCATTTCATTCTTTTTAGACTCGAGTAGTTCAAAATCTGTTTGAAGTTTGTGAAAATTAGTGACGACTAATTCTTTTTCTTTAAGTTCGTTGGAAAGATTAGCTCTTAAGGTTTCAATTTCTTGCAAATGACCCATTTGTTTGTTTTGAAAATGATCATATTTGGGATTTGTTAGAGCATTAGACGAAGGAACTAATTCCAAAGTTTGAACTTTTTCGTTGCACAAGGCAAGCTCAGCCGACAGATTCTTATTCGTAGCTAGGGTTTCTAAAAGTGCAGTATTCATTTGGCTAAGTAACTTTGCAGGAACCATGACCAAATCTTGTTGAGCAAGAATATGCGTATGCGAAATAACTCCCAGTTGTGATTCACTCAAAGTCTGTGGACTTGCATTGATATTGCTATCATTGATTGTCTCCTCATTTGAAAGACTCACCACCGAAGACTCATTCGGATCAGCACCCTCTTGCCCAACTTGATGTGGTTGAATACTAGTATCAGTGGTATTAGTAAGTACCTCAGATATTTTATCTAACCCAAAGCTAGAGATGGTTGCCATAAGAGCTGCCTGAGCAGATTGAAGATCATCACAGTATGAATCGTAAGCATCTAGATCATCTGCTTGGTATGCTGCATTCTGTGTAGTGAGAACTTCTTGTTCCGCAATCCCTGGATCAGCAAGAAATGCAAGATCCTCTTCATCAAGTTCCTGTCCTTGTGCCTGAGCGTTCACCAAATAAATCTTTTCTGCAAACCATTGACCAACCCTTCTCCTCTTGGGTTTTGTGCAATTCCTAGACATGTGACCTTCTTCCTTACAGTTGTAGCATGTAATCATTCTCAACTTACCTGTGGAATTAGCCCGTGGAGGAGTGTTGACCATTGGAGCAGGATTGACCATGCGTGCATTGGTGGTTGATGTAGTGGGTCTCCCCTGATAAGGTTGAATAGGTTGAACCATTACCCTGCCATTCTCAATGGTAGCTTGTTGTCGAGAATTGGATGAATTCCTCAGCTGATTGTTAGTAGGAGTTGGTCCTCTAAATCCTCGTTTGCTCAATGTCCTTGTGAGATAAGCAGGCATAGTGGCTAACACTTCAATTGGGTCAGTTCCTTGTTTGAATTCAGGAATGGGAACTTCATCATTATCACAATACATTGCTTGGTCTTGTTGAGCGGCATAAGCACTAGAAGGAATACTCATGTGGTCAGAATAGCTTGATGGATATGCTGCATTTTCTTGATAAGAAGAGTATGATGACTGAGCATAAGGTGCAATGCTTGCTGGTGAATATGGGTGAGGTTGTGAGGCATATTGTGATGCTTGTGGTTCTCTCTGAGACGAAGGTGCATTAAACCGATATTGTTGCTGATGTGAGGTGGGTGGTTGAGGTAGAATCGAATATTGGGGGAAGCTTGGAGTCATGTACGGTGATGGATGATAGGCTTGGTGTCCCATGATATAAGGAGTGTTGTTATATGACAAGCTTGGTTGATTTGCCATCAAGGCTAGAGAATCAGGGTACATTCCTCGAGGCGAACGGCGCATGATCACGTGTTTCTCATGCTGCTGTAGAAAAGCATAGAGTTGATCCAAATTGCACTTATGCAAATCCCTGGTTAACTTAACATCGGTAATATACTCACCCCATTCAGCTTGAGTTAAAGTATTCAAAAACTTGGTGTTAACCTGGAATGGAGCAATCACGAGATTGTATACATTCAAATCATTCATGAGAGTAGTGAATCTGAAGTAGTAGTCGTGAAGCGTTTCCCCTGGACTGTACGTGAACCTATCAAACAGATCATACAACTGACATTCTCGTTCCTGTTTAGTAAGAGACGTACCTTGTAGCAAAACCTTTAGACGTTCCCATAAATCCTTTGCAACCGTATATTGACTTACCATTCGATAGATATCATGTGGAAGAGCTTGGAGAATGGTTTGAAGAGCCTTTTCGTCTGCATCGGCAATAAGTTGTTGAGCTGGTGTAAGTTCTTCAAACTCCCGTGGTCGAGTCACATTGTTAACAACGATGGTACCATAATCAAGTGGACCATTTAGAATTGACTTGACCATAAGCCTCCCATATGTCGGTTTTCCCTTAATGTATGACATCATACGGCCTTGCCATGCTTCAAAGACTTCTTTAATGAGCATCGGAGGGCGATTATCCGTTCCCGTAATGACTGAAATATCCGTAAGTGATGTCATTTGAGGCATTAATGAATTCGGATTCATTTTGATCACTTTAAAGAATCAAAGATTATCGGTTGATCGAGCAGTGAAGTAAGGTTGTGAATTGTGTTGTGTTGTTGAAGTAAAGAGTGTGTAAGAAGCCAAGATTAAATCCACTAAAAATCGTCGAAAAAACTCGTAAAATACCCCTTAATCCGGAATAATTAAGTTGATTCGGAATAAATACCTTAATGTGAAAAAGACCTTGGTTCGGAATAATTACCTTGATCCGGAATACTTGGTTGATCCAGAATACTTGATTGATCCGGAATACTTGGTTGATCCGGAATAACGGTTGATCCGGAATAACCAGTTGATTCGGAATGTTGATCCGGAATAAAACGTTGGTTCGGAATGTTCAGTTGATCCGGAATAAACAGTTGGTTCGGAATATTTTGTTGATCCGGAATAAACCACTCGTTCGGAATGACTAGTTGATCCGGAATATTTTGCTTCGTTCGGGATACACTGCTTATCCGGAATAAACCACGCGTTCGGAATGACTAGTTGATCCGGATTATTTGCTTCGTTCGGAATACCCTGCTTATCTGGACTAAAATGGCAAATAACTTCGAGACCAAGTAAACCAACTTTTGAACGATTCTAAACCCGATTTTTGATCAAAAACCACAAAAAGTTTTGTGATTTCTACCAAAATAAGCTAAACCCAACACTTATCTACTAATCCCAACAACAAAAACACCAAAAATTACAAGATTCAAGGTTGATTTTCCTAAAAATCACTAATACATTCAAAAACTAAAAAACAACCCTAATCCTTACCTTAAATCACCCCATGGCTCTTGATACCAATTGTAGAATATAGATAATCTTATGAATCAATAAGGTGGGTTGAAGGTTCTAGAGAGAGAAAGTAGTGAGATAAAGTGAGAGAGAAAATGTGTGTGTTTTATTAATATGAAAGTGAAAAATGACCAACAACCAACCCCTTTCCATGGTGGAAAGGGGTATTTATATCCAAGACACTAATGGGCTTGGGCCGGCCCATGACAAGCCCATGGGCCGGTTTTACTTAACTAAATAAACAAACATTAACTACGAGCTATACAACATTAATAATATTGTGGAGTGACCGATACTTCTAATATACGTTAAAAACGTATTTCTAACAAGAGTGGTGATTTCATCATTCAATTCGCTTATCTTTCTAGCACTACTTAAATGTAAGGTATTTAATTTCTGAGTTGTGCATTTTTCGTGATAGACCGAAGTTGCATGAGCTTGTTCAAGTTCCATAATTTTAGCATGATGGATTTCAAAGCTTTTCTCCCTTTCCTTATACCCCACAAGCTCAGTGGTCAATTTGACATTATGATAGGTGTGAAAACACCCATCCTTTTACCACTTAAAACAATTAAAAACGAGACCATACCGTGTATTTTATGTCGTAAATGTCGAAATTATGCGCGGTTTGTGTTTTTGTTATGTTTTAGGACCAAAAGATGAAAAAGGAAGAAAACACGGGCTTTCACGGGCTTTTATCGAAGAAAAAGACAAAAGACGAAGTCAAAAGATCAAGAGTGCAAAAAGAACGGAAGTCAAAGGCCTATTCTGAAGATTTATCGAAGAAAAAGACTAAAGACGGAAGTTTAACAAAGTCGAAGAACCAAGTTTAATAAATGAAGAAAATTAGAAGACGAGATCATTTTATTTATCGACAAATCCCAAGACAAAGTCGAGAATGACGAGTTTATTGTCAAAGACGAAAAGACGAGAAGACAAAAGAAAGAAAGAAGGAAGCAACCTACCAACTCCACTCCTCCTATAAATAGAAGACCTTCCCCTTATTTGGAAGGTGTTAGCTAATTTATTAGCTCTCGACTTTATTTTCTAGCACTTTTCATAATGTCTTTACATTATTGTTCTTCCTTTCAAGTTTATCATGTAAGTTTTTGTTGAATCTTTATCTTTAATTTTCAAGCTTTTTATATTAATCTCATTCTACCTTTCTTGTTTGTTTAATCTTTATGCTTATTTGATTATTGTTGTGCTTATTTGATTGTTCTTGTGTTTTTATTGTGTTTGATGTTTTATCTTATTGTGCTTATTGCTTATTAGTGTTAGCTTATTTTTAATAAAGTGGTTTTAATAGTTAAAATCTTTAAAAAGTTGATTTTTAATATTTAGCTTATTTGGTGCTTTTAAAGTTTTTAAATTGTGGCTTATTTGCCTTTTTCTTAAAATCTTTTTGGTTAAAGTTTTGGTTAAGTGCTTGTTTGTTTCTAGCTTATTTTCATAGTTTTGCTTATTTTGTTCCTTATCCGGGTTTTCCAAAACCCTCTTTTCCCGGATTAGATCTTTCAAATTATTTCGGATTAGCATTATTAGTCATATTCCGGATAGGTTGTAGGATACACATTCCGGATTAGCCTCCACAACACTGATTATGAATAAGTCATTCAAATAGATTCAGGATAAGACCCCAAAGTCAACATTCAGGATAAGACCCCAAAGTCAGCATTCAGGATAAGACCCAAAAGTCAACATTCAGGATAAGTGTTTTTTTTCCTCCATTTTTTATGTTCCCCTTATTCCAGCATTTGTTCCGTAAGTCATTTAGTTTTATCCGAAAGTCGTTTTAATTTTTATTTTAAAAGTCAGTTATTTTTAGTTATATTTTTTGTCAAATTTTAGTATTAGTATTTTATCAAAAAAGTCTTAGTTTTAATATTTATTAAGTGCCCGCTTCAATATTTGTCTCATTTATTTTTAAAGTAGCTTTATAATCCAATTTCTTTCATTTTTATTTAGTAAGTATTATTTTTAATTTGAAAGTTTATTTTTATTTTCACTTTTATTTTTATTATTAATTGTTTCTTTTTTATTTTTGTTTCAATATTTGTTTTTATAGTTGTTTTTAATATAAGTTCGTTTTAATATTTGTTTCTTTATCGTTTATTATTTGTCTTTAGTCTATTTTTAATTTTCTTCGCAGTTACTTTTTAAGTAGATACATATAATCAATGACATTTTCTTTTTATTCACCAAGAACGACTGAGTCGCACTTTCAACTGTAAATCAATTCGAATCGAGACGAGACGAAAACTATTTTTATACATAAAATACTTTCAAATGGCGCCGCTGCCGGCTCTTTTCGTGAAGATTACCGGTTTTTTGTGAGAGACGCGTTGAACATTGGGATCCGTTCACCTTTGAACGTTATTTTTCTTGTCAAATTTTCAAAATATTTCAAAAATCCATAAAAATTAAAAATTTCAAAAATCCCAAAAACATTTGAAAAATCATAAAAAGCATTTCTTTTTCAAAAAGTTTTGCACCAAAAATATTCCTCTTAATCCTCTATTGTGTTTAATTCTTTTTCTCAACCCTTCTTATTTTTAATTCTTCATGGATTCGTATGTCTATTGCGTAGGGTGTGTGAGACCATTATATAGTTTTCAAACATGTCAATGGTGTACATGTGAGCGGTGCAGAAATGATATCGACAATACACAATTTATATTTTGTCCCTCGTGCAATTCGATTAACTCATCCTTTGCTTCTAATGCACTTACTCCCCCTCTCGCATATATTGTGGAAGCGATTCTCATTGGCATGTTTCGTGTCCGATTCGATACTCGTCTCATGACGAGCAAGAACCGGGTTACAATTATGATAATGGTAATAGCTATCCACAAGACGCACCGGATTTTTCTCAATACCCGTGTTGCAATAGTTGTAGGGGCCCTCACGATACTTCTTATTGTCAACCGATGAGAACCAAATCCGTGCTATAATTTCGGTTTTCATAATTTTGAACCCCCACAATACACCCTCTGTAAAACCCGCATGCTTTTACCATGCATAGTACCCTTAGGATCATACGTACTAGTTAAAAACTTTCCTAATATAGCATGATTACGATTACGTGTTAGGAGTTTACGTATTACGTACGTGTTAGAACACGATAAGTATTTTATTTGCACGATCACGTAATAGTTATTTAGCAATAATTAATCACGAACTTACGATCACGAAATCACGAGCGTAATTAAAACACGAACTATGATTAATTACGTATATATATTTAATACGAGCGTAATTAAATATATAGGAGTACGGTATTTACGTAACGAGAACATTTAAAACACGAACATAATTAAACATAAACGAGTACTAAATAACAAGACACGAAACGAGGTACAGGAACCCCACGGGGGAGTCCCTACCCGCGGCCAAACAAGGGTAATGGGCCAAGCCCATTACCTATTTTTACTAAAAGAAGGGTTAAGTAATTTTTACTACTCAAATCACTTTACAGAAGAATTTTAAGAAAAACCTAAAACCCTTCCTCCTCCTCCTTCTTTGTGCCGCCACCTACAATCACTAACAAGGTGATTCCATTGATCCTTGATCTTGTTAATTTATTGTTTGTTCGTGTTTGTTCTTCACCCTCTTGATCCACGAATACGGTAAAACCTTTTTAAACCTTTTCTTTTAATTAATCTTTTATTTAATTATGAACACGTGATGTTTTTTATAAAAACACATTAATTAAACATAGATCTAACATGTTTTGATCATTAATTAAATCAGAGGGTCGATTACGGGGTGTTTGTTTTTGGGCCGCAAGGTACAACCGACCCCAAGGGGGTTCGGTTTGTTTTAGCCGACCACCACCAAGACCTTTTTGGTCTTGGTTGGTGCGTGTGGGTCCCACGGCAACAAGGGGTACCCCGATTTGGGTCGGGGTACGGTGTCGATTCATGTCCGGGTTATGTTTTTAGGCTTAGATCCGGATCATGGTTATGTTAGTTTTTTATATGTTATGAACTTATGTTAAAATTAAATTAATAATGATGTAATTAATTTAATAACATGACTTAGGTTAACTAATTATTAATAATCATGAAATTATTTTAACCTAAGTATTTATATTATTAAGACTTATAATTAATTAATTATTTTAAAAACCATGGATATAATTAATTAATTAAACATGACTTAGGTTATATTATTAATATTTAAATATACATATTTTAACCAAAGTATTTAATATATTTAATTAAAAACATGTCATACTTTAATTAAATATAATAACCTATAGTTTAATTAAATTACATGAAATAATTATTAAAATATACAATATATCATATGACTTATAAAATAATCATGAAAATACTTAGGCTTATTTACTTAGCTTATTTAACCAGCTTATTTCTAATTATGGAAACTTTCTATTTTTAGAAACTTAATTAAATAAGGCAGCTAATTTATTTATTGAAACCAGCTATTTTTAGGAACTTATTTATTTAAGGCAGCTAATCTATTTATGGAAACTTATTTAATTAAGGCAGCTTATCTATTTATGGAAACTTTCTATTTTTAGAAACTTATCTATTTTAAGCAGTAAATCTTTTTTGGAAACTTTCTATTTTTGGAAACTTTCTATTTTTGGAAACTTTCTATTTTTTGAAACTTTCTATTTTTGGAAACTTTCTATTTTTGGAAACTTTCTATTTTTGGAAACTTTCTATTTTTGGGAACTTTCTATTTTTGGAAACTTTCTATTTTTGGAAACTTTCTATTTTTGGAAACTTTCTATTTAAGGAAACCTGCTATTTTTGGAAAGTTACTTATTATTACACAGTAAGTACAATAACACATGAAATATCAGAAATACTTAATCAGAATGAACGGAATATAAGATTTAACACAGTTTAAGGCTTTAAACAGTGTAAAATAGTAAGAATACATAAAATAAGCTAAGACATGATATAAAACCAACTATGTATGTAGTAAGCAGATACTTATTTCATGTACGTATTTATGTAGCACTAGTGTTTCGGAAGTAGGATTCTCGCAGTTCATCGTTCTCGTTCACTGGACATAAGGTACGGACTCCCGTCCTTTCAGTATGGACATTCTTTCCTTATTAGGATTTCCCCGTATGTAGCCAACTGTTTTCCCGTAGTATAAGTATGAGTTTGATTGCTTATGTTTAAATATGATTACCTATAGCCATATACATGCATGACCAGTTTCACCTAGTTATGGAGGTACCATAACCATAACATTAGAGGCACTGATGTTATGACTTCACCACGGCGGAGTGATTGCTCGTGGCGTCCCTTCAGCTTTTGGCCATTTATTTATATTTATCATGTGGGGCGTATGGGTGCATCCTAGTTACACGTTTTTATTCAGGATTTCATGGTGAATGTGGTGTGTGCCTTGCATCCTTCACAAGGAGTTGATCTCTCCTACCCATAACCAGTATATTAAATTAGAGGCAGCCCCTCTAATTTGCATGATGAGGTCACCCCTCCAATTATTCATGCACGGTGGATATTCATGACCTATATTGGCTAAATGGTAAAATATGACAAACAGTTTTTATAAGATAAACATAAGACTTTCAAACTATAAAACCAGATTTATTTAAGACTTAACCAGGTTACTCGGGACTTAGTTTCTTCCGCTGTTAATATGTTATATGCTTATTCTATTCATGCTTTATTGTACATCTGTGCACTGAGCGTATTGCTCAGCCGTTTTCCTTTTCTATGTTCCCAAAACGGCAGGTACTCAGGGACGCTCGTAGACACTAAGAGTACGTGCATATGGACTGGAAGCTGTCTAGCCTTTTTTACATTATGCATTTCTTTTCTTTATGATACTTATGCTTTGGACATTATTTCGTCCTTTTCCTTTACTATACTATGTTTATGTGTGATGAGCTTTACTTTTGGACTACCGATGTTTTGATTCCGGTAATTTCCTTTATATGGTTAAGTAATGTTTAGACATTTTACCTTGTATGCTTTGATGACACGCCATAATTACTGTGATATTTCCATTTCCAAAATGGGGTGTTACAATTATGGTATCAGAGCCAAGGCTTCGACCTGTAGGCTCTCAAATATGACTTGTGATTAGCGGGTAGTCACTACGGTCTTCCTAGAACTGACAGTTGTTTTCATGCATTCATCATTTTTAAGCATACATATATATGTCATTGTTACAGGGTTTTTGACTAAGTAATGGTTGGTACAGGACTGGCCCTATTTAGTCGCATGTGTTTTATCGAAACTTTTAGATTTGGGACCGACCCATAGGCGTCTCCTCTCGATATGTCTTTTGTTTTGAGTGAACTGACCAGAGGCGTTCACTCTCGAGCATACAAAGTTTTCATAAAATTGCATCATGCATTCATACACAAAATTTTCTTGCATAAAATTTTTCTCGTGAAAATTTTAGTATAAATTTTTTTCATGTATGTATTATATTTTATGTTTTGATCTGTTTAATCATATGTTTTATGTTATACTGTCAGATGGTTCTCACACGCGAACAGGAGCAGCTCAATGCTGCAATTCAGGCTGCCATGCAAGCCTTGCTTCCTCAACTGAGGAATGACATCCGGGCTGAAGTTCAAGCTACCAACAATCAGCAGAGCACAATCAGCCACCTCCTCCTCCTCCTCCAGTGACATTAGCAGTATGGCTGGAGAGATTCAACAAGCTCCGCCCTCGAGCTTTTGAGAAGATAGATAGCCCCAGCGATGCTGAAAGCTGGTTGGCTCACATCAAGAAGATTTTCAACGCTATGGGTTGTGACCCCGCATACAAGGCGAGGTTGGCATGTTATCGGTTCGAAGGCGATGTACTCAACTGGTGGTTAGCTTTGATGCAATCTGAAGGTGGTGATGAGTGGGTTGCTGGTTTGACTTGGGCTCAGTTCAAGGAAAGGGTGATGGAGCAGTTCTTTCCCAAGGCGGAGCAGGACAAGCTCAAGAGAGAGTACCATGGGATCCGTCAGAGAGCTGGGGAGAACAGCAATGAATTTATGCAGCGCTTTCTTCGTTTGGCTGGTTTCCTTGGTGCGGCAGCAGGTACTCCAGAAGAGCAGGCACATCACTTCAGATGGGCTCTTCGCACATCGGTCGCAAACAATCTGGTGTGTGCTACGTTCAATACTGTAGCACAAGTGGCCGATGCAGCACGGAAACTGGAGATGCTGCAGGAGAGGGATGAGTTCGGGGAAGCTGAAAGACCCGACAAGAGGTAAAACATTCGTATTCAAGCGGTGACCAATCCGTATACTTTCCATATGTCAATTATTCATCTCTTTAAATGTATCTTCCAGGCAGAAAACTGGGGACCGGTCTCAGCCGGCTACTCAGCAGCAGCCTCATCAGCCCAAGGGAAACGGTCAGACTAATGACCGATCTGCTATGGATAGGCGTGGCGGTAATGACAATTACCGTAACAACGTCGGGAAATCCAGCAACAGCAGGTCCTAATACTTACGAAATTCCTTAAGTTTTATGTTATGACTCATATTCTGACACTTTAAGCAAACTTCTACCAGGAACCATGGAAACGGTAGGGACCAGAACCAGAGAGGTTCGCAGCCTAGCCGTCCAGCTATCACTGGTATTCAATCTTACGATTATCCGCTTTGTTCTTTGTACCCAACTATTATGTCTCATGTAAAATGTTTTATCAGGTCCTCAGCCAGCCAGAGCACCTGTTGGAGGATACACTCATCCTCTTTGCTCTACTTGCCACCGTAGGCACCCAGGACCATGTCGCCGTAATACTGATGCGTGCTTCAAGTGTGGTCTTCCTGGCCATATTATGAAGGATTTCCGTAAGGGCGAGATGGAGGGTACATCGGGACATGTTGATACCAAGCCGCCTCCTACTGCCGGGCGTGTCTACACGACATCTCGAGACCAGGCCAACAAGTCTACAGGTACCATCACTGGAATCTTGTATATGTATGGTCGCGCTGCATGTGTTCTTTTCGATACGGGTGCTACTCACTCGGTTATTTCTACTGCTTATGCTAAGAACATTAGGATGCCTCCCTTGCCACTAGAAAATAGGCTTACTATTTCCACGCCTCTAAGGGACTCTGTATTAATCACCCATGTATACAAGAGTCTTCCCCTAGAATTTGATGATAAGGTTCGACCTGTCGACGCACTTCCGCTGGACATGACTGACTTCGACATGATTTTGGGCATGGATTGGCTATCCGAGTATCATGCTACCATAGACTGCCATTCATATCGAGTTATCTTCGGTGATGTCAATGCACCAGAGTACATTCATAACGGGTTCATACCCGGACGGTCTGTACAAGTCATATCCACCCTGCAAGCGCGTGCACTACTGTCACATGGCTGCGAGGGTTATCTAGCTACGATTCACGACATGGATGCTGAATCTCCATCGATTCAGGATCAACCAATAGTGTCGGAATTCCAAGATGTGTTTCCAGCAGAACTTCCGGGCATACCACCTGCACGAGAAGTGGAATTCAGTATCGAACTGGTTCCAGGAGCTGAACCAATCTCCAAGGCTCCTTATCGCATGGCTCCCATAGAGCTGAAGGAGCTGAAGGATCAACTGTAAGAACTTCTTGAACGAGGTTTCATTCGACCGAGCGCATCTCCATGGGGCGCACCGGTCTTGTTTGTTAAGAAGAAGGACGGAAGTATGCGTCTTTGCATAGACTATCGCGAGCTCAACAAGATTACCATTCGGAATAGGTATCCACTGCCACGCATTGACGATCTGTTTGACCAGCTCCAAGGGGCCAAACACTTCTCCAAGATCGATCTTAGGTCAGGCTATCATCAACTACGGGTCAAGGAGCAGGATATTGCTAAGACTGCCTTTCGTACCCGTTATGGCCACTACGAGTTTGTAGTTATGCCATTTGGCCTGACAAATGCTCCAGCAGTGTTCATGGATCTGATGAACAGAATCTTCCATGAATTTCTGGACAAGTTCGTCATTGTTTTCATCGATGACATCCTGATTTTCTCTAAGTCCAAGGAGGAACACGAAGACCATCTTCGTACAGTACTACAGATTCTTCGTCAGAAGCAGTTGTATGCTAAATTCTCCAAGTGTGAGTTTTGGTTAGACAAGGTGGCATTCTTAGGTCACATTGTATCAGCAGAAGGAATCACTATGGATCCAGCGAAGGTTGAGGCCATTACTAAGTGGCCGAGGCCGACATCAACGACGGAAGTCCGCAGCTTCTTAGGCTTAGCTGGCTATTACCGTAGGTTCGTGGAGAACTTTTCCCGCCTGGCACTACCATTGACCAAACTGATGCAGAAAGGGGAGAAATTCGTCTGGACTGAAGATCGAGAGAAGAGCTTTGAAGACCTGAAGCAGAAGTTAGTATCTGCACCTATTCTTACTCTACCATCTGGTACGGATGGATTTCAAATCTACAGCGATGCATCGGGGAAGGGACTTGGCTGTGTTCTCATGCAACATGGGAAAGTGATTGCGTACGCTTCACGGCAGCTTAAGCCTTATGAAGAGAATTACCCCACGCACGATCTGGAACTCGCTGTAGTCGTGTTTGCATTGAAGATATGGAGACACTACTTATACGGAGAATCATGTGACATATTTTCACGGACCACAAGAGCTTGAAGTATATCTTCACTCAGCGTGAATTGAACATGAGGCAGAGGAGATGGTTAGAGCTGTTGAAGGATTATGACATTAATCTACAGTATCATCCCGGAAAGGCAAATGTAGTAGCAGATGCCCTTAGCAGGAAGTCCGGAATGATCAACAGCATTAGAATCGAAGAGGAAATCATAAGAGACTTGGAGCGACTAGACATCGAGATCATGGTACGTGGACAGCACGGTTACTGGGCTAATCTTAGAGTAGAACCCGAGTTGCTATCTAAGATCAAGGAAGCTCAGAAGGATGACGGAGAAATATGGGCGATAGTACAGAATTTGGAGAAGCAGACAGAATTCAGAGTAGATGCAGATGGTATCGTATGGCAGGGCACTAGACTTTGTGTTCCTGACGACCAAGAACTCCGGGAAGCTTTGCTAGCAGAAGCTCATAGCTCCCCATTCTCGATACATCCTGGTTCAACCAAAATGTACCATGACATCAAGCAGTACTTTTGGTGGAGTGGTATGAAGCAGGATGTGGCCACTTACGTCTCCAAATGTCTTACCTGCCAGCAGGTTAAGATCGAGCATCAGTGATCTGGCGGTCTCCTTCAACCGTTAGATATTCCAGAGTGGAAGTGGGACAAAATCACCATGGATTTTGTTACTGATCTTCAGCCTACCAAAAGGAAGCACGATGCAATTTGGGTTATCGTTGATCGACTTACCAAATCAGCTCATTTCATACCGATCCGCAAGGAGGATCCGGTAAGTAAACTCGTAGATACGTATAGACGAGAGATCATGAGACTCCACGGTGCACCATCCAGCATCGTCTCAGACAGAGATCCTCGATTCACTTCGCGCTTCTGGAAAAGTCTGCAGAAAGCTTGGGGTACACAACTTAAGCTTAGCACGGCTTTTCATCCTCAAACGGACGGACAGTCGGAGCGAACCATTCAGACATTGGAGGATATGTTGACGTCATGTGCGCTGGAATGGACGGGTGATTGGGACGAATACATCTGTTTGGTGGAGTTTGCATACAACAACAGCTGGCACGCAAGCATCAAGTGTGCTCCATTTGAGATGTTGTATGGCAGAAAGTGTCGCGCCCCAATCTGCTGGGATCAGGTTGGCGAGCGAACACTCGAAGGACCAGAAATCATAGAGATGACAAACGAGAAGATCGCAGTAGCTAGGCAGAAGATTCAGGAGGCACGGTCTCGTCAAAAGAGTTACGCCGACAAGCATCGTAGGGATTTACACTTTAACGTAGGAGATCACGTCTTCCTTAAGGTTTCGCCGGCACGTGGTGTTAGACGCTTCGGGATTAAAGGGAAGCTCATTCCTCGTTTCATCGGACCGTTTGATATCATTGAACGAGTCGGTGAAGTATCTTACCGATTGGCGTTACCTCCGCAGCTTTCGCATGTGCACAATGTGTTTCATGTGTCCTTACTCAGAGGGTACCAATATCATCCCCTTCACATGGTTCAGTATCCACTGGAACAGATACGTGAAGATCTCACTTTCATAGAAGAACCCGAACGAGTTCTTGACAGGCAAGAACGAGTCATGAGAAAGAAGACGATTCCATTCGTCAAAATTCTATGGAGGGACCATACCGAGCGGGAAGCCACTTGGGAAACGGAGGAGTCTATCCGGGCTTCTTACCCTCATTTCATATTTTGAATTCGGGTATGTTCTTCTTTTCCAGTTTACTTTATCTATAATTCGGGGACGAATTATTCTTTTTAGGGGGGAAGAGTTGTAAAACCCGCATGCTTTTACCATGCATAGTACCCTTAGGATCGTACGTACTAGTTAAAAACTTTCCTAATATAGCATGATTACGATTACGTGTTAGGAGTTTACGTATTACGTACGTGTTAGAACACGATAAGTATTTTATTTGCACGATCACGTAATAGTTATTTAGCAATAATTAATCACGAACTTACGATAACGAAATCACGAGCGTAATTAAAACACGAACTATGATTAATTACGTATATATATTTAATACGAGCGTAATTAAATATATAGGAGTACGGTATTTACGTAACGAGAACATTTAAAACACGAACATAATTAAACATAAACGAGTACTAAATAACAAGACACGAAACGAGGTACGGGAACCCCACGGGGGAGTCCCTACCCGCGGCCAAACAAGGGTAATGGGCCAAGCCCGTTACCTATTTTTACTAAAAGAAGGGTTAAGTAATTTTTACTACTCAAATCACTTTACAGAAGAATTTTAAGAAAAACCTAAAACCCTTCCTCCTCCTCCTTCTTTGTGCCGCCACCTACAATCACCAACAAGGTGATTCCATTGATCCTTGATCTTGTTAATTTATTGTTTGTTCGTGTTTGTTCTTCACCCTCTTGATCCACGAATACGGTAAAACCTTTTTAAACCTTTTCTTTTAATTAATCTTTTATTTAATTATGAACACGTGATTTTTTTATAAAAACACATTAATTAAACATAGATCTAACATGTTTTGATCATTAATTAAATCAGAGGGTCGATTAAGGGGTGTTTGTTTTGGGCTGCAAGGTACAACCGACCCCAAGGGGGTTCAGTTTGTTTTAGCCGACCACCACCAAGACCTTTTTGGTCTTGGTTGGTGCGTGTGGGTCACACGGCAACAAGGGGTACCCCGATTTGGGTCGGGGTACGGTGTCGATTCATGTCTGGGTTATGTTTTTAGGCTTAGATCCGGATCATGGTTATGTTAGTTTTTTATATGTTACGAACTTATGTTAAAATTAAATTAATAATGATGTAATTAATTTAATAACATGACTTAGGTTAACTAATTATTAATAATCATGAAATTATTTTAACCTAAGTATTTATATTATTAAGACTTATAATTAATTAATTATTTTAAAAACCATGGATATAACTAATTAATTAAACATGACTTAGGTTATATTATTAATATTTAATAATACATATTTTAACCTAAGTATTTAATATATTTAATTAAAAACATGTCATACTTTAATTAAATATTATAACCTATAGTTTAATTAAATTACATGAAATAATTATTAAACTATACAATATATCATATGACTTATAAAATAATCATGAAAATACTTAGGCTTATTTACTTAGCTTATTTCTAATTATGGAAACTTTCTATTTTTAGAAACTTAATTAAATAAGGCAACTAATTTATTTATGGAAACCAGCTATTTTTAGGAACTTATTTATTTAAGGCAGCTAATCTATTTATGGAAACTTATTTAATTAAGGCAGCTTATCTATTTATGAAAACTTTCTATTTTTAGAAACTTATCTATTTTAAGCAGTAAATCTATTTTGGAAACTTTCTATTTTTGGAAACTTTCTATTTTTGGAAACTTTCTATTTTTGGAAATTTCTATTTTTGGAAACTTTCTATTTTTGGGAACTTTCTATTTTTGGAAACTTTCTATTTTTGGAAACTTTCTATTTAAGGAAACCTGCTATTTTTGGAAAGTTACTTATTATTACACAGTAAGTATAATAACACATGAAATATCAGAAATACTTAATCAGAATGAACGGAATATAAGATTTAACACAGTTTAAGGCTTTAAACAGTGTAAAATAGTAAGAATACATAAAATAAGCTAAGACATGATATAAAACCAGCTATGTATGTAGTAAGCAGATACTTATTTCATGTACGTATTTATGTAGCACTAGTGTTTCGGAAGTAGGATTCTCGCAGTTCATCGTTCTCGTTCACTGGACATAAGGTACGGATTCCCGTCCTTTCAGTATGGACATTCTTTCCTTATTAGGATTTCCCCGTATGCAGCCAACTGTTTTCCCGTAGTATAAGTATGAGTTTGATTGCTTATGTTTAAATATGATTACCTATAGCCATATACATGCATGACCAGTTTCACCTAGTTATGGAGGTACCATAACCATAACATTAGAGGCACTGATGTTATGACTTCACCACGGCGGAGTGATTGCTCGTGGCGTCCCTTCAGCTTTTGGCCATTTATTTATATTTATCATGTGGGGCGTATGGGTGCATCCTAGTTACACGTTTTTATTCAGGATTTCATGGTGAATGTGGTGTGTGCCTTGCATCCTTCACAAGGAGCTGATCCCTCCTACCCATAACCAGTATATTAAATTAGAGGCAGCCCCTCTAATTTGCATGATGAGGTCACCCCTCCAATTATTCATGCACGGTAGATATTCATGACCTATATTGGCTAAATGGTAAAATATGACAAACAGTTTTTATAAGATAAACATAAGACTTTCAAACTATAAAACCAGTTTTATTTAAGACTTAACCAGGTTACTCGGGACTTAGTTTCTTCCGCTGTTAATATGTTATATGCTTATTCTATTCATGCTTTATTGTACATCCGTGCACTGAGCGTATTGCTCAGCCGTTTTCCTTTTCTATGTTCCCAAAACGGCAGGTACTCAGGGACGCTCGTAGACACTAAGAGTACGTGCATATAGACTGGAAGCTGTCTAGCCTTTTTTACATTATGCATTTCTTTTCTTTATGATACTTATGCTTTGGACATTGTTTCGTCCTTTTCCTTTACTATACTATGTTTGTGTGAGATGAGCTTTACTTTTGGACTACCGATGTTTTGATTCTAGTATTTTCCTTTATATGGTCAAGTAATGTTTAGACATTTTACCTTGTATGCTTTGATGACACGCCATAATTACTGTGATTTCCATTTCCAAAATGGGGTGTTACACCCTCGATCATCAACCTTCTTCGAATCTGAATGACGAGAGACAAGCCCTTCTTTTGAAAATTCATGACGGCTTAATTCGACTGACCGAAACATTGGAGGAGCGACAACGACAACGACAAGAGCAAGTATCTAATCTTAGTGATTATACTCCGCCTCTTGTCCGTTCTTTATATTATGATGATGACGAGGATGATATCTTTGATCTCAACCCATCTTCTACGATTCCTACTCATACTCTTGGTGTCCCAAATGCATCTAAGGATTGTGATACATCGAGTGAGATTAGTGAATTTGGTCTTGACAACTTATTTTATGAGGTTTGTGATGAATCAACTTTTGTGGAGCTTACGAACGAGGTCGCTCTTAATGATGATTTTTCTCCATGCTATGAGAATTTCACTTTTGAAATTTCTCAATCTCCTCCAGGAGATGAGGGCGATGTTGATTTATTCTCTCCGACTTACGAGAAGTTCACCACTGAACTTGGTCTTGTAGATGACGTGGAAGACGTTATTCTTCGCAACAAATTACTGAAAGTTCATCTTCTTATTGCTAAAATTAAAGCATTGAATTCTGCTCCTAATACCGAGTCTTTACCCCCGGATCTTACTCACGTTGAGAATAATGATACATTTATGAAGGAAATTGACATTCTCTAAATACCTCCGGGTATTGATGATGGTGACACAGAGGAGGATACTCTTTTTGATACTTTGATGCATGAAGATATTGTCACAAGTCCTCCTTTCGAGCACCTTTCATCCCATCCCTTAGAAACCATTACTTAGGATGAGTGCTTTGATCCGGGAGGTGACATTGACCATTCTATGATTGACACCTTTACGGCTTTGCCGCTTAGTGAGAATCATATGTCTTTTGGGGATGACATTTTGATTCCTTTACCCACCCCCACCTCCCGTGGATCATGATTTCACATACTTTTCGTATGTTGAGAGGACTTTTATACCCTACAAGACTTATCCTTCGGCCTCTCATTTATTATGTTCCTCCGGGACCGAGGACAAGATTTTTGATCCCGGTATTACATTAGAGGCTTCCCCATGGACCATTTAATTCAGGGACGAGTCAGGCTCGTGAATCGGTTACCAAAAACAAGCGCTTCTCAGGAGGCAACCCGAGTATCTATCCATTTTTATAATAAGTGTAGGGGGAGCCCCGTAAGTGTTTGTTGTTTTCTTTCTTATGATGTGCAGGGATTGGAGCTTTAAAGATTCACTTTTGATGACTTTTGACGACCCGTGATTCTGTGTACCCGTCTTCCTGGTTCTATCCTAAACCCTTCTGATTCAATATTTTATATTTTTCAATATTAAAATAGGAATCACTTTAGTTGTCTCTTCCTTAACAAGATTTAAACAACGTGCACAATGTCCTAAGTGTAGGGGAGTTTACTCCCACATGCTTAAGCATTGAGGACAATGTTTATCTTAAGTGTAGGGGGACTTCTATCAAAGTTAAGTGGGCTTTTCCATTAATTTGTCCTCATTTTAACCGGAAAATTGATTTTTCGACATTTTTCAAAAATTTTGATCTATTTTGGCCTAGTAGTATTTTCCTTTATTATCGTTAGTTTCTTTCATTGCTAGAATAAATTTTAATAAAATGATTTTAATAAGTTTATATGTCTTTGATATATTAGGCCCGTCATGAATCTTTTGACTCAACCCGAGTTTACTTATCCAAGTTTACTCTAGCTAGTATCCTTAACGTGTTTAAATCAAGTTTCACTAGGCTTTTATATAGGGAACTTTAAAACGCGAAAGTCTTAGCTCTTACGGGTTAAGAACAAGAACCTTTCACAAGTCCCTATAATTGATCCTAGAAATTCGTTTATCAAGGGAACTTTAAAATGTGAATTCTAAACTTGAAAAAGCCTAAGAAGTTGCAAGATCCTATAGATGACTTGAAAACCCAAAACTTTGATTTAATTGGCTAAGCATCCACGAGTCTCATTCCTTGAGATTTTAAATTATGGAGAACGAGAGATGATAGAGTAAATTATAAGTTTTGTATTTTTTCATGAATTTATGTGAGTTAATTATGAGCTTTTTCTCTCATCGCTTGTTAATAATTATAATTGCAATAAGTAAGGTTGTACTATTTGAAAAGTTACTTAGCTTCTAGCACAAGATCGTTTAAAAGTTGCTCGGTATTAATTAGAGTTCATAGCCAAGGCATAACTTATTGAAGCGGGGTGTGAAGATAGCGAGTCCGAAAAGGCCCTAACAAGGCATGAGGGCTACATTTTGTTGCTAAAGATCCAAAGTGATGTAAAGAATCATTTATCAAAAATCAATATGAAGGATCGAGACACACGATGAAAAGCAAATACTCCCCTAAAGATCATGGAGAAGTCTATCCGAAAAGACCCTAGCAAAGTATGAGGATAAATAGATCCAAGTCCTAAAAGGAGGCGGATCGTTGTATATCAAAATTCCAAATAAAGATTGGAGAAAAATGAAGAAGTCGTGGTCCAAGTTTGAAGAATCTCTCAAAAACTTCAAGTGAAGAAATTCCATTTATGAAGAGAAGACCATTATTTCAAGAACGTCTCTCAAGATTCGAAGTATGAAGTAAATGCCAAATATCGGTCCGAGAAAGGTCTCAAATCGTGAAACAATTTATGCCAAGATATGAACTTTATGAGGTTTCGAGAATCAGTTTTAAAAGATTTTGTCCTTTAGCTAACTATGGATTAGATCGTCCTACTTTATTTTCAGCCTTAATAAATTATCAAAATAAGTCAAAAATACATCCTCGTGATCGTTCAAGACATAAATAAAATATAAGAGATACACCTAGGAATAAGGGGGTCTAAGTGATTAATTAAACCACATGAGTAAGTGTTAGTTGTCCTAACTTGTAGTAACAATGATCTCGTTTTTATGCTTGGTATGGGGAACGTGAAACTTGAGGGTGATTAACATTCATGACACCAAAGCCCTAATGTAAGTCTTTGATTTCTTTACAAGTTTCTTCCTTCAAATATTTTGTAATTTTCTATCTTTTTAGTTTCTATTATGTCGTAGTATTCAATAAAGGCCAAGGTGGGTTGATTATGATGGAAAATGTAAATGTTTCTTTGTAATTAATGCATTGCATGAGGGCATCGCAATGGTCAAGTGTAGGGGATTTGATAGGTGTGAAAACACCCATCCTTTTACCACTTAAAACAATTAAAAACGAGACCATAACGTGTATTTTAGGTCGTAAATGACGGAATTATACGTGGTTTGTGTTTTTGTTATGTTTTAGGACCAAAAGATGAAAAAGGAAGAAAACACGGGCTTTCACGGGCTTTAATCGAAGAAAAAGACAAAAGACGAAGTCAAAAGATCAAGAGTGCAAAAAGAACGGAAGTCAAAGGCCTATTCTGAAGATTTATCGAAGAAAAAGACTAAAGACAGAAGTTTAACGAAGTCGAAGAACCAAGTCTAATAAATGAAGAAAATTAGAAGACGAGTTCATTTTATTTATCGACAAATCCCGAGACAAATTCGAGAATGACGAGTTTATTGTCAAAGACGAAAAGACGAGAAGACAAAAGAATGAAAGAAGGAAGCAACCTACCAACTCCACTCCTCCTATAAATAGAAGACCTTCCCCTCATTTTGAAGGTGTTACCTAATTTACTAGCTCTCCACTTTATTTTCTAGCACTTTTCATATTGTCTTTACATTATTGTTCTTCCTTTCAAGTTTATCATGTAAGTTTTTGTTGAATCTTTATCTTTAATTTTCAAGCTTTACATTAATCTCATTCTACCTTTCTTGTTTGTTTAATCTTTATGCTTATTTGATTATTGTTGTGCTTATTTGATTGTTCTTGTGTTTGATGTTTTAGCTTATTATGCTTATTGCTTATTAGTGTTAGCTTATTTTTAATAAAGTGGTTTTAATAGTTAAAATCTTTAAAAAGTTGATATTTAATATTTAGCTTATTTGGTGCTTTTAAAGTTTTTAAATTGTGGCTTATTTGCCTTTTCTTAAAATCTTTTTGGTTAAAGTTTTGGTTAAGTGCTTATTTCTTTCTAGCTTATTTTCATAGTTTTGCTTATTTTGTTCCTTATCCGGGTTTTCCAAAACCCTCTTTTCCCGGATTAGATCTTTCAAATTAATCCGGATTAGCATTATTAGTCATATTCCGGATAGGCTGTAGGATACACATTCCGGATTAGCCTCCACAACACTGATTCCGGATAAGTCATTCAAATAGATTCAGGATAAGACCCTGATGGTTGTAAAATTACCCCTTTAGGAAAAGAGAGCAATAAAAGTGGCAAGTATTAAGTGTCGGTTTAGGAAAACCAAGCACTAATGACCAATTAAGTTCGTTCTCAAGGAGGCTAGTGTGTTATGTGTGTAATGATATGGATTAATTTGTGATTATATTTGAGAAAGAAAAATAGAAAAGGGATTAGAAGAGAATGACGGTTATGAAGACGGATTAAACTAAGTCTAAAAAGGCGTACACGTAAAGTCGTAAAAACCACCAAAATTAAAATTTTAACCTAAAAATTTCTAAAAATTACCAAAAATCCCTAATAATATTCTAAGAGTTTACAAAAAATCAAAACTTGCAAAAACCTTTTAATTAATTAGATAATGACTTTTTAATGCTAATTAAAGCCCTAAAAATCAAAATTAATTATTAAAAAGCCCTAATCAAGATTTTAAAGTTTGTAAACCTCAAAAATACTCTAATTAAGCTAAAAACTATTTTTCAAAATTTTAAAACCAATTAAAACTATTTTTAAACAATTAAAAACTCCTAAAATCAATTAAATCTTAAATTAATTATAAAAAATAATTAAAAGACCTAAAAAATATTTGGAAAGTTGCAAAAATCCTAATTAAGTGTTTAGACCTAGGAAAAATATAAAAACCTAGAAAATCAGACTTTTAATTTTTAATAATAAAATAATATTAAAATAATATTAAAAATCCAAAAATTCTTAAAAATTCTAAAAACTTGCAAACTAGCTTAATTTAACCTAAATAACTCAGAAATGAAAGTGAAATTACCTAAATACCCCTATTGGGCCTAGAAAATGGGCCAAACCCAAAACAGTCCCTTATTGGGCTTAATTAAGGCCCAATAAGAAAAAGTGTTCAAAATAAGCCCAAGAAGCACAGGTTGACTCAAAATTTGATTTTAAACAACTTTTTCCAAAGGCCCAAAAGCTGAAAATGTGAAATAAGCCAACTTATAATAAGCAGCTTATTCTTAATGGGCTTTTAAGCCCATTAAGCCATAAGCTGTTGCCATAAGCTAAAACTTAACACACAAGCTTCTTTTGACCCAACAAAGACTTCTGCAAAAAGAATTTCAAATAAGCCCACTTAATAAGCCAGAAACAGTTCACAAACTTATTCACAAAACGACAAAATAGTCGTTTTTATGATCTAGACCACCTCAGAAGCTGATTCAAGTTGCAAAATGTTTCTTATGACAAAACTAAGCTTAATAATCAAAAACCTACTCAATAAGCACACTCAATAAGCTGGAAAATCAAATAAGCACTTATGTTAAAAGTCAAACAAGTTGGTTTTCTAGTAAAAAGTCAAAGTCAAAGTCCAATAAGCTCCAGTCTACTTAAATGGGTCAAATAATGAAGATCTATTACAAAAAATAAGTTGTTGCAAGTCAGAATAAGCTAGAATAGCTTATTGATAAGCTGATGACAAAATTGCACTAGCAGGGGCTAGTTTTGGGTGTTGAGCAGTGGAAACTTTTTCCACTGCTTGACTATTTTGACTTTTTGTCTTTAGTGACTTTTTTGGAGATTCAGATTTCACAAAGGCACCCAAATGATCTTTGGATCAAAAGGAGTCAATCACAATCAAAATAACACAATCACTAACACCCAATTGATACAGTTTAATCAATCAATCATCAGACATAGCACAGACATGAACAATAAGCAGTTAAGCACTTATGAGCAGTTTTAGCACAAATCAGCCAGCCAAATTCAACCAAATGCACACACAAGCTATAATAAACCCCAATAAGCAAGTCTAAACAGGTTTCATGCACTGGTTCAAAGAATTAAGCAAGATTCAAGCAATGAAAGTTACTGATGAACACTAACACATGCAGTTTCTACTTTTGCTGATGTATTTGACACACAAGCCAATTTCAACACCTCAAATCTTTCAAACAGGTTATATTAACTTTGTTTAAACCACTTTTATCCCTAATAATGCATACACACTAAGTGTTCCCAAAATCCTAGGTCAAAACAAGCAGAAACAAGGTCTATATAGCAGATTGTTTAATTCAAGTGTTCAAACCCAAAAACTTGCAGCAAAATACTCTCAACAAGGTATTTATCAGATACAAAGCATAAACAACAACTTCCCTTAACACAATAACAAATTACAAGCATAAACCAGTAGACCCAAACACCCCTTTAACTTTTCTAAATCAAAATTTTCAAAGGCAAAGTGAGATTTCAGGCCAACCAAGCATCAATTAACACTAAAACAAGTATAATAAACAGATTCAAGCAAGAACAAGCCACAAAATTCACAAGAAAACAAGTTTCATACAAATATCACCAAAAATCACAATTTAAGCAGATTTTGAGATTAAGTATGCAAACCTCATGGATGTACATCCACACCCACGAATTTTGAGCTTATGTGCTAGCAAGAACAAGCACAAGCTTCCACAATAATCCTGCTAAGATTGAACAAGGGTTAAGCACAATATCTCAGAAACTTTGAAAAACTTGATTAATGCAAACTTGTTACCCCACACTTGATTATCCCCAAGTTATAAGCCTCACCACACCTTAACCAACTCAGTTAGGATGCTATTATCAGCCCTATAGCCCAAGAATTCCAAGATTGGAACAAGACTTAGCAAAATATCAAGAAAATGAGGAAATATGCAAACTTTTGCACACTCCTCTTTTGAAAACAGGTTTTAAACTTCAAGAACTAACAAGCATATAACAAATGAAAGCAGTAAATAAGATTGGCCAATGACTTTTCTTCAAGATTTCAAACTCAATTTCATTAACTTTGAAAATGGGATTTACAGAAACTTGAACAAGGAAAAATCAAAAGCAAAGATTAAATGTTGGAACCCTAAGCCTTTATATAGGCATACAATGAGCTAAGTTACTGAATAAAAACGTGAACCCTAAGTGCTTGATCTTCCAAATATGCCCTTGTAGAATTTGAAAACCTTGGACTCATGTGATGTTTCCTTGGACGTTTGTGGGGTGGATAGCTGTTGGAATTTGATCTAAGGGCTCAAACAAAGCTTAAAATGTAAGCTTGTATATGAATGGTTGATTTTCTGGCTTGTTTTGGCAGTTTCCCCAAAAGTGTGTAGCAAGGGTTTATCATGTGAGCACATGAGTGACGTGGCAAGGGTTTTTGAAGTGGGGATATGTTTATGTTGAGGTTAATCACAAAACTGGACAAGATCATGGTCTAATTCATAGTAATTAGTAAATCCCCAATTTGGATTATGAACTCCAAGAACAAGGTTTTGATCTTGTTTTAAGTTTAAATACATGTTAACCGCCACTTTTAAACTTAATTAATTAAGTTTGTTAAATCCGGTTAAGTGGAAGGTGACATGGCAAAATGGTGGAGTATGATTGGTGGAGAGTGTGAGTGGGACACATGGCAGCTTGTCACTGGTCTAGGTATCTTTCATGTTGGCCAGCTTTAACCCCTTGATTCTTTACTTCTTGTCTTTTCAGTAGAAAAGTCTATCAACGCCACAATTAGCCTTATCAACTTTTGAACTTTTGCATTTTTGGCCCAAAATCTTTTATAAAATGAATTCAGGGGTATTTCTTGCCATATTTGAATTCTTCAAGGGCTGGTTTGGTATTTTCTTCAATGATAATGGTTTAGACTTGTATGATTGACATTTTTGAGGACTGAAATTGCCAAGTCTTGATGATTGAGGGACCATTTTTGCCAAATGTTGAAAGTTGAGGGTCCTTTGTGTAATTTTGGATTTTTCAAAGGACCAAACTTGTCATTTCTTGTACTTTGAAGGACTTCATGATGTATTTGACTTTGTGAATGATATTGGTTGACAATTTAGCTTTGTTGAGGGGCTAAACTTGCCAAATCTTCGAAGTGGAGGGCCCTTTTTGTAATTTTGACAAACTTTAGGGACCAAACTTGTAATTATGAGGATACAAGGGTATAAAGTGTCAATTCTTCATAATTGGAGGACCCTTCTTCATAATTCTTCAAATCTTCAAGGGTTGGTCTTGGGAAAGTCTTCACTAGGGCTTGGTTCATTGTGCGGCTTCGTTTCCCGTGTTCGTTTTTTGCATGATTCTTGTGATCTTTTGTCATTTTCTCAATACCCGTACCTAAAACAACCATCCAAATCCCTAATTTCATTCCATCATTTACCCTAACCAACTTTTTCATCCGCCCCCATCTTAACATTTTGTTTCAAGCAGTCAACTCCCATATCTTAATCTTAACAGTTTCTCATCCTTGTAACAGTCAACTAGATTTCAACTTCATCTAGCGAATCCATTAATATCATTCAATGAAAACCCACAAAGCAAACAACTTCATTTGTTTCTTGTTAGACGAGAATAAGAACCAACAATCCGTTCATATAAAGCCACTAATCTGCTCGAAGATGCTTCAAGATCTTACCAAAGATCTCTGGTAGGTTTCTAATCGAACATGCATGTGAGTTTCAATTAAGATCAATGATGGGATATTGTTTAAACTCTAAAGATTTTTAAAGATCTATCATTGAGTTTACTGATCTGAGATCAACAGGTTTACAATCGATTTTCGAGTCTCGGTAAAGGTGAGGACGGGTAAAATGGGTTGATAGTTGGTATATGATTTTCTATGTCTATCGAAACGAAAGGAGATTGTAACTGTCTAGTTATAAGTCTCACTTCATATTCGAATAAATAAATGATGGTTTCAATCATCTACATGGATCAGTGATGGGTAAAATTCGAACATGCAATGGATCTGTGATGATAATCTGACTTTCGTGTATTTCGATCTTAAAAGGTCATTGCTATTATAGCAAAGCACGAAATTAGAATTTGAGATTATTTAAATTTGTTGGTTCGGTTGAGTCTAGATGCGATGGGGGCTTAAGTGACGATGGGCATCTGATTACAATGATGGATTTGATTGTGGAGTAATAAGGTTGGAGAATTGTTGGTCTGGTCAAGTCATCATACAACATGGTCTCGTTTTTGTTAAACTGGTCATAGTCTTTCTTTTAAACTGCATCACAATGTCTAAAAGCCATCGTAGTCAAACAAAAGAACCCATCGCAGTCAACTTTAAATCCATCGCAACATGAAAAAATGGCCATCGCAGTCAATTGAGAACCACATCCATCGCAACATGATGGACCCCATCGCAGCGGGACATCGCAGCGTGACATCGCAGGCGAGTCATCGCAGGCGAGTCATCGCAGGCGAGTCATCGCAGGCGAGTCATCGCAGGCGAGTCATCGCAGGCGAGTCATCGCAGGCGAGTCATCGCAGGCGAGTCATCGTATTCCTCCATCGCACTCAATGCGATCAAAAATAGCCATCGTAGTCTCCCATCGTAACTCACCATCGTGAAAGGTTTTTGACCAACTTTTGTGGATACCGAAAATGAAGGAACTGGACCATGTGATTTTTTGTGTTGTTCATCGTCAAAGACAGTCACCAAAAAACCCAGAAATATATATAAAAAATTAAACTTTTTGAAGGGAATAATGGGACAAGGACAAATATGGACAGAAAAAATATCATGTGACGGATACCAAAAATTTGGATAAAAAAATGGATTTGACAAAAACTTCGTGACTTTAACACATTCAATGTATAACAGATATATGAAACAGATAGGACAAAAGACACAAAATTTTGACAGATTTGAAGAAAGATAAAGGAATCAAACCGTGAACGAATCAAGCACAAACACGAACAAGATCATGAATCAAAAACACGAAACACCCCCGGTTAGCTCTGATGCCAATTGTTAAACATGGATTCACTAAGAACACGGGTAAAAGATCCGGAGGTCGGGGAGGATAGAAGTGTTGTTTAGCCATTTTAGTGAGAGAAACAAGAGAGAATAAAAGTGTGTTTTATTCTAGAGAGAGAAAGGTAAGACAAGAAATGAAAAGCCTCACCCCTCCATGGAAGTATGGAGGGGTTTATATAGCCCGGGACTTGGACTTTACATATGACAATATTAGTCCCTGCAAGTCCCGGCTATGAAACTAATGTAATTCCGTTAGTCGCACACATTTTAAGGCTAACAGAAAACTCTTAATTGCTAATCGTCCTTCCCTTGTCGAAAGGAGAAAGACTTATCAAATTTTAACACGGGTACATAAAGGTTCTCAATCACGTTTTTTCCCTAGGTGCTTTTCCCTTGTAACTCGGGAGAGAAATCTTTTCATTAATGATAAAGGGTGACCATTCTATTTTCGGAGGGAGAGAAAGCCGGTACATCAGATAACAAAAGTAGATAACTAGACTTTTCCCTTGCAGAAGGGAGAGAAAGCCGATACATCATACTTGAAACATAAAAAATTACAAATAACACTTTCAGAGGTTCATTGCATGCCAAACTCGAGGCACTTCTCTGTCTCTCATAGTGGAGTAGCTTGTATGAACCATTCTGGAATGCTTCCTTCATACGGTACGGTCTTTCCCAAGTGGGTGCTAGTTTTCCTTTTTTCTCCACCCTACTTGCATCGTTCTTGCGGAACACAAAATCTCCTAGACGGAATGTCGCGGGTCTGACCCTCTTGTTGTAATACTACTCAACCTTTGTCATGCACCTTGCCTCTTAGATAGTTATTGCCTCCCTTCTCTCTTGAAGCAAGTCTAAGTTCAAATGGAGGGTGTCCTCATTTTCCTTCTCACTAATCATTATTGTCCTTTACGTGGGCATCCCTATCTCGGCTGGTATAACAGCTTCTAAACCATATGTAAAGCTAAAAGATGCTTCCCCATTGCTTTGTTCAAGATGTTCAGTGTGCCCACAAGACGCGAGGGAGCTCGTCCACCCATCTGACTCTCTCACAACCCAGTCTAGTTTTGATACCTTCAATGAGGGTTTTGTTAGCTCGTTCCACTAGGCCATTTTCTTGGGGGTGCGTCACGCCTGTGTTGATTTACTGAATGTTTAAGTCCGATCACCAGGTTTTGAAAGGATCATTGACAAATTGTTTACTTTTGTCAGTGACGATTATCCTTGGCAATCCGAAACGACAAACAATGTTATCCCATGAAAATTTGTTGACCTCCTTTCCTGAGATTTTCACCAACGGCTTTGCCTTCGTCCACTTTGTAAAATAATCAATGGCTACTATAACGTATTTGACATTTTCGGATGATGTGGGAAGCGGACCTAAAATGTCCATCCCTCATTGAAAGAAAGGTCATGGCGACATGATGGATTTTATTAAAGTTTTAGGTAACCTTGATACTAGAGCGTGGATTTGGCATGAATCACATTTATCAATCTTCTCCCTTGCGTCTCTATGCATGCTCGACCAATAATAACCTAATCTTAATGCTTGAGCCATGACAGACCTTGGATTCAGATGCATGTTACACGACCCCATGTGTATCTCTCCACATTGTTGGCTTGTAAAGGACCCACACATCAGAGCATTCGTACTAAATACCCTTTCTTGAATAACACATCGTCTATAAGCTCGTAGTGGTGGATCTTAAAAAACGTGACTCCTCCTTGTCTTTCGGCCATAGTCCATATTTCAAACATTTTATTATACGAGTCATCCAATTGTATCCTTCTTCTTCTACCACGGTGTTGACTTATTTCTGATCAATTGATCGTTTTTTCAACACTTCTACCAACACTTATTTTGTCAAATGATCGAAAGAAACAGATGCCAACTTGCTTAATACGTCCTCCTTCTGGTTTTTCCCCCTCGGTATGTTTCGAATAGAAAACTTTGTAAATCTTGTGATACTAGTTATTGTTGCGGCTAAGTATTTCATCATCCAGTCATAGCTTGCTACATCTGCTCTATTGATCCGATTAGCCACCAATTTTGAATCTACCATACTTTGATTTTTTCCACCTTCATTTGTGTCGCAATTCTTAATCCTGCTAATAGTGCCTTGTATTCAGCTTCATTATTTTTGCTTTCAAAATTCAACCGAAGGGCGTATGTAAACTCAGCTCCGGTCCGACTTATGAGTACTAGGCCTACTCTGGATCTGTGAGAGATAGATGCACCGTCGGTAAATAGTATCCACGTCTCTGTCTCGCCTTTCTCTGGTTTCCGGACTAGAGTTTTGAAGAATTGCTCGGATGTCTGTCCGATGGGTGCCTCCGTTAGGAAATCAACAAACACTTGTCCTTTGATTGCGCTTCGTAACTTATGCTTTATGTTTTAAGCTTCGAGCTCTATCGTGTACTTGGATAACTTCCCTAATGCATCCACTTTGCCCATTGCTTGTTTGATTGGTTGCTCCGTTATCACATTTATCTCGTGCCCCTCAAAGTACCTTCGAAGTCTCCGCAATGCTTTAAGCAATGCCAATGCCAATTTTCCTATGGGAGAGTAGTTTCTTTCGGCTTCATTAAGCGTTAGATTGATATAGTGTATCAGACATTATCTTCCTTTTCTCTCCGTCAATAATATTGCACTTACTCAATTTGACGATGTTGCCAAGTACATGTACAATGGTTCCTTTGGCCGTGGGGTTGTTAACGTTGGTAGGTTAATCATTATTTGCTTCATTTATTGGGAAAGTTGCCTCAGCCTCTTCAGTCCACTTGTATTTATGCTTGTTCTCCTTTGTAATGTTTTCAACGTGTTGAAGAATGAGAGTGCTCTTTAGGCCGAACGAGCTAAGAATTGATTTAGGGCTGCCAGATTTCCACTAAGTGATTGCATTTCATTCCATGTTTTAGGAGATTGGGTGTCCTCAATAGCACGAGTTTTCTTCGGATTTGCCCGAATACCTTCCGTCGTGATCATGTAGCCTAGAAACTTCCATTCCTCAACTCCGAACAAACACTTGACTGAATTCAGCTTCTTGTTTATCCATCGGAGGTTGTCAAAGGTTTTCGCTATGTCTGCCAATAGCTCTTTCTCATCTTTTTTCTTGATCACCATATCGTCTATGTATGCTTCCAAATTCCTCCTGATCTGAGTTTGGAAAGCGAAGTCCACTAGCCTTTAATGCGTTGCACCGATATTTTTTAATCTGAACGACATTTTGGTATAACAGTAAGTACCTTGGTCCGTGTAAAAGGTTGTATTTTCTTCGTCCTTTAAAAGTAATTTAATAAGTTCAATATTGATAAGAACATCTCAAATGTAACTATGATGCTCTAAATCCCTTAGAAACCCTAGAATCCCTATAAATGAGTTGTAAACTCAAGAATGATAAACTATGAATGGAGAGTACACATGAATAAGTCATTATGGATTATAAACAAGATATATTTGAAGACATAATAATACCTAAGAATGGTAAGAATAAACTATACAAAACTAAGTACAAGTAAATGTACATAATAGTCTAGATCACCAACTAGAAACCCTTGGTAAACAATGTTTCAAGAAATATAACTACCTAATATCTATGTACAAGTATAAAAAAATAATATACTAATTATAATCTATCATATAAAGGAAAGTTAATTGATCACAAAATACTAATATTCGCTAATCCAAAGCTAATTACAAGTTAAGACCTAGTAACCAAGATTAGCATATAAAATCCATTTTACATTGAATTAGAGTCTAACTATTTGTAAATATCAATTATATATCATATTAAAATTATACATTTATTTCAATACAAGTTACAAGTTAATAAAGCATAAGGTGCAAATTGTCAAAGCATAGGATATTAAGCTCTCATAATTATCCCTAGAATATGATCAACCTATATAAACCCTTAAACTAAGAATGTAGAAACCTTAAAAGTCATAAACATACCATATAAGCCCTAGAATAAGTGTTTATAAAGATACAAACCATAATTAACCAAAATAGAAGGTCGTTAGGATTAGTAACCTAAAACCCCTTATATTAAGAAATCTACATAGAATCACTACCTAGTCTTTTTGAACAAGTCTACAAACACTCATAGCACTTCATTACGGTTATAAGATTATATTAAGATAATTAACAAGTACCCTAAAGCACAAGGTACAACATTTCAATGCATGGGTTATAAATTAGGTCAAAATAGGTAATTTCACCCTTTGGACATGTTTACTTATAATAACTTAGTAAAACCAATATAGAGACTTCATGAACACATTAAGGACAATGTAGGATGTATAAGTTGAGTTTACATCAATAGCTAGTTGAAGGATAATCACTTTTACCAAGACTTAACCATAAATCATTAGAAACCCTAACCCGCCTAAATTTTCTTCCCATTTTCACATCAAACCTTTGTTAAACTTCAAACCAAAGACCCAAACTTATTAAATACAATGTATCTACCCTAATTATACCCTAATCTATCACTAATCACATTCTTAAACCCTTAATCACCAAAATTACAAAGTTACAAGTTACAAGACCTAGTTTTTGATTCGCCTATCTTTTTCCCTCCAAAAATTCATTCAAACACTTTCCCTCCCATTTTTAAACTTAGGATAAGTACTAACAGATATTTTATAATTAGGTGATGCACCTAATTGTGTGATACACATCATTGTTCCAATCCTATATATGCTGTGACTTCATATTGGCCACAAATGGAAGATTGGTTTGAATCTAGCTTGTATAGTCACTCCTAAAACTTGCATAGACCTTACATAGAATCCCTTAGTCACTAAGATAGCTGATGTACACGTTTACAAGGTAATCTTGGATCCTAAGTGTTAGAAACACTATAAATAGGGACGTATGGACTACGCTTACACTTGCACCTCGTTTTCTCTTAACCTCATACCTATTCTCCATTTTCACCTCTATATACATCCTAGGACATCCCCCAAGACCATAAACCAGGTCTAGAAGGAAGCCATTGAATCTCTTGAAGATTTGATAGCAATAATGTTAGAAATATAATCTAAAAGAAATTAAGTCATTTGATCATTTTAAATGAAAGTTATAAGTTAAGGATGTCTTAAAACCCTAATTTTGTAATTTACATGAAATAATAAGCAAAAACCCATTTCAAAAGCTATAATTATGACGAAATGTTGTTATTATGATTATAAACATGTTTTAAAACTTTCTTTTAAAATCCTAGATCATTTGGTCCATTTTGAGGTTGTTATGTGATTTTTACAAGTCTAGGGACTAAAACTGTCATTTTTGAAACTATTTAACATTTTGGGACAAAAGTGTCATTTTTTGAAATTTAAACATATGAGAATAAATATTGGAAAGTTTGAGTCCCTAAGGTTAAATATTGAGGGTTTAAGTTGTAAATAAAGAAACTATATACTTTAGGGGTTAAAAGTGTAATTATATCAAAGTATAACTAAAAGGGCTATTTTTGCCGAATTTGAAACTAAAGAAGGTTAATTATAAATATGAGTAAGTAATGAAAGTATCATGTTAGTAGGGAGCTTTGTACAAAAATGTTCCATCTCGATATTACGTTCTGACTGAGTGGTTGGGTTTACGATTTAAAGTGCCCTCGCTCCTCAAACGTTTATAGAATGGGATCTGAGTATGATGGCTCGAACAATGGTACTAGAATTACAACCAAATATTAATTAAAGAATATATAACCAGTACATAGAAAGATTGAACAAAATATTAAAGACTTGATACTATACACAATGTATTAATCCAAGTTTGTGTGAGATCAAGCTGTTGTTTATAAGACCAAGTTGTGGTTTGTATGATCAAGACGTTTATCTATGAATGAAATATATCTGATTATAGATCGGATTTTATGGACATAAGGTGAGTTCATAGCCTCACTTTTAAATGTTTATAAATGATTTGAAAAACCCGTGAGGGGGATATATGCTAAAACTGGAATACAAGTGTTTTTGGTATGCTTCCCGGATTATTGACACTACGTTTACTTGTTGCCGTTAAGTCCCTTTTAATCATGGACTGCTAATCATTTAATGAGCGCTAATATTGTGAATAGTACTATTGGAGAATAACATCTCCTATCTGGGCAAGTCGCACTTGCTAGCAGCTAATGGTTCCTACATAGGCTAAACATATTTGCTTTATTTTGCTAATTTAGGATAGTCCGACAAACTTCCTACTTAAGGGCAAATTTGTTGGATTTTTTCTGATAATGTCCAGTCGCGGGGTCATGAGCTAATGCATTGATTGTTTTATGTGAGCGAATAATAAAGCAGCTCAGGTAAAATGATCTTGTATTCAAATTATTTAAAACCTATTAATTCACTCAATCTTTTTGTTGACTTTAAGCATGTATTTCAGGGAATTATAACTGATAACATGGAGCAGCATAAGGATGGCATGAAGAGGCATAAGCTTGAAATTATTAACCTAGATTTGGGAACCACAGATTGTAGAACTCTGAATTTTTTATGATATACAAAAAAGTTGATTTAATCACTCTTTTAGGTTGTTTTCTATTATTATGACTTGTGTTCTCTGAAGTAATACCCCAGATCAATGTTCCGCTGCGTAAAGGTAAAAATGAAGGTGTTACAATGGGTCGTTACAGTTTGTCCTAACCTAGAAATAGGAACCGTCCTAAACCAGTTAAAGGTGTGGGTTCTCCCTCTGAGATTGCCATAAGGCCATCTGTCATGGAGATAAACGAAATGAGGATTCTGCATTTTTGATAACCCTTGTGAGATATATGCATGTCATTTTTGATAAATGCACCACTTTTAGCATTATTATTTTTATTATTTTCTATATATTTATTTTTTTAATATTTTTTAATATTTTATTTTATTTTAATTTGTTGTTATTATTATTATTTTATTATTAATAATAATAATTATTATTAGAATAATAAGATTTACAAAAAGTTAGTAGGAAGCTTAAAGACAATTTGGGCTCACACTCATCTAGCAATAACAAACTTGATCTTATTAAACATATAACAAGCACCACGTGACCCAATATACGGAGTCATAATAATAGTAATAATTATTGTTATTAGTATTTTTTATTATTAAATTAATTTTATTATAACATAATAACGTTGCATAAAGTTGGATGAGAGTCGATACATAATTTGTGCTCTCACACCGTCTGGTTCCTAGTATGTTTTGAAGGGAATTGTAATTGATGTAAGGAATTGTAATTTGAATGAATTGTCATTGAAAGGGATGTAATGTGTTATAATTGTAATTTATTGGAATTGTAATCGATATATTCTATCAACGTGTTTCGTTGGTTACCAACTAATGTAATTCAATTTAGAAAACAAACTTAAAATAATAATATTTATAAAAATAATAATAAATAATTATAGTAAAACAATAAAACAAAATAAAATACTAATATTAAAAATAAATAATATATTTAATAATAATAATAAATATAATAAATAATAATAATAAAAAAAGTAATAATATATAACTGAATAATAATAATACTAAATAAAAAATATTATTATAATATTTAATAATATTTTTAAGTATATTTATTTATAAATAATAATAATAAAAGTAATAATAATAATAAAATAATAAATAATAAATATTTTAATATATAAATAATATAATATTAAAAATAATAATAAAATAATATTTATTTATTTTAATTTTTGTTAGTTTTTAATAATAATTAATTTATAAACAATAAAAATAATTTAATATTTTTATATTAATTTATTTGTTAATAATTATTATATTAATATATTAATGATATAAAATATTATTTTTATTAATAGTAAATTTCTAATGATAATATATTAACTATTTATTTTTTTATTTTTTATGATAATTATTTTATTAATAATTATTTATTTAATATTTTTTAATATTACTATTTTTAATAATTTTTTAATATAATATAAGTTTTATTATTTTTCTAATAACAAATTTTTATTTATATTTAGTTTTTAATAATTATTATATTAATAAATAATCATTTATTTATTTAATATTATTTACATACTAATAATTATTTTATTAATATTTTTATATTAATAATCTTATATTAATAATTTATTAATATAATAATAATTATTTTATTAAGATTATGATATAAATATTTTATTAATATAATAATAACTACTCCCTCCGTCCCAAAATTATTGTCCCCCGACAAAAAACACACAGTTTTAGAAAAGTACCACCTTTTAAACTTTCTCTCTCTTACTTTTTGCAGAAAGACAGTTTTACCCTTAACAAATTAATTTAAAACCTTTTTAAAGTTTGTAATTATGATTTCAATTAAGGGTAATCTAGTAATCTCGATCTAAAATTCATACCTATTTTTAGAAGTTTTAGAAGTGGACAATTAATTTGGGACAACCCGAAAAGGAAACGTGGACTATAATTTTGGGACGGAGGGAGTAGTTTATTAATATTCTATTATAATAATAAATTACTTCTCACTATATAAAAAATCAACCGACTAAACCATCCAACGACTCACAGCATGTCTAAAGAAACACAAATATGCCTGATCCAACGGACACACATTCAACCCATCTCCAAAGAAACACAAAATCTCCCTGATCCGCGTGACTCCATTTAATCCAATCACAAACCTCCGTATGCACACTCGACCAATCACATCACAACAAACAGATCGGATAACTTTTTCAGAGCCGTCAGATCATTTAATTCCTCACTTTCCTCCTCTATATAAACACCCCCACCCACAATCATATTTCCCCAATTCAAAACTTCATCTTCGATCTCCTAATTCGTCTTCAATTCAGGTATAATAATTGAAGTCGATTAATATTATAAATTCATTTAATTTCACGATTTAGGTTTTAATTGTGTGTAATTGTTTTGGGTATTGAATAGTAGTAGTAATGGCTCGTACAAAGCAAACAGCTCGTAAATCAACCGGTGGAAAAGCCCCAAGGAAGCAGCTTGCTACAAAGGCTGCTCGTAAATCTGCCCCCACTACTGGCGGTGTCAAAAAGCCTCACCGTTACCGTCCTGGAACCGTCGCTCTTCGTGAGATCCGTAAGTACCAGAAGAGCACAGAGCTTCTCATCCGCAAATTGCCATTCCAAAGGCTTGTTCGTGAAATCGCTCAGGATTTCAAGACTGATTTGAGATTCCAGAGTCACGCTGTGTTGGCGCTACAGGAGGCTGCTGAAGCGTACCTTGTTGGTTTGTTTGAGGACACCAACCTGTGCGCCATTCATGCTAAGAGAGTCACTATCATGCCTAAGGATATTCAGTTGGCTAGACGCATTCGTGGCGAGCGTGCTTAAGTTTGTTTCTTTATTAGGAGTATGTAGGCTTTACATACTGAACTTGTTCTAATAGGGGTGTTTGGTTTCTGATGTGTGTTAGTTTGGGATGTAAGTAAATTCGCTATGGATCGTTAAACTTGATTAGTTTGTTATATAAGCTCCTCTTTCCACTTTTTTTCTATTGGATTGTGATAAAGTTGCGATTATGCTTGTCATGTGATCCATTGCTTGCTTTTTTTCTTTGTTGTCTGCACATACTCGATGATGTTCGACATTGGAATATACAGTCACCGATCATGGTTGGGAACTTGGAATCAGATGAAAGGGTGTTTAAGGTTTAATGGTTAATTCTGTTTCATAAAAAAGCTTAGTTTAACATGAGATTTCAGTTAGCAACTGCTGATGGCTTGTTACCGATCGTAACAGATTATATTCATTTACCTTAGCGTGTAACCAAGTTGCACATTCATCTCCTGTGAACTGGTGTCTTTAGTATATATTAATTCAAATTGAGAATCAAGATTTTTACATCCATCTCAGCTGAGTGAACCCCAATAACATGTTGGCTACTTTAGAAAGCTAGAAATGATGCATAGAAACAAGCTTCACTTGGTCAGTTGGTCTGTTGGTCAAGATTACCCCAATCCCTGCTCCTGCTATTGCTTAACTATATATCCCAAGCCTGCTGAAATCTTTACATTCGGAGCAAATAACATCTCCCCATTAAAGAAAAATGAAACTGAGTCAACGATGCACATTCACAGATCGAACAGGAAGCTGTCGTTCCTTACGCCATTTAACAAAGACATTTTTCATCAGGTTTGCCTTCCGAAACCCTCTACCTGTCTCTACAGGGCACGTCTTGTTAGAGCTGACAAGGGTAATTTTTAACACATCATACGCCATTTGTAGTTTATCCATTTGATTTGACTCGTTTTCTCCATTTATCCATTTTCATATATCGGTAGACCAGCAAACTATTTTCAGTTCTCTCTAACCATATAAATCAACTAGGTAAGGACCAACTTTTCAATTCAGCTAAAATGCCATAGAGCGACCATAGAAAAAGACGGAAAAAATGGACCACCTCAACAAGTATTTCATTTCATTGTACTTATAAAACATAGACAACAAAGCTAATCATTCAGTTCTAAAAACTAAACCTTACAAACAGGAAAGCATGCAGTTTTAAAACTAAACTCCCAACAGAAAAGCAGCAGCAACCAGTTTCGAGTTAAACCTCTTCGTCATCCCTGACTTTCAAACACACAACAAAACATGAAAAAGAGACCCAACACTAAAAACACTTCCTCTGGTTCATATATACACCCTCCATGATCATCTTTTCCATGTTCTCAATACCTTAAGCATTCACGGTTCCACTTGCTTCAGGAGGACTTTTTCCAGATCTGCATTCGCTTCCAACACAAACAAATTAGTAATCCTACATATAAATGATGTTGATAGCATATGTTCATTCTGTATCAAACCATTCGTGCATCAGGCGTTAGGAGACGGATTAGTTCTACGAAAATGAAGCCGTGAAGCCTGAGCTTTGCAGCACCACAAGGCTTTTCTAGTTTTTTTTAACATTTGGTAAAATGTATATATGCAGTAATTTACTAACATGGGGTTCCCTATAATTGAAATGTTTTTTTTTTTAGAACGGCTTTATCTTTTTATACCACTTGTGCACGTACAACATAATTATTTTGAGTCTCAAGAGTGTCATATGGAGTGTGAAGTTTTTAAGTCTTTATATACGTGCAGCAGAAACAAGAAACTTGAGACGGTAAGGCCAGCGAAAAGACTTATCCTCGTCCAACTCATAATCCAAAGAAGATTTGACAGATCATCATAACTACAATAGATCTCTAATGAACTATCACCAACTCTATTGTTAAGACACAGTTCAGGTATATACAATGAGACAATTTCATGAAATTAGAGACATAGGATTAGTTAACTTACCACAGACCATTTTTATGGAAATAAAGAGAGTAACATTCTCATGTGACTCCACTAAGCAACAACCAAAAACGGAACAGTTTTAACTCATTCTTGTTGGATACGAAGACCAATTTAAGTCGAATTAGCCACACAATGGTTGATAGTAAGTATAGAGTTTTGCTGTCACAGCCTTTCTTTCGGGTCTAAAGGGGGTGTTTGGGATAATGCTAAACAATCTGAATATCAAAAACATGTAAAACAAAATTAAATTGGTACTACTTTACACAGTTTATCAACACAAAAGAATAGAGGATCTCAAATTATGCTCTACCCATTACTATACAATCTGTATTATGTGCTCGGATTTCAGATCTCAAGTCCCGTACGAATGTCATATGATTCTTATCTCAAACGTGTGTATCATATGTGACGGTTAAGATACAAACACAACCCTTTTTAGCTTGCATGATGACTGCTCAATTTCAGGGTCTAATGGACGTTCTGCAGACTCGATCAACCATGATCTAAATATTGTGTTGCTACTTATCGCAATCACTTGTAATCTGAGTCTCGATTTTCCATTTTTCTATGATAACTTTCATTTGTTTGTCCCGCTTCCGAACCTGCAAACACACATGATCCTTCTGTTAAAAACCGAATCTCAAAAAATGCAAGTGAAGATTGGCGAAAAACAACAATAACGTGAATCAATTTTAAATCAACGAACCGGTTCCATAGAATTATAAACCTCACCTTAACTAATCTACAACAACAAATAGCAAAATAAAACAAAGGTTAGTTACCTCCACCCGAGGCTTTTCCCCACGAAGCAATGCATCCACACTTCTTTCTGTCTGAATGGATAAAAACCTTCCAATGAAACTTTACATACATATATATCTAAAAAAGAAGAAGAAAAAGTCAAGATAATACCTTATGTACGACCCAATAATGTCTATCTCGCATTTCAATCATAAAAGGAAAGGTCGAAGGACCACCCCGCTCACTAACACTTTTTCTACCATCTCTCTTTCGGGCTTCCTGATCACCTAACGTTACACTTTCTACTCCCCCAGCCTGTACTAAGTTTGAACAAGCATCATACACCAAATTTCACCCTTTAATTTAACTAGCACTCAAAAAGAAGATAGAGACATACCAAATGAGACAGAACAGGATTTTTTATTATGTTTTCAAGTCTGTTACCATGAGCACTGCCAATAAGCATGACTCCTCTTTCAGCGATCGATTGACAAGCATTAACTTCAGCTCGAGTGCTAATTTCATCAATAATAATCACTTCAGGCATGTGATTCTCCACTGCCTCGATCATGACTTTGTGCTGCATATATGGTTTTGTAACCTGCATTCTTCTTGCATTGCCGATGGCTGGGTGTGGTATGTCCCCACCACCTCCTATTTCATTGCTGGTATCAACAACCACCTATCTTTATTGTCAGTTAAGTAATAAATTAATAATTTTCAATTTGGCAATAGTACATGTTTAACTTACCACTCGTTTTTGTAGCTCATTTGAAAGAACTCGAGATATTTCTCGCATAACAGTAGTCTTCCCGACACCAGGCCTGTAACATATCAAGATGCATACACGTTCTTTTACCGTCACTATCTAAAGTATAGGGGAAATATTCATGATTATGTACCTGCCGATAAACAGGATACTTTCTCCAAACTGAATCAGATCCCGGACCATGTCGATATGACCTCGAACCGCCCGACCAACTCGACAAGTTAAGCCAACTACAACACCTTTTCTATTTCTGACTGCAGATATGCGGTGCAGGGTTCCAGTGATGCCGGCTCTATTATCCCCTCCAATTTCCCCGATGGCATTTTCGGCATATTCTAGTTCCTCCATTGATATCTGTTATAATCATTAGTACTTATTAACTTAACTACAAAAGCCGTTCAAACATACAAGAACGTTGAATATTCTATCATTCTTAACATATCTATTCTATACTACTTTATAAAGCATTTACGTCATTCTAAATATAGAAGTCTTAAAAAATTAAGCCGAAAACATTTCTTATAATGGAAATGTTTATATTTTACTATAAATTAATACATACGTATGATTATAAATCTAAAAATTAAAGTGTCTTTAATTCTTGTTCAAGATATAAGGTTTTTTTTCTTTCAAAAACTATAACCCTCATATTAATTATGATAAATAAGTGTTTTAATGGAAATAATGTGTAACCACCATATAAATACTTGAATCATATAAAACGGAAAAAATTGATATGCATTAAAATGACTGTGGTGTGCGAATAACAGAATATGGTTAATGTTAATCGTGTTCAAACCAAGGATTGGTTTCATCAAAAACCTGTGAATCACTACTCCCAAAATGGTATCAAGAGCCGAAGGTTCAACCCATGGGCGAAATCAATCCAAAAGCATCCAAAAGATTATGAGATGCGGTATTCACTCACAAATGGAACCGCAGAGATCGTTCCTAAAAGTAATCAAGGACGGCGTCTATCAAAAAAGGGGAAAGGCCTGTTGAAAAACATGCTGGAGGAAGCAGAAACATTTAATACTGCGACTATGTGTGCGGCTTTCAAAAGACTAAACACCAAGGGCACTTCTAGGAAAGAGAGGCGTGCGCGGTGTTACATCTGCAAGGTTAGGGGGCACACGTATTGGAACTGCAAGAACAAGAAGAAAGAGAAAGGGGAGATATCGAAGACGAACGATGTCGAAAACAAACCAAAGTACCCAGAAACTGTTCACGTGAAGACGGATCGTTTGGTAAATGGTTCAGACTTAGGAACATGGGACAAAGTGTGGTATGTCGGAAACACATACAAAAACCACATGACGCCGGTTAGGACTTTGTTCAAACGGATGAAGGAAGAATTCAGAATGTTACAACTCGAAGAAAAGGAGAGAAAATTTATTTTCTCATACGGCGTAGGCGAAGCCCGTGTTGAAACAGAACAAGGTATGTTGGTTATACCAAATGTTTATTATACCCCGGAAATTACTTTGAACATATTAAGCGAGGATTGCCTAGCGAACCAAGGGTATTTGGTTAAGTGTGTGAATGATCGATGTACAATCAAGTACATGTTCGATGATGAGATGGAAAATATGGAAGGAGAAAGTGTCACGGATCATGGGCAGCCTTCAACGTTGATTGAGGCACATGACAGGTATTTAGAAAATTACTTTGAATCCATAGATCCTACGTTAGTGAAAGGTATTGAAAACCTTAAAATGAATACGGAGGATAAGGAAGATTACATAGACGATTGGTACTTAAGCATCAATGGAACTCTATATGAAATGAAAGTAGATACATTCCCACGACTAGTATCATTCCTAGATCTGATCAAAATCGATAAACTAGTTTACGCGAATTGGGAAGTATTAAAGAAGAAGTTTTTAGAGATGATATATTGGTTCTATACTGGCTATTTAGAGCAAGAAATAGTTGGAAGGTTACCACCTGTGGTAGGGGTAACCGAAATTGATATGTTGGGCCTTTATAAATTAGTAGACGAAATGGGAGGCTACATGAATGTAGAATTCAATGGTTACTGGAGTGACGTTGCGGGGCTGTTGGGACTAACTTCGGATAACAAAAGCGCAATCAAGGAATGCTATAAGGAGTTTGTCGGTATGGTCAAGATATATTACGAGGAAGCCAAAAGGTTAGGGCAGGAGAGGCAGGAATTGATGGTCGGCATGAAAGCACCACAAGCCTATGCGGAAACCAAGGCAGAAGTAAAGGAAGGACCGGATGAAACTGGAGCAAATGATGCGCAAAGTGAAGTTAAAACAGATGGCAACGAGGAGCAAGAAATGGAAGGCATGGAAACAACAAGTGATGGCAGCCTTGTCATCATAACATGAAGAAAGGAACCAAGAATCATGGAAGTTCTAACATACAAGAATTAGGAGGGAGATGTTGCACGTATAATATCTTGTATATTAAAGTTACTTAGTTTATGTTATGTATTTAGTATTGGGTTGTATATTAAAGTTACTTAGTTTATGTTATGTATTTAGTATTGGGTCAAGACAGAAACAAGTTAAGTTTGGGTTGGGTTTGGATAACAACCAAACAGCCCGTATGTAGGCAGTTATTTAGGAAACGATATGTTGGTTGGATAAACGTTGCGACGTTTCATCCTGTATATATAGATTTAGAGTCGATGTAAAAACACAAGTCCCATTCCATCAGATTCAATAAAAGTATTTTACATCATATTTGTTTGTTCTTGTTTATTCTGTTATTCGCACACCACAATATGGTTAATGTTAATCGTGTTCAAACCAAGGATTGGTTTCATCAAAAACCTGTGAATCACTATTCCCAAAATGGTATCAAGAGCCGAAGGTTCAACCCCTGGGCGAAATCAATCCAAAAGCATCCAGAAGATTATGAGATGCGGTATTCACTCACAAATGGAACCGCAGAGATCGTTCCTAAAAGTAATCAAGGACGGCGTCTATCAAAAAAGGGGAAAGGCCTGTTGAAAAACACGCTGGAGGAAGCAGAAACATTTAATACTGCGACTATGTGTGCGGCTTTCAAAAGACTAAACACCAAGGGCACTTCTAGGAAAGAGAGGCGTGCGCGGTGTTACATCTGCAAGGTTAGGGGCACACGTATTGGAACTGCAAGAACAAGAAGAAAGAGAAAGGGGAAACATCGAAGACGAACGATGTCGAAAACAAACCAAAGTACCCAGAAACTTTTCACGTGAAGACGGATCGGTTGGTAAATGGTTCAGACTTAGGAACATGGGACAAAGTGTGGTATGTCGGAAACACATACAAAAACCACATGACGCCGGTTAGGACTTTGTTCAAACGGATGAAGGAAGAATTCAGAATGTTACAACTCGAAGAAAATGAGAGAATTTATTTTCTCATACGGCGTAGGCGAAGCCCGTGTTGAAACAGAACAAGGTATGTTGGTTATACCAAATGTTTATTATACCCCGGAAATTACTTTGAACATATTAAGCGAGGATTGCCTAGCGAACCAAGGGTATTTGGTTAAGTGTGTGAATGATCGATGTACAATCAAGTACATGTTCGATGATGAGATGGAAAATATGGAAGGAGAAAGTGTCACGGATCATCGGCAGCCTTCAACGTTGATTGAGGCACATGACAGGTATTTAGAAAATTACTTTGAATCCATAGATCCTACGTTAGTGAAAGGTATTGAATACGGAGGATAAGGAAGATTACATAGACGATTGGTACTTAAGCATCAATGGAACTCTATATGAAATGAAAGTAGATACATTCCCACGACTAGTATCATTCCTAGATCTGATCAAAATCGATAAACTAGTTTACGCGAATTGGGAAGTATTAAAGAAGAAGTTTTTAGAGATGATATATTGGTTCTATACTGGCTATTTAGAGCAAGAAATAGTTGGAAGGTTACCACCCGTGGTAGGGGTAACCGAAATTGATATGTTGGGCCTTTATAAATTAGTAGACGAAATGGGAGGCTACATGAATGTAGAATTCAATGGTTACTGGAGTGACGTTGCGGGGCTGTTGGGACTAACTTCGGATAACAAAAGCGCAATCAAGGAATGCTATAAGGAGTTTGTCGGTATGGTCAAGATATATTACGAGGAAGCCAAAAGGTTAGGGCAGGAATTGATGGTCGGCATGAAAGCACCACAAGCCTATGCGGAAACCAAGGCAGAAGTAAAGGAAGGACCGGATGAAACTGGAGCAAATGATGCACAAAGTGAAGTTAAAACAGATGGCAACGAGGAGCAAGAAATGGAAGGCATGGAAACAACAAGTGATGGCAGCCTTGTCATCATAACATGAAGAAAGGAACCAAGAATCATGGAAGTTCTAACATACAAGAATTAGGAGGGAGATGTTGCACGTATAATATCTTGTATATTAAAGTTACTTAGTTTATGTTATGTATTTAGTATTGGGTTGTATATTAAAGTTACTTAGTTTATGTTATGTATTTAGTATTGGGTCAAGACAGAAACAAGTTAAGTTTGGGTTGGGTTTGGATAACAACCAAACAGCCCGTATGTAGGCAGTTATTTAGGAAACGATATGTTGGTTGGATAAACGTTGCGACGTTTCATCCTGTATATATAGATTTAGAGTCGATGTAAAAACAAAAGTCCCATTCCATCAGATTCAATAAAAGTATTTTACATCATATTTGTTTGTTCTTGTTTATTCTGTTATTCGCACACCACAATATGGTTAATGTTAATCGTGTTCAAACCAAGGATTGGTTTCATCAAAAACCTGTGAATCACTATTCCCAAAATGGTATCAAGAGCCGAAGGTTCAACCCCTGGGCGAAATCAATCCAAAAGCATCCAGAAGATTATGAGATGCGGTATTCACTCACAAATGGAACCGCAGAGATCGTTCCTAAAAGTAATCAAGGACGGCGTCTATCAAAAAAGGGGAAAGGCCTGTTGAAAAACACGCTGGAGGAAGCAGAAACATTTAATACTGCGACTATGTGTGCGGCTTTCAAAAGACTAAACACCAAGGGCACTTCTAGGAAAGAGAGGCGTGCGCGGTGTTACATCTGCAAGGTTAGGGGCACACGTATTGGAACTGCAAGAACAAGAAGAAAGAGAAAGGGGAGACATCGAAGACGAACGATGTCGAAAACAAACCAAAGTACCCAGAAACTGTTCACGTGAAGACGGATCGGTTGGTAAATGGTTCAGACTTAGGAACATGGGACAAAGTGTGGTATGTCGGAAACACATACAAAAACCACATGACGCCGGTTAGGACTTTGTTCAAACGGATGAAGGAAGAATTCAAAATGTTACAACTCGAAGAAAAGGAGAGAAAATTTATTTTCTCATACGGCGTAGGCGAAGCCCGTGTTGAAACAGAACAAGGTATGTTGGTTATACCAAATGTTTATTATACCCCTGTGAAACATTGGTATCAGAGCCAGGATTGCCTAGCGAACCAAGGGTACTTTGGGAATAGTGATTCACAGGTTTTTGATGAAACCAATCCTTGGTTTGAACACGATTAACATTAACCATATTGTGGTGTGCGTGTGCAGAAAAGTTTCTGCAGTCAGTGGTGGTGTTTGGGTATGCGAATAACAGAATAAACAAGAACAAACAAATATGATGTAAAATACTTTTATTGAATCTGATGGAATGGGACTTGTGTTTTTACATCGACTCTAAATCTATATATACAGGATGAAACGTCGCAACGTTTATCCAACCAACATATCGTTTCCTAAATAACTGCCTACATACGGGCTGTTTGGTTGTTATCCAAACCCAACCCAAACTTAACTTGTTTCTGTCTTGACCCAATACTAAATACATAACATAAACTAAGTAACTTTAACATACAAGATATTATACGTGCAACATCTCCCTCCTAATTCTTGTATGTTAGAACTTCCATGATTCTTGGTTCCTTTCTTCATGTTATGATGACAAGGCTGCCATCACTTGTTGTTTCCATGCCTTCCAGTTCTTGCTCCTCGTTGCCATCTGTTTTAACTTCACTTTGCGCATCATTTGCTCCAGTTTCATCCGGTCCTTCCTTTACTTCTGCCTTGGTTTCCGCATAGGCTTGTGGTGCTTTCATGCCGACCATCAATTCCTGCCTCTCCTGCCTTAACCTTTTGGCTTCCTCGTAATATATCTTGACCATACCGACAAACTCCTTATAGCATTCCTTGATTGCGCTTTTGTTATCCGAAGTTAGTCCCAACAGCCCCGCAACGTCACTCCAGTAACCATTGAATTCTACATTCTTGTAGCCTCCCATTTCGTCTACTAATTTATAAAGGCCCAACATATCAATTTCGGTTACCCCTACCACGGGTGGTAACCTTCCAACTATTTCTTGCTCTAAATAGCCAGTATAGAACCAATATATCATCTCTAAAAACTTCTTCTTTAATACTTCCCAATTCGCGTAAACTAGTTTATCGATTTTGATCAGATCTAGGAATGATACTAGTCGTGGGAATGTATCTACTTTCATTTCATATAGAGTTCCATTGATGCTTAAGTACCAATCGTCTATGTAATCTTCCTTATCCTCCGTATTCATTTTAAGGTTTTCAATACCTTTTACTAACGTAGGATCTATGGATTCAAAGTAATTTTCTAAATACCTGTCATGTGCCTCAATCAACGTTGAAGGCTGCCCATGATCCGTGACACTTTCTCCTTCCATATTTTCCATCTCATCATCGAACATGTACTTGATTGTACATCGATCATTCACACACTTAACCAAATACCCTTGGTTCGCTAGGCAATCCTCGCTTAATATGTTCAAAGTAATTTCCGGGGTATAATAAACATTTGGTATAACCAACATACCTTGTTCTGTTTCAACACGGGCTTCGCCTACGCCGTATGAGAAAATAAATTTTCTCCTTTTCTTCGAGTTGTAACATTCTGAATTCTTCCTTCATCCGTTTGAACAAAGTCCTAACCGGCGTCATGTGGTTTTTGTATGTGTTTCCGACATACCACACTTTGTCCCATGTTCCTAAGTCTGAACCATTTACCAACCGATCCGTCTTCACGTGAACAGTTTCTGGGTACTTTGGTTTGTTTTCGACATCGTTCGTCTTCGATGTCTCCCCTTTCTCTTTCTTCTTGTTCTTGCAGTTCCAATACGTGTGCCCCCTAACCTTGCAGATGTAACACCGCTCACGCCTCTCTTTCCTAGAAGTGCCCTTGGTGTTTAGTCTTTTGAAAGCCGCACACATAGTCGCAGTATTAAATGTTTCTGCTTCCTCCAGCGTGTTTTTCAACAGGCCTTTCCCCTTTTTTGATAGACGCCGTCCTTGATTACTTTTAGGAACGATCTCTGCGGTTCCATTTGTGAGTGAATACCGCATCTCATAATCTTCTGGATGCTTTTGGATTGATTCGCCCAGGGGTTGAACCTTCGGCTCTTGATACCATTTTGGGAATAGTGATTCACATGTTTTTGATGAAACCAATCCTTGGTTTGAACACGATTAACATTAACCATATTGTGGTGTGCGTGTGCAGAAAAGTTTCTGCAGTCAGTGGTGGTGTTTGGGTATGCGAATAACAGAATAAACAAGAACAAACAAATATGATGTAAAATACTTTTATTGAATCTGATGGAATGGGACATGTGTTTTTACATAGACTCTAAATCTATATATACAGGATGAAACGTCGCAACGTTTATCCAACCAACATATCGTTTCCTAAATAACTGCCTACATACGGGCTGTTTGGTTGTTATCCAAACCCAACCCAAACTTAACTTGTTTCTGTCTTGACCCAATACTAAATACATAACATAAACTAAGTAACTTTAACATACAAGATATTATACGTGCAACAAAATCTTAATATAAAACAAACTCAAAGTTTATAAAAAAATAAAAAAGTTACAACACAAACTAATCTAATCATACTTCACATACAAATCAGAACATTACAGCGACAACTCACATACACAAGATGTCAGCGACAACTCACATACACAAGATGTCACTAAGAGAAGCTGATTCACACAAAATTCAACAACACTTTGTTGTTATGTACCACAATCTGCATACAACACCTTTAAAACCATTTAATATCTGAAAACTATTTTTCGCCACAAAAGATAGTCGTCGGGTACTTGCCGCCGTATTACACGGGTACTCGGCTAGTGTTAATAAGCAAACTATTAAAACATAAGTTGACAACTGGTATAATCTACAAGGGTAAGAAAGGTAAAACTTTATTTACTTATTTCGATATTTGGTATGTTTAAGTTTATATTGCAGGTTTTGGATAGTTGAAGGGCTATTTGTGTCAAGTTCAAGAAAGTTGAAGTCAACCCTAATTCAGCTCTATATAATCATCACATTCTCTTAGTTGTTTTTTTGTTCTGTTATCTTTCTGTTTGTTTTCTCTCACATTCCACCATTGTTGATCGATCTTGTATTCTTGTTCTGGTACATTGTGAATATTGATCTTGTTGTTAAGATCATTGATTCACTTATTTTGATTCTTGTTTCTTTTGTTTGTAAGTACTGATCACAAAGCTAGGTATCACATTTGAAGTGATAGCCTAACGCAGTTAAGGGAGGTTGGTTGAATAATCTTTGATCTCGATTTACTATTTTTATAAAATCGAATATGGTATCAGAGCCTATGGTTCTTGATACTTGTTTTTAACTCTGGGTTTCAATTAGCTGCTGGTTAATTGAGTTTTTTTAATCTCAAAAAAATTAGGGTTTCTTAATTTTTTGGGGGTTTTCTGATTTCTGGTGTTCCTTGGGGTTTAATTGGGTTTTTGTTTAGTTAATTGGGTTTAATTTCACTCCTGGTAAGTGTAATTGAAGAAACCCTAAAATCTGACATTAGGGTTTGTCTTAAATTTGGGGATTTGTTCTTGTTTGTTGGTTATTTGTTATAACTAACGTTTCAGGTTGTTTTTCCGTTGTGCTTTATCTGATTGTGGTGGGATCTTCTTGATCTCTTTGGATCTTAGCTTTTGTTAGTCTGTTGCTGCGCGTGCATTGTAACACCTCTCGTGCTTTATCTATTAGGCTGTTTTTAGATTGTTTAGTTGGAGATTTAGGTGTCGAAGGGTTTAGATAGTGATTGGAGTTTGATTCAGTTTTCTTGTGTGATTCTTGGTAGTTGTGTGTAAAGGAGATACAAGGAGGTTCTTGTTGTGTTTTTTGTTATTATTTTGATCTATGGTGACAAAAAGGGTGATAAGGGGGATAAGGCTGTAAGTGATAATGATACTGATGAGATAATACTGAGACTGTCATATATACTAATGACCCTCTTTACTTGCACCCCACTGATACTAATGGGCAGCCTATTATAAGTGTTAAACTTACTGGACCAGAAAACTATAAAGTTTTGGCTGCTGCTTTTAAGCTTGCTTTACACACTAAAAATAAACTGGGTTTTATTGATGGTACTTGTGAAGAAGATAGGAAGATGATGTTCAGATTTTTGAACAATGGGATAGATGTAATGCAGTAGTGTTATCTTGGATTCTTGGTTGTATCTCTTTTGAGTTATACCAAGGACAAATTTTTTCAAAAAATGCTAAAGATGTGTGGGATGAGTTTAAGGAAACTTATGACAAAATTGATGGGTCTGTGATCTATAATTTGCATTATAACATCTGCTCTCTTACTCAATCCGGTTCTTCTTTGTCTGAGTATTATCATAACTATAATAGTCTATGGAGGCAGTTTGACTCCCTTGTCAATCTTCCTTCTTGCAGTTGTGATGGTGCTCCTCAAATGAAGAGCCATAATGCTCTTATAAGGCTTATGCAGTTTCTTATGGGTCTTGATGACTTAACTGCTGATCCTTTACCTGATGTTAAATTTGCTTTAGCTACTTTTTCCAGGGTTGAATCCCACAAGAATAATCTGGTTCATAATGTTAATGATAAGAATAAACCAAATAATTGGCCTGGTAATAAAAATAACCAAAATAATCAGAACAGAGGTTCTAATAGAAATAACAAGTTTGTTTGCACTCATTGTAATATGAATGACCATACCATAGATAGATGCTTTGAACTGAATGGATATCCTCTAGGTTTCAAGAAAAGAAACTCTGGAGGATCAAATGTGTCTAATAATGCTTTTAACTCTCATGGTAATAGTGTTGATCAAGATCTGGGAATTCTCTTCCCTTTACTGCTGATCAGATCAATAGGCTTATGGCTTTGATAGGTTCTAAGCCTAGTACTGGTGATGTGCAGCACAAGTATTGTTTTTGGTTCTAATAATGTTATTAGTTTTGTTACTTGTAGATTTTTTAACTAGAACACCAATATAAGTACTTATAGTACTTATATTGGTTGGATCTTTGATTCTGGAGCATCCCAACATATGACTTTTTCTACTGAACATTTATATGATGTAACTGATGTTTCCAAGTTAAACATATCTGTTTCTCATCCTAATGGAACTGTTGAACATGTGGGCAATTTCAAACTTTTAGATAAAATTGTGTTAAAAAATGTGTTGGTTGTTCCAGGATATAAAGTCAGTCTTATATCTGTTCACAAGTTGGCCAAAGATGATAAATTTGTTGTGTCTTTTACTGAGTCAAGATGTCTTGTTCACGATTCTCTTGTTTGATTCAAGTAGTAAATTTACTAATAGTGCTATTACTAAGTGTTATCTGTCTAAATGTGTTTGGCATAATAGACTTGGTCATCCTTCTGACCAAGTCTTAGCTATTCTTAAGCATAAAATCCAACTTGATTCTACTAATGATGTTCAGCCTTGTGATGTATGTCATAAGGCTAAACAAACTAGGGATCATTTTCCTCTAAGTGAACATAAGACCAAAGCCTTGGGTGATATTGTTCATTTAGATGTATGGGGTCTTATAGGGTTAAAAGTAAAGATGGATATAGATTCTTCCTTACTGTGGTTGATGATTATACCAGGGTTGTGTGGTTATACATGCTTAAAGGCAAGGATGAAGTTTTTGATAAACTTGTTGAATTTTTTAATCTAATTAAAAATCAGTTTGATGTTTCAATTAAAGTGTTTAGAAGTGATAATGGGTCTGAATTCATTAATCATAAATTTGAAAATTTTAATCACACTAATGGGATTGTTCATCAAACTACTTGTGTGTATACACCATTACTTGTGTGTATACACCACAGCAGAATGGCATAGCTGAAAGAAAACATAAGACACTTACTTAATGTTGCTAGAGCCCTCATGTGTTCTTACTGCTGTTTATCTGATTAACAGGATTCCTAGCTCAGTTCTCTTTGGAAAAAGTCCTTATGAAATGATATATAACATGGAATCTAATATCTCTCATTTGAAATCTTTTGGGTGTTTGTGTTTTAGTATTGTGCTTAATAATATGGATAAGTTTTTTTATTGGATATTCTTTTACAAAGAAGGGTTATAAACTTTTTGGTCTTGAGTCAAAAACTGTGTTGTTTTCAAGAGATGTCAAGTTTTATGAAACAGTTTTTCCTTTTAAAAATGATGTTTGTAAAAGTGATTTGATCTTTGAAGATCAGGGTATAACTAGTTTAAATATTTTTGATTTAGTAGTAAACAAATCTGATGATCCCTATGATGAAGTGAGAGATGTAAACTTAGGTGATAGAGGTAGCATTTCAAAAGAATCTGATTTAGCTAATAAAGTATCAACTGATACTTAGTCATAGTGTTGGAAACCAGAATGATCTAGGCAGTAGTGAGGCTAATGATATAGATCATAATGTCGCCCTTGATGATGATGAATATGAATCTGAGGGTGAGGAGTTTATAGAATTTAATCATCTTTTTCAAAATAGTCCAGAGAGGTCTGAGTTAAGAAGGTCAAGTAGACCATATAAGCTTCCTGCTAAGTTTGATAACTATGTGCTTGATAAAAGAGTTAAGTATGATATTAATACTGTGGTGAATTATACCAATTTGTCTATTCATAACTTTGTGTTCATTAATAACTTGAATAAAATTCATGAACCTAAGTCCTATGATGAGGCTGCTAAAGACCCTAGGTGGGTTGAGGCAATGAATGAGGAGATGGAGGCCCTTAATAGAAATAATACATGGATTAGAGTTGATTTACCTCCAGGTAGAAAACCTGTTGCATGTAAATCGTTGTGGAAAGTGAAATATAAATCCAGTGGAGATGTTGAGAGATTCAAAGCTAGGGTTGTAGCTAAAGGTTTTAGTCAAAAAGAAGGGATTGACTATGAGGAAACTTTTTCACCAGTGGTGAAAATTGTTACTGTTAGATGTCTTCTTTCTATTGTTGTGCACAATAGTTGGCCTGTTTATCAATTAGATGTCAATAATGCATTTCTGTATGGGGATTTAGATGAAGAAATTTATATGAATCTCCCTGAAGGATATGGATCTAATTTTGATAATAAGGTTTGCAAATTGACTAAATCTTTATATGGCTTAAAACAAGCTCCAAGAAAATGGAATGAAAAATTAACTAGTGTTCTTATTGAAAATGGATTTAGTCAAAGCAAAAGTGATGTTTCTTTGTTTACTAAGACTGAAAATGAATCATTTGTTGCCCTGTTAGTCTATGTTGATGATATTATTATAATCAGGGAACAATGATAGTATTATTAATACCTTTAAAGAATATTTGAGTTCTAAGTTTAAAATCAAAGATCTTGGAAAACTCAAATATTTCTTAGGTATTGAAGTACTTGATAATGAGTCTGGTCTATGTCTCAATCAGAGAAAGTATTGTTTAGAATTACTTTCTGAGTATGGAATGTTAGCTTGTAAACCAACTAAGTCTCCTATACCAGATCCTTCTAAGAAAAAGAAAGATCAAGCTAAATCTGAAGTTGATGTTGTTCTTGATAATAAAACATGTTATCAGAAAATTATTGGGAAATTGATCTATCTTACTCTGACTAGACCTGAAATTGTTTATGCTGTTCATTGTCTAAGTCAGTATATGCATGCTCCATATAAATCTCATCTTAAGCTTGCTTTTCATGTTCTTAGATATCTTAAAGGTTCTCCTGAAACTGGTATATCTTTTGAGAAACATAATGATCTGAATCTTAATGCTTATGTTGATTATGATTGGGCTAAATGCAAAATAACAAGAAAATCTGTCACTGGATAAACGGTTTATTTGGGAAACAATCTTGTTTCTTGGAAAAGGAAGAAACAGTCTGTTATAGCAAAATCTTCAGCTGAGGCTGAATAGTGTTGCTTGTGAAATTATGTGGATTTTTAAGATCATGAAACTAATCCTGTCTTTCATGAGAGGACAAAGCATTTTGAAATTGACTTATATTTCTTAAGGGAGAAAGTGTCTGCAGGTTTGATCAAAACTTTTAAGATCAAATCTGAAGATAATGTAGCAGACTTGTTTACCAAAGGGTTATCTATAAAAGATCACAAATCTTTTTGTGAAATGCTGAAGCTTGTTGACATTTACCACAAGTCAACTTAAGAGGGGGTATTAAAACATAAGTTGACAACTGGTATAATCTACAAGGGTAAGAAAGGTAAAATTTTATTTACTTATTTCGATATTTGGTATGTTTAAGTTTATATTGCAGGTTTTGGATAGTTGAAGGGCTATTTGTGTCAAGTTCAAGAAAGTTGAAGTCAACCCTAATTCAGCTCTATATAATCATCACATTCTCTTAGTTGTTTTTTAGTTCTGTTATCTTTCTGTTTGTTTTCTCTCACATTCCACCATTGTTGATCGATCTTGTATTCTTGTTCTGGTACATTGTGAATATTGATCTTGTTGTTAAGATCATTGATTCACTTATTTTGATTCTTGTTTCTTTTGTTTGTAAGTACTGATCACAAAGCTAGGTATCACATTTGAAGTGATAGCCTAACGCAGTTAATAAAAGGGGAGGTTGGTTGAATAATCTTTGATCTTGATTTACTGTTTTTATAAAATCGAATACAAACCAATGTTTACCTCAGTATCTCTTAGATATTTTCGACCTGAATCGCCAAGAAAGCATGCCACTGGCAAACGACCTAGATCCAATATTACCTACAGGAATAAGTAAGAAATCAAAGCGTGAAAATATATTTATAAAACGCATAATTTTAAAAACCGAAGATGGGTGACTCAAAAGAACAAGATAGTGAACAAATTATCAGTTGAATAGAACTCAATTCAAGTTTAGTTTAATCAATGTGCCTCTATATAGCATAGTTACCACATACAAAAATTGCAAAAGTAATCACCTCCAACAGCTGATCCTTTTTAGATTCCATCACAAGATTATCCCGCAGATCATGTGGAAGGATCTGGAAAACAAAAAATCACATTTTAAAAGTCGGTCTAAACAGAAACGATGGATACAATGCAGAAGAAACTGATAGAACATTTTAGAGACAACATAAATGCTAAGTACCAATATTTGAATACCAATTTTGGGGACAAAGGTAGTAAAACAATTTCACAAGTAATTGTAAAACTTTAGTGCCATATAGGAAGCTCAATACATAGCAGAAGAGACTATTGATTAAAGCATTCAGCAAAAGATAACAAAGCGACGCTCAAACCTTTCCGCTTGATAGTGCTTACTTTTTCTGCTTATGTGTTTATATTTAGGCACATAGCAGTTTGGAGTATTTGGATAATCCAAACTGCTTCTACTTGTCGTCTTACTTTAGATTTGCGGCCTGTAATGTTCATTTCTCTATGCCATACGTATATTTAAACACTATTTCCTAAAGTGCTTATCTTTAATCAGCTTATGTGCTCCTGCATATAAGCAGAACCAGGAAAGGCAATCCCAAACACCCTCCTAGATTTACATTAACAATTGAATGGATGCTTGTACCCTTTTTGATACAGGGGTCTCTGGAAATAGCGACTAATTATTTCATATTGAAGTTTTCAAGTAGCACATAATCGTATTGCACAACACCCCCAAGGCGAAAACAATGGACTGCTCAGATATCCTTACGGTTCCACTAAAAACGATACTAGGCCCATCACTTGAAGCTTGCAACGGCTACAAACGCTTTATCTCATAGCGATGTGGTATGGGCTATTACAAACAACACCTAAACTAATATGCTTGTTAAACCCAAAAGAGTAATTCATTTCACTAGAGCAAATGTGCATTTATAACCATGATTAAGCAAAGCAGGTCATGGTTATCCTGGATATCTTACAATCCAAGGTAGTAAAGCATAACTTCACATATGCTAGTATGTGGTTACAACTACTTACAAGTACGGAACTCGAATACATAGTAGAAGGGACTAGTGATTAAGCGTTCAGGAATAGATAACAGTACGAAACTCGAGCCTAGTCCACTTCAAATTATCGTAATCTGGCAAGTATTCAAGAGTGCTTATTGTTTATGCTTATCTGTTTATGTTTAAGCACATAAGCAGTTTGGATATAGACAAACCAAAATGCTTCTGCTTATCATCTTATATTGGGTAAAAAGAAAAAAGCTGGACTTGCTTATTTCAAAGAGTTTGCTTGAGATATGTGCCCCCGAAATGTTCATCTCTCTACCCCTCAAGAAATTAAGATAAGTATGCAATTCGCTTTCCAGAGTATTCATCTTTAAGTGCTTTCTGGCTCATAAACAGGTAAGCAATCACAAACGCCATGTTGATTCTACTTTCAAATTTACACTCAACTGGATACTTATACCCTATTTGATAGGATATCAGTGATTTGAATTGTAACGCCCCCTAAAGCTCGAAAGTCATACTAGTAGCACATCACTTGAAGCTTACAAGGGGGCTCAAATGTCTTATCTCATACCGAAGTGGCACGGGCTATTATTACAAACTACACTTATACTAACTAACTCAAACTAGTAATTCATTTCATAAGAGCAAATGTGGATTTACTTACAACCATGATTAAGCAAGCATATAACATAAGCTGAAATAAGGATTAGGAAGAAAACAAGATTAATACAATAATACCTGCAATAATTGATGGATATCATTGGCATCATCAGAAGTAGAAGCTGTGCACTTGGGAGTCCAATTGCCAGTTGTTGGTTTAGTTTTGCCAATTGAAATGAAAGTGGGTTTGAAATCATTAATAAGATAACTATGTTTATAAAAAGATGAGCTGCTACTACAAATGGACATTTTTGTTAATAATTCTTATTCTTGCGTCTGCTCTCCTACTGGTGAATAGCTGTTTGGGAAAGAAAAAAGAAGAAAAAAACATATTATGATCTGTCCTATATACGGCGAGCTAAAAAGGAAAGTCATCTTTTATTTTTTCATAATATCAAAACATCCCATAACCTCAAAAAGTGGGAAGTGAAAAAAAATCATGTGTTATGTCGAAAAATCGAATTGTATCTTTCGTTAGCTTTTTGGACAACAACCATCCCAGTTAATGCGTAAGGCATAATACATCCTTCATGGACTAACAATGCAAATGTTTTTCTCGTTAAGAATTAACAAGGTTTAAACAGAGAGCATCTTTGTCTTTTTCCTTTTTCTAGAGATGTATGGTGAACCTTATTATAACTTGCTTCGAAAGAAAAACTATTTAAAAAAAAAAAGTTATTTTCAAAAAAAATAATTATTTTCGAAGAAAAAGTTTAATTTTTTTTTTAAATTATTTTCGAAAGAAAATGTTTTATTTTCGAAAGAAAATGTTTTATTTTCGGGAAAAAGTATATTATTTTCGAAAAAAATAGTTTTATTTTCGAAAAAAAAATATTTTCTTTCGAAACAAGATTAAATTATTTTTTTCAAAATTCTTTGTTTCGAAACAAGTTATTTAAAAAAAGTTTAATTTTTGTTTTCGAAACAAACTTTTTTAAAAAAAATTAAACTTTTTTTAGAAGAAAATGTTTTTTATTTTTTTCGAAAAAGATAAAACCTTTTTTTTTCGAAACAAATTATTTCGAAAATAAAACTTCTTTTTTTCGAAATAAAACTTTTTTTTTTCGAAAATAGTTTTTTCTTGAAAATAATTTTTTTTTGAAAATAAATTTTTTTTTTGAAAATAATTTTTTTTTAGAAACAAGTTATATTGAGGTTCACCATACATCCCTGGAAAAGGAAAAAGATAAGGATACCCTCTTTTTAAACCTTGTTAATTCTTAACGAAAAAACATTTGCATCGTTAGTCCACGAGGGATGTATTGTGCCCCGCGCTCTAACGGAGGGATGACTGTTGTCCAAAAAACTAACGAAGGATTTAATTCGATTTTTCGACATACCACATGGATGATTTTTGCACTTCCCTCCCTAAAAAATAGACTCACTGATTACACTAAACTTTTTTATGTTATTGTGACCCCATTATTTTTTTTATTCAAAAATTTATTTTAAATAAAAACTTAACATTTCCTTAATAATAAAAATACAAATACAAATTTAAAAAAAAATACACGAAAAAAATTACAACTTAAAAAAATAACAATAATTTAAAACATCATTGATTAATGTTCCACAAATGCTCAACTAGATCACGTCGAAGATCATTGTGAACTCTCCTATCCTGAAGTTCCTTATTTTTCCTTCTATGTGTCTCACATCGTTCTACCCAAATACGTTTGATATTCGCTTGAGGCGGAGCGTACATATTTGTGAATTCACTAATGTCGAAGTTTTGGTCTTCCAATATCATGTTATGTAGTATGATGCAACAATACATTATTCTTTTAATCGTGCTGACTTGGTAACTTCGTGCTGGTTATTGAATAATTCCCCGTCGACCTTGTAATACCCCGAACGCTCGCTCAACATATTTTCTTACAATTTCTTGAACTCTTTTAAATTTCATTTTCTTTTCGTCCCTTGCAATTGTATACGACTTAACAAACGAAGCCCATTGAGGGCAAATTCCATCTACTAAATAATATCCTTGCTTGTATGTCTTACCGTTTACAACAAATTCAGAATCTGGAGACTCGTCCAAAAGAAGCTTATCAAATAACGGTGAACCATATAAAACATTAAGGTCGTTATTTGCCCCCGACACCCCGAAATAAGAATGTCATATCCATAATTGTTGGTCTGCAACAGCCTCGAGCATAATTGTTGGGTATTTCTTATCACGCCTTTTAAATTGACCATGTAAGACTTTAGGACATTTTTTTCATTTCCAATACATACAATCTATGCTCCCGAGCATACCCATGAGATTATGTTTCCTATTGTGCAAATCATAAATATGCTCTATATCATCAGTAGTAGGCGTTCTAAGATACTTTTCTACATATAATACGTAAATGCATTTGGTAAAGTTCCATAATCATTCACGTGAACAACGTTCTGTTATTTGCAAGTATTCATCTAGTAAATCGGGTGTTGTACCATACGACAATTGGCGTATTGCCGATGTGCATTTCGTAGTAGCGCTAAAACCTAAACGACCCGTTGCATCACGACGTTGTTTAAAGAAATAAAAGTAGCGGGTAGTGGTTGAACATTGCAACTTGTTATATCATGAACTATTTATCTAAAAATGGTAGAACTCATACGATACCTTTGGCGAAAACGATCTTTCGGATACTTTGGCGGAGTTTCAAGGTCACCAAAGTAATCGGTCATAAGTATTTTTTCGCATCTTCTCGTTCACGTGGGATGTACGTTCTAACGAACGGACATGTATTAACACTACTTTCTTTCTCTTCATCATCTAACATTTCCATTTTTCCCAATATTGAAGATATTGTGCATAATCTTCCATATCATCTTGATCATAGCTTTCGCAAATCACGGACAAATCGGAATACCCGGCATTCATATTGAGAAACTAGTGTGTGAATATATTGTAGAAGACGGTATATGTTTTTTGATAGTTAAATAGGGTATTTATAGTGAAAATAGTTGAAAAAATGGGTATGTTACCCAACGGCTAGAAACAAAAAAAAATTGATAACGCGACCGACGACGCGAGCCACGATGCAGTTGTCGCGCCGTCGGCCATAACGTCGGCTGGTACCTACGGCGTAAATCACGATAACGCAACCCTCGGTACGGTTGGCTGCGCCGTGTCGCGCCATTGTGGCCAGCCGGCTGGCCAACCACTGTACCATGCCCTCTAAAAGCCAAAAATACTCTATGTCGAATTATTTTAGGACGAAAGCTAAAAACACGCAATCTACTCTCTCAGAAACAAGGAAACACACAACTTATAATATGTACATAATCCATAAACTTACTTTTAAATCCCTACACAAACACGCAATATGTCATGCCATGGAGTAGGTAATATTTCGAGTCTCGTGTAAGACAACTAAATGCACCTTGAGGTCTTACAGAGTTACTGAGGGACCTTCTCGAGCACATGATAGGTAATTGAGAGATAAAGCTAGCCTATTCGTTATAGGGAATCAATGCTCCGTGCCGAATAGAGATCAAGTTGACGAGTTGTGTGATGGGAACCTTCCCGCATGATTCAGAGAACACTGAATTAGAATAAGATGGGGATGAGCACGGTACCAAAGATACTTAAAGTGTGTATTATACGTTCCTTCATGCATGCATAGCTAGAGTTTGTCATTTGTGATGAGAAATTAGAACTCTGCATATTTTATATGTTTCTTCTTAACGCGGTATCACGGTATGAACTATGAAGTATGAAGAATGATTATTACTTTGCAATGAAGAATGATCGTTACTTTGCATGCAATTGCAAGCGCTTTTTGTTGTCTGTTTTCACTTCTATATACTTACGGAGAAAGTTTTATTGTGACGGTACCAAAGTCCACAGGAAATTTACTAAGTCGTGTCAAAAGTCAAAACTATGTCAAGCATATGTATATGACGGTGCCAAACTCGGGAAATCCCGTCTTTGTACCGGAACGTTTTTACTAATACCGATTTTTTTAGCGTTTTTAAGGTACTGGTACCGGTACGTGTAGTTTTTTCGGTACCCATGCTCATCCCTAGAATGTGAGGTTCACCAGAACACCATTGCATGCAATGTCAGCTCGCTCGATTCACAGATTGGTCCGACTTGTAATTTACTTCTGACCCCATGTTTGATAGCCCGATTGTGGAGAATGTTATTTGTGGTTCCATCCATAAGTAGAAGAGAGACAACTCAAATGTCAGCGCATAAATCGAAAGAGTCGTACCGAAAAAAGTGGAATTCTTCTAAGATCCATTGCACGATTTTTCTACATGCTCTGCTTCCAAAATATAGAGACTTGTGAGGACAGATCTTGGGCGAGGCAATTAGTTGATAAGGTCGAGCGTTGGCGCTAAGGACGTTCTTGAGTTATGTTAATCTCATTTCCTCGGATTACCATTATGTGGATAGTTTATAGCGAACCGACGCATTTCCTATCCCGAAGGGTCGAATGGATGGAATCTTCTATTTTGTCAAGCCGAGCTTGCTTTCCGGAACTTCTTATTTTGGATGTCCTCCGTCTTTTGGTGCACAAGGGCTAATATCAAACATTATAAATTGTCATATTATTTAACTTCAAACAAAATTATTCAAATATTATTACCCCTTATATTATCTACTTAAACTGTGTGTGTGCACGATTAATGTATTTTGGTTTGTTGATTAATAATTAAGTTATACTTATTTTCAAGATAAATATTGAAAGTAAAATGTGTATCAAATTTGAACAATAAAAATTGAAGTTTATACTAATTTAAAAAACCAAAGTAAAAAATAACATAATCAAATATATAACCATTAGATATTTTTAAAAATATATAATATATATAACAATGCATGAATGAAACTATTACTTCATTCATCTTTAATATTTAAGTCTCGTACGTGCACGAACATTAAAACTGATACTTTAAAGAGAATTGCAAAAAATCGTCTTTGGTTTGGTCATTTTCACGTTAGTCTACATGGTGTCAATGGTATGGTGAACGAAGGCGGGGCTAAGATAAATGAAGAGGTGTCTGATGACCCATTTGGTTTTTATCTGATACTTAATGATAAAACTAAAACCATGGCAGCCAAAGAAAATTCGAGTAGTTACACACATCCTCCAGGTTATACTCATGTGATAGGCGAGAATGATGTTCAGGGGATTGTTAATACTAAAACAAAGGAGAATATAGAGGAGACAGGGCCAAAAAATAATGACAAGAAGCAGCCTCAACCCATAAGTCGAGAAGAAGGTTGTGATTCAATATCATCGGGGTATTTAAAAAAATCAGAGGCTCCAAAAACGGGTGGATCGATTCTACAGTTATTGGATGATGTTGTCAAAGTTGGACAAGTAACGGGGTACAAAATGGAAGGGTGTATGACCAATATGGCTGAAATCATTGAAGCACAAGGAGTGGAGGAAGTGTTTAGATGAATTGTATTTTTCTAAACGTTCAAGGCCTTGGAAAAAAGGAAAAAATGAGTGGGTCAAGGAGTTACGCAATAAAAAAAGGTCAATTTTTTTATCTATTCAAGAAAATAAAATAGAGGCGATGGATAATTTATGTGTGAAAATGTGTTGGGGTAATATGACGTTCGAATAAGCTCATAATGATGCCGTTGGAAACTCGGGTGGCATATTGTGTGTTTGGGACCCGAACTGGTATAATAAAGATAATGTTACGAAGTCTGATTCATTCTTTATGATTCGTGGTACTTTGAGGGCATCAAGAGCTAAACTTATGATCATAGCTGTTTACGCCCCTCAAGAGCGGAAAGAAAAGTATTTGTTATGGGATTATTTAGAAAGAGAAATAAAAAGATGGTCTGACGAGGTTGTCGTTATGGGTGATTTTAATGAGGTGAGGCACAAATGTGAAAGACTCGGGTCTGCTCCAGCGAAGCCAATGTGTTTAATTCTTTTATAGTTGATTCAGGTATGATTGAGGTGGCTTTAGGTGGCAGCAAATTTACATGGTGTCATAATTCTGGATCTAAAATAAGCAAGTTAGACAGGTTCTTGATTTATGAAAATCTTATGTCTATTTATCCGAATATCAATTCCGTTACATTGCCTAGGTTATTATCTGATCACTGTCCGATATTTATGTGTGGAAGTTCTTTTGACTAAGGCCCCAGCCCTTTCAAATTCTTTTATTCTTGGTTCGACATAGACGGGTTCGGTAACCTTTTGGAAGATACTTGGAAAGGCTATCAAAGTAACGAGTCTAATCCTATCTGATTTTTCAATGGTCAACTGAAAAACCTCAAATGTAAGATTCGCGAATGGAATTACACTTACAGGTCTGTGGTTGCTTCGTTGTCTTCTAAACTGAAAATGGATCTCGAAAACATTGATGATATTATTGATAGAGGTGACCGGAATGATGATATTATGCGTAAGTGTCTAGATATTGTTCATAAGCTTAATGATTTGAGAAATGACCAAATGAAAGAGGTGACTTAAAAAACCAAGATAAAATGGGCTATAGAAGGAGACGAAAATTCACGTTTTTTTCCATGAAATGCTGAGTAAGAGGCGGAGATCATTAAATGTTCGTGGAGTGTTAGTAGACGGTAAATGGATCGATCAACCAAATGTTGTCAAAGACGATATCTATAATCATTTTAGTACGAGGTTCATTCTGGGTTTCAAAGAAGCTAGTATTTACGTGGATTTTCCCAATATATTGTTAGTAGAAGATAGGCAGTTCATTGATCGTGAGGTGACCACTGACGAAATTAAAAAGGCAGTGGACTGCGGGACAGACAAAGCCCCAGGCACTGACAGATTCACTATTGGTTTTTATTGCAGGTTGGGATTTGATTCAAGGGGACGTAATTAATGCTGTCAGATGCTTTTTTCGTCAGTGCGACATTCCTCAAGGGTGCAATCCATCCTTTATAACGTTGATTCCCAAGAATCAAAATGCAAAATTAGTTAAAGATTTTCGGTCAATTGGTAGCTTCTATAAAATCATTGCTAAGATTTTGACGAACAGGTTGGCAAATGTTATCATGGGTCATATTAATGAAGTCCAATATGCCTTTCTTGCTGATCGTCAAATTTTAGATGGCCCCTTTTATTCTGAATGAGGTTCTCCAATGGTGTAAGTCAAAGAGAAAGCAAATCCTAATTTTTAAGGTGGATTTCGAAAAAATGTACGATTCGGTTCGGTGGGATTTTCTTGATGAAGTGCTAAGGAAATTTGGTTTTGGAGAAAAGTGGTGTAAGTGGATTCTGTGTTGTTTACAATCATCGAGAGGTTCAATCCTTGTTAACGGAAGCCCTACGAAGGAATTTGAGTTTGGTAGAGGTCTCAAACAAGGGGACCCTTTATCATCATTTTTATTTATATTGGTAATGGAAAGTTTACACTTTCCATTTACATGTGTCGTTGATGCAGGTTTGTTTAAAGGGCTTGATGGTTGAGTTTTTACACATCTTTAGGAAAAGGAGGTAATTAGGGCAAGTATTAAACAAGTGGTTTAGGAAAACAAAATGTAAATGACCCAATGTGGAGATCGTTCTCAAGGAGGCTTGTGTATTGTGTAAAGAGATGATTAAGTGTTTGTGATTATATTGATGAGAAAAGAAAAGTCGAAAAAAGATGAGAAAAGAATGACGGTTACGATTATGAATTAAACTAAGACGAAGTCGTACACGTAAAACCGTAAAAAGCGACTAAATTTAAAAATTACCCTAAAAATTCCTAGAAAATTGCAATAAATCCTAAAAAATGTAATTAGATTTTACAAAAAATCAAAAATCACATAAACCTTTTATTTAATTAAATATTAATTTTTTAATGCTAATTAAAGGCCAAAAAATCAATTTAATTAACAAAAAACCCAAAATGAGATTTTTTAACTTGTAAACCTCTAAAGGGACTTCACTAAATTTAAAGATATTTTTGAGAATTTTAAAATTAATTAAAACTATTTAAAAACAATTAAAAACTATTAAAACTTAAAATAATTCTAAAAATTAATCTAATGACAATAAAATTAATCTAAAATTTTTAAAATTCCTAATTTAATGTAGTTGAACTAGGAGAAATGAAAAACTTGCAAAAATCTAAAATTTATTTTTTAGTAATAAAATAATAATAAAATATTAATAAAAATCCAAAATTTATAAAAAGTTCTAAAAAGTTGCAACTATTTTATTTTAACCTAAATAAAACAGAAATGAACTTGAAATTACAAAATTACCCCTATTGGGCCTTCAAATGGGCCAAATACCCAAACAGTCCCTTAATAGGCTTAGAATTGGGCCCAATAAGAAAAAGTCCATAGAATTGGCCCAAAAGCTCCAGTTAAGCTTAAAATCTGATTTTAAACACAATTTTTCAAGGCCCAAAAGCTGAAAATGAGCTTAAGTTAGCTTATTTCAAAATAGCTTATTCTTAATGGGCTTTTTGGCCCATTAAGCTATAAGTTGATGCCATAAGCTAAAATTTTACCCACATCCTTCTCTTGACCTAAATAAGCTATTTGCAAAAAGAAACTTGAAATAAGCCCAAGGAATAAGCCTAAAATAAGCCAAAGCTCTCTTCACAAAACGACAATATAGTCGTTTTTTAGTTCTAGGCTATTTCAAGGACTGATTCAAGTTGCAATAAGTCACAAATAGCTTAACTAAGCTTAATAATAAAAAATCTTTCAAAAAGCACCACTCAATAAGCTGGAATAAGCAATAAGCAATTTTGTAAAAGTCAACTAAGTTCGTTTTCTAGTCAAACCTAAAAGTCAAAGTCCACAAAGCTCCAGATCTCTTAAATAGGTCAAATAAGGAAGATTGATTACAAAAACAAAGTTGTTGCAAGTCCCAATAAGCTAGAATGGCTTATGAATAAGCTGTATGATTTTTAATACTAGCAGGGGCTAGTTTTGGGGGTTCAGCAGTGGGAAAAGTTTCCACTGCTTGACCTTATTGACTTTTTGTCTTATGTGACTTTTTGTTGGATTCAAGTTAAGCAAAGGCACCCAAGTGATCAGTTAATCACAAGGAGTCAATAACAACAATCAAATCACAATTTGTAATAGCCAATTAATACAGTTTAATCAAAACATCCATAGATATGCATCAGACATGAACATTAAGCAGTTTTCAACCAATAAGCACTTTAAACAAGAATAAGCCAGCCAAAATTCACCAAATGCATACACAAGCTATAAATAATTCAAATGGACATAAATAAACAGGTTTCATACAATGATTCAAAGTTTAGAGCAAGATTCAAGCAAATGAATGTTACTGATGAACATTAAACAAGCAGATTTTATACTTTGCTGATATACTTGACCACAAATCCAATTTCAAACACTCAAATCTTCTTAACAGGTTGTATAAACTTTGTTTAATCACTTGTGATCCCTAAGCATGCATACAAACTAAGTGTTACCAAAGTCTTAGGTCAAAACAAGCGGTTTTCAAGTTTTTATAGCACAATCAAGATTTTGATGTTTAAAAGCCAAGAACTTGCAGCAATTAGCACTCAACCAAGTATATATCAAATATCAACCATAAACAACACTTTCCAATGACTCAAAAACACTTTGTGATCTTAAACAGGTTAACCCAAACACCCGTTAACTTTTTTAAATCCAATTTTAACAAAGCTAATGTGTGATTTAGTATTACCCAAGCCCAAACTAACACAATATCAATAATATTATGCAGTATCAAGCAATATTAAGCCACAAAATCAACAAGAACAACAGCAGAACACAAAATCACAAAAATCAAGTATTTTTATTGATTTTGGGTTCAAGAACTCAAACCTCATGAATGTACATCCACACTCACGAATTTTTGAGCTGATGTGCCTAGCAAAACAAGGCACAAGCTTCCACAACAAGGCTGCTAAGTATCAACAAGGTTAGAGCATAAAATATGAAAATCAGAAAAGTGAAAAAGCTTGATTAATGCAACCTTTGTACCCACTCTTTGATTATCCCCAAACCACAAGCTCCCAACACCTTGATAAGCTCCTTACACAAAAAATTACCACCCGCGACGGCATTAAGATAATCTCTTTCATGATCATTTAAACCATTGTAAAACGTGTCAATTTGATGCAAGTCGGAAAAACCGTGATGAGGACACTCATGTAACATTTCCTTAAACCGATTCCAAGCCGTTTAAAAACTCTCATTAAATTCTTGTGAAAATTTTGAAATCTCGTTTTTCAAATGTGAAAATTTTGAAATCTCTATTATGTTTGTCAAAATTAAGCTTCACAAAAGTAATTATCTATTTTGTCTTTTTTTCTTTGTTTGAGATTCAAATACAATGATCGAGTGATGAAATCCCAAATCAAGGTTGTGTTTTCACACTTTTGGAGTACTTGTGAATTTATTTTTCTGCGTAGACAATATAGTAATAGTATTCACACAAAAAACAAAAACCGATAATACGTATTAGTAGAGTGCTACTAATACAAATAGATATTATGGTTAGTATAAAAATAACAACTGTTCAAATCAAAACACAACACGCCTCCCCGACAGCGGCGCCAAAATGATAGTTGATTTTTTACACACCTTTAGGAAAAGGAGGTAATTAGAGCAAGTATTAAACAAGTGGTTTAGGAAAACCAAATGTAAATGACCTAATGTGGGGATCGTTCTCAAGGAGGCTTGTGTGTTGTGTAAAGAGATGATTAAGTGTTTGTGATTATATTGATGAGAAAAGAAAAGTAGAAAAGAGATGAGAAAAGAATGACGGTTACGATTATGAATTAAACTAAGACGAAGTCGTACACGTAAAACCGTAAAAAGCGACTAAATTTAAAAATTACCCTAAAAATTCCTAGAAAATTTAAATAAATCCTAAAAAATGTAATTAGAGTTTACAAAAAATCAAAAATCACTTAAACCTTTTATTTAATTAAATATTACTTTTTTAATGCTAATTAAAGCCCAAAAAATCAATTTAATTAACAAAAAGCCCAAAATGAGATTTTTTAACTTGTAAACCTCTAAAATGACTTAACTAAATTTAAAACTATTTTTGAAAATTTTAAAATGAATTAAAACTATTTAAAAACAATTAAAAACTATTAAAACTTAAAATGATTCTAAAAATTAATCTAATAAAAATAAAATTAATCTAAAAAATTTAAGATTCCTAACTTAATGTATTTAAACTAGGAAATATGAAAAACTTGCAAAAATCTAGAATTTAATTTTTAATAATAAAATATTAATAAAATATTAATAAAAATCTAAAATTTATAAAAAATTCTAAAAAGTTGCAAACTAGTTTATTTTAACCTAATTAAAATAATAATGAACTTGAAATTACAAAATTTCCTCTATTGGGCCTTCAAATGGGCCAAATACCCAAACAGTCCCTTAATGGGCTTAGAATTGGACCCAATAAGAAAAAGTCCACAGAATTGGCCCAAAAGCTCCAGTTTTAAAATCTGATTTTAAACTCATTTTTTCAAAGGCCCAAAAGCTGAAAATGAGCTTAAGTTAGCTTATTTCAAAACAACTTATTCTTAATGGGTTTTTTGGCCCATTAAGCAATAAGCTAATGCCATAAGCTAATATTTTACCCACGTCCTTCTCTTGACCTAAATAAGCTATTTGCAAAAAGAAACTTGAAATAAGCCCAAGGAAGAAACCTGAAATAAGCCAAAGCTCTCTTCACAAAACGACAAAATAGTCGTTTTTGAGTTCTAGGCTATTTCAAGGACTGATTCAAGTTGCAATAAGTCACAAATAGCTTAACTAAGCTTAATAATCAAAAATATTTCAAAAAGCACCACTCAATAAGCTGGAATAAACAATAAGCAATTTTGTAAAAGTCAACTAAGTTCGTTTTCTAGTCAAACCTAAAAGTCAAAGTCCACAAAGCTCCAGATCTCATAAATGGGTCAAATAAGGAAGACTGATTACAAAAAAAAATTGTTGCAAGTCCCAATAAGCTAGAATGGCTTATGAATAAGCTGTTTGATTTTTAACACTAACAGGGGCTAGTTTTGGGGGTTCAGCAGTGGGAAAAGTTTCCACTGCTTGACTGAAATTGTGTATAATGCAGTTCGTTTTTTCTCAGTTCTTGCTAATGGAAAGTCCAACCAATATCGGGTTTTTAATTGTTCTTGGTTGTTAAACTTGCTTGGATATTCTATTTGCTAATTCAACAAAGCCTTGCAAAATGGAAAAATAATACCTACTTATATGTAAAACAAATTGCAATTACCAAGTTTTTATTCAAATAAATCTCAAAATGTAAAACATGAAACTAAAAGGACTGAAATTGTAAATTCTAGGAAAGATAAATGCTTGAAATGTAAATTCTAACAATTCTAGGGACTAAAAGTGTAAAACTGTTAACTACAAGGATCAAATATGCAACAATTATAACCTACTAACCAAAAATGTAACAAACTAACAACTTGCTAACTGAATGTAACAACTTTTAAAACTACAAGGACTAACAAAGTGCAAACCCTAAAAACATGGAAGTTTAGCCAAGTTTACACACTGTTTAAAACTATAGGGACCAAAAAGCAATTTCAAAAACTATTTAAGACAAAAACGGGTTTAGACCAAAAATAAGCTCGTTTGAGCTTATTACTCAACCAAATTCAATGAGACAAGTTTCAAAACTCTTAAAATCCCAAATAAGCTACGTGTGACAAAGGAAATTGGCTAAAGTTGAGAAATAAGCAAATGAGTGCTTATCAATAAGCACAAAATAAGCTATAGCAAAATCTAATCAGTCACAACTTGATTTTTCGATTGAAACTGATTAAGCTATCCAATTAATGAACGGGAAATCAAACTAGAACATTTTTTATCAAGAAATAAGCTCAGAATCTGAATTAAGCTAAAAATGGGCTTATGTTGACCAAGCGTTGACCAGCTTATTTTTCAAAAAGCTGAAACTCTCAAAAATCATGTAACTCAATGACTTAAGAGGATTTGTGAAGAAAAATGGGCAAGTTTATGAATAGGATAAGGAGATACAGATTTCCAGTTTTCAAGTTACAGAAACTTGAGTTAAGTCTGCTTAACTGATTTTTGCTTATTACTAAGTGCTTATTGAGAACTGTAGAAAATCCTTTTGGAATTTGAATCTCTATGATATAAGCTAAAGCTGAGAACAAATTTGGTAAAATTTCATCTATTAATGAATGAGTACTAATCAAATCAAAATCACAAGTTCTAAATGACCAAACCTGAATGAAATCAACCCAAACCTTTTAAGTGCCATTTGCCTGTTTGACTATCAAAATGACTTGTAATTGACTTAAAACACCTTTATACTGCCTATTAACTGCAAATGAACCTTAAAACATCAAAACTCAATTCTTTAAAACTCTTTTTATGCTAATCCCAAACACTCCTTTATCTGAAATTTCAAACTTTTTACAAAGGCTTTTTAAAATCTAGTTAAATCTGAGTCAAATGCTATAACAAACTAGACTTAGTGATCAAAATGAAAAGCTTAAGAGAAGTGAACAAGTACTTATCACTACTAGTAATACAATCAAGCTACAAGGCCAAAAATTACTGAATTAAGCAATAAGCTATGACTAAATTCAAATCAAAGAACAAGTAAACAAGAATTAAGCTATAAGCACACAAAAGATCACAGAATCAACAACTCCAAACAACTTTTATCAGGCAGCCATCAAATTTACTCTATGAAAAGAAACATGCATTTGACTTGTTGAGTGGAACAAAAACAAGAGCTTTAGAACCTATTGGAGTTAACCACTGAGAAGAAGAGGAGCGATGAGCTCTCTTAGCCTAGTGATAACCACCACCTTATCACTAGGACACAATCAATCAACAATAACAGCTAACTAATCAACAGGAATCATCATTCTGCTTGAAATCTTCAAAAATCAAGGTATGAACTGAATTCTTCAAGAACAGCTAACAAACTCCTTCTATGTCAGTTATGATCAATCAATGATCATAACAAACACAAAACAGCAACACAAGAATCCAATAGTAGCAGAGAATAAACAGTAATAGGAAGAACAGTTTTGGCGGGAAATGGTGAATTTGAAATTTATTCAATGAAAACGGTTACAAAGTTGTTGGAATGTAAGTAACTAACTAACTCAAGAGTTTGTCAGACTCTTGAGTAGCTAGGGTAAAAATGGAGGAAAAGGGAAAGGAAATTTAGAACTATGTGTTTTTACAAAATTAAGCTACAAGTTACAAATGAAGTCCTATCATCTATTTATAGGCATGAAGGAGGAGTTAGTTGGGGTTGGTGACGTGTCAGAACCAATCCCAGCTTGCCACGTGCACAATTCTGCAAAAGGGCATTTGCAGGTATGAACAAGGATTTGGGTTTTCTTGATTAAGTGAATGATATGTTAATTGATTGGCACCATTGTGTTCGTCTCTTCAAAATGATCAAGATTGGTGTTGAAATCTTTCCATGAAATTGCTTGTAGCTAAAACGCGATCCTGGGAAATATTTTGAATGAAGAAGACGCCACGTGTCAGCATTTGATTGGTTAAAAGTTGGTCACACGGATTAAACTGTTATGATTGGGTATTAAATGCATGTCGGCTGAGTGGGAATTTATTATTCAATCCGTGTGACTTGTTTCCTTTCTTCTCATTGGCTGGAATGTTGTCACATGGATCAAACTTTGAATCACTTTCAAATGTTGGCAGAATTGGTCCTTCAACTTGGTAGATTGTTGTTTTGAGCTAGGATCTTCATTCTTTTGACATATTTGGTCCTTCAACTTTCATTCTTGAACAAAATGGTCCTTTGACTGAGTTGACTTGAGAGTTGACCAAGTTTGACTTGAATCTTGACTTTTTACAATATTTGCACTTTAGTCCTTCAACTTTGACAACTTGCCAAGATAGGTCCTTGTACTTCAAAGTCTTGTCACTTTTGATCCTTCTTTGTATTTTTCATCCATTTGAGCTTGATTTTTCTTTGTTTGCTTAAAAATGTATCTTTTTACCTACACAAGTGTACACAAACACAAACATACCACATAATACTGTTTTTGCCAAATAAATTGGTATTTTGCTTCATGTTTTAGGGTTATTTGTTGATAAAAGGATATGAGTTTAAGCTCATATCAAATTCCCCTACACTTGAACATTGTCATGTCCTCATGCAATATTATATATTAAAGCTCAAATTTACATTTCCCTCATAATTAATCCACCTTGGCCATATGAGATGCATCTACACTACTCTAAACTAAATGATGCATTATTTTGACTTGCAATGAACAAAATACAATTCTATCTATATCTTTTTGATTTTTCTTGAAATGGTTTTGATGGAAATAACTCATAAAGAATTCAATGGCTTAGATTAGGGCTTGGGTACCATGGACATTTATCACCCTCAAGTTTCACTTTCCCCATACCAAGCTTAAAAATGGGATCATTGCATTCACAAGTAAAAAGTGCATCAACTTATTCATGACAATTAAATGTGGAACCGGTTATTATTTGAGCAAATTGCTTGTGAGCAAATTTGTCATTTATTCAAGTGTGAAATATAAGAAGTGTAAAATCCAAAAATAAGGAAGCACAGTTTTAATCCTAAGTAATCTTCTCATCCATTACTTGAAAAACCGCTCACAATTAATATAAGTCCGTTTTAAGAGTAATAAGTCATTCGCCTTATGTGTAAGATCCTCATGTCATGCTTTCATAAGTAGCTACACACTCGCTAAGGAAAGGAAAATAAAACTCACGCAATAATTTACATCCTCCATCTTTTTGAGACTTTGGATCTTCAACCCCGCAACCCGTCAAGGTAATATTAGATTGGAGCAATCTATTGAATCCCCGCAACCCGTCAAGGTAATATTGGAACTCAATAGTCACTATAATTAACACCACACTGCCCCTCTTGGGAGTCTTGCATTATTTTTTTTTCTTTCTTTTTCTTTTCTTTTTTTTTCTAGCCACTCATTTTTTTTCATAAGCCGCTCTTATTTTTCTTTATTCCTCACAAAGAAATTTGAAAAGAAGAAAAGGAAAAACACCCGCTAAATATGGAGCATGACATAAGTCTAGTACACATAAAACGTGCTAACTTAGAATCTTAAGACGTACTCATATCAACCATAAATGATTAGCCAAAAATGCATAAGAGATTACAAACCAATTAAAACCGTACTTGATTATTTATTAACAATTATATACATGCGAAGAAAATAGAGGTAAAGAAGAGAAGGGTTTAGCCACAAGTAATTGCCATGAAGTCTATCTAGCCCTTTTACACTTGCTTCAACTCTATCATTTCCCATTCTCCACAAATTTAAAATTTCAAATAATGAAATTGGTGGATGCTTAGCCTAATAGACCAATGAAGGACTACATGGTTAAGGATACTAGCTAGAGAATGCTAAGATAAGCAAACTCGGGTTGAGTCAAAATATCCATGGCGGGCCTAATATGTCAAAGAAGTCTAAACTTGTTAAAACCATGTTTTATTATATATTTTTTTCTTTTTTATATATTTTGATGAAAAATAAAGAAGAAATATATACAATGCAAATGTGTTATGCAAAATGAAAAATGATTGATGCAAAAATTATGAATGCATATTTTTGGTGGCCAAAGTAGATCAAAAATTTGAAAAATGTTGAAAATTCAATTTTCCATGTTATCATGCAAGACAATGACAAGTTCTAGGTAAGGTCACTTCGATAGAAGACCCCCCTACACTTAAGCTAAACATTGTCCTCAATGTTTAAGAGCATGGAAGTATAAAAACTTCCCCTACACTTAAGACAATGAATAGACTTTGCTTAACCCAAGTTAAGGAAAGGACAACTATTAGTGAAATCATGTTTAAGCACAAGGTGTCAATGAAAAATCACTATAGTAACGAAGTGAACCGGATACAAGGGCCTCCTCCATAAGCTCCAAAGCATGAGATGAGTGAGCAACCCTACAAACAATCATGAAGACAAAAGAAGGTCTCCCCTACACTTATCTCCAAGTCTATACCTTTATTTCTAACCTACAACACTCTAAACCTAGTTATACGATGCTTGAGTTAATGAGTCTCTAGCTCGACTCGTCCCTCAATGAATTAATTCATGGGGAAAATGGGGACCTCTTGGACCATTTCAACGGAAATGTCCTCCCCAAAGTAATGTTTAACACGGTGACCATTCACTTTAAAATTTGGACCATCGGGTTGGGACAACTCAAGAGTTCCATATGTAAACACTTGAGCAATAGTGAATGGACCGGACCATCTCGACTTAAGCTTGCCCGCAAAAAGCTTCAATCTTGAGTTAAAGAGGAGAACCGGCTCTCCAACTTTGAACTCACGATTCTTGATCTTAGCATCATGCAATTTCTTAGTCTTTTCCTTGTAAAGCAAAGAATTCTCATAGGCATTGGCTCTCAACTCATCCATCTCATTAAGTTGATCTTTCCTATGTGAACCGGCTTGGTTTAAATCAAAGTTAGCCCACTTGAGAGCCCAAGATGCCTTATGTTCTAACTCAAATGGGAGGTGGCACGCTTTTCCATAGACAAGCCTATAAGGTGTACAACCAATTGGTGTTTTAAAAGCCGTCCTAAACGCCCACAAAGCATCATCAAGCTTATCCGACCAAGAAGCTCGATGCTCTCCCACCGTTCTCTCTAAAATTCTCTTTAAACCACGATTTGTGACCTTGGTTTAACCATTTGTTTGAGGGTGATACGCGGTAGAAAGTCTATGATTCACTCCATATTTCTTCATAACTCTCGTGAATTGATCATTACAAAAGTGCGTACCACGATCACTTATGATGGCCCGAGGTACACCAAATCTAGCAAACAATTGTTTCAAAAACTTTACAACCACTCTAGCATCATTGGTAGGTAAGGCTTTAGCCTCCACCCATTTGGACACATAATCCACCGCCACAAGTATATACTTGTTTCCCTTAGAGGATGGAAAAGGTCCCATGAAATCAATGCCCCATACATCAAATATCTCACACTCTTGGATAAAATTTTGTGGCATCTCATCACGTTGTGTAATTTTTCCTTGTTTTTGACAAACATCACAAAATTTCACCATCTCTTGGGCATCTTTGTAAATGGAAGGCCAATAGTAACCCGAATCAAAGACTTTCTTGGCGGTGTAGTTAGGCCCAAAATGTCCACCCGTAGGTCCTTTATGACACGCCTCTAAGATCTTAAATGCCTCGGGCCCATCTACACACCGTCTAATGATTTGGTCCGCACATTGCCTAAAGAGATATGGATCATCCCAAAAGTAATACTTGACTTCCTTAAGAAACTTTTTCTTTTGTTGATAAGTAAGACCCTCAATAAGCACATTGCCCACAAGATAGTTTGCTATATCCGTAAACCAAGGTGTGGCATCCTCTTGGGAAGAGATAGACATGAGCTCCTCTAATGGAAAGGATTCATTGATTTCTTGGTGTGGGAAATCTCCTTGAAAAGGATGCTCAAGTCTACTCAAATGATCCGCCGCTAAATTCTCGGCCCCTTTCTTATCACGAATCTCTATCTTAAACTCTTGAAGCAACAAAACCCATCTCAAAAGCCTAGGCTTAGCATCTTGTTTTGTCATAAGATACTTGAGAGCGGAATGATCCGTATACACTATGGTTTTGGAGAGCACAAGATATGGTCTAAACTTCTCAAAAGCATATACTATAGCAAGCAACTCTTTTTCCGTGGTAGTGTAATGAAGTTGTGCACCGGTCATGGTTTTACTCGCATAGTGTATAGGTTGAAAATGCTTATTAACTCTTTGTCCTAAGACGGCCCCCACCGCATAATCACTAGCGTCACACATAAGCTCAAAAGGTAATTCCCAATTTGGAGAAACCAAAACGGGAGCCTTAGTCAATTTTTCCTTAAGAGTCTCAAAAGAGTCTAAACAAGCTTGGTCAAAAATGAAAGGAGCCTCTTTCTCCAAGAGGTGAGTCATCGGTCTAGCTATCTTAGAAAAATCTTGTATAAAGCGCCTATAAAATCCCGCATGACCTAAGAAACTCCTCACACCTTTAACCGAGGTGGGTGGGGGAAGCTTAGCAATCACATCAATTTTAGCTCGATCAACTTCTAATCCCTTATTGGATATCTTGTGTCCTAAAACAATCCCCTCTTTCACCATAAAGTGACATTTCTCCCAATTAAGCACCAAACGTGTTTCCTCACAACGCTTAAGCATTCTCTCAAGATTGGTGAGACATGAGCTAAAGGAGTTTCCAAATACGGAAAAGTCATCCATAAAAACCTCCATGGTTTGCTCTATCATGTCATGGAAAATCGCCATCATGCACCTTTGAAACGTCCCCGGTGCATTACATAAGCCAAAAGGCATCCTCTTGTAAGCAAATGTACCGTAGGGACAAGTGAATGTGGTCTTTTCTTGATCCTTAGGGTCAATGGGTATTTGGAAATAACCCGAAAAGCCATCAAGAAAACAATAGTACTCATTTCCCGCTAGGCGTTCAAGCATTTGATCCATAAAGGGAAGCGGGAAATGGTCTTTCCTAGTTGCCTCATTAAGTTTTCTATAATCAGTGCAAACTCTCCAACCGGTCACAAGTCTCGTGGGTATAAGCTCATTGTTCTCATTGGGCACCACGGTGATTCCACCCTTCTTTGGAACACAATGAACCGGGCTAACCCATGGAGAGTCGGAAATGGGGTAAATCATACCCGCATCTAAGAGTTTAATCACTTCCTTCTTAATAACCTCATGGATTTTTGGGTTAACTCTCCTTTGGTTTTGAATGGCGGGTTTATAGTCGTCCTCCATAAGGATTTTGTGTGTACAAAAATGTGGATCAATTCCCCTTATGTCGGATATTTTCCATGCTAAAGCTTTCTTATGTTTCTTAAGAACTTCAATAAGTTGCTCTTTCTCATCCTCTTTCAACTCCTTAGCAATAATCACCGGTAATTGATCTTTGCCCTCTAAGAAAGCATATTCTAAGTGGGATGGAAGGTCCTTAAGTTCAATGGGAGGTGGACTCGCTATGGAAGGTTGTACTATGGAAGGTTCCTCAATGGTAATCTCTTGTGGAATAGGAGAAGGAATAGGGTCCTCATTGAGCAACTTTTGGATCGTAAGAATATCTTCTTCCCAATTAATGGGAGAATCATCATCACCAAGAAAGTTGGACTCAAATTCCTCCAAGAGGAAATCACTCTCTCCAAAAGGTGTTAAAGAGGGAGCAATTGAGGCCACGGTTTCAACATGGGGTATCTCATCACTAGCACTCTTACAAGCATCATGAAAGTGTTCATTACACACTTCATCTAACACATCCACAATGTTAATAGTCTCACAAGGTCTAGACTCCTTAACCTCTTTTCTATCACAAACTTTCCCTAACTTAAACACCACTCTCTCATCTTCTACTCTCATAATTAATTCTCCTTCCGCCACATCTATCAAGGTACGACCCGTTCTCAAAAACGGTCTACCAACAATCAAAGGCACTCTAGGATCCATGTCATAATCAACCACTACAAAGTCGGCCGGAAAGGTAAACTTATCCACTCCTACAAACACATCTTCCGCTATACCTACAGGGTGAGCTATGGTTCGGTTGGCTAGTTCAAGAGTCATCCTAGTGGGAGTGAGCTCGGGAAGAGATAGTTGTTTCCAAACCGATAAAGGCATGAGGTTTATGCTCGCCCCTAGATCCGCCAAAGCCATGCAATTTTCAACACCGGGAAAATTACAAGGTATCAAGAAGCGCCCCGGATCTCCAAGTTTTGTTGGTAAGGTTTTAAGTAACACCGCGGAACAATTTTCATTAAGGGATGTGTTGGGCAAATCAACCAATTTTTCTTTGTTTGAGAGCAAATCCTTGAACATCTTAGCAAACTTTGGCATATAAGCAAGAGCTTCCGCAAAGGATATATTGATGTTGAGTTGCTTGAACATCCTTAAGAAATTGGAGACTTGGATGTCATCCTTGTTCTTTAACTTGTCCTTTTTCAACCTTGAAGGATATGGAAGAGTAGGTTTTGGTGTGGGTGGAATAGGTGTAGTAGTGGAAGATTTGTCTTTGTTAGCTTCTTCATTGGGAAGTGTGGAAGGTAAAGGAGAAGTATGAGGTGGTTGAGAAGGTGTGTTTGAGTGAATAGGAGCATTTTGAGGAGGTGAAGTAGAAGTAGAAGGCTTGTCACAAGTAGGAGCACAAGTGGGTTGAACAAGAGTAGGTTTAGGAGGTGAAGGATCCTTTGTTGTTGTTCCACTCCTTGTTGTAATAGCATTGACATTGGCCCTAGGGTTTGTTTGTGTGTTAGAAGGTAAAGCCCCTTGTAGTCTTTGATTTACCGCCACTAAAACCCTATTGATTTGGTCACTCATTCTCTTCTCCATTTCACGCATTTTCTTGTCAACATACTCTTGAGTCTCTTGCATCCCATATCCTTGATTTGGAACTTGAAGGTAAGCTTGATTTGGTATTGGAGCATATGCTTGATTGGGAATAAATGGAAGTGGTTGATTAAATCCTTGTTGTGGTGGATAAAAGGTATTTGCTTGAGGTTGAAATTGATTGGGTGCCTTGTAGTTATTTCCTTGGTATGGTGGTCTTTGCCCTTGATTCCTTGCTAAAATTTGAGGAGGATTTTGTGGAATTTGGGTGGGTGGTTGGGGTGGGAAGCCGGGTGGAGTAAGGTAATTTTGGGATTTGTAAGAAAGGTTATTTGGATTGATATTAGGCTTGAAGTGTTCACGATGTTCCTCTTGGTAAGCATAGCATTCCCCTTGATACCCTTGCACCTTATCACATTGCTCATAAGAATGGGGACCTCCACAAGTAACACAAGAAATGGTGATGGCATTCACATTATTTGAGGAATTGTTCAATGACAAGTTCTTAAAAGCTTGAAGCATTTCTAAGTGTACTTGCAAATTCTTCTCACTTTCTCTATCCATCCTTTGAAAAATCTCTTCTTGAAACTTGAGGAGTTGGTTGTCACAAGGGGTTTGAGAATTGTTTTGGATAACATGAACCTTTTCTTCAAATGGATTGTTTGTTTGAACCATTGCCTTAGTCTCAATGATGTCCAAAGCCTCTTGGTAGGTCTTAAGAAGAATATTCCCTCCCACGAAAGCATTGAGTGAATCTTGGTGGTGAGATTTAAGGCCATCATAAAAGAGGTTGATTTGATGAACTTGATCCAATCCATGATTAGGGCATCGCCTCAACAACTCACTATACTCTTCCCAAGCATCACTAAAGGATTGACTAGGTTTTTGTTGAAAGCCCATAATTAAAGTCCTCAAAGCCATAGTCTTATGTGGAGGAAAGAACTTGTTCAAAAACTTAGTGGTGAAACCATCCCATGTGGTGATACTATCGGGTGGTTGGGTGTCTAACCAATGCTTAGCAATCCCCTCTAAGGAAAATGACACTAACATCAACCTAATCACCTCATGTGGAACCCCATTATGCTTAATGGTATTGCAAAGTGAAAGGAATCTCTTAAGGTGAGCATGAGGATCCTCATTTTGTTTACCAAAGAAAGGTGATTGTGCAACCATATTGATCATAGATGTATGTAGCTCAAATGTGTTAGCGGGAAAGTCGGGAATCTTAATGGCACTAGAATATCCATGAATGTTGGATTGCATACGTTCATACAAAGTGTGATTATCAATAGCCATGGCTTCTTGTGGTGGAGTCAAAGCACGATTCTCGTGATCGGCTTGGTGGACGATGGTGGTCTTACTCTTTCTCTTTTTCTTCCTTTTCGGAGGAAGAGGTTGTACACCAATCGGTATTTGTGCACGCCCGCGAGTGAGCATGCAACTCAATACGAGGAATGAGAGAGAAGCTCTCGTGTGACTTTGAAGAGAAATGGATTATCCTCTTCGAGTTTCAATATTAAATATCCACAAGAAAATAACAATATACGTATGTACTACTTGGGTGCAAGACCCTCAATGAAGCCTTCCTTCTTAGAATACTTACAAGTGAACGGGGGGTTAGGTGGCGCGAAGCACTTAAGTACCTATTGACCCTTAGATGGCATTTTATAGCACATCGCCTTTCTATTCACTTAAATGTTCGTATTCTTCGAATTGTTGCTTATTGAGAGTATTTATCTATTCTTGCTTTATTTTGTTTGATCGATACACGTGTCAAGGACCGGAACGCCCCTCAACACGGTGTATTGCCTCGGCAATACTTATGGAGAATATGTAGATTGATTGTTCTTATACGTATACGTATCTACTTATAATAATATATGGAAAATATTTTTGTATTTATGAGTTTTTTAAGAGAAAATACTATATGTACATAAAAACCGAGAGAATCCAATAATATATATTTTTGGGTGCAATCTCTTAGGAAAAAGATTGCTTTTTGGATTTTTTTATTTTTTTGGTCAATTCTTTAAGAAAAGAATTGTTTTGTTAATTTTTAAGTTTTTATATATTTTTATATTTTTGATTTTTTATTTGTTTTTGATTTATGATACGTAAAAATAACGTTCACAAAGTGAACGGATCCCAAAAGCCAATGAAAACCGTCAATCGATAGTCTCTCGTGTAGTCAAAGAATCGGCAGCGGCGCCATTTGAAATTGTGTATAATGCAGTTCGTTTTTTCTCAGTTCTTGCTAATGGAAAGTCCAACCAATATCGGGTTTTTAATTTTCTTGGTTGTTAAACTTGCTTGGATATTCTATTTGCTAATTCAACAAAGCCTTGCAAAATGGAAAAATAATACCTACTTATATGTAAAACAAATTGCAATTACCAAGTTTTTATTCAAATAAATCTCAAAATGTAAAACATGAAACTAAAAGGACTGAAATTGTAAATTCTAGGAAAGATAAATGCTTGAAATGTAAATTCTAACAATTCTAGGGACTAAAAGTGTAAAACTGTTAACTACAAGGATCAAATATGCAACAATTATAACCTACTAACAAAAAATGTAACAAACTAACAACTTGCTAACTGAATGTAACAACTTTTAAAACTACAAGGACTAACAAAGTGCAAACCCTAAAAACATGGAAGTTTAGCCAAGTTTACACACTGTTTAAAACTATAGGGACCAAAAAGCAATTTCAAAAACTATTTAAGACAAAAACGGGTTTAGACCAAAAATAAGCTCGTTTGAGCTTATTACTCAACCAAATTCAATGAGACAAGTTTCAAAACTCTTAAAATCCCAAATAAGCTACGTGTGACAAAGGAAATTGGCTAAAGTTGAGAAATAAGCAAATGAGTGCTTATCAATAAGCACAAAATAAGCTATAGCAAAATCTAATCAGTCACAACTTGATTTTTCGATTGAAACTGATTAAGCTATCCAATTAATGAACGGGAAATCAAACTAGAACATTTTTTATCAAGAAATAAGCTCAGAATCTGAATTAAGCTAAAAATGGGCTTATGTTGACCAAGCGTTGACCAGCTTATTTTTCAAAAAGCTGAAACTCTCAAAAATCATGTAACTCAATGACTTAAGAGGATTTGTGAAGAAAAATGGGCAAGTTTATGAATAGGATAAGGAGATACAGATTTCCAGTTTTCAAGTTACAGAAACTTGAGTTAAGTCTGCTTAACTAATTTTTGCTTATTACTAAGTGCTTATTGAGAACTGTAGAAAATCCTTTTGGAATTTGAATCTCTATGATATAAGCTAAAGCTGAGAACAAATTTGGTAAAATTTCATCTATTAATGAATGAGTACTGATCAAATCAAAATCACAAGTTCTAAATGACCAAACCTGAATGAAATCAACCCAAACCTTTTAAGTGCCATTTGCCTGTTTGACTATCAAAATGACTTGTAATTGACTTAAAACACCTTTATACTGCCTATTAACTGCAAATGAACCTTAAAACATCAAAACTCAATTCTTTAAAACTCTTTTTATGCTAATCCCAAACACTCCTTTATCTGAAATTTCAAACTTTTTACAAAGGCTTTTTAAAATCTAGTTAAATCTGAGTCAAATGCTATAACAAACTAGACTTAGTGATCAAAATGAAAAGCTTAAGAGAAGTGAACAAGTACTTATCACTACTAGTAATACAATCAAGCTACAAGGCCAAAAATTACTGAATTAAGCAATAAGCTATGACTAAATTCAAATCAAAGAACAAGTAAACAAGAATTAAGCTATAAGCACACAAAAGATCACAGAATCAACAACTCCAAACAACTTTTATCAGGCAGCCATCAAATTTACTCTATGAAAAGAAACATGCATTTGACTTGTTGAGTGGAACAAAAACAAGAGCTTTAGAACCTATTGGAGTTAACCACTGAGAAGAAGAGGAGCGCTGAGCTCTCTTAGCCTAGTGATAACCACCACCTTATCACTAGGACACAATCAATCAACAATAACAGCTAACTAATCAACAGGAATCATCATTCTGCTTGAAATCTTCAAAAATCAAGGTATGAACTGAATTCTTCAAGAACAGCTAACAAACTCCTTCTATGTCAGTTATGATCAATCAATGATCATAACAAACACAAAACAGCAACACAAGAATCCAATAGTAGCAGAGAATAAACAGTAATAGGAAGAACAGTTTTGGCGGGAAATGGTGAATTTGAAATTTATTCAATGAAAACGGTTACAAAGTTGTTGGAATGTAAGTAACTAACTAACTAACTCAAGAGTTTGTCAGACTCTTGAGTAGCTAGGGTAAAAATGGAGGAAAAGGGAAAGGAAATTTAGAACTATGTGTTTTTACAAAATTAAGCTACAAGTTACAAATGAAGTCCTATCATCTATTTATAGGCATGAAGGAGGAGTTAGTTGGGGTTGGTGACGTGTCAGAACTAATCCCAGCTTGCCACGTGTACAATTCTGCAAAAGGGCATTTGCAGGTATGAACAAGGATTTGGGTTTTCTTGATTAAGTGAATGATATGTTAATTGATTGGCACCATTGTGTTCGTCTCTTCAAAATGATCAAGATTGGTGTTGAAATCTTTCCATGAAATTGCTTGTAGCTAAAACGCGATCCTGGGAAATATTTTGAATGAAGAAGACGCCACGTGTCAGCATTTGATTGGTTAAAAGTTGGTCACACGGATTAAACTGTTATGATTGGGTATTAAATGCATGTCGGCTGAGTGGGAATTTATTATTCAATCCGTGTGACTTGTTTCCTTTCTTCTCATTGGCTGGAATGTTGTCACATGGATCAAACTTTGAATAACTTTCAAATGTTGGCAGAATTGGTCCTTCAACTTGGCAGATTGTTGTTTTGAGCTAGGATCTTCATTCTTTTGACATATTTGGTCCTTCAACTTTCATTCTTGAACAAAATGGTCCTTTGACTGAGTTGACTTGAGAGTTGACCAAGTTTGACTTGAATCTTGACTTTTTACAATATTTGCACTTTAGTCCTTCAACTTTGACAACTTGTCAAGATAGGTCCTTGTACTTCAAAGTCTTGTCACTTTTGATCCTTCTTTGTCTTTTTCATCCATTTGAGCTTGATTTTTCTTTGTTTGCTTGAAAATGTATCTTTTTACCTACACAAGTGTACACAAACACAAACATACCACATAATACTGTTTTTGCCAAATAAATTGGTATTTTGCTTCATGTTTTAGGGTTATTTGTTGATAAAAGGATATGAGTTTAAGCTCATATCATTGACCTTTTTGAATTTTTGTCTTATGTGACTTTTTGTTGGATTCAAGTTAAGCAAAGGCACCCAAGTGATCAGTTAATCACAAGGAGTCAATAAAAACAATCAAATCACAATTTCTAACAGCCAATTAATACAGTTTAATCAAAACATCCACAAAAATGCATCAGACATGAACATTAAGCAGTTATCAACCAATAAGCACTGTAAACAAGAATAAGCCAGTCAAACTTCACCAAATGCATACACAAGCTATAAATAATTCAAATGAACATAAATAAACAGGTTTCATGCAATGATTCAAAGTTTAGAGCAAGATTCAAGCAAATGAATGTTACTGATGAACATTAAACAAGAAGATTTTATACTTTGCTGATATACTTGACCACAAATCCAATTTCAAACACTCAATCTTCTTAACAGGTAGTATAAACTTTGTTTAATCACTTGTTATCCCTAAGCATGCATACAAACTAAGTGTTACCAAAGTCTTAGGTCAAAACAAGCAGTTTCAAGTTTTTATAGCACAATCAAGATTTTGATGTTTAAAAGCCAAGAACTTGCAGCAATTAGCACTCAACCAAGTATATATCAGATATCAACCATAAACAACACTTCCAATGACTCAAAAACACTTTGTGATCTTAAACAAGTTAACCCAAACACCCCTTAACTTTTTTAAATCTAATTTTAACAAAGCTAATGTGTGATTTAGTATTACCCAAGCCCAATCTAACACAATATCAATAATATTATGCAGTATCAAGCAATATTAAGCCACAAAATCAACAAGAACAACAGTAGAACACAAAATCACAAAAATCAAGTATTTTGATTGATTTTGGGTTCAAGAACTCAAACCTCATGAATGTACATCCACACTCACGAATTCTTGAGCTGATGTGCCTAGCAAAACAAGGCACAAGCTTCCACAACAAGGCTGCTAAGTATCAACAAGGTTAGAGCACAAAATATGAAAATCTAAAAAGTGAAAAAGCTTGATTAATGCAACCTTTGTACCCACTCTTTGATTATCCCCAAACCACAAGCTCCCAACACCTTGATAAGCTCCTTATCAGGGTGTTTAGATCACTTGTAATCCAAAAATTCCAAAGATGTACCAAAGACTTAGCAAAATATCAAGATTTGGAAAATTATGCAATTTCTTGCACAAGATTTAAGAACAGGTTTTTGAAACTTCAAAATCATAAACATGAAACATAAACAAGCATAGAATGAGGTTGGAACTTGGATTTCTTCAACACTTCAAAGACGTTTTCATTAAGATTGAAAAAGATTTACAGAAATGTGAACAATGGTAAAACTAAGAGCAAAAACAAATGAAGGACCCTATACCCTTTATATAGAGGGTGTACATAGCGTTTGTAACCTAAAAATCTGAAAACCCTAAGCTGTGTTCTTCCAGAAATACCCTTGTGGAAATTTGAAACCTTGAGCTCATGTGACTTTATCTTAGACGTTTGTGGAGTGTATAGATGTTGCAATTTGATCTAATGGTCCATAAGAAGCTTAGAAAGTAAGCTTGTATGTGGGGCGTTGGATTCCTTTGACACTTTTGGCATCTTCTCCAAAAAGTGAGCAGGGGAGGTATCATGTGCATTGTGGGGTGATGTGGCACAAGTTTTAGGGGTTTGGTTAGGATTAGGAGACCACTAATCATGATTCTGGACATTATGGTGGCCTAATTACAAGCAATTTAAGAAAACCCAAATCGTGTTCATATGGTGAATTATGAGGTTTAATCTGTTTTAGGATTTGAAAATGTTGTTTAGCGCGAGATTAATTAAATAAACAGATTAGTTATAATCTGTTGTGGGTGGGAAATGACATGGCAAAATGGGGAAAGGTGATTGGTTGTTTTGAGGTAGTGGGGCACGTGGCAGCTTGTCACTGGCCTAGGTAAGTTCTATGTTTTGGCAAATATTACCCCTGCCTTTCTTCTTCCTTTTACTTGCAACTTTAATACCCAAAATCCGGATTCCTTTGTTATAGAAGTTTTACTTTTCATACTTTTGCCCCAAATACTTTTCCAAAGTATTTTGAGGGGTATTTCTTGCCATTTTTATGATTCTTGAAGGGCTGTTTTGGCATTTTCTTCAAAGATTATGGTCTTGACGTGTATGATTGACTTTTTTGAGGAATAATTATGACAAGTCTTCATTTATGAGGGACCATTCTTGCCAATTCTTTAAAGTGGAGGGTCTTTTTTGCAATTTTGGCAAACTTTAAGGACCAAACTTGTAATTATGAATTTACAAGGGTTTAAAGTGTCAATTCTTCAATATTGGGGGACCCTTCTTGTACAATCTTCATTTCTTCAAGGGTTATTCTTAGAAAATCACCATTAGGGCTTGGTTCATTGTGCGACTTTGTTTCCCGTGTTCGTTTTTGCTTGTTTCTTGTGATCTATTGTCATTTTCTCAATATCCGTACCTAAAATACACATGTAACAAATACAAGCATATATTTGGCCTTTTTCATGATATTTTATGCATTTTAAGTCCGTTTTGGACGATGAGACTATGTATAAAAGTAGTCTCATCACTCCACCATACTAAACCATTGCCGTACCCTCACGCAATGCTAGAATAAAGTATCGTAGCACCTCCAAAATTCATTTTTATGCACCTTTATTGAATAATAAACTAGCTACACTGCTACTATTACTACTACTTGTGTTTTAGACATAATGTATGATTTTCATCGCAAAATGGGACGTTTAGGTTCATAGAACAAGAACACGTGAATGCTTCGTTAGAAATAATTTCGTCGTCCTCGATTTCCACCCCGATTCAATGCTAAACGTGCAACGAGATCATTGTCATTATAAGTTAGTAATGCTAACACTACTCATATGCCTTAATCCCGTACTTATCCTCCCATTTTCCTAAGTTGTATCTCTTATATTTTATTTTGTCTTGAATGTTTCACGAGGATACATTGTTTGACTTATGCGATGATAGAGATTTAGGTCTAAAGATAGAGTCATAACGGTGTAACCAAGACCATCGAGTTAATAACCCCTCCTAATAGACAACGATGTCAAAAATTAAGTCAACCAGAAGGATCGATAAACACGGTTTTATAACGGTTTTGAACATGAGACTTATTACCAAGACTTTTATATGCCCCTACCGGATGGGCCTTATTATCATAGGTTTACCTCCATCTTTTATTCAACTTCGCCATGAAGCTTTTATTATGACTTCGGTCTTGCCTTGCCTTTTATTTAACCTCGCCATGAGGTGTTTATTATGGCCAAAGACGTATATCCTCACGCTAAAAGCGAATTTTGGATCTTTAAAGCTTCAAAGATTAAGGCTTGATTCAATTTCAATTTTCGCATAGATTTTTCGGCCTTGTGAGCTTCAAATTGTTCGCTTGATTTAGGTGAGCACTTGAAATCTTATTATTAGGTGAAGCTTTCAATTATTCGGGTTGCCAATACTTCAAAACCGTGACGCTGGCGATACCTTAATGTCTTCCCAATCTAATTACATGGAAGCTACTAGAAAAGACTAGAAACCAACAATCAAGACTAAACCGCTAAGTCAATACTTATTAAGCAAAATATATTCACAAGCGAAGGGAGAATAAGCGAACAACGAGAACACATGAGTTTTTGAAAGAATACGAGTACTCTACGTTTAGCATAGTAACTTATAATTAACTCTATCATTTCTCGTCCTCATTTAAGAGACTTAGCCGGATATGAAGATAAGGAATCGAAGCTAAGTGCTCAACACGCACGGTCGAGTCAAAAGTTACTCTTATTCTCGCCATCGGAAAATCTACATTCGTGTCTTAAACACTTATAAAATATGAGAATTTTTTTAAAATTTGGCTATTTTTAGCCTTATTTTGCAACAAAACGATAAACAAAAAGATAAACTTTAGAAAGCGTGAAGGTTTGGCAAGGCAAGTATCTATTCACCCCCCATACTAAAGTTAAACATTGTCCTCAATGTTTCGAGTCTAAGGGTTGGAAACCCCCATACTAGAGACGTAGTCGAATGCTTAATTTAGCATGGAAAGGGTGTAACCGTTAAATTTAAAGCCGTTTATGAAGTGTGCTATAAACCTAAGGTTAGAACATATAAGGATATATCATGGATATTGAGAAAGTCTTCAAAGCAAATGATCGAGTGCTCCCATAAAACGAACACGAGAGGCTCTAATCGTGAAGATCATGATCATCTAAAAACCACATATCACAAACAACCACAGAAAAAAGGTTGGAAGGGCACAAATCCGCTCACGTTACTATATTAGAAAGCGATAATATGTACATAGGATAAGCATGGGGCTCCCCCACGAGGCACCTCGTTTTTGATTACCGAGTCATGAGCTCGACTCGATCCCATCAATACTAATTATCATTGGGGAAGTTGACTTGGTCGAGGTAGTTCAAGGATGGAACTTCCCCGCCAAAGTAGTGCTTCAACCTATGTCCATTCACCTTGAAATTGGGGCCATCATTTTGAGCTAGCTCGATGGTCCTATAAGGAAAAACTTGGGTCACGGTGAATGGACCGGACCAACGGGATTTCAACTTGCCAGGAAATATTTTCAAACGAGAGTTAATAAGCAACACTTGATCTCCAATGTTAAAAACCCGGTTTTTAATTTTTGAGTCATGAAACCTTTTAGTTTTTTCTTTGTAAATCAATGAATTTTCATAAGCAATGTCTCTCAATTCATCCAATTCATTTAATTGCATTTTCTGATGTTTTCTCATGGTCTCAATATCATCATTACAATACTTAAGGGCCCAATAAGCATTGTGTTTAAGTTCAATTGGCAAGTGACAATTCTTCCCATACACAAGCTTATAAGGAGTACACCCGATGGGTGTCTTATGAGCGGTCAGAAAGGCCCATAAAGCATCGTCCAACTTATCTGACCAAGATTGTCGGTTTTCCCCAATCGATCTCTCCAAGATCCTCTTCAACGCTCGGTTTGAAACCTCGACTTGCCCACTCGTTTGTGGGTGATAAGTCGTAGAAAGCCGATGTGTAACCCTATATTTCCTTAGGACCCTTTCGAATTGGTCGTTACAAAAATGGGGTTCCACGATCGCTTATGATCGCACGAGGGGTTCCAAACCGAGAGAACAAGATTTTCAAAAACTTGACTACCACACGAGCATCGTTCGTGGGCAAAGCCTTAGCTTCCAACCACTTGGATAGGTAGTCAATGGCGACAAGGATGTACTTATTACAACGAGATGATGGGAATGGCCCCATAAAGTCAATTCTCCAAACGTCAAAGATCTCACACACTTGGATGATGTTTTGTGGAATTTCATCATTTTGTGAGACTTTTCCTTGTCGTTGGCATGAGTCACACGACTTCACAAGTGCATGTGCATCTTGGTAAATAGTAGGCCAAAAGAAACCGGCATCAAAGACCTTCTTAGCCGTGATATTAGCACCGTGGAGACCGCCCGTGGGTCCCTCGTGACAAGCTCTAAGGATGTTAGAAGCTTCAGTACCAACGACACAACGTCGAATAATTTGATCCGCACAAGTCTGAAATAGATAAGGGTCGTTCCAAAAGTAGAACTTGACGACACGAAAGAATTTTCGTTTTTGTTGAGTCGTCGTACCCTTAATGATGAAGTTACCCGCATGGTAATTTGCGATGTCCGCAAACCATGGGGTGGATGAATCAAGCTTAGAAATCACTACACCAAGTGTCTCGAGAGGAAATGTTTCGGTGATTTCCTTCGGCTCGTAAACACTTTGGTGAGTATCTTCCAAACGAGAAAGATGATCGGCCGTTAGATTCTCGGCTGCTTTTTTGTCAAGGATTTCGACATCAAATTCTTGTAGGAAGAGAATCTAACGAAGTAATCTCGACTTTGCATCTTGTTTATCCATAAGATACTTGATAGCCGAATGATCCGTATACACTATGCATCGAGTCAAGATGAGATAAGGTCGGAATTTCTCAAATGCATACACCACGGCAAGGAATTCCTTTTCCATTGTAGTGTATTTTAGTTGAGCCTCGGTCATCGTCTTTCTAGCATAGTGAATAGGCAAGAAATGTTTTTCATGACGTTCCCCCAAAACGGCCCCAATAGCGTAGTCACTAGCATCACACATGAGCTCAAAGGGGAGGTTCCAATTAGGAGCAACAAGAATGGGAGCTTCGGTAAGTTTCCTCTTAAGGATTTCAAAGGCTCGTACACAATCTTCGTTAAAGACAAAAGGTGCATCTTTTTCGAGGAGATGTGTGATAGGTCGAGATATCTTTGAAAAATCCTTGATGAATCGACGATATAAGCCCGCGTGGCCTAGGAAACTCCTAACTCCCTTGACGGTTTTGGGATGAGGTAATTTGGCGATGATGTCTACCTTAGCTTTGTCTACCTCAAGCCCCGCTTTAGAAACCTTGTGCCCTAAGACGATTCCACTTTTAACCATAAAATGACATTTTTCCCAATTTAGCACAAGGTTGGTTTCCTCACAACGTTTTAACATTTGTCTTAAATTTCTTAGACACGAGGTGAACGAACTACCAAACACGAAAAAGTCATCCATGAAGACTTCTATCGTCTTCTCGATCATGTCATGAAAAATAGCCATCATGCACCTTTGAAAGGTTCCCGATGCATTACAAAGTCCGAATGGCATTCTATGATAAGCAAACATTCCATATGGACACATAAACGTAGTTTTTTCTTGATCACGAGGATCGATGGGGATTTGGATGTAACCGGAAAAACCATCTAAAAAGCAATAGAAATAGTTTCCCGCAAGACGCTCCAACATTTGGTCCATGAAGGGAAAGGGAAAATGGTCTTTACGAGTGGCGTCATTCAACTTACGATAGTCGATACACACCCTCCAACCGGTCACGAGTCTAGTTGGAATTAACTCGTTGGCATCATTTGGCACAACGGTCATTCCTCCCTTCTTAGGGACACAATGAATAGGACTCACCCAAGGGCTATTAGAAATAGGGTAAATCATTCCCGCGTCAAGGAGTTTAAGGACTTCCTTTTTGATGACGTCGTGAATTTTGAGGTTCACCCTCCTTTGACATTGGATTGCGGGTTTGTAGTCCTCCTCCATTAAGATTTTGTGGGTACAAATTTGGGATCAATCCCCTTAATGTCGGATAATTTCCACGCAATTGCCCCTTTGTGATCCTTTAGAACATCGACAAGTGTGGTTTTTTCATCATTCGAAAGATCTTTCCCAATAATAACCGGAAACTTGTCATTCTCCTCCAAAAATACATATTAAAGACGAGGAGGTAAATCTTTCAACTCGAGGATTGGTGGTTCCTCAATTGAAGATTTGGGCTCAATACTCATAACCTCCTCGGGTGGAGGAAATGGGAAATCGTGAAGAAAATCCTTGATAATTGAGAAGTTCTCATCATTGTCGAGGTCTTCGTCACAAGTACGTGGAACATCAAATTCTTCCAATGTAAAACCACCACCTTCAAATGGAGTGAAGGTTGGTGTCAAGTTATAAAGAATTGGATCAAGCATAGTGGGATTGCCACTATTTTCATCATCACCAAAACCTAGAACTTCTTGTGAAAATTCCTCGCAAACAACGTCAATCATATCAACAAGGTTTATGGTCGCGACGGAATAAACATGAGAAATTGGAGAATTTTGAGTTGCGTTTATAACAAGTTCCTCGTCGTTGAAACGTAAGGTGATCTTTCTAGCATGCACATCAATTAAAGCCATAGACGTATCTAAAAACGAACGACCTAAAATAAGAGGAACTTGAGGATCCGTGGGAATATCAACAACGATAAAGTCTACCGGATAATAGAACTTTCCCACTTTCACAAAAACGTCTTCGACCAATCCACATGCGGGAATAGTGAAATGATCGGCCAACTCGATAGACATTAGTGAAGGAGTAAGATTAGGAAGATTGAGCGACTTGAAGATTGCAAGTGGCATCAAGTTAATACTAGCACCGAGATCGGCCAAGGCATATCATTCTTCCATATCTTGGATTGCACATGGAATCAAGAATTTACCGGGATCACCGACTTTTTGAGGTATGCGGTTAAGATAAACCGAAGAAAACCTAGACAATTGTTGCAATTTATCCTTGTTGTTTAACATACTCTTAAAGTTATCGGCAAATCGAGGCATCATGACCAAAACGTCGGCAAAACTCACATTAAAATGAACGTCACGAAACATTTTCATAAAAAGCTCAAATTGGTAATTGTCGTGCTCTTGAAGTTTCTCCTTTCTATGTCTCGATGGATAGGGCAAGGGTGGTGTGGGTTGAGGCATAGGCATAGCCTTTGGAATCTCGGGTTCCAAATGTGGTAATGGGTCAACCGTAGGTGTGGCATAAGCGGTACTTCGTGGGATTGGGACATGCTCCTTTTCGACCACCACCTCGGGTTCTTCCTCAATTTCCTCCACCGTTGGAGTAATTGGTTGAGGAGTCGGTTCCTTAAGTACTTCGTGTGGCAATCACTTTCATCTCTCTCTTATGGTTCGATATGGTATTGCTAGGAAGACTACTCGAATATGGTTTACACATTATAGCCTCAAACATGGATGAAATTTTATCCTCAAACAAAGATTGCCTCTTTTCGGCCTTAATCATCTCTTGTTTTATTTCATGTTGACCTTGTTCAATTTTTTGTTGGTTTTGTTGTAACCTAGTTACATTTCCTTCCATTTTGTTGGTGTGGATCTTAAGCTCATTTGCTAACTCATTTTTCAACTCCTTTTTCAAGTCATTCTTAAACTCGGACCTTAGGCTAATGATCTCTCTTTGAATATTATCAAACCTAGCATAGTTTCCATTTGCGTATTCAACAAATTCATTTGGAAGATCTTTCAAAGTTTGCAAACCCTTGTTGTTGTTTTGAAAATCATTGTTTTGAATTTTGTTTGAAACTTGATTGTTATTAGCCCCTTGATTCCCATAGTTGTTACCTTTGTAATTGTTTTTGAAACCAACTTGATTGTTTTGATAGTTGTTGTTAGCATTTTGATTAGGAGCAAAACCCGGTGGAGTCATTTGATTAGAGCGGGTAACTTGACCGTTTTGGTTGTAAGTTCCAGTGGCCGCGTAGGCACTCGAAGTGTTACCACCGTTGGTAATGCACTCGGAGAAATCATGACCTCCACCACAATACATACATGAAACCTCCACCGCTTTAGCCGTAGCGGGAGCACTTTGTTCACCAACTTTGAATTCAATTAAAAGACCTTTAAGCTTATCAAAGATTTTGTTTTCCAAATTCGCCTCAATTTGGCAAGCATCGATGGTATTGGACAATGAAGGTGAAGCAAAAGACAAAGCCTTACAAACACTCGATGTGTTACAAGGACTATACACCTTAGATCTATTCTCAATTATCAACAACGCTTCCTAAACCTTTTTACACAAAAAATTACCACCCGCGGCGGCATTAAGATAATCTCTTTCATGATCATTTAAACCATTGTAAAACGTGTCAATTTGATGCAAGTCGGAAAAACCGTGACGAGGACACTCATGTAACATTTCCTTAAACCGATTCCAAGCCGTTGAAAAACTCTCATTAAATTCTTGTGAAAATTTTGAAATCTCGTTTTTCAAATGCGTAGTCTTAGAGGGCGGGAAAAATTGGTTCACAAATTTTGAAACGAGATCCTTCCACGTCAATATAGAATTGGGTGGCTCTTTCTCTTACCAAATTTTAGCGGGCCCCGCTAAGAAATATGGAAAAAACATCATCTTAATCGAATCATTAGCAACATCCTTAAATTTGCAAGTGGCGGTAAGACGATTGAATTGGCGGATATGGTTGTGCGGGTTGTCCTTTTCATCACCACGGAATTTGTTGTTTTGGATCATTGACAACAAACCCGTTTTCACTTCAAAATTCTCCGCAAGGATGGAGGGAATCACAATAGCCTCTCCATAACCCTCGGTGGGTGCTTGAAGTAACTCCATCATAGTTTGATTCACCATGGTTTGTTCTTCTTCTACGATAGGTTCGTCAATAGGAGACTCTTCACTAGAAAGGGTAGGTGTGGTCTCCTCTCGGTTTTTTCGTTTACGTGCACGTCTTGCTTGACTACGAGTAAGCATAAACGTCACGTACAACGTGGGGATGAGCAAAGAAAATTCTTTTTGGTGTTTTTAATTTTTCCAATTTTTTGTGGTTTTTTATTGTTTTTACCTTTTTTGGATTTTGGTGAATTTATTAAGTAGATAAAAATCTACAAATCTCTCCCTTAATCAAATCTCTTGATTAAAGAAGCCTCAAGGAATGAAAACGATCACGTGAAGTGAACGCCTTCGATGACTTTAGAACGTTGGTGGAACACCAAAACGTTCAAGAGGGTTTAATCAAATGAAACCAAGAAAATATATATGATACTTAGATAATACTTTGGTTGGCAAACCCTCGATTAGCCCTTTTTATCTAAACACGCACAAGCAAGCGGGGAAACAAGGCGGCGCGAAGCACTTAAGAGCCTTTTTCCTTAGGGTATATTTTTAATACCCGCCTTATACCCACCTTATAGTTTGTGTTGTCAAAATTAAGCTTCACGAAAGTAATTATCTATTTTGTCTTATTTTCTTTGTTTGAGATTCAAATACAATGATCGAGTGATGAAATCCCGAATCAAGGTTGTGTTTTCACACTTTTGGAGTACTTGTGAGTTTATTGTTCTACGTATACAATATAGTAATAGTATTCACACAAAAACGAAAACCGATAATACGTATTAGTAGAGTGCTACTAATACAAATAGATATTATGGTTAGTAAAAAAACAACAACTGTTTAAATCAAAACAAAACACGCCCCCCATCAGCGGCGCCAAAATGATGGTTGAGTTTTTACACACCTTTAGGAAAAGGAGGTAATTAGAGCAAGTATTAAACAAGTGGTTTAGGAAAACCAAATGTAAATGACCCAATGTGGGGATCGTTCTCAAGGAGGCTTGTGTGTTGTGTAAAGAGATGATTAAGTGTTTGTGATTATATTGATGAGAAAAGAAAGTAGAAAAGAGATGAGAAAAGAATGACGGTTACGATTATGAATTAAACTAAGACGAACTCGTACACGTAAAACCGTAAAAAGCGACTAAATTTAAAAATTACCCTAAAAATTCCTAGAAAATTGAAATAAATCCTAAAAAATGTAATTAGAGTTTACAAAAAATCAAAAATCACTTAAACCTTTTATTTAATTAAATATTAATTTTTTAATGCTAATTAAAGCCCAAAAAATCAATTTAATTAAAAAAAAGCCCAAAATGAGATTTTTTAACTTGTAAACCTCTAAAATGACTTAACTAAATTTAAAACTATTTTTGAAAATTTTAAAATTAATTAAAACTATTTAAAAACAATTAAAAACTATTAAAACTTAAAATAATTCTAAAAAATAATCTAATGACAATAAAATTAATCTAAAAATTTTAAAATTCCTAACTTACTGTATTTGAACTAGGAAAATGAAAAACTTGCAAAAATTTAAAATTTAATTTTTAATAATAAAATATTAATAAAAATCTAAAATTTATAAAAAATTCTAAAAAGTTGCAAACTAGTTTATTTTAACCAAATTAAAACAGAAATGAACTTGAAATTACAAAATTACCCCTATTGGGCCTTCAAATGGGCCAAATACCCAAACAGTCCCTTAATGGGCTTAGAATTGGGCCCAATAAGAAAAAGTCCACAGAATTGGCCCAAAAGCTCCAATTTTAAAATTAGATTTTAAACACAATTTTTCAAAGGCCCAAAAGCTGAAAATGAGCTTAGGTTAGCTTATTTCAAAACAACTTATTCTTAATGGGTTTTTTTAGCCCATTAAGCAATAAGCTGATGCCATAAGCTAAAATTTTACCCACGTCCTTCTCTTGACCTAAATAAGCTATTTGCAAAAAGAAACTTGAAATAAGCCCAAGGAAGAAACCTGAAGTAAGCCAAAGCTCTCTTCACAAAACGACAAAATAGTCGTTTTTGAGTTCTAGGCTATTTCAAGGACTGATTCAAGTTGCAATAAGTCACAAATAGCTTAACTAAGCTTAATAATAAAAAATCTTTCGAAAAGCACCACTCAATAAGCTGGAATAAGCAATAAGCAATTTTGTAAAAGTCAACTAAGTTCGTTTTCTAGTCAAACCTAAAAGTCAAAGTCCACAAAGCTCCAGATCTCATAAATGGGTCAAATAAGGAAGATTGATTACAAAAACAAAGTTGTTGCAAGTCCCAATAAGATAGAATGGCTTATGAATAAACTGTTTGAATTTTAACACTAACAGGGGCTAGTTTTGGGGGTTCAGCAGTGGGAAAAGTTTCCATTGCTTGACCTTTTTGACTTTCTGTCTTATGTGACTTTTTGTTGGATTCAAGTTAAGCAAAGGCACCCAAGTGATTAGTTAATCACAAGGAGTCAATAACAACAATCAAATCACAATTTCTAACAGCCAATTAATACAATTTAATCAAAACATCCACAAATATGCATCAGACATGAACATTAAGCAGTTTTCAACCAATAAGCACTTTAAACAAGAATAAGCTAGTCAAACTTCACCAAATGCATACACAAGCTATAAATAATTCAAATGAACATAAATAAACAGGTTTCATGCAATGATTCAAAGTTTAGAGCAAGATTCAAGCAAATGAATGTTACTGATGAACATTAAACAAGCAAATTTCATACTTTGCTGATATACTTGACCATAAATCCAATTTCAAACACTCAAATCTTCTTAACAGGTTGTATAAACTTTGTTTAATCACTTGTTATCCCTAAGTATGCATACAAACTAAGTGTTACCAAAGTCTTAGGTCAAAACAAGCAGTTTCAAGTTTTTTAGCACAATCAAGATTTTGATGTTTAAAAGCCAAGAACTTGCAGCAATTAGCACTCAACCAAGTATATATCAGATATCAACCATAAACAACACTTTCCAATGACTCAAAAACACTTTGTGATCTTAAACAAGTTAACCCAAACACCCCTTAACTTTTTTAAATCTAATTTTAACAAAGCTAATGTGTGATTTAGTATTACCCTAGCCCAATCTAACACAATATCAATAATATTATGCAGTATCAAGCAATATTAAGCCACAAAATCAACAAGAACAACAGCAGAACACAAAATCACAAAAATCAAGTATTTTGATTGATTTTGGGTTCAAGAACTCAAACCTCATGAATGTACATCCACACTCACGAATTTTTGAGCTGATGTGCCTAGCAAAACAAGGCACAAGCTTCCACAACAAGGCTGCTAAGTATCAACAAGGTTAGAGCACCAAATATGAAAATCAGAAAAGTGAAAAAGCTTGATTAATGCAACCTTTGTACCCACTCTTTGATTATCCCCAAACCACAAGCTCCCAACACCTTGATAAGCTCCTTATCAGGGTGTTTAGATCACTTGTAATCCAAAAATTTCCAAAGATGTACCAAAGACTTAGCAAAATATCAAGATTTGGAAAATTATGCAATTTCTTGCACAAGATTTAAAAACGGGTTTTGAAACTTCAAAATCATAAACATGAAACATAAACAAGCATAGAATGAGGTTGGCACTTGGATTTCTTCAACACTTCAAACACGTTTTCATTAAGATTGAAAAAGATTTACAGAAATGTGAACAATGGAAAAACCAAGAGCAAAAACAAATGAAGGACCCTATACCCTTTATATAGAGGGTGTACATGGCGTTTGTAACCTAAAAATATGAAAACCCTAAGCTGTGTTCTTCCAGAAATACCCTTGTGGATATTTGAAACATTGAGCTCATGTGACATTATCTTGGACGTTTGTGGAGTGTATATGTCACACCCCACCATGGCGGAATATGGGGTGCGACGTATGGATATCATCACAACAAACGGTGTCTCTATAGAGAAAACTAAAATGCAACTATAATGTCATAAATGGCGACACAAAGGTCATGACAATATCTCAACATAACAGGAGTCTAGGTAAGTAGGTAACAGTCCTACCACTTACCCAAGACAAACAATAAACATAAACCAAACAAACATATAGGTAAACTAAGAAGGAACGGGGATCTCCTTCTATATGCAATCCTAAGGCATCCAAGTCTAGCCACTTCTATCCTCAAGCTTAACCACATTCACACCTGAAAGAGACACTAAAACACGCCAACATAAAGTTGGTGAGAGTCATAGGTTTAGACTCCAACGCCAAAACAAACCATAAGCTGTGAGTAACAACCAAAAGTTAAAAACATATGGACAATGTGATACTAATATGCATTAACAAACTAAAATTTAAGATTTAACTAATCAAACCAAAACTCAGGCTCCCAGCCATACCAAACACCATAGTCCCATAGATGCTCACACATCTATGTACCTCCCCAAGGCCCCGCCTTGTCAACAACCCCTTGGTACCAAGTCAAAACATAAACAATCAAGAATCAACTAGCAGTTAATCATATAAGTATGCACACATAAGTCCATTACCAACGCCAAACATTCACAACATAATTTATAAATAACAACACAGTGTCTGTTCCATCCCATCTGGAAGTAAAAAACAATAGTAAACATGGGACTTTGAAACACACCTGATTGAGCTTCCCCAAACATCCGCGCACTAGCAAAAAAAACTAACAACCAAAAACACATAATCAAAACATGAACCAAACACTAAAATGGCTCATCAACCTATGATGGACATCTAACCTCCTCCCATATATATATACCTCATATATATGCTCTAAGCATCTCATTACACCCCTCTATAAAGCCCTTAACTCGTTTTACTTCATAACACATCCCGTTAACATTTTATCAAAAACAATCCCAGTTTTAGGTCTCCAAACTGTAAGCCAAACACCCACCTAAACACACCCATGATCTCTGTAAAGGGAATATTTATGCCCTTACATATGTTAGCTAACACCTCCCACTTGCCCCAACCTTAAAGCTACTGTTAAGGTCCCGATATATATATATATATATATATATATATATATATATATATATATATATATATATATATATATATACTTTTGTCATTCCAGATTTACTGATTTTAAACATACAAAAAGTTTGTTATGATTAGGGGGTCTTACCCTAAACCACAACCTTAGCCCAAGTGCAGATACTTACTACAATATATAAATCATCTCTCATGTTCGTTAGAAGATCTCAATGCAACCCTAAGTACCCCAAACAACCCAAAACTTAAAAAAAAAACAGTCTGACTTCAAAACTGTTTTGACCTCTGACTGTTGTAACCTGTTTTTGACCCACTTCCCGGCCTCCAATTTAGTTCTCGTTTCTTGCATTGGAAAGCCACTTCAATTACCTTTTCAGGGATACTTGGATCGCAAAATAAGAGTTTGTAGAACTCCCAATATGATCAAAACAATTGACTTAAAATTCTGCCCAGTTTTTAAAAGCGGGTTTAATTAAGTTAACCTCATTAATTAACCCTAATCCCACTAATTACAAGCCCTAATTTATATAATCATTATAACACCATTAATACAACATTAATTTACTATTTTTAAATTAAACCCTAACCTAAATCCATCATATATTGATGTATACATGTTTAATTAAATAAGAACAAATATTAAAACAAGATTGTACCTTCAATTGATCAAGATTTTGAAAAACCCTAATTCTCCCCATGGCTGCGTTTTCCCCTTATTTATTTATGAATCGTCTTTTTTTTCACTAATATTGTTTTAATACACCTTATGTACTAGTCCAAGCCCAATACAAACTTTCCTTTTTCTTTTTTTTTTCCTTCTTGCGTCTACCAAACCGACTCCCCCCGTTTTTTATTATTTTTTTTCTTTTTATTATTAATATTGGAATTAATAATATTACCTTAATTTTCCTTAATTTATTACATCTCCTAAAGCTTCCAAAACCTCAAAACCGTAAAACTAGTCAAATTTACGCGTTTTACCGTAAAAGTCGTAAAATATACACTTTAAAAAAAATCTCAAATTTTGAAATAAACTTTATAACTAAGTCCTAAATGACTTAAAACCATCCCGAAAAATATCCATATGACTAATTACCTCATCCGAGACCTCCAAATGCTAAACTGTAAATCGTAAAAATACGATTTTCTATAATACATATATGCATACGTAAAACCACTAAATCACACCATCTCACTTCATAGTCACTACCATGTGAACTCATGAACATGAAATCATCACACATCGTTTCACTCACAAAGTACCCCGTACCAGAAACGATATCCAAACCACAATCTATACACACCAATAAGCACATAAACACGTAAAGACACGTAACTAGCACAAAATAAAACTAAGTGACGAACCTTAAAACCAGGGTTGTCACATCACTCCCTCCTAATAGAAATCTCGTCCCGAGATTTACTCCTTAGGATCAAACACACAAACAACAAATCACACGAGGATACTTGTTCTAAATGAACTCCTCTCATTTCCACGTGAACTTTAGTTCAAGTTTCAAAATACCACATATACAAACCAAAAATAATTAAACTCATTGCCAAACTCTTGACCTCACAGTCAATAAATCTCACAGATGATCTTTGATAAAACAAAGACTCTTATTAACACAAGTCCCGAATAACCGTACATGCAAAATGCATTCTCAAACAACCTTTACCAATATCAATACATGAAATGTATCATGTATACATCTCATCTCCCCCAGGTAATTCTATGCTCATAAGCTAATGGTCCGATCTTTCCAAAGATTATAAATGGACCTACAAAACTCTACATCAACTCTTCCATTTTACCAAAACGTACCACCCGTTACTATGGGTGAAACTCCCTACATAACTTTGTCACTAACTCTAGTGGTTTCCTCCTTTACTACATAGCATCCCTTGTTGCTCTCATCCTTTCCACAAACATCACTACCACATTAGTAGCCTCTTTTACCAATTCTAGTCCACAATGGGGACAACTCACCCTATCCTTTCATATAGTGCCTCAAATGGCATTTATCGACTTCTAGTATGATAACCATCATTATATGAAAACTCAGTCATCGCTAATGAGTTTCCTAACTCCCTCTAAATCAATCACTCATGCCCTCAGTGTATCCCCTAAGGTCGTATAAATATCTCAATTGCCCATACTTTTCTAGTTAGCTGGATATACTCATATCCAATCATGTTCATCAACTCCCTTCAGCCCGTACCCCAAACTACTTAAAAATTCCCATTTACTTACAAAGTGACCTATGACGGTCTTTCACACATCCATTAGTTCTTCTAATCCAAATCAAATTACGATCTATACACATCATCAAAAGGACGGTTATCTCAGTTAGTCTATCAACTGCCATCCACTCTCATGCTACAACTACTTCCATTAATTTTTGGATAGCTCATTAGTAGCACCCACACAATGTCATACCTTCAAGGTCGTATTGCTCCTCATCTTGTCTCAGTTAGACCAAGCCCTTCGTCCCTATAGCACATCACACCTATAACTCCTCATCCATTCGATTATCGATAGTAAGCCTCCCAAACAATCAGTATAGGTCAGTGCCATTTCCTTTTCCACACTACGACAACATTAGCCTGTATTGTGATTTATTCTACTCATTAGGCTCTACCAAAGTTTTACCTTCGGTTCCTATCTCGACATATTTCATTCATGCCTTGCTTCTATACACACTTCCTTCTTCTTCCTCAACTCATACCATACATCACAATGTGATGCTTCCCATCGTCTCCTCCCTTGCCATAATCCTTCATAAGGCATTCCATACATATTAGGCTAACTTTTACGCAAAACCCTCTATTCCATCACATTCTTACGCAATCCTTCCAACTTCTCAACTACGTGACTTCTCATTCCTCTTGAAATATGAGATGAATTAGTCAGTCTATCGACTATCACCCAACTCTCATCGTACTTAATCCTCCACCGCATTATGTATCCCTTCCACCAACTTCGTCCTTACATCGCCCTTTCTAAGCTATTCCTATCTATGTAGGAAGTATAGTCTACGTCCCTTTCCTCCCTACGATTGTCCAAGCCATGCAACATAAATGTTGACGCGTTCTCTGCTTTAGACAACTCAACTCGTGCAACCTATATCCTTTATCCAAACCGCCCTAATACGTCATCCCTATAGTTCAAGTTCGTCTCAGCTTCACCTCATCCTTCTTATTCCATGTCTCATCGACCATGCTTGCCTTTCCCAGATGGTACTTGGCCTTGCAATTTTCTTTCGTCACTTAACTCCACCCACCACCTTTGCCAAAAGTTCAATCAAGGTGATTGAATATGTGTTGGAGACGTTCATGATCCGTATAGTTCATTCTCTACGTCTCGTACCCCAAATGCCTCCAACATTCTTCCAAATCTATCCAATTCTTCCAAATCTTCAGTTCCTGCAACGTATAAGCGATCGCCTTTCTTTATCGTCCTCGTACGCGTCCAAATCCTTGCTCCACGTATCGTCATGCTTCGCGAATTCATCCAGTCCTTCCGATAATGCCAAGATCAGCTCATTATCTAATCTACCTCTTCAGCCTCCAAAATGCTTCCTCGTCCTTCTTCACTTCGCCCCTTGCTGGTTCCATGATATATCATCATCTCTAACTACTCATCATGGTAAACTTATTACTAAAACTCACACTCGAAAATCTCACGTATAACTCAACTCAAAAACCAACACATAATTTGCCTCACTCTCCTTCTCAGATTTGAGTAGATCAAGATGTTGTCGATGCTCCCGATGACAACTCGTTTATACACGTTCATGCACACTTGGCTCATTGACACCGTGAAAACCGCTAGTGCTTTGGCGAAGCCAAATGCATAACCATAAACCCAAAGCGTTCATACAACATCCTTAGCAGTTTCAACTATGTCCTCCTTGCACCCTCTCTCAGCGGCAATACGAATAAATTCCTGCCTCGTTCTATTTGCAAAATTCTACACGTATTTTAAAAGACCAATGCTTCCTCTCATCAGACCACTCAACCGCTTTCCTCATCCAATCTACTACTAAGCAACTCGACTTTTACCTTGCATCCGTTGCAAATTTCCATCAACTCTTGTTCTTGAAATCATTCCATCAACAATTTCCTTGGAAAGGCACTAACTCCAACTCCTCTCACTTCTCCTACTTGCTCTATTCATGGTTCTATCTCAAAATAATAGGCAAACCTACTAAATTTCAGGAAAATTTTTTTAGAAAACATACATGCCTTACGAACAATATCCCTTTCCAACACTCTCTATGGCACGTTACTTGTGCCAATATCCATACATTTCACAAATCTCTATTCATCTCCCTTGGCACTCCTAATAGACCTCATGCCCACATTAGTTCGTCTACGAACCTCTTTCCTCCCCACTAAGGGTATTCCGACCGTTCTCTCATGGTCACCTACTTAAGCGTGTAGGCGCGACCAAGTCTTTCATATGACTACCTCAACGCTCCCGAACAATACGAAACCAAAACTACATCCTGAATCCATCAGATACGATCAACGAATCAAACCCACGAATAACTAACGACATTTCACGTGCACCAATTAAAACCAGTCAAAACCACGAGACTCAAGAGAAAACTCAAACCCAAAACGTGTATCAATTCAAGATGACCCATGACAACGAAAAACAATCCCAGAAACACCCAATGGCAACCAAAACATATTACGCCCCGCGACATATTAATTAAACCGTGCAAAAGATCGATTTTTCCAAAAGAATATATATATATATATATATATATATATATATATATATATATATTTTCCCTTACCTTCCCACATCTATGTGACTCAAACAATCTACAAACAACCCTCTTGACGAACTCAAAACTCAACTCAAAGACTAGGTATCCCGTGCATCCCAAATCATAAAAATACACTACTATTCAAACTCAACCTTTAACCACACATTTGTACAATAATTTCGGCCAGGATACTGACCTCCCATGACTATACATTCTGAATATTTGAAAAGTACGTTCCGAGTACATAATTTTTGGCTTTTGAATCACTCAAAAAGCTCTAAAAACGAACAAGTTATGACCAAAACAATTTTATACTAGTTGTTTTAAAAACTAAAGAATAAACTTAGTGATTAATGCAATCCTTTTAAATGAAAGATATAATTGTATGTGTAACCTTCATAAACTCAATTTAACCTCGTATTAATAATTATAAATGACGTGAATCGGTAAAACCCAATTATATAAACTATGTAAGTAGAAAGAAATTTTACTTCGCTTTATTTTAAAGAAAGTCTTTTAGAATTTGAAATAAATAAGTGTTGATTAAAATAAATCTTATGTTACATCTTGTTTCAACACGACTCCAACCCTTACCCTTATTTTACCGAATACAACCAACTATCTAACCCTATAATAGATTTCCAAGTCCCCCTTTTTCTCAATGTATACCGACCAAAAGAAATGTAAGACCCAACACAAAAGATTTCATTATCTCAAAAGAAATCCCAAGTTATTTTAATAGACTTAAAACCAAGAACACCATTTTAAAACGTACACGTGAAATACGAAACTCAAAGAATACGCTACCAGACACACTTCAAAAGATTCAAAACGTCGTTGAAACTCCACCAAACTCGAGCACTAATAAATTGTTTAAACACAAGAGAGCATTAGGTACGTTCAAGTAATAATATCTACTGAACGACCGTAAATCATAACGTAACATCTACTAGTATATATACATCCGCATATGTATACCTACTGAATCTCCCAAACATACTCGTTATCATACTTGTCAAGTCAATCAATTGCTTTATACGCTCGTTTTTTCCATACGAGGAATCACCATCTCACCGTGCCACAACAAGGCAATAAGCCCACCTCCAAAACCAAACCATATCGTGCGACCCCATAATCACACAACACTACTATAACCCAAAACATATAACACAAAAAGAACCATAGCCATATCATAGGCAGCCATTACATAAACCCATATATATATACCCAAATTCTACATCTCATCATATACAAGCATGTACTAACCCTCTTTCATGCAATCATACTTGAGAACCCATTGAAGTTGTGGTACTTGTATAACTATGTTGGCCACCATACTTATACAATTACCCTTTCCCCAATTCACTCCCTCATATGATGACACTTATAAGAATCAATACAACACATAACACATAAATCCCTCTACTCACATAAGCTCATAACCACATAACCAATAAGGTCCAAAACTCCATCTATAAAAATAACATAATAAAACTATTGGAATACAGAAATCCATAGTCTATCTAAAACAGCCTAGACTAAATCCAAAACGAAAACATAATCAGTTATAAGTCATGTCGCCCATAAGAGTGGAAACAACTTAAAACCCTTCATATCCACCTACTCCTAATAACTCGAACCACCACATGATTCTTAGGGAACATGACTTAAACATCAAAAGAAAAATACTATACCTCAGGTACATAAAATAACCCAACAAAAGATAGAAAACTACCATGTACCAAATTATGTACTATAATGTACAATTTAAGCAAAATACGACAATGACTAGCGTGGATGATTATGGTTCAACCCGCACTAGTCACAACCCGAAAAGAAAAATAACATGTGGCTAAGTATGAACTTACTATGGTTCAATTCATACTAGTCAAAACATCGCAATAAATAACATCCCAACACATCAATTTATGTAAAATGCACACATACTCCTATGACGCCTATATGCAGGGACCCTTAAGCTATAGACTAGGCTAGGCGACTAGGCAACCTAATTCTCTATAACCATTGTCTCTGATACCATTCTGTCACACCCCACCATGGCGGAATATGGGGCGCGACGTATGGATATCATCACAACAAACGGTGTCTCTAAAGAGAAAACTAAAATGCAACTATAATGTCATAAATGGCGACACAAAGGTCATGACAATATCTCAACATAACAGGAGTCTAGGTAAGTAGGTAACAGTCTTACCACTTACCCAAGACAAACAATAAACATAAACCAAACAAACATATAGGTAAACTAAGAAGGAACGGGGATCTCCTTCTATATATAATCCTAAGGCATCCAAGTCTAGCCACTTCTATCCTCAAGCTTAACCACATTCACACCTGAAAGAGACACTAAAACACGTCAACATAAAGTTGGTGAGAGTCATAGGTTTAGACTCCAACGCCAAAACAAACCATAAGCTGTGAGTAACAACCAAAAGTTAAAAACATATGGACAATGTGATACTAATATGCATTAACAAACTAACATTTAAGATTTAACTAATCAAACCAAAACTCAGGCTCCCATCCATACCAAACACCATAGTCCCATAGATGCTCACATATCTATGTACCTCCCCAAGGCCCCGCCTTGTCAACAACCCCTTGGTACCAAGTCAAAACATAAACAATCAAGAATCAACTAGAAGTTAATCATATAAGTATGCACACATAAGTCCATTACCAACGCCAAACATTCACAGCATAATTTATAAATAACAACACAATGTCTCTTCCAACCCATCTGGAAGTCAAAAACAATAGTAAACATGGGACTATGAAACTCACCTGATTGAGCTTCACCAAACATCCGCGCACTAGCAAAAAAAACTAACAATCAAAAACACATAATCAAAACATGAACCAAACACTAAAATGGCTCATCAACCTATGATGGACATCTAACCTCCTCCCATATATATACCTCATATATATGCTCTAAGCATCTCATTACACCCCTCTATAAAGCCCTTAACTCGTTTTACTTCATAACACATCCCGTTAACATTTTATCAAAAACAGTCCCAGTTTTAGGTCTCCAAACTATAATCCAAACACCTACCTAAACACACCCATGATCTCTGTAAAGGGAATATTTATGCCCTTACATATGTTAGCTAACACCTCCCACTTGCCCCAACCTTAAAGCTACTATTAAGGTCCCGATATATATATATATATATATACTTTTGTCATTCCAGATTTACTGATTTTAAACATACAAAAAGTTTGTTATGATTAAGGGGTCTTACCCTAAACCACAACCTTAGCCCAAGTGCAGATAATTACTAAAATATATAAACCATCTCTCATGTTCGTTAGAAGATCCCAGTGCAACCCTAAGTACCCAAACAACCCAAAACTTAAAAAGAAAACAGGCTGACTTCAAAACTGTTTTGACCTCTGACTGTTATAACCTGTTTTTGACCCACTTCCCGACCTCCAATTTAGTTCTCGTTTCTTGCATTGGAAATCCACTTCAATTACCTTTTCAGGGATACTTGGATCGCAAAATAAGAGTTTGTAGAACTCCCAATATGATCAAAACAATTGACTCAAAATTCTGCCCAGTTTTTAAAAACGGGTTTAATTAAATTAACCTCATTAATTAACCCTAATCCCACTAATTACAAGCTCGAATTTATATGATCATTATAACACAATTAATACAACATTAATTTACTGTTTTTAAATTAAACCCTAACCTAAATCCATCATATATTGATGTATACATGTTTAATTAAATAAGAACAGATATTAAACAAGATTGTACCTTCAATTGATCAAGATTTTGAAAAACCCTAATTTTCTTCTTCTCTTTTTTTTTCTCCCCATGGCTGCGTTTTTCCCCTTATTTTTTTTATGAATCATCTTTTTTTTTCACTAATATTGTTTTAATACACCTTATGTACTAGTCCAAGCCCAATACAAACTTTCCTTTTTCTTTTTTTTCCTTCTTGCGTCTACCAAACCGACTCCCCCCCTTTTTTATTATTTTTTTTCTTTTTATTATTAATATTGGTATTAATAATATTACCTTAATTTTCCTTAATTTATTACAACTCCTAAAGCTTCCAAAACCTCAAAACCGTAAAACTAGTCAAATTTACGCGTTTTACCGTAAAAGTCGTAAAATATACACTTTAAAAAAAACTAAAATTTTGAAATAAACTTTATAACTAAGTCCTAAATGACTTAAAACCATCCCGATAAATATCCATATGACTAATTACCTCATCCGAGACCTCTAAATGCTAAACCGTAAATCGTAAAAATACGATTTTCTATAATACATATATGCATAGGTAAAACCACTAAATCACACCATCTCACTTCATAGTCACTACCATGTGAACTCGTGAACATGAAATCATCACACATCGTTTCACTCACAAAGTACCCCGTACCGGAAACGATATCCAAACCACAATCTATACACACCAATAAGCACATAAACACGTAAAGACACGTAACTAGCACAAAATAAAACTAAGTGACGAACCTCAAAACCAGGGTTGTCACAGTATAGATGTTGCAATTTGATCTAATGGTCCATAAGAAGCTTAGAAAGTAAGCTTGTATGTGGGGCGTTGGATTCCTTTAACACTTTTGGCATCTTCTCCAAAAAGTAAGCAGGGGAGGTATCATGTGCATTGTGGGGTGATGTGGCACAAGTTTTAGGGGTTTGGTTAGGATTAGGAGACCACTAATCATGATTCTAAACATTATGGTGGCCTAATTACAAGCAATTTAAGAAAACCCAAATCGTGTTTATATGGTGAATAGTGAGGTTTAATCTGTTTTAGGATTTGAAAATGTTGTTTAGCGCGAGATTAATTAAATAAACAGATTAGTTATAATCTGTTGTAGGTGGGAAATGACATGGCAAAATGGGGAAAGGTGATTGGTTGTTTTGAGGTAGTGGGGCACGTGGCAGCTTGTCACTGGCCTAGGTAAGTTCTATGTTTTGGCAAATATTACCCCCTGCCTTTCTTCTTCCTTTCACTTGCAACTTTAATACCCAAAATCCGGATTCCTTTGTTATAGAAGTTTTACTTTTCATACTTTTGCCCCAAATACTTATCCAAAGTATTTTCAGGGGTATTTCTTGCCATTTTATGATTCTTGAAGGGATGTTTTGGCATTTTCTTTAAACATTATGGTCTTGACTTGTATGATTGACTTTTTTTAAGACTAATTATGACAAGTCTTCATTTATGAGGGACCATTCTTGCCAATTCTTTAAAGTAGAGGGTCCTTTTTGTAATTTTGACAAACTTTAAGGACCAAACTTACAATTATAAATATACAAGGGTTTAAAGTGTCAATTCTTCAATATTAGGAGACCCTTCTTGTATAATCTTCATTTCTTCAAGGGTTATTCTTGGAAAATCACCATTAGGGCTTGGTTCATTGTGCGGCTTCGTTTCCTGTTTGTTCATTTTTGCTTGTTTCTTGTGATCTTTTGTCATTTTCTCAATATCCGTACCTAAAATACACATGTAACAAACACAAGCATATATTTGGCCTTTTTCATGATATTTTATGCATTTTAAGCCCGTTTTTTGGACGATGAGGCTATGTATAAAAGCAGTCTCATCAGGGCTTAGTATTGGTGATGGGTCCGTTAATATTACTCATTTGTTTTATGTTGATGATGCGGTCTTCTTCGGCCAATGGAGTGACAATAATATCACCACTCTTGTTAACGTGCTTAATTGTTTCCACAAAGTCTCATGTCTTCGAATAAACATGTGCAAGAGTAAAATTTTGGGGCTTCACGTTGACGGCGAGTTAGTTTACCAAGCTACTAGGCAACTTGGTTGCTTGGTTCTTAACACTCCTTTCTCATATCTTGGATCAATTGTAGGAGATAATATGGTTAGACAACAAGCTTGGAGAAATATAATTGATCGTGTCAAGAAGAGATTATCTAGATGGAAGATGAACATGCTTTCCATTGGAGGTAGGTTGACTCTTGTTAAATCGGTTCTTGGGTCGCTTCCTATTTACAATTTTTCTATTTTTAAAGTCCCTAAGTGCATCCTTAATGAGCTTGAAAGTATACGAAGAAAGTTCTTCAACGGGCATGAGCAGGATAGTAAAAAAACATCATGGGTTATTAGGAATAATGTGTTAAAGTCTAAAGAAAATGGTGGTTTAGGCGATTCAAGTTTGTTTGCTATAAATAAAGGTATGCTTATAAAATGAGTGTGGCGTTTCGCTTCTCAGAGTAATTCCTTATGGGCGTGTTGTATTGATGTATGTGTTTTAGTCACTTGTTTTAGGAAAAACAAATAACCGTGGCAAGTATTAAACCTTCACGTTTAGGAAAACGCCAATGCTAGATAAATGCGAGTTCGTCCTCGGCGGAGGTGTATGTGTATTAGACCAATTATATAAAAATCAAGTTTAGATTAGTGTCGTTTTTTGGTTTAAAGAGAGAAAATTAAATGACGAGCTACACTACGACGAGTGACGTAAAACGTAAACGTAAATACGTAAAACGCGACGAAATTAAAAATTTAATCTAAAAACAATTTAAAAATTAAAACTAAGTCTAAAATAATATAAATAAGAATAAAAATTCAATAAATAAATTTTAAAACCTTTTATTAATTAAATATTCAATATTAAATGCTAATTAAAGCCCTAAAATTAAAATAATTAACAAAAAGTCCAAAATATTATTTTATCAAACTAATATCTTACTTATATTAATTAAACACTAAAAAGTATTTTTCCTAAATTTTTAAAACTATTTTTCTATTTTTTTAATGCTAAAAACACTTTTTAAACTAAAATAATCATGAAAAATAATAAAATAATGGGAAAAATAAATTTTCTTTTTGAAAAAACTTAAAACACTTAACTAAAACTAGGAAAAATGAAAAAGGTTGAAAACAATACTTTTTACCCTAATAAGACAAAAAATAGAATATTTAAAAACCTTTTTAACTTAAATTAATTCTAAAAAATAATTAAATAAAGTGAAAAATAAAACAGCTTTTCTAAAAATCTTAAAATACTTTACTTAAACTATGAAAATCAAAAAATGTGAAAGACACTAATTTTTACCACTAAAAGACAAAAACAGAAATAAATAAAACTAATTAAAACTAATTAAAACTAAAATTAATTCTAAAAATATTAAAATAATCAGGAAAATAAAAACTAACTTTATGAAAAATCTTAAAATAAAATACTTAACCAAGGAAAATTTAAAAAACAAGAAACATATCAAATTGCCCACTAAAGACAAAAAGTAACTAAGACTGATAGTGACTGCTGGTGGACTTTTGTCTTTATCCCCAGCAGTGGGAAAGATTACACTATCAGTGGGAACTTTTTCCCACTGCTCTAACTCAAAAAACAAAGAAGTGGCGTTTTAGAGCTTGTTTGTTGGTATTTCTCGGAGACAAAGGCACCCCCACACTCAGTGGAGTGTGGGGAGTCAAGAAAGAGCAAAAAACTAGCAAGCACAAGCAATGAAAATTATACAAATAAGCAATATTCAGTTCACGTGATACTCAAAGTAGGTCTAGACGTATTTGACTGATGCGATAGGTCACTAGGTGGATTTCAAACCAACAGAACTTGGACTACACTTAAGCAAACCAGAACTTAACTACATACAACCCTAGATGACTACTAGTTCTATCAGATTCCAAGATTACAAGTCTTAAAACAAAAATCACACCTTATATAACCCTACTGACGAAATTAAGCAGATTTTAAGTTCAACATGCAATTTTGCTATAAACCAACTACTCCTACAAGCCAATACTAAAAACTTATGTAAACCTACTAACTAAATTTGTAGAGGCTTGTATGGTTGACTAATAGGGTCACTTACTACCCAAGGCTATCAGAACCAAACACCCTTATAAATCTGATTAACAAAAATTTTGACCAAGAAAACTTTTAATACTAAGAATCAATACACCACTAACCAACTAGCATAATCCTAATCAGCAAACAAAAATCACACAACCTAGATTATCAAATACCAATTTTCACAAATCCAAAAAAAAATCCATCAATTAGAAGAGAAAAGGGGGTTCACACTTACAATGGATGCCTCATGATTTTCTCTAAATCAATATGGAGCTCATGGATTGGTGCAAGACCCTTGTTGTAGGACTACAAAAGTCCCAAAGGGGCACTGATAAAAAGATTGTTGTTTTCTTTGTTGGAAGGCTACAACAGCCAAAAAGAAAAAGGTAGGAATGATAAGGGTCTTTGTTCCCTACACACTACCAGAAACAAGAAGCAAGTTCAAGCTCCCAAAAGCTGCTCAAAAGCTTTTGTCAAAAGCTTTTGAGAAGCTTATGGAATCAGTAAGACCAAACAGAGAATAACCAAAAATTTTGCAAAACCTTTTAAAACTCCAAGCTAGACCCTTTTTCAAAATCTTTTAAAAAAAGGAAGTTGGGACAAACAAGAAAGGTAACAGTTTACAAAAACTGAGTGAGGTTGTTTGAGTTCAATCAAACAAGTCCACAAACTTCATAAACTGGATCTCAAAACATTCTTTTGTGTCAAAAAATCTTGAAACAAAATAACTTTTGATAAACTTAAATCAAACTTGTAGTTATATAAAAATTACACTAAAAAAATAAAGACATGGAACTCAGTATTAAGCTTGCAAGGTTTTTATTAAACTTTAACTATTTATAAATAAAAAGTTTACAAGCTTGAAAACTGGAACATGGTATAAGGTTCACATGTCGAACCTTATATACTACAATGAAGAAAATACTAGAAGCTGAATAAAAAATACAAGATGTTTATAAACTTCCGAATCTGCCCTTTGGTCTTGATTTTAAATCTTGGTCAAATGAGTCTTGTGACCTCTTGTACTTGATACAGCTGTTGAAAAATGATCTTGAGCGTATATTCCATCCTTTGGGAATAAGTTTTGTTGAGAACCATTGATTTAGTCGGGTTTTGGTTTTTGGGACGAAAGTGATGGACAGGGGACCACTGGAGACAACACATGGGTGTGTTTGGGTTAAGTTTAAGGGTGGGTTTGTAGTGAGGATAACCTAAATCAAAGATCTGGAATAGATGATGCTTTGATTTTTGGTAATTAAGAAAAACCCAATTAGGGTTTAGGGGTGTTCTTGAGCTGGGGATTAGGGAGATAATTGGTACAGTAGGTGTTTAGGAGGGAAGTTTAGGTGGGCTTAGACCGGTTTTGTAATGGGTATGGGTTTAGTAATAGGCAAAATACCCCCTGAGCTTACATGATTTTGGCAAATCATGTTTTCACAGCCTTCTTGTTCATTTCCTTTGATTATTTTCTTTGGCTTATTGAATATTTAGTCCCTCCACTTTATCAATCTTGAAGTAAGGGCCATTTGTGCAAAATGAGTATTCTTCAAGGCCTGTTTTGGTATTATATTGAAACTTAAGGACCAATCTTGTACAAATGATTCTTGAGGGGTCATTATTGACAAGTATTCAAAGTTGAGGGGCCAAACTTGAAAAATCTTCAAACTTCAAGAGTATTTTTGGAAAATCATCGTTCGGTCCGGTTCTTTGTGCAGCTTCGCTTTCCCGTGTTCGTTTTTGCTCAATTCCTTTGATCTTTTGTTGATTTCACGATATCCGTACCTAAAATACACAATGAACAAACACAAGCATATTTTGGGGTATTTTATGACATTTTTAAGCGTTTTAAGCCCGATTTAGACGATGAGACTATGTATAAATGCAGTCTCATCATCTATCAAGGCTATTCATGGTAGCGTTTCTATTTCTGGGTTACAAGCTAACAAAGGTTATACTTTGTGCTGAAAGAATATTATTAATAAAGTTAAGCTGATGTTCGACAGAGGGGTTAACATTCTGAGTTACATGGGAAACAAGCTGGGCGATGGTAACTCTTTCAATTTTTGGTGCGATCGATGGCACGAGGAAGGCGTCCTCAAGGAAAAAGATCCTCGTGCTTTTGCTTTAGATACATGCAGAAATATTTCTATTGTTGACAAAGTTACTCAATATAATCCGTTCTAATCTTTTAAAAGAGCTCGTAGAGGTGGTGTTGAACAAGAATAGTCTAATCCAGTTGTCCTAATTATCAAGTCTACGAAGCTTAACTCTAACGATGACAGTTGGTCCTGGAGTCTGGAGAAGTCTGGTGCTTTTTCTGTCGTATCTGTCAGGAAAATTATAGACGGCGCCTTGATTCAAAGTACTGATATCAAATCTCGGTGGAACAAGTATGTCCCTATCATGGTTAACATTCTAGTTTGGAGGCTCTTGAACAATTATATCCCGACCAGATTCAACATATCCAGAAAAAGTATTCTTTTAGATTCTATTCTCTGCCCCAACTGTGATGTGGGAGTCGAAACCGTGGGACATCTTTTCTTTTCTTGTAGTTTGGCTCGTGATCTAGGTAATCTTATTGCTCACTGGTGGAATGTCCCTATTGTTCATTTCGAGTGTTTTGACGAATGGTTAGAGTGGATCGAGAATATGCGCATGCCTAAGAAGGTCAAGAATACGATGGAAGTGGTTTTATAATACCTCTTGGTGATTGATTTGGTGGTTTCGTAACTCCACTATTTTTAAAGAGAAAGCTCCAAAGAAGGCAAATTTATTTGATGAGATACAAAGTAAATCTTATCTTTGGTGTCGGTATAGGAGAAACAATAAGTTTGATTGGATTGATTGGTTAAATCATCCTGATTGTATTTCTTTGTAATTCTAGCTCCTTGCTAGTGTTTTCTGTTAATAATAAATCTCCGTTAAAAAAACATGTGTATTTATGCTACTTAAGAAAAATGATTAAATAAATGGTTGAATGAACGATGAAAATGACAAAGTTTCTTTTAAAAAAACAAACGAAAAAAATATCTACCTACTATATAAAAGAAGCTTTTTAAGAAATGATCTTCAAACAAAAAACCTTCAAAAATGAACCTGCCCACAACTGAATAATCAACGGTTGTCCTTAAGTTTAGGCTCAGCACTTATTTTCTTAACAAAAAAACCTCCGCCTCTACAACAAACATAATCACCCAAAACCAAAGTAATTTGTAACTTTGATTCTATGATTATTATATTAGATCTTGGTTAGATGCATCTGCATTTCATGGCTCATAATTTTTTTTAAATAACGGTGCCTCTACCAAAAACCTAATCACCCAAAACCATTATAATTTGTAATTTTGATTCTCTGATTATCATTTTGGATCATGTATACAATTGACATAGACAATATACACAATCACAACCATGTTATTAATCTTTACATAAACATGAAAATATCCCCAAATCATATGAATTCTAAAATCCAAATCCACTAAATCAACCAAGGTCTTTGATTAATTAAAATCCAAATCAACACATATCAATCAAGGTCAGTGAGTTATTTGGATGTGGTTTTTTATTTATTTCAATAGCTATTATTATCATTATGATCTGACTTCAATATTAAAATGTTGAATCAATTTTATTATAATTTTATAATTTTAATTATTTGGATTAGAATTTGGAATGAAAATAAACTAAAATCATATATATGGTGTGTGAGAGACCTTTGGAAAATACCCGCTAATTAATCATAAATTTAAAGTTAATCTTTTCAAAACACTTCGGTAACAAGGGTTGCTAATTTTGACAACAACCTACGTGGTTTCAAGTTTGAACCGTTTCCAAACTTTACCGCCAGGACCTTTTTGGAAACATAACTTGTGGGTGAGTGTCATATTTAGGTATAAATCATCTTATTCCGTGATACGGATAATTATTTATTATGACTTACAAATCTTTTATGATTGTCAAAACGCAGATGTTATCGGGACTGTTGTGATGATCTCTAATTGTATCCATTTTAACAACTTTGGAGTTGACAAAATAAGAAGGAATTTAACACTTGAGGATGTTGAGTAAGATTTTTTTGTCAATTATAACAATCAAAAGTTTGATATAAACTATGGTGTTTTTCATTACTGATAATGTATAATGTTAAATTTATTGTCAGCGGTGTACAACTGGAGTGTTGTTTCTTTGATGATTGGGCGAAAAAGTTTGAAAAGTTGTATGAAAAAAGGGACTCAATTGGTCATGTCGTAGTGACACTGCAATTGGCAAAATGCAAGCTTTTTAATGGTAATCTTAAATCACTAAACAGTTGTTCATTTTTTTAATTGTAATCGTGAGTGCATGTTCATTTTATATTTTACTATTCCTATTAAAAAAAACCTTCTATCATAAATGCAATATATTCAACCAATTTGTGGATCAAATATGATATCTTAGAGATTGCGACTTTCAAGCAAATGTAACATATTAAAGTGTTGATTTTTAATTTGTAAATATATTATTAAATACTTAAGTACTTAAGTTTGCACCTGAAACTCTTATATGAACTATTATAGGTACACATGTGGTGACGACTTTGATCCTAAAAAGTTGCAATATCGCTATTCACACCTATAAAAAGGTGTTGACTCCTCAACAGTTTTTAAAAATATGTTGAGAAATTTTTATGTTGAGAAAAATATGTTGAGAGACCATATGATTGAATAGGTACTTTTAGATATAAGATTGGTAAGATCTAAAACTTTTTAAAAATATGTTGAGAAATTTATATTTTGAATGCTAAACATTTGAATTTTGGGTTTTAGCTTTGTAGGTTAATGTATTTGAGAAACTATGGAAGAATCAACACCTTTAGTTTCTCACAGGCATGGCTTTTAAACTCTAAAAAGATTCTTAGAAAGTTGATACAAAGGTGAGGTTTTTTAGGCTTTATGTGATTCTGAAAAAAATTTGAGTGCGTGTTCAAATGTACGAATCTTATAAGATGTTGCTTTTTTGGCTTCTTATGATATTATCTTTATTTTTGCAGATTGTAGTGATGAGTGGTAGACTCAGCTTTATGAGCTTTATGTGCTTCATGAGTGCGTGCTCATAGGTATGTTTTTGACATTTTCTTGACTCTTTGCAAATAAGAGCACTGCCTTAGTTGTGCATCCCATGTTTACCGATATTTGTTGTTTTGAAATATACAATGGTCGAGGTAACATTTCTAAAAGGCCATGATGATAGTATACGAGCATTTGAGACCGTATTCGATTTGAACTTGGGTCATGCGCCTCCTGACGGGGCAAGCTTTACACGTTTGCAGCCACGAAGGCCATACCCTCATAACCGAACGGTCTTTTATCTAAGCCAATAAGTAACAGTTTCAAAATCTTTGCGCAACAAGGTTTCTACTCGACTGAATTACATGTTTACTACACTGTAGTTTCGTACGAATTCCGGGAAAGTTGTGGCTTTTGTACCTTTTGTTTTTTATGAATATAAATCTGAAACAACACACATTTCATGATAAATACTGAATACCCGTGAGTTCAATAATCATGTGTTGAGTAAAAAAATGGTTACTGTGAATAATCATGTGTTAGAGTAAAAAATGGTAACTGTACACTTTTTGGTGTGGGGAGAAATCATTTGGATATTAATTATAATACCCCCATAGTGGTCAAATGCAACAGAATAGTACGTGGGGTGTTAGTTTGGTGGATCGATAGCACACAATATATAGGGTAATGATCATAATAGTCATTTAAAAACATATCATATGAATTAAATTGTACACATTTAGTATTTTGTCTTAAAACAACATTTATTAATAATGTGAAAAATATCCCAGCCCGTTGGTAACATGATGCTTCAATGATGCTGAAATCTGATGCATGAACCTGTTTATTTTCCTGAGAAAACATATAAAATAAAATGTGGGGGTCAACACGAGGTTGGTGAATTCATAGGTTTAGTTAAATAAAAGTATTGAGATGCCAAACACCACGATCATAGTAGGACAATCACAACCAATACTATAGTAGTTCCTATTGCCTTGTAATAGAAGCTAGAAATGATGCTCAGTACGCCCATTGGGTCTATCCTGATGTTGTTTCTCTCAGTCCGACAATGAAATAAACCCGTTGCTTGGCCTAAGCATTTTGTGATAGCAAGTCACGCAGGCCGGGTGTTGTCAATACCCGAATAGATCTATTCATTACATTTCGCGCTACACTACTAACTATTACAGTCCACGGGAATGGGGCAAACAATAGGCAATAAGTTGTTATATGTTGATGTTACCCGTGCATGTTTGCATATCAAAAGTTAAGTATGTTTTCTCCCCCAGTTATAAATACAGTAAAGATGGGGCCATGAACTCACCTCAGTGGTAACGATGTAGTGATGATGTCGCTGAGTAAACTGACACAGTATAATCACGAAGTGATGAAATTACCTAAATAATTTAGATGACTTAGTAAATGCAAAATAATAATGCATGATAAATGTAACTGATGAAAATGCATGATTATGAATTAATAAATTGTTACGATGTTTTAAACGTTTACACTTATAGTGAGATGTAATAATATATTTTTAGTTTCTAAAAATATATTTAGATTATCTAATAAAAGGGGTAATAAAATAAATAAATAGATTTTTATTTAATTTAATTAATTGTAAGAAAATAATATTCTATTAATTTTCTTAAGGCTCTAAATATATTTAATATGATATGACTGTTTATAAAGTTTCGTAAATAAATCTTAATAATTTATTTAATTATCAAAAATGACTTAATTTAATTTATTAATAAAATAATTTATTAATACTTTTAATTAAATTAAAATTACTAGTAAGTCCTCGTAATATAATAACTTTCAAAATAACTCTTAAAGTTTAGTTCGTTAAGTATTTCACCTCGTTAGTCCTTGTTCATTAGTTTTATTTCCAAAACATGCCCCTAGGGCTCACAATCCTTTCGTTATATGGCAGGTTTGGTCCCTAGGGTTTCCTAGTCACGAAATATTTACAAACCGAGTCCCTAGGGCTCGGTTTAACTTTATGAATTGGCAAAACACCCCCTCAAGTCTCGAACATGTTTAAAATAGGGGTTAGGGCTCGAATTAAGTTTGGATAATGACATAACTAGTCCCTCATAACTCGAAAATATATATTAACGTTTCTAGGGTTTGTATTAAGTTTCCAAAATGACACATTTAGCCCATTAAGTCTCGAAAACATATAATAAGGTTTCTAGGGCTTGTATTAAGTTTCTAAAGTGACACCTTTAGCCCCTTAAGTCTCGAAATATTTAATAAAAAGGCTAGGGCTTGTATTAAGTTTCCAAAGTGGCACATTTAGTCCTTATGGTTTGGTTAGTTCACGGTTTAAACACAAACACACCCTATATTTTTTGAAATGGCAATTTTGGTCCTCGAACTTCTTTAAAGTCACAAAATGTATGTATATGTTTTATATATTTATGTTTTTGACTTATAACTTTCACCAAATAGCAAAGATGGCCTGAAAAGTCTCCCAAAATGGGATTGGGCTTAGTTGGCCCAATAGGGTCTCGGTTTGGTTTTATTGGGCCTAATGGGCTAACCTTTTGGGCTTGTCTAGTTTTATTAAGCATACTAATTATATACTAGTTAATGTGGGCTTATGGGCTTATTAATTTAGGCTCCTATATGGGCTTATAGGTAGCGACTTATATTAAGCTTATATGGCGTATTTGTCTCGGCTTATATAAGTTTATGGGCTTATATGACTTGGCTTATATGAGTTTATGGGCTTATATGACTTGGCTTATATGAGCTTAAATGTCTCGGCTTATATAAGCTTATATGTCTTGGCTTATATAAGTTTATGGGCTTATAACACTAAGTCATTTAACTAGGGCTCACATTAGGTTTCTATAAGCGAGGTTCTTACTAGTTCATAGTGTTTTGAAGCATGTTTGTCCACGAACATAATATAAGCCGTGGGCCTATATGTTGTTGGTGATTTGTCTTAGGGTATTTTACGTGTGCATGCAATTCTAGCTTCATTTCCATGGCTTACATATGCATGACAAGTAATAAGAGGTATGAAACGATTGAAATGAAGTTAGGGAGGTCTCATACTTACTTGTTTCAAGAAAAAATGATGGATGATCAAGTGTTAAGGCTCCTAAGCGTCGAATTCGTCCTAAAAGTGGCCTATGGAGGTCTTGGCTTGACTTGAATGCTAAAAATCTTTTGTATACTTGCACTAAATGCTTTGAGAAGACTAAGATCTTGTAGTAGTAAATGTTTTGTTTCGTCTAGGTGTTATGTGAAGTTGGTGATCCGAATATGAGTGTGTAAGTGGGAAGTGAAGTCCAATGTGCTAGGTAAATATCAAGGTGAGGTTTGTGTATATGGCTTAGGGTAAGGCCACTGAAAGAGGGAAGTTTTGGGCAAGATTTGAAGTGATTTTCCAAGTACTATGGAGTACTAGGTTATTAATGCTAATTTTTGTACATTTGGCTTTTGGTGAGTCCCTAGCCGTCGCATGTATGCATCGCAAGGGAACAAAATGGACTTGCATAGTATTTACAGTTAAGGGAGTGTTGTACATTCAAATGGTTTGTGTGGTGTGTTCATATCACACGTCTAAGGGAAATGTATATTTGCTAGGTGTATACGTTTTACACTTCTTGCATATCTAAGCTTAGATATTTGTTAGTACTTTCTATTAATGCAAAGTTGTGCATATGGTCTTTGTTTTTCAATGTGGCCGACGGTTTTTAGCTATTCAAAGGAAAAGCGTGGGCTAAATAGTGTAAGTTTTAATTAGAGTGTGTTGTACAAGGTTTAAAAAGTCAAATGTATATTTGAAAGAGGTTTTAGGTAGGTATACTTATGTATGGTATAGTATTCGGCTAGATATATAAGTCTAAGGTAGTTTTAGGTTCAAATTTAGTGTCTTGGTATGGTTACTAGGAGTCTAGGTATAATATAGTAGAAGTAGGTTCAAGTCCTAATTCAATTTAGTTTAGTTTTGGGATCCTTGGTGAAAGTATAGTCATAATTAAATAAAAGTATTATTTACTTTATTAAAATGTAAGACACTTAGTGAAAATGAGTTAGAGTGGATATTTGTAATGTTTAATGATAAAAGTAGTTGATGTCGTATCGTAGTATTGTTTATGAGGTGAGGAAAATATATAACTATATATTTTGAAGCTTAAAATAGTTCCTTGGTAAGAGTTACTAATTGTGATCATGAGTTTAAATTTTCACAAATCAAATTGATGAATGCTTATAATCAAGTGTTTCAGGTGACTTAATAGTCCTAATATATGATTGTTTAAAGCATTGTATGCTCATATAATGTAGCCATTCAAATGTTCTTATGATTAAATACTCATAATCATAATATAATGTCATGTGATCAAATGTTTCCATGTTCTGATGATTTAAATGATGTATGCTCATGTATGATGCATATGATTGCTCAAAAGATTTCATGCAAAGGTGGTAATATATATAGATATCATGAGGTGACGTGTACAATGATGTCATAGTCAAAACCTGAATTTTACAAGTTTTACAGCACTATCTCGTTCTTTTAGCTTTGTCCTCAAAGCTTAAGATGACGTTACTGCTCAGGTGAACAGGTGTGGGTACTTCGCTCTGAATGAGTCTTCGCGTTCCCAGGTGAACTCAGGACCTCTCCTAGAGTTCCAACGTATCTTAACTAACGGGATTTGGCTTCGCTTCAGTTTCTTAACTACCCTCTCCATGACTTCAACAGATTCCTCTATGAATTGGAGTTTGTCATCAAAGTGGACACCCTCCAATGGCATGGCTAACGGCTCATCCGCGTAGCACTTCTTCAGGTTTGAGACATGGAATGTAGAGTGTACCCGGATCAACTGCTGGGGTAACTCTAAACGACAAGGGACTTCACCGATTCTGGCAATCACTTTGAAGGGTCCTACGTAACGTGGATTTAATTTCCCACGTTTTTAATTTCCCACGTTTTCCAAATCGTACAACGCCCTTCCAAGGTGATACCTTGAGCATAACACGATCACCTACTATGAATTCCATAGGTTTCCATTTGCGATCTGCATAGCTCTTCTATCTGTCTTGTGCAGCTTGAATTCTTTGTTTGACGAGAGTGATCTTCTCAGCATTCTCTTGGATCAGTTCGGGTCCAGTCAGCTGAAATTCCCCCACCTCTGCCCAACACACAGGTGATCTACACTTGCCGCCATAGAGGGCCTCAAATGGTGCTGCTTTGATGTTGGCATGGTAGCTGTTGTTATAAGAGAATTCAACCAATGGTATGTGTTCGACCCATCCTTTTCCAAAGTCGATCACACATGCCCTCAACATGTCTTCCAATGTTTGGATTGTTCGTTCACTCTGACCGTCAGTCTGTGGGTGATAAGCAGTACTCATGTCCAAGTTTGTTCCCAAGGCTCGTTGAAAAGCTTTCCAAAAGTTTGACGTAAATCTACCATCTCGATCACAGATGATTGAGATTGGTATACCGTGTCTAGTCACAACTTCCTTGAGGTATAGTTTGGCCAACTTGTTCGGAGAGTCATTTTCTCTGATGGGCAGGAAATGAGCTGATTTTGTGAGTCGGTCGACGATTACACAAATTGTATCATAACCGTAAGATGAAGTAGGAAGTTTGGTAATAAAGTCCATGGTGATATTGTCCTATTTCCATTTCGGTATCTCGGGTTGGACTAACAAACCGCATGGTCTCTGATGTTCTGTCTTCACTTTGGCACAAGTCAGACATTTCTTCACATATGAGGCAATGCTTCCCTTCATGTTTGGCCACCAATATAATTTCTTCATGTCCTGATACATCTTTTTAGATCTGGGATGTATGGAGTACTTAGACTTATGAGATTCGTGCATGATCACGTTTCTCAAGTCTTTGTAACATGGTAACCAACTTCTCCCGTGCAAACATAACGTTCCGTCTGCTCTGGCTTCTAACTTCTCCTTGCTTAGATCTGTCCTAAGCATCCTCATATGTCTTCCTTTCCAATGTTTTCAGGCTTCTGTGCTTGGAGTTGAGCCTCTAATATCTACTTGGGTAGATCCAAGCTAATGGTCATAACTAGGGCTCGAACTCTCATGGGAGGATCAGTTCCCTTTCTGCTTAGTGCATCTGCAACTACGTTGGCTTTACATGGGTGGTATTTGATATCACAGTCGTAGTCACTGAGCAATTCTATCCAACGACGTTGTCTCATGTTCAGCTCCTTTTGGTCTAGAATGTGTTGCAAACTTTTGTGGTCGGTATGCACTGTGCACTTTGTTCCATATAGGCAGTGTCTCCAAATGTTTAAGGCAAAAACTACCGATCCAAGCTCTAGATCATGAGTAGAGTAATTCTGCTCGTGCTTCTTCAGTTGCCTTGAAGCATAAGCAATCACTTTCTGTCTCTGCATTAACACAACTCCTAAGCCTTTGTGTGAGGCATCACAGTAGACAACGAAGTCTTCGTTGCCTTCTGGTAAGGCTAGGATAGGTGCACTACAATTTCTGTTTTATGGTTTGGAATGCGGCTTATTCTTTTTCTCCCCAATCAAATTTCACGCCTTTCTGAGTAAGCTTCGTCATAGATTTAGCTATCTTAGAAAATCCTTCTATAAACTCCGGTAGTAACTGGCAAGACCTAAGAATTGGCGGATTTCCTTTGGCGAAGTGGGTGCTACCCAATCCTTTACGGATTTGAATTTTGTAGGATCTACTTGAATTCCTTTGCTGTCAATCACGTGACCAATAAAATGTACTTTAGGAATCCAAAAATCACATTTGGAGAATTTGGCGTATAACTTCTCCTCTTTAAGCAATTTCAGTACTTGAGCAAGGTTTTCTACGTGTTCTTGTTCATTCTTGGAATAGATGAGTATAGCGTCGATGAACACGATGACGAATTTATCCAGATACGGTCGGCACACTCGATTCATGAGGTCCATGAATATGGCTGGTGCGTTGGTCAATCCAAATGGCATGACCTGAAATTCGTAATGACCGTAACGAGTCCCGAAGGCTATTTTTGGTATGTCCTCCTCTCCGACTCTCAACTGATGGTATCCAGATCTCAATTCAATCTTGGAATACACACTTTATCCTTGTAGTTGATCAAATAGGTCGTCGATTCGTGGTAGCGGATAACGATTCTTTACAGTTAACTTATTCAGTTCCCTGTAATCGATGCACATTCGGAAAGAACCATCTTTCTTTTTTACAAACAACACTAGAGCTCCCCAAGGTGAGGAACTGGGTCTGATAAAACCTTTGTCTGACAGTTCTTGAAGTTGTTCAACGAGTTCTTTCATCTCGGTCGGTGCTAATCGGTATGGTTCTTTAGCTACAGGTGCAGCTCCCGGTTCAAGTCAATTTGAAATTCCACTTGACGAGTCGAAGGTAAAACAGGTAAGTAGTCTAGGAAAACTTCGGGATAATCACAGAAAATTGGTACGTCCTTGATTTGTTTCTTCTCTGGTTCTTCTTCTTTGTCTGTCTTTGAAATATGTGCTAAAAAGATAGGGCATCCTTTTAGTATATACTTCTGGACTTTGGTGCATGAGATAACACTCAATCGGGTGTCAGTTCTATCTGAATTTCCTTCTCCTCGAACAATTAGATTTTCCTTTCCCCACGGTATACGGACTAGCTTTTCGTCACACACAATGGTTGCGTGATATTTGGCTAACCAGTCCATACCAATAATAACGTCGAAACAACCCAAATTTATAGGTATCAAATGAATATCGAATGGATGATTTAGAAGATTTAAGGTACAACCTCTTAGAATAGTGTTAGTTTCGATGATTTTACCGTCTGCTAATTCGACTCTGTAACAGTCGTCTAGTTGTGAAGGAGTAATGCATAGTAAACTACTAAACTCGGTGGATATAAAACTTCTATCGGCTCTCGTATCAAACAAAATAGTTGCATAACGATTGTTCAGAAGAAACGTACCGGTAACCACATTGGAGTCGGGGTTGGTCTTGGTATCTCCTAAAACATAAACTCTGGATGGTGCTCCTCCTCTGTTCTCGTTCCTAACTGCTCGCTTTAGGCAATCAGGTTTGATGTGTCCGATCTCCCCGCAACAATAGCAACGAACTTCCCTACGAGCCATGCTACCACTGCCAGTGTGCTGGCGGTTTCCCTGTTGTCCACTTCCGCGGAAGTTCTGATTGTTGCCATTGTTGGGCCTGTAGTTGGTACTGGAGTTGTTCCAGATGGCTAGAGCATGTGTGTTGCCCTGCCCGGGCCTTCAGCATTCAGCAGTAGGGTAGTGATGGAAATTGCACTTGGAGCACTTTGGCTTGTTGCCTACATATGGAGGTGGTGCTGAGGAAACAACATTGCAGACCTGACCCAAGTTTTGTCTCTTTGGTTGCTGGGTTTGGTGATGACTACGGTAGTTCTCATCAACTTTCCTCTTGTACTCTGACTGTCTAAGCAATTGATTACGTCCCCGTTTGTTCATTAACTCTGTGGCAAACTCTATGACACTCTCGACCGTAGTGGTCGGGATGCGAGTACACTGTCATGAATAGAATCAGGAAGTTCACTGATGTACTTCTCTATCTTGTCTTTCACGTCAGGGAACATTCGAGTACACATCAAAGTCAACTCCTGAAACTTCTGATTGTAGGTCGTGATGTCATGATTTGAGCATTTGAGGTTTCACAAGTCAATCTCTAGTTTTTTGATTTCACCACGAGGACAGTATTTCACAGTAAGTCTCTCTTTCAATGCAGTCCAGGTCATCCCATGGGCTTCATCATGCCCAAGGGTAGCAACTAGAGAGTTCCACCAGGTGAGAGCATGTTCCAAAATAGTACAAGTGGCAAATTTCACCTTGTTTTCTTCGGTGCAATTACTATGCGGAACACAGTCTCGGTCCTTTCGAACCATTTCATAAGTTCTACTACCCCCTCCTTGCCCTTGAAGTAACTAGGCTTGCATTTCAGGAAGTCGGGGTAGGTACACCCTATGGCATTTTGATCTCTGGCATTTGAGTTTTGACTGTCGCCCTGGTTCCCGCTGGGATGTGTTTCCCTGACGGCTAGGGAATCAACAATGCCTTGACCGATAAGCACTCTAAGTTGTGCTTCTGAAATAGTCGCTAAGGGAGCAGCGTCAGGATTCTGTTGAGTAACTCTTTGTGCCATTGTTCTATAATACACAAAGGTGAGATTTATTAGCTGATCAGTAAGATTATTATACTAAGCTGCATGGAAAATGTGTTGGAAATACATTTTTACGTATTTAGAAAGGATCGGTCACCCTAACGATATATTCAAGTATTGGGCTCGTGATCTAATAAATTAAGATATAACCCATATAGCCCACATGTAGGGTGGGCTATATATACCCCCTCCTAGCATGTTAGGAGGGGTTGAACACTTAGTCATTTTCTCATTTTCCATCTTTCTCTTATTCTTCTCCTTTCTCTCTCTACCTTTCTCTCTCTAGTTCTTCCTTTTCCATCCGTCTAATTAGATAAATCAAACATTGCTAAATCCTAAGAAAATTTGGACCTACAATTGGTATCAAGAGCTTTGGTTGATTCTTCGGATTGACGTATTTTTATCTATTGATTTGGTGGTAAAATTTTCTTCTTTCACAACTTTTTTTTCTCTCGTTTATTTTTTTCTTTTGGGTTAAGTTTTTTAAAGGCAAAATGGTTTTCATATTATAAATTTTGGTCTCGTCCAGACAGTGATGATTTTATCAGTTTTGGATACTTTTTATATCTACTTTTTGTCTTGATCACTTACTCCTTTTTATCAACTTTTCATAAATTTTGGTATAATTTTGTGATGATGGTATAATTCATGCTAGGTTCATTTATTCCTTTTTATCAACTTTTCTTTCATTCTGTGTTTGTCTGTGTATCTGTCGGAAAAGGGTTTATCATTCCGATACTTTTTCCGACACTTTTTCTGACGGTTACAAGTTTTGCCTCATTCCCATCGTAAGGTCACCAGGTTTGTACATTTCGTTCGCAATAACCCTAGAGTTCTACTTTACGATCACTTATTCCGATACCCATTATTCCGACGTGGATTGCGATCGTACCTTGCGATCGTGGATTGCGACAAGATTAAGGAACATTGCGACGAAACTCTGTCCGCATTCCGATCGTGACATTCCGATGGTTTGAATATTGCGATGTAAAGTTTGAATATTGTGATGGTTGTATGACAGAGATGGCGATGGGATGTGGACTCTATATTGCAATGACTGCTTTTGTTATTGCGATGACTTTTGTTTAGTTTGACTCAATATTGCGATACAAACACACTCGACTCAACCATTTGACCAAACCAACAGGACTCATTCACTCGACTCTTGACTCAAAACAGACTCCACACTAGACTCGACTGAACTTGACTCCTCACGCATACACACTCAACAGCCCATAGACTCGACAAAATCAAACAAGCTTCGTCAAGACTCTCGATTCATTCACGAGACTGGACTCCAAACATCACCTAAACCGAATCATACACCAACCCAGACTCAAACCAAAGTTCATTTGACACACAAACTGACTCGAAAATCTTTTGCTCTTTGACTCACGACTCGATTCAAACATTACGGCACCCAGACTCTCTACTATTAGACTCGACCACAACGGAATACAACTCGACTCCAAACACCCTCAATACACACTCGATCACCAAACTGACAAACCAACAACATACGAGACTCAAACATCACTAGACTTTAGACGACTCAAACCCCTCGTTTCAAACTTCCAAAACAGATTACAAGACTTCTCTCGCCTTAACACAAACAAAAACGTGACTCAAATACCTACCCGAGATCCTTAAAGATCTTAAAGTCTTTCATGTTCTTCCTTCGTGGGTAAATGATATGAATGGGTGGGTTTTGGTTATAGATTGATTGGCTTCATTGTTGCTTAGCTTATTTGAGTACAGTAACGAACATCAAATAAGATTGAGGTGAGTTTGATTTAATTTCAATTGAAGATAAGCTGAAATTTAACATGAGACTGGTGTAAAGAAAAAGAGACGAGATTTCAAAGGATTCGTTTGTCTTATTGTTAGTTGTTTGAGAGAGAGTTTTTTTTGGTAGAATAAAGTCAAAGAAGAAAGAGTAAACTGGTGGGCGGAGAAAAACAAGAAACCATATATAGTGGATCTGATTTTTCTTTTGGCTAGGATATAGATGCCACGTGTGTGCTGATAATTCAAGTGCGGTTGCAAATTGTTTGCTTTTCCAGTTACCAAGTATCAACTTAAACGTTTTTCAATTTAATAATGTGAATTTTAAATTTAACAGTTTAAACGTGGGTTGTTACTGTATCAATTTCGTGTTGAATTTAAACATTGGAGTTAATCAGTCGTTTATTTAAACGTTGATATTGACTGATTAAAATTCACATTATTGGTTTTCATTTTAATCTGAATATTAGGTTTAAAGTTTGAATTTGGTAATTGGTATTGGGTCTGAAATTAGTTTGGATTTTACAATTCTTTGTGCCCGACTTATTATTGGTATTACGTCTGAATATTAGGCCCGACTGTAGTCAATTTGACATTTATATCCGAATATTGGGCTGTCTAAATTTGGACTGAGTTTGTGTATTTCAATTGATGAGCCGAGTTTGATTTTGATACGGTTTGTGACGTGTCAAAAAGACGTGGTTGTTTATTTTGGTTTCTCGAGTACACTAATCAAGGGATCGATTCGACAACAACAAAATTATTTCATTTCATAACTCGGACTATCATCAATCCTGATCTTTATCGAACTACAATGGATTCATTGAATTCAAAATTTCACGAGGGAGACTTGCATCAAATGCAAAACAAAGATAGTGAAAGTGGCATAACTTCATTTCGACTACTTCAGTCTCATCTTGTGACCATTTCATGGGTTCAAGGAGGAAGCGAATTTGTGACACTATTTGGTCAAGATCGTCATATATTCATGGAATCGATACTCATCATCTTGAACCAACTAACAGAGCAACTCCACAATGAAGACTTTAATCACTCTGCATCGGTACTTGCATATAAGGCTCTTGTGACACAACTCACGCCTTTCCTCTATTTCAATATTGTCAAGTCTGAAAGTTCAGTGATTTGCCAGTCATTTCTTCGAGATACACATACCGAGCTTCAAGTTTTCCGTGGTACACTATTGAAACTCATGGCATCGGTATCGTCTTCAATTTATGAAAGATCTTGACTTCAACAAACGTATGATAATGGTGTGCAAGCATCTACGATGCAAGAGGAATATGATCATACGGTTGACAACTTGGAGCCTAAAGATGGCAAGAGCATGGAATCGGGAGGAAAGCATGATACAAGAAGCATGTCAGGTACAGATAATATTCTTCATATGTTGTCTGAAATGAATGCGCTAATTAACAATCCTGCTAATTGTTTTACGACTGCTTCTTTAACCAATTCTGTTTTTAGGACTAAAGAGCTTGAAACAATTTTAGCTCAGCAATCCAAAGAGCTTGAGGATGCCAAAATTGAATTTTTAAAGAAAACGGACAAATTTGAAAAGTATTTTAAAAAACTTGAAAAGTCAAACGTTGTTCTTGAACGAAAATTGGATCAAACAGTTCTGGATTCTAAAGCTGAAAAGGATAATTTTTTGAAACAAATTAAGTTACTAGAATCTAAGTTGGCATCCCAAGATGAATTGCTCAAAGAAAAGAGATCTTAAAGGCTCAAGTACAGGAAAAGGTCTTTGCAATAGCGGCTCTGAAAAACGAGTTGAGGAAAACTAAAGGAACTAGTGTGGACACTAAGCTTTAAAAACCACCAATCTTGGGGAAACCGCCTCAAATTCAGTCTGTTAGACAACCGAATGCATTTAGATCCGAGCGACCAAAATCCTCGAGACCGCGGTTTGCCTCCCAAGTTGATATGGTTCATCTTTCTAGACCAGTCACTCCGCTATCTAGGCCCAATGTGACTAAAACAGCTTCTGCAAGACCCAATCACATGATTGCCTCTAGTCTCCCTAGACATAGTCCAAAGAACACGTCTCAAACTAGTTCAAATGACGTTCGCCATACATTTGGTCTAAAGGAAGCTAAGCTAAATACACAAGTAAGAGATAGGAATTTCAAACCTAGTCAGATGCCTTCTAGTTTACCCAACACTGCTAACCGTAGCATGTCACTTCCTAGGAGCATCAATCAATCATCTAGGAATTCTAGATCTTACTCGGACATTAAATATGCTACTTGTAAAACATGTAGGAAATGTGTCTTTAAAGCCAATCATGATTCTTGTATCAAGAAATTACTTAATGAGGTGAACTCCCGTGCTAGACTTAAATCCCAGTGGGTAGCTAAAATCAAACCCATTGGTAAAATGTGGCGCCCTACTGGTAGAACTTTCACTCTTGTAGGAAACGAGTGCCCTTTAACTAGGATAGTCTCCGATTCTACTAAGACTACTAAGGAGAAAATTGAAGAGGATGACACATCACTTAAGCCTGAACTTAAGGTTTTCTATAAAAGGAAACGTTTGCCAACTAAGACAAGTGAATCATCTCCTCAGGTCACCTCAGGCACAAGTAAGGCCAACTGTGAACCCCCACATGGTTCAAAAATAGATATCGCTAACCCACATAAAAGCATCCAACTTTCTAATGAGAATGCAGGTACCAAAGTTAACATTCAACAAGCACACAACGTTCTAATCGTTGTATACCATTCAATTAAGGACACTCTCAGAGTTTGGTTGCTGAAGAAGCTGATATCTAAGAAACAAGTGTCTCAGGGGATTTGCAGTTAAGCTTACAGTGTATTAGGACTTATAGTCACATTGCAGACTGTAACTCATTCATCAAAGAAAGGAAAGCTTATCGCCGAAGATAAACTTATCCTCACAACGAGAAATTAATTTTTCTCGGGCATGAGCTAAAATTAAAAACATTCTGAGTTTTTAAGCTCATGCATAATGGCTCACATTCAAATCACAGTCTGTGACCCGAACTTCAGAGAAAGGGAAGTTTATCTACGCAACAATAACTTACCCTCAAAACGAGAAATTAATTTTTCTCAGACACGAGCTAAATTTAAAACTATTCAAAAGTTTTAAGCTCGTGTATAAGGCTCATCATTAAATATCAGATAATGACCCGATCTTCAAATAAAGGAAAGTTTATCGGCGATGATAAACTTATCCTCATAAACGAGAAATTAAATTTTCTCAGACACGAGCTTACATTTAAACTATTCAAAGGTTTTAAGCTCGGGTATATGGCGTATAATTATATTTCAGATTATGCCCCGGACTTCAAAGAAAGGAAAGTTTATCACCGATAATAAACTTATCCTTACAACGAGAAATTATTTTTTCTCGGGCATGAGCTAATATTAAAAACATTCGAAGTTTTTAAGCTCATGCACAAAGACTTACAATTAAATATCAGACTGTAACTCGCACCTTAATTTTTTGGAAAGCTTATCTTTCATGATAACTTTTCCTCGTAACGAGAAATTAATTTTTCTCGGTCATGAGCTTGTATTAAAACATTCCAAGTTTTAAGCTCATAAAGTAAAGTGTGTCTTTTAAATAAGAGAACTTTTCTTCTCAACGCGAAATTCATGTTTCTCGGTCATGAGCTTTACGTTAAAACATTCAAAGTTTTTCAAGCTCATGAAAACGACTTCTAAGTAAATGTCAGCTTAGAACTCGCTCTTCAGTTAAAAGGAAAGTTTATCGCCGATGGTAACTTATCCTTAACAACGGGAAGTTTACAACTTCTCGGACTTGAGCTCGTTTTGTAAGATATTCAACATCTTAAGCTCAAGTAATTGGTTTTTAAAACTTTGAACACAATTTTTCAATAATTTCTCAAAAGGTTTTTCTAAATCTTTCAAAATTGTGTGTTCAAAAATGTTTTGATAAAAAGAACATATCTTCTGTAATCGATAATATTTACGGACCTGGAAATGTCGTTCAATAATGACACGGGGTTGTAAATAAAGTTTGAGCAGAAGTTTAAATGATTTAAAACATGTTCAAAATGGCTTGCTATTATTTCAGATAGTAACCCAATTTTCATACTCAAGTCAAGCATTTCACCGGAAAGCTTTGACTCAACAACGGGAATTTATTTTCTCGGGCATGGTTTACTTTATAACCATGTAAGGGATTGTGTTTACGTAATAACACAGTCTAACACGAATTTATGTATGTGTCAGTGCATTTATTTGTTAAAACAAGAGAAATCTTGTTTTTATGAAGTTATAATCTCCACCAACCGTAGCAATTTACAATTGATATCTACATACTCGACGATGCGACTACTCAAATGGCGACTACGGCTCTTTCAATAGAACATGGGTCAACAATTGAGGGGGAGCAGTTGTCCAGCATTCAGAATCTTTGACGCCGAAAGTGCCAAGTTCACATGTTGGTGTCAAGACAACGATATCAATTGTACACATGGAGTCAAGAGATAACTTCAGACGTGATGAGGCGACCAACATTCGTGAACAAGAACATGTGCTTCTTTCATATGATGTTCTCTATCATTCAGGTCCAACCTCATAAATCGCTAATCTTGTGAATACATTATCATATATGATCTTTGCATGTGATAAGTACCTTACACTTGTGTTTAAAAGGTACTTCATTCACGTTTCAAGTACACCCTCATTAATTTGAGGGGGAGCTTGTGTAAAGCATGAAGATAATTGGAATTGCATTTTTCTTCCCAAATTTTCTTAAAACTTTATTAAATCAATTGATAATAAAAACATCGATTGGGTTAATATTTTTAATATGGGGGAGAAAATGTGATTTAATAATGAGATCAATCAATTTAATGGTTTGACTTAATGTGTTGGCTCATCCCGACATGTGCGAAATGTTTTCGAATATCGTGGCATATGTTAAGGGGGAGAAAAATGGATTTGGATATCAAAATGGATTTCATGGTGACATATACTTACCCATAACATCTCTATTCACGACGGTGACAATTGTGGTGACATAAGGATGGTAGGATAGGTTAAGTCCAATGATTCTTCTAAAACCGAAGGAATCTTCCCAAGGACATTCCATAGTCCTTAGGAAAGATGGAGAAATATTGTGAACGTAGCTGAATGCTGACCAAGTACTTAAGTTAGCACTGGAACAATCACAACAAGGTGTTAGTTATGACGTATTGGTAAGCATTGAAGGGGTTGAAGAATGAAAAAGAATTGGAAAGATAAATGGTGAAAAGAAAGAAGCCCTCCTTACAACTTAGGCAGAAACCGGGTCAACACATATGCTATTGAGATCATTTTTAATGATGCTCGATATTGAAGATAGACATCATGGACCCAGTGATGCAATGCACAACCCAACCCAGCTAACTCAGATATCTCTCAAAAGGTATTTGTTTTAATCACACAAAGATCAACATGTCTTCCATCGATTTATTCACTCCGAATAAGTTGGTATTGAAATGGTGGCACTCCTCTCCAGCCTCCGATCACTAAAATCCAAAATGCACGATCGAGTCTAGAGCCATTTGAGATCATCAAATATCTCATTAGGACACACTTTCATAATTCCTTGCTTCTTCACACACTGTGAAAAGTAAGAACGATCTTAAGAGTCCTACGCAAAATCTTCATGATCTTGCTTGAACATCCGAGTAATACGAAAGTATTTACAATGAAGATGGAAATCCTTCTTGAGCGAATATCAAAAAGCTCATGGTAGGTGACTTGTGCGATTCTTTATGAATCAAGCTTGTGATAACTGGAAAACAACAGTGGTTTAATTCTTAACTGAATTTAAACACGTTTCAGGCCTCCACGCAATATCTTACTAATCTTGCCAGAACACTCAGAGTGATACCTTAGTGTTCACAGTGATGAGTGGAAATCCTTCTAGTGTTAACCTCAAACAGCACTTGGTAGGTAACTGCAAGATTCTATACGAATCAAGCTCGTGACAACTGGAAAGCAACGATGGTGCGGTTCTTAATTGAACTTCACTTGTTCCAAGAACATGAATTGACAGCTTCAAATCATGCGGATAATATTATCCAAATGATTCACTCTTTATGTTCGCAGTCAGCTTTGGACGATCGAATAAAGAGAACGGGTTTACCCGCGAAATCTTGTCAAGGAGGTTCTTAATTGAAACTACCTGCCACAAGTACGATATTTTATATCGTCCAACGGTCTTCACCGACCGGAAGTAAAATGCTACCGAATTAGAATAAAATGTTCAAGGCCATTTCATCCGTGTATATGTTTTGTTGCTAACTGTCTTATGCAGCATAACAAGAAGGTGGCATTGCGGTGTACAATCCAGATAAAATCGTCACCACCTGCTTATACTATATGCACTTAATACTTAAACAAATTCAAGAAAGTCTAAAAGTCAAGTCTTCCGCTGTATCAAACTCTGAAGCTTTCAAGAATTTATAAAAGTATAGGTATGTGGAAGTCACGAGGAGGCAAATATCACAAGTGATGAATGCACAAGGTCAAGGCAAGGAAACATGCTCAAGACTAAAGTCAAAGATCACATCAAGCATATTCACAAGAACAAGATCAAAGACTCAAGCATAGTATGCTAGGTTTAAGATTTTGTAAAATGGTGTGACCTCCCTTAGGGGGAGATTGTTGGAAATACGTTTTTCCAAAGAAAGTCTCGGTCACATCATTGTTAGCATAGATCACGAGCTATAGACTATTTAGGACATTGTAACTTGGAGTGACCTCCCTTAGGGGGAGATTGTTGGAAATACGTTTTTACGTATTTAGAAAGGATCGGTCACCCTAACGGTATATTCAAGTATTGGGCTCCTGATCCAATACATTAAGATATAGCCCATATAGCCCACATGTAGGGTGGGCTATATATACCCCCTCCTAGCATGTTAGGAGGGGTTGAACACTTAGTCATTTTCTCATTTTCCATCTTTCTCTTATTCCTCTCCTTTCTCTCTCTAGTTCTTTCTTTTCCATCCGTCTAATTAGATAAATCAAACATTGCTAAATCCTAAGAAAATTTGGACCTACAAAATGTGTATGCATATAATTCACAACAAATTGGATAACCTGTCAAGAGTTCATAATAATATGAATACAAGTAGACAAGTAGATGATGATAACATGTCAATTCTGGTGAATAACAATATAATACAAGTACAACCAATCTAAGACAAAGATACAACAATCCTGTTTGAAATAGTGGTACACATGTTTGTAGTACAAGAAAAAATAACCTATCTACTAAGGTTAGGTGCTAATGATACGGATACAACTGAAATGAAATATAAGTACAAAAGACCTAAATCATGCGAGCTGAGATACAACTCAATGCTTGTCATGATGTACAAAGAAATCTAGCCTACACTAGTATGGCTCCCTGCAGGTGTGGATGGTCCAGCTGGTGGTGTGGGTGCACGATCATCCTACATGCGAATCATAGCTCTCCTGGTCTCCCAGGAGAATCTCATAGTCTCGAGCAACTGAAGCTGGCGTACAGTATCGGCACTCCGAAGAAGCTTCGTCTCTGCAGTGACTCCCTGGTGACGAAGATATGCCAGGTCTATGAAGGTCTCCTCTTGTGTGAGTATGGCAGCCTGGGTCTCGTACGAGTGACCCTCCAGTGAAGCTAGGCGATATCGGAGGTAAGAAACCTCGTCCAACAGCCACTGTATGGTTCCCTGGGTCATACCCAAAGAACTCTGAGTGGTATGTGACTCACCAGCCACAGTCCAATAGAGAGAGTTAAATCTCTCCTGAAGTACGATGCGACCCTGCTGGTCCGCCTTAACTAAGGCATGGATGGGTGCGGTATCCTGTGCCTGTCGGGCTACAAGAGCGTCGACCTGTGCCTGTAGTGCGCCAAGTCTGGCATGGCTAGCTCCCGAACCTTATCCTACCTCGAAGGTCGAGTCAGGAGTAAAGTCGTGCCACCTCTTGCGAGGTGGCAAGGCACTGGTGGGATAGGAGTAGAGTGCAGAAGGTGGTGGCAAGGGTGGTAGAGTAGGTACAACCTGATCTGCCTCCCTAGGTGGAGATGCAGGTACGACCAGTAGTGGTGATGTAGGAGAAATAGTAGGTGGTGATGGGGTAGGAGAATCTAATAAGATGATAACTCCATCAGGCTGGTCACCTCTGGACTCGGTGTCGGATGCATGTCCGGCAAGTACCGATGTCGGCGATGGCGGTACGATGGTAGGAACCATAAGCTCCTCAAAAGTAGTCACAATGGTAGGTGTCGTCATGATATCTGAAAATAGTAGCATTTCAAAGTTGAGTAAGTTTTAGCTTACACAATTCAAAAAGTTTTCAAGATGCATATGCAATGTGGTTATGTCTCTTTTTAACAATGCTTGTTAAAAATATGAGTAGATACTTAAGTGACTTAATAACTCGGAGGTTATAAATCAGCGTACAGTTAGTCCACATAATATGCATGCTCTATATGCTATATGCCTAACTATAAGGGTTCCCAAAAATTAATTTTTTTTAATTGATTTAAAATTTCAGTTAAAGTCCAGTTTAAATTTTTATTATTTAAATTTTTTTATTTTTAATCTGGTTCTCTATAACTATGCACTCTGATACCATTTTTGTAACACCCCCATAATGGTCAAATGCAGCGGAATAGTACGTGGGTGTTACTTTGGTGGATCAATAGCACACAGTATATAGAGAAATGATCATAATAGTCATTTAAAAACATATCATATGAATTAAATTGTACACATTTATTATTGTCTTAAAACAACATTTATTAATAATGTGAAAAATATCTGAGCCCGTTGGTAACATGATGCTTCAATGATGCTGTAATCCGATGAACCTGTTTATTATCCTGAGAAAACATATAAAATAAAATGTGGGGGTCAACACGAGGTTGGTGAATTCATAGGTTTAGTTAAATAATAAAAGTATTGATATGCCAAACACCACGATCATAGTAGGACAATCACAGCCAATACTATAGTAGTTCCTATTGCCCTGTAATAGAAGCTAGACATGATGCTCAGTACGCCCATTGGGTCTATCCTGATGTTGTTTCCCTCAGTCTGACAATGAAATAAACCTGTTGCTTGGCCTAAGCGTTTCGTGATAGCAAGTCACGCAGGCCGGGTGTTGTCAATACCCGGATAGATCTATTCATAACATTTCGCGCTACACTACTAACTATTATAGTCCACTGGAATGGGGCAAACAATAGGCAATAAGTTGTTATATGTTGATGTTACCCGTGCATGTTTGCATATCAAAAGTTAAGTATGTTTTCTCCCCTAGTTATAAATACAGTAAAGATGGGGCCATGAACTCACCTCAGTGGTAATGATGTAGTGATGATGTCACTGAGTAAACTGGCACAGTATGATCACGAACTGATGAAATTACCTAAGTAATTTAGATGACTCAGTAAATGCAAAATAATAATGAATGATAAATGTAACTGATGAAAATGCATGATCACGAATAAATAAATTGTTACGATGTTTTAAACGTTTACACTTATAGTGAGCTGTAATAATATATTTTTAGTTTCAAAAAATATATTTTGATTATCTAATAAAAGTGGTAATAAATTAAATAAATAGATCTTTATTTAATTTAATTAATTGTAAGAAAATAATATTCTATTAATTTTCTTAAGGCTCTAAATATATTTAATATGATTTGACTGTTTATAAAGTTTCGTAAATAAATCTTAATAATTTATTTAATTATCAAAAATGACTTAATTTAATTTATTAATAAACTAATTTATTAATACTTTTAATTAAATTAAAATTACTAGTAAGTCCTCGTAATATAATGACTTTCAAAATAACCCTTAAAGTTTAGTTCATTAAGTATTTCACCTCGTTAGTCCTCGTTCGTTAGTTTTATTTCCAAAACACGTCCCTAGGGCTCATAATACTTTCGTTATATGGCAGGTTTGGTCCCTAGGCTTTCCTAGTCTCAAAATATTTACAAACCGAGTCCCTAGGGCTCGGTTTAACTTTATGAATTGGCAAAACACCCCCTCAAGTCTCGAACATATTTAAAATAGGGGTTAGGGCTCGAATCAAGTTTGGATAATGACATAACTAGTCCCTCATAACTCGAAAATATATATTAATGTTTCTAGGGTTTGTATTAAGTTTCCAAAATGACACATTTAGCCCCTTAAGTCTCGAAAACATATAATAAGGTTTCTAGGGCTTGTATTAAGTTTCCAAAGTGACACCTTTAGCCCCTTAAGTCTCGAAATATTTAACAAAAAGGCTAGGGCTTGTATTAAGTTTCCAAAGTGGCACATTTAGTCCTTATGGTTTGGTTAGTTCACGGTTTAAACACAAACACACCCTATATTTTCAGAAATGGCAATTTTGGTCCTCGAACTTCTTTAAAGTCACGAAATGTATGTATATGTTTTATATATTTATGTTTTTGACTTATAACTTTCACCAAATAGCAAAGATGGCCCAAAAAGTCTCCCAAAATGGGATTGGGCTTAGTTGGCCCAATAGGGTCTCTGTTTGGTTTTATTGGGCCTAATGGGCTAACCTTTTGGGCTTGTCTAGTTTTATTAAGCATACTAATTATATATTAGTTAATGTGGGCTTATGGGCTTATTAATTTAGGCTCCTATATGGGCTTATAGGTCGCGACTTATATTAAGCTTATATGGCTTATTTGTCTCGGATTATATAAGTTTATGGGCTTATATGACTTCGCTTATATGAGTTTATGGGCTTATATGAGCTTATATGTCTCGGCTTATATAAGCTTATATGTCTCGGCTTATATAAGTTTATGGGCTTATAACACTAAGTCATTTAACTAGGGCTCACATTAGGTTTCTATAAGCAAGGTTCTTACTAGTTCATAGTGTTTTGAAGCATGTTTGTCCACGAACACAATATAAGTCGTGGGCTTATATGTTGTTGGTGGTTTGTCTTAGGGTATTTTACGTGTGCATGAAATTCTAGCTTCATTTCCATGGCTTATATATGCATGACAAGTAATAAGAGGTATGAAAAGATTGAAATGAAGTTAGGGAGGTCTCATACTTACTTGTTTCAAGAAAAGATGGTGGATGATCAAGTGTTAAGGCTCGTATGTGTCGGGTTCGTCCTAAACGTGGCCTATGGAGGTCTTGGCTTGACTTAAATGCTAAAAATCTCTTGTATACTTGCACTAAATGCTTTGAGAAGACCAAGATCTTGTAGTAGTAAATGTTTTGTTTCGTCCAGGTGTTATGTGAATTTGGTGATCCGAATATGAGTGTGTAAGTGGGAAGTGAAGTCCAATGTGCTAGGTAAATATCAAGGTGAGGTTTGTGTATATGGATTAGGGTAAGGTCACGACAAGAGGGAAGTTTTGGGCAAGATTTGAAGTGATTTTCCAAGTACTATGGAGTACTAGGTTATTAATGCTAATGTTTGTACATTTGGCTTTTGGTGAGTCCCTAGATGTCGCATGTATGCATGCCAAGGGAACAAAATGGACTTGCATAGTATTTACAATTAAGGGAGTGTTGTACATTGCAAATAGTTTGTGTGGTGTGTTCATATCACATGTCTAAGGGAAATGTATATGTGCTAGGTGTCTAAGTTTTACACTTCTTGCATATCTAAGCTTAGATATTTGTTAGTACTTTCCATTAATGCAAAGTTGTGAATATGGTCTTTGTTTTTTGATGTGGCCGGCGGTTTTTAGCTAGTCAAAGGAAGATAGTGGGTTAAATAGTGTAAGTTTTAATTAGAGTGTGTTGTACAATGTTTATAAAGTCAAATGTATATTTGAAAGAGGTTTTAGGTAGGTTAGTTATGTATGGTATAGTATTCGGCTAGATATATAAGTCCAAGGTAGTTTTAGGTTCAAATTTAGTGTCTTGGTATGGTTACTAGGAGTCTAGGTATAATATAGTAGAAGTAGGTTCAAGTCCTAATTCATTTTGGTTAAGTTTTGGGATCCTTGGTGAAGTTATAGTCATGATTAAATAAAAGTATTATTTACTTTATTAAAATGTAAGACACTTAGTGAAAATGAGTTAGAGTGGATATTGGTAATGTTTAATGATAAAAGTAGTTGATGTCGTATAGTAGTATTGTTTATGAAGTGAGGAAAATATATAAATATATATTTTGAAGCTTAAAATAGTTCCTTGGTAAGAGTTATTAATTGTGATCATGAGTTTAGATTTTCACAAATCAAATTGATGAATGCTTATGATCAAGTGTTTCAGGTGACTTAATAGTCCCAATATATGATTGTTTTGAGCCTTGTATGCTCATATAATGTAGCCATATAAATGTCCTTATGATTAAATACTCATAATCATAATATAATGTCATGTGATCAAATGTTTCTATGTTCTGATGATTTAAATGATGTATGCTCATGTATGATGCATATGATTGCTCAAAAGATTTCATGCAAAGGTGGTAATATATATAGATATCATGAGGTGACGTGTACAATGATGTCATAGTCAAAACCTAAAATTTACAGGTTTTACATTAATGAATACAGTAAGATAGATTTGTTGGATAATAATCAATACTATAAGCTAAATTTTCAGAAATATTTGTTTTACATATGCTAAAGATTCCTGCATATATTAAATGATTTTGACCATAAGTTACATTATTTGCAGCGGGGTTCGTGCGTAGTTGCTGCTTAATCTGTATCTGTGCATAATAGAAGTGAGTTCGGTTCAGACTCATGTAGAAATGAAGTGAGTTATGATCAGCCAAGTGCCCAAGATGCGCTAATCTGGCGAAGCTATAGCTAAAATTTGATGCCGACTTAATGGTTGAACTCCTCCGCATCTTCAGTTGGTCTTTCAATCATTAGTCCCTCAATTCGATCATTCGGGAGGTAGTGTTCTTCGTTTCAGGTTGTAAATAGTTGTTTTAATAGTTCCTATACTATTATTACGAGGTAACAAATCTAATTATGTCGTAAGTTAGTGTTTACGAGTTCAATAAGTTGTAGGTGATTGTAGATAAATGTTTTGTCAATGCTAATACGTATGTGCTATAGTAGACTATGTTGCATACTACACTGTCCTAAGGATGATTTTTGGTATGGGCAAGTGTGGTAAGTTGGCCCATATTGTTTATACTCCAAATAAGACGCGATATTGTAATGCGCAAATTATGCATTTAACATATTTAAGAGTGGGAAATACCAATTTGAAAAAAATAGTAGTATGTATTGTGTAATGAGTGATATAATATCACATTTTCTTTTGGACTTTTGTGTATTAGTATGGAAATTCAAATTAGGGTGAATGCATATAGAGAAGAATACATGTTGCCTAATACAAGATCCTCCCCTGCAGTTGATGGTTATCTGCAAATATAGTGTAACCTATTTGATATATTTCTTTATTATAAAGCATTATCTATAAGTGTGTGTTTGTTTGTAAGTATCTATTTACAACCAATACAGATGATAATCTATAAACTATTTAGAAACATCAATTGATCATGGGAAATAGATTTCACTATGTTTTAGCATATAGTTTTGCACCTGTGCAGTATAGATGATACAATACATTTAAAGAACAACCGTCCTTTATCATATACGTAATTAATGATTGCATTTCTCACAAAAATGTATTTCCTTAACATTTTAGATACAAAGACTGCATTATATAGTGAAGCGCTGACGTCATGACCAAAGAAGGTGAGAAAGATGAGGTGTCATCGATCAACGTTTATTTTGATATGATTATGGGAGTTTTGGAACCCGTTGTGTGATTGTTGTAAGGAGGCGGCAAGATCGAAGCTGCAATAATATTTTAAAATCATCATGTCTTGGAGCTAACCAAACTTCATTTAACTTGCTTAACGTCACACTCTCTATAGTCATTCTTTCGTAGTATGTTGATAGGTATCTGATCGTCTTTCATACAATTAAGCATTTGAAATTCAAAGACAAAATGTTAAGAGAATCCTCTCATAGACGAAATAAATTTAACAAAGTACGCGATTCTATACATTATTAATATCAACATATTGCTCCCGCGGCAACGCGCGGGTCTCCAATCATTGTGTAGCTAAATTCATCTAAGACAATTATATCTACCTCACTTGACAAATTAAAAGCCAACCTCTAATGAATAAAAGAATATCACTATATGCAATGCAGAGTCCAAGACCAGTTCCACCATGCCTGAAATTGTTAAAAGAGGCTAAGAAAATGCATACCAAATTGTCTCATTTCAGATGTGCAATTATTTTATTAAGAGCAATACTAAAAGAATTATTTTTTTTAAATCAAATGCTACATTCAGACAGTTAAGATCAATCTTTATGCCCTTTATGAAAAAATAATATACAAATGTTTATTGGTTGCAAAGTATAGATACACCACATCTTGCAGTTAAAAAATACACATTTTGCTTTAAAAATGCTATAGTGTAAAGCAAATCCTTTACCTGTAACTAAACAACTTATTAAAAATGCCAAAAGTTTTGTAAAATAATAATGTAAAATATTCCGTTCAACGAGCGAGCCTTAAGGCTAGTAAAATTATATTAGTCATTTTAATCTGATCAAAAACTAAAATGGATTTCAAAGTTTCTCATAAGAGCACCAAACATGCAAAATAGTCAAAATCAAGAGAACGATTTCTGCAATTCTCTCTATATTTTACTATTTTTGCTGTTTTTTTAAATTTTCATTCACAAGTTCAAATTCCATAAGTAGTAGACCCCACACAAAAATCATAATCCACCACGTCAGCACAACAGTCCAATACAATAGCAACACAAGATTTCATCTCCAATATTCCACCAATCACAGAAATCCCACGTGGCAAGTACACATCCACCAAAACTTCCATTTAGCAAGCACCTCATACTTCACATTTTTCTCATCTCACAACTCAAACACAACACATACATTTTATCTAACAACGTTTGTGGGCAACACCAAAGGAGATATAATGGCTTCTTTAGCTGCATCGACATCTCTAGGCGTGTCGGAAATGCTAGGCAACCCGCTTAAGTTCGCGCCTAGGACGCCTGCTTCTTCGGTTTCTAGCCCTGTTACATTTAAGACAGTTGCACTTTTCCAAAAGAAGAAGCCTGCACCTAAGGCTAAGCCCGCGCCTATTACCCCGGCTTCTGACGAGCTCGCCAAGTGGTACGGTAAGTATCACACAACCCATATATACCACTACACTTCTAGTACTCAAGTCAACATTTCTATTTTGTGCTTATATTTTAACATGTATACCCTTTATATTATTCTAAATGCTTTAGTAAGTGTAGTAAATGTTAACTTCCTTTTTTAGTGAAAACTGGATTTTTTTAAAACTTACGAATAATAGATTTTTTTTTGTAAACTTACTAATAATAGATTATAGACAACCACCTTATTCACATGTTATTGGTATTTTATAAGTGTAAAATTTGATATTTTCCTACGAAAACTACCTTAAATAGATCTTTATATATACTTGTGTGTGCTTATTGTTGTGAATGATAGTTTTCAGAATCTAAAAGTTCCTTAAACAAATGTAGTTTAGCTTCTTTACATGTAGATAAGCTCATGACCAGTACTAGTTTGTGCAACTTAAAATTTTCTAGGATTCAATGTGATGATAATATCTAAAAACAAGCTGCTATGGTTATACAGGTCCTGAAAGGAGAATCTTCTTGCCAGAAGGTCTTTTGGACAGATCCGAGATCCCCGAGTACCTTAACGGTGAAGTTGCTGGAGAGTAAGTCAAAACTATATATAGATAGCAGCACACCATATTTGTGTACACAATGTACAAGTAGCTTAACTCTTTGTTTTACGTTATACTATATGCAGTTACGGTTATGATCCCTTTGGTCTTGGAAAGAAACCAGAAGACTTCGCCAAGTAAGTTCAGTTTTAGCTCACTATAATAATATACATAGTTGAACTATAAGTTTTCGAGTTACTTACAACATACGTATGTCTCACAGATACCAAGCTTTTGAGCTAATTCACGCACGATGGGCTATGTTGGGCGCAGCTGGTTGCATTATTCCTGAGGCGTTTAACAAATACGGTGCTAACTGTGGTCCTGAAGCTGTCTGGTTTAAGGTTCGTAAAACACACATCATGCTTAAATGACTTGAAGCTATAAACGTTATACTTAGAATCTTATAATTTCATATTGGTACGTGCAGACCGGGGCTCTACTACTCGATGGCAACACATTGAATTACTTCGGGAAGAACATCCCCATTAACTTGATCCTAGCTGTCGTGGCTGAGGTTGTACTTGTTGGCGGTGCTGAATACTACAGAATCACCAATGGCTTGGTATGTAATGAATGAATACATCAAACTATTTTAATATGCTACTTAATGCATCAGTTAATGATCGTGGGTCGTTTGATGTGCAGGATTTGGAGGACAAGTTGCACCCTGGTGGTCCATTTGACCCATTGGGTCTAGCCAAGGACCCAGACCAGTTTGCGCTATTGAAGGTTAAGGAGATCAAGAACGGTAGACTAGCAATGTTCTCAATGTTTGCCTTCTTCATTCAAGCAGCCGTGACCGGTGAAGGTCCAGTAGAAAACCTTTCATCTCACTTGAGTGACCCCTTTGGAAACAATTTGCTAACCGTGATTGGTGGATCTATTGAACGAGCCCCAACCTTGTAAATTGCATCTGTACTTTAAAATTATGACAATCGGATGATCATGTATCTTATATATCTACTTTTGGTACATTGTTTTATGAGCTCAACGATCAATCGTTGGAATTAGTAGATGCTATATTTTAGAATGAAAATCCTTGCCCGTTTTGCAAGCTCGTTGACTTTGTGATTTTACTTGCAATTTCTTTAGACCTACGTAAACATAAGGTCAGGGTTTAAATGTACGGAAGAAGATTAATACCATTGCATCAAAGATAAACTCGTTTTCTTGTTATATACGATTGAATGCATGCAACGATCACGCGAACTATAAATCCAAAGCGCAATAAGCAACAGCAGCAGAGAAAAACATACATTGTAGCAACCAGTAATTGAAGTATGAACATATTTGAATTACAAACTGGGAACGCCAGTAGCGTTTGATAGAAGTATTGTCATATAAACTTACATCAATCCACTTATTGTGGTTGCTGGTTCTACAATTATACCTGTTACGCATTGGCATCAGAGCATAAAGCCTGGGAAGTATCAGACGAACTTGTCACAGACGGAATTCATGAAAAGAAAAATAAAAAGAGAAAGAGAGAGATTCAGCCCCTGCGCGCGCCAAATCACCAAAGAATGCAAGGCGATGCTTCGAAACAAAATTGAACAAATCAACTTGTTTAATTCCACTTTATCATCAAATAAATTCAGGGACTACGCCTGTTTTTATTGCACTCAGAAGGGTCACGTTGCGAAATCCTGCCCCACAAAACTCAATGACGAACAACTGCCACCATACCATCACTGCCCGAACCAAAAGTAAGCGTAAAATATCCTGAGTTTATACACTTTAGAACTAGAGGAATAATAGATGGAACCGATAAGGGGTCGTGGGACAACTTTTGGTATATAAGTAAAACATCCAATAAACATATGACTGCAAATTTGAAATTCTTCTTAAACCTTAAAGAAGAATTCGCTGTAGAAAAATTGGAGGAACAGGGCAAACTTTTGTTTACATATGGTATTGGGGAAGCCTTGATAGAAAACGGTGATAGAACCTGCGTGATACCAGGGGTGCACTATGCCCCTGAAGTTACGCTTAATATATTGTCAATAGAACTATTAAGACAGCAAGGGTTCGAGATATCATCAAATGGAGATAGATGTACTTTGGCGAAAATGTTCAAAAATCAGCGAAGAAGGAACATAAATCTTGACAGAATGAGGGAGCAACACAACAATTATCTGGACAATTACTTTGATGCACTGGACAGAAGTGCAAATATCAAAAGGAGAATTGAAACGCCTTACGAGAAGAAGGACAACGAGATGGAGATTAAGAATTTCCATGAGTGTGTTGCGTTTTTAGACTTGATCAGAAAAGGAAGGGCACTTAACAACGAATGGGAAGCACACAGGGACAAATTCAATCATGTCCTAACATGGTTTTTTAACCATTTTCTCATGCGACCACTGCCCGGATCATTGCCACCCATAATAAAGGGAGTAACAATACATCTCTTTGATTTATACGAATTAATTGAAAGTATGGGAGGATATGTGAGTGTGCAGTTTGAAGGAGACTTTCAAGGACTTGCAGAAATATTCGGGTTACAGAGATCCGATGGAATGGACATCCGAAGATGCTATTTAGACTACTTAGAACCCCTTGTCTCAAATTACAAGGCAGCGCAACCATCAAATCCCATTGGAGAATATGGAGATGAAGGCCACGGAGATGGTAACAAGGATGGGTCAACGGCTGTGAAGGAGAAAGGAAAAGTAGAGCATTTCGGGATTACCCTCGAGAAGAACGAGGAAGGCAAGTATGACGCAACTGCACAACATGATGAAGAAGACATGGCATGGGTCAAGTGCTATATATGTCAAAGGACGGGACACTTCGACTTTGAGTGCCCAAACGAAGAACAAAGACCAACTGATGGTGCATCAACATCAAGACAACAAGGCAGCAAAGATACTCAAGATTCATCAAGCGACGACTTCATTTTCATCGCTTGAATCTGCAGACAACGGAAGCACAAACAGAATACTCTAACATCAAGCCTTAGATCTTACGGGGGAGATTGTTAGAAGTTTATTTAAGATATAAGACTTTATGTTATATTTATCTATTTAGAATTTGTATATTCTGTCAGAATTATAGATTGACAGAAACAAGACTTTAAGCCCACTGGCCCAACAGCCAAACGGCACTTTAGGATATAGATAACCGTTTTGTGAAGAGATACGACTCTTAATTCACAACGGTTAATTAGGTATATATATTCCTTGTAAATACTTCGATCATAACAGATTCAATAACTACTTTACTTTTCGTTATAGACTTTTGTGCTTCATATCTTTTGAGTATCATGTATACAAACCGTGTATCCAAACACTCTGCACAAACCATGAATTCGCCTGTGAGATTGAATTGGCAGGAACGATTTCCTCACAAGGCCAATTCCCAACATTACGTTATTCCTGTAAATTCTAGTAAATAACCCAAGGTTAAAGAGGTGAACAACACTACATCATACATGTATGCCAAATATGTTTCTGATCACATAACTACAGGAAATTGTAACATAGATCTAAAGAAATTGTTTCAGGTTTTTGTAGATTTGTGATGGTAAGATACTAAGATGTGACACACGCCTTGAGCGGAGTCATGATAGTAACATAGATACGAGAAAGAAAGAAAATCACACCAGACGTAATTTGAAGTTAATATCCACATAAATTTTGATGCAGATTGAAAGAACTCGGGTAGGAAGCTGAAAATCAAAGAGGATAGCCTTTCCAATAGCCAAAACGATTTCATATCAAAGCAAGATAACAAAACTGAAAGGGCTGGATCAGAGAATTATTATAAAAAGGTGTCATGATTAATGTACTCAACTTAAGGGGAAAACCATATATTCTGAATTTTAAGAGACTTTGATTAATATGATGACTTGCTCTTTGCTCATATAAGTAGATAATTCTTTATGACAAGATGTATGTTGACAATTATACTCATTATGTCAATTACAATTTACAGTTTCATTAGGAGAATACCGGACTAAAGTATAGTATGAGAGGATAGACAAACTACTTGAGTTGACGTCTGTCTTCCACATTATCACATACAATTGGATGATAAGTATAACTTAGTAGAGTAGTACTGACCAAGTTAAGGGCTGCAACTGAAGTAAGCTCAAATGGTAAATGCTAACGCTAGTAAATCTAAGCAAACAGAAATTAGTTAGCATCCCATATTAGTTGTATAGGCTAGATTATACTCGTATATAACTATTGTTTTTAGTAGTAGTTACACTAGCTCGTACTGTAAAAGATTAATATCATATCAGTATTTCTATTAAGGGATTCAAAAGCCTTAAGTATAGTCTGCATAAATAGGAATCCTTTACTTTTTGTGGCCATGAGATGTCAAGTTATCCTCACTTCACCATTTCCTTCCACAACTTCAACAACCAAATGTGGGTCCCACAAACATTTCATGTCAGACATCATAATCTGCCATGTCACACTCGTCATCCAATAAGATAACCTCATCAGATTCCATCCCCCTTTACTAACCAATCAAAGCCATCCCACGTGTCAACTCCACACCCACCAAAACTTCCATTTAGCAAGTCCCTCTTTCTGCATAATTCTCATCTCATACAAACACAAACAACTAGTACAAAGTTTTCCGGCAACACCCGAAAAAGAAAAAGAATGGCGTCTTTAGCAGCGTCCACAGCTGCCGCTTCCCTCGGTGTGAAAAAAGCCGGCGCTGCTCCTTCGGCTTCTAGCCCTGTCACATTTAAGACAGTTGCACTTTTCCAAAAGAAGAAACCTGCTCCTAAGGCTAAACCAGCACCCATCACCCCAGCTTCCGACGAGCTCGCCAAGTGGTATGGTAAGTATTACTAATAACCCCTACTTGTGAGATTTCTTATTCTTTTGTTTTGATTAAAATAGTTGTAAAAGACTACTACCATCAGATTCTGTACTCCTTTCCATTTATAGTAACCAATTTTAGTCTTGTGTTGCTACAACATATAACATAAACATTTCTGATACTATATGGTGTTGATTTAAAATTTTCAAGTATTAAAGGGGAATATGTTTTAGCTTCTTTTGTTTTACTAATGAACATACTGAAATTTTGAAAAGCTAATAAGCTCAGTTTCCAAAGTAGTGTATTAAGTTGAGCTTATGAAATTAAATGTCATAACCTCAAGTTGGTAAGCTCCTAAAGATGAGTTTATTACCTTTTAATATCTCAATAAGCTTATAACCCGGACAAATAAGCTAAAACCAACACATAGTAATTATACAAGTACATATACTATTCCATAAAGCATTGCCCCTGCTTTGATTATTTGTTGATTACCTTGATTCAACAAAGAATCTGCATTGGTTTTACAGGTCCTGAGAGGAGAATCTTCTTGCCTGAAGGTCTTTTGGACCGATCCGAGATCCCAGAGTACCTCAACGGTGAAGTTGCCGGAGAGTAAGTTAAAACTAAATATAGATAGATACACATGTATACGCATATGCACTAAATACAAGTAAACTGACATTATATTTTTTTGCAGTTACGGTTATGATCCTTTTGGACTTGGAAAGAAACCAGAAGACTTTGCCAAGTAAGTTTCCTAACAATTCCAGAGAACTCGCACGATTTAATTCAGTTGTAACCAGTTGGTTATTATGGCACACAGGTACCAAGCATTCGAGCTAATTCATGCACGATGGGCAATGCTGGGTGCAGCCGGTTGCATTATTCCTGAGGCATTCAACAAATACGGTGCCAACTGCGGCCCTGAAGCTGTCTGGTTTAAGGTTCGTATAAAGCATGCTCGGACTATACAGTATACACGGCTGAAAATTTTCTTATATATAATTTCATAAAAAAAACTCTGGATACATGCAGACTGGGGCTCTGCTACTCGATGGCAACACATTAAATTACTTTGGGAAGAACATCCCCATTAACTTGATCCTGGCTGTGGTTGCCGAGGTTGTACTTGTTGGGGGTGCTGAATACTACAGAATCATCAACGGCTTGGTACGTAAATGAATGAATTCGTCAACTATTTCAATATACTACTCAATGAATCACTTGATGACTGAGTGGTTTGATGTGCAGGATCTAGAGGACAAGCTGCACCCTGGTGGACCATTTGACCCATTGGGTCTAGCTAAGGACCCAGACCAGTTTGCTCTATTGAAGGTTAAGGAGATCAAGAATGGTAGACTAGCAATGTTCTCAATGTTCGCATTCTTCATTCAAGCAGCCGTGACTGGAGAAGGTCCGGTAGAAAACCTTTCATCTCACTTGAGTGACCCCTTCGGAAATAACCTGCTAACTGTGATTGGCGGTTCTATTGAACGAGCCCCAACCCTATAAACCCCATTTGTACTCTAAAACAATGACAGTCAATTCCTCATGTATTATATATTTTTATATTATGAGAACGGGGTTCAATCTTTGCAACGATCGTAATTGATATTAAGACTTCATATTTGAAGTCAAGATGTTGATACATAAGTCGATATTAATGAAACACACACGACTAAGATAGACATATATGTGTCATAACTTAAAGACTACAATAGTCTTTGAGTACCTGCCTAGCAAGATCCACAGATCCACTATTTTTGTAAATTAGGTGCAAATTGTAAGCTGCCTCTCTTTTAAGGTCACAATATCCGGGCTTCAGATTATTAGTGACTTCTGGACCATCATTCGGTAGCCTTGGTATTGGGAGATCTTTTTGATGAATGGCAAGCACCTTCTCATAGTATGTGGCTGCTACCGACACTAGACCAACATGGTGATAGGCTCGTGCTAGGTTGTATAAAGATTCCTGTAATGTCATTATCATTTTGAGACAAAGAACATGAATAAATAAAACATTAAAGAAGCAAGAAAAAGAGAAAAGGAGAAACACCTGACTGTTTTCTGAAAGGCGAGGATTGTTGTATAGGAAAGCTAAACCTTGCAACACACATTGATGCCTGTTCTGAAGTCTGTTTCCAAGGGCTAGGTTGATTAGAGCCGTTCCTTAAAGAAAAAAACATAACAATCATGATTACTTTAGACATGGAAAGAACAATGACAGACTCCTACTCAAAATATATTAGTCGAGAGATAATTATACCAACACAAAGATTGATTAAGGCATTTTCAGGCATCAATTTATATGCTTCCAAGTAATGTATCGCGGCTGCTTGATGCTGGCTAATAGCTGTAAGTTGATGTCCCTTAATTATAAGAGGAGGGATACAATCATTATGCTTCCCAATCTTCCAACGCAAAAATTTGCTGTTTTGTTTTTCCACGTTGGATCTAATAATTAAAAAAAACACCAAGAAAGAAGGTATATATTAATGATAATTCATTATAAAGATCCAGAAAACATTTAGTATCATCCGATTCACACATAGAATTTTATAAAAGGTAACATGAAACCTTATAAACAAGTAAATCTGTAAAGAAAAAAAAATATGGCCGACAATTAGACATAATAGCATCTGTATACCATCAAGTGTGTTATTAGCTTGCCACGCCACATTTTATCACAAGCCCATCTCCCGTATCGGCAAAACTTTAGAAGTTTATTATCACTATCAGGTCTCACTCGTCCTTTTTTAAACTTAAGGAGTTTTTGCAAGTATTTAATAAAGAAAATCATGTTCGCTATATCATTTTTGTTATTAAAATATATAATAAAAACCAAAAACTTTATAGTAACTACTCCATGCTGCTATAACAAAAACCAAATTTTTATTGATTATAAATATATGAAACAGTATGCACCTTGACGTAGCTTTATAGTAGCAATTCCATGCTGCAAAGCTGTAAGGATTTTGGGTAACAATGTGTCGAGCACAATCCCATCCATTCTTAGGAGCATCAATATTATATGATATCTCTGTAAAGAAAGCAACAAAAGCTCAACTTCGCACTATTAAAGAACTTCAATAAAGATATTTAAAAATGTATTGAAAAGTTCGGAAACCTATGGTCGCAAATCTAGAACACATTCAATTGAAACCTCACAAAATGGAATATAGAAAATACATGACACTGTACTTCATGATCTAAAAGACTTACGTGCTCCAAGTGACTGAAGCTCCGCTTGTTTCTCTGTTGTTAAGGTGTTGTGTCCCAATTTGAGACTTGAAGTGATAATTTCCAGTGCTTCCCAGTATTTTTTCACTGATATTAATCCTTTGCACAACTACATTAACAGACATACAATGCAAATGACGATTATTAAAACATACAGAAGACTGGAAAGAAAGCACATTTTAGATGAGTAAAATTTAATCAAATGAGTGATAAGCACCAACATCTATGATAAGCATAATATGTTTTTCATCCTTTAAGAGATCAGGCAGGGGAGGCTCTCTGTATACCTGACACACGAGACAACAAATAATTATAAAAATACAAAATTATCAATCATTATACGTGATTCATAAATGAACTACTTACACGTGATTCATCATCCGAATCATTATCACTTTGCCACTCAACTCCAGCTTTTAGTGCTTCAGCTCGTCTTTCTTCCCTTTCTAATCTTCTTTTCACAAGCAGCTTCTTTGCCCGAAGACCTTTTGCCCTGTAATCAAACAATAAAAGATTTTTTTTTTTTTTTGAATTAGAAATTAAAAAAAAAAAGACAATTTTTACTCCCAGATTCAATTATAAAAATAACACAGGGGCAACACTTACAGATCTATAGAAGAAGCTACAGGACGAAATCCTTGAAATACATTCTCATTTTGATCTGCATCTAACACTCTAGCTCTTCTTTCCAACTCGCTATTTGGTACCCTTTTCTTTGTTTTACCTTTAAACTAATGAACAAACAAATTTATTATAAGCTATGAAATACCTAATCTTGTCTCAAAAGAAAATAGTGCGAAGTCACCTTTCGTTGAATAGTTTCAATAAACAAAGTTTCTTGAACGTATGGACATATTGCATTAACAAATGCCTCAGTCAACCCTTTGGATTTATAAATGTAAGATAGCTTTAACTTTATTCTTACATGAGTCCACCATGGTTTCCCCCTATCAGAGTTTAAAGCAACTCTTGATTCTGAAGATATAAAGTAAACAATTAGACAACAACAACTTTAAGAATTATTTTTTGAGTCATGATACTCTATATGCAAAATCTAACCTGAATCATGAGGAGGAGAAAGTACAGAAATGCTCTCATCTTCTTTGTCTTCTTCTAAAAGAAGTGACACTAGATCTAACCGAGCATCAATGTCGTCCTCACGTTCATGTATCGCTGTCAAGAAAATAACTACATTTTAAGTTTTGATTTGTATGTAAATCATTACTGTTTTGAAACATAAACAGTCAAAAATTTGGCAACTTAATGTAGTTTCATAAAACTTGAAACATACCTTTGTAAAGATAGTGGATTGCTGGTGTTCTTGCACTTAGGAAGGAGTAACAACGCCCAATATTCAGATATAGTAGGCCCTACACACAAATAATAACAAAAGATGTTAGAAAAAATGTAAAGGAATAGATACAAACAACTGCATGCCAAATAGAAATACAGTTATTTACTTACTTTATTGTCAACATCACTCCCTTCGAACATTAGGCAGTACTTCAAGGCAGATTCATGATGCTTAACACTCATTAAGGAGTCTGCAGCTTCAATAACTAAGTGAGCACAATCATTTACATTCTCGTGTGTGAATACGCTGAAGAAATCCTACACATCAGTTAAACAGTTTTAAGAAGTAAGCTATAGTTGCTTTTGTGATAAATAAATTAATTATATGGAAAAATAAACAAACCTCCGCATTTTTCATGTTTCCAAGATGAACATGACATATTCCCGCTTTTATCAACAACGCAGCTGGTAATTCTTTACCAGAAGAACATGTACGTTGTGCATACTCAATGTGGTGAAGGGCTTTCTCATGTTCATTTGCTGACATAAGCATTGAAGCCAATAGATTAACCACACTCAAATCAGCATCTTTTGGGTTCTTATTCATATAGTTTTCAAGAATGTTGACACTGCGTTCATGCTTGCCACCTTTTTGGTACAACTGTACATAAGCAAAAAGGTTAATTGCTTGTAAAGAACACAAATTTAAGTAAATATACATATAAATTGATAGTCCCTAACCGTTGCTGCTGTTTTCAGTGCTTCAACATTCTTAGGACGAACTTGCCAGATTTGTTCATATGATTCAGCAGCCTTGTGATGTTCCCCAAGCTCAACGTAAAGTGAAGCACGATGATATCTAAGGGATATATCTTCTGGGTCTGCTCTTATCGCTCGTTCAAGACAATAACGGGCTTGTCCACGGTTTCCTTGTTCTCTAAATAAATGATTATTATATGATCAGAATTATTATTATTGTCGTCTAAAGAGAAAGGTAGCTCAGTTGTGTTCAGGGTAAAATCAGGCTATTTTAGATTATTGTATTTTCAATGTATTTGTATAATATTTCAACAAGACTTGCCCCATATAATGTGTTTGGTTACGAGACTGAGAGCAAAACCTAGAATACTGCTTTTTAGAACATAGTTGAACTACCAATTACGTACATTAGTAACAACGAAAGGTAAATACTCAGGCAAACTTACTGACTATTTAACTAATCTTACTAAAACATTCAACACCAATACTAATTATATCTGGATAATGGCCTGGAATAACAGAAATGACTTGAAATATCCACATTGCAAGACTGTTAATGACTCTCATAATCACCTCTTCTTTGAGTGTGATTTCTCAAAGAAAATTTGGGAAGAACTAAAGGAAAAAATGGATGCTAGAAGACTATCAAACACTTGGGAAACTTTAAATGCGCAGTATGCTAATGGTACATGTAATAATTCACTTGGCAGTGTGCTAAGAAGAATCGTATTAGCAGCATCAGTGTATCATATTTGGAAAGAAAGGGATACTAGCCTATTCGCCGTAAATGAACTGGACTGGAAGACTCTGCTCAAGTAAATCACTGAATGCAATAAGCTACAGCTACGGAGTTTAAAAGTAAGGAACTCCTATCAAGCAAATAAAGTGGCTCAAAAGTGGGGTGATGTTATGGTTAGAAGTTGAAAATCATGTAAAAAAGTCTGCCAAAAGAAATCAGAACAATATGGAGTGTGCAGATGGCCTTATACTTTGAACTTGGGAACCTTTCTACATACGTACATTTAAGAGTATAGTGGATGTTGGATGAATCACTATTCTTGCAAATGGTTACTGCGCAGTTAAAGGCTACACTCAGGTACATAAGGTAGGTTTCCTTATTGTTATGGTGGAGTGCCAACCTGATGATGCCTGTTCCTATATTCAATTCTGATTTGCAAGATGCATTTGGAATTGAAAAAGAATAGAGGAATGGGAAATGTGGTCAAGGGGGATGTATCCTTTAGTAACTCTGTACATTTGAGTGATGCCAGTAATTAAAATGTAGCTCGGTGTATGAGAGCCTCAATGGAACAGGAGTTCTTCTCACTGCTTTTGATGATGCCCTCATGAAATAGCCTCTGAATCATATATATGGGTTATGTGTGATTTCAGGTAGGGTGTTTTTATGACAGAAATGTAATCAAACAGTGATTTTTCTCCATGGTTGGCCAGTTTTAGCTCAGTTAAAAAATGTGCTAGTTCTGGATGAATGGTGAATGAATCAGGTTTTTTTTAGTTAGCTTTCTAGTTTGAATGCTTATTCTGCTGAGTTTAGACTACATGGGCATGTCAATTTGTCTTTTGAATTCCAAATTATAAGTTGTTGATTCATTTGTTACTAGTATAATATAATTCACCACTTCAGATAGGAAAAAAACAATAATTCTATCTCTGGTCCAGCAACATCCTGCAGTGAATACTACTATAGTATAAGCAGTCACACTCCATTAAACACCATCATTTCCAGGAATAACACAAACTAAAAATACTACATTTCCTTTTATCCCTTTTTCATATAAAAGTAATAAGTAACATTGGATGCATGTATTCTTTGTCATTGAAACTCACAGATATTTTTATGAACGGTGTGTAAACATTCCACCAAGTAAACCCACCTTGTTTGTCAGGTTCGTCTTAAGAAAATTTCTATAACTCTTGAAACAGGAAATCTGTACAATCACCCAAATTATCATCAAAGAACTAATTTTGATACTAACAAGAACACAGGGGATACAGCCCAGAGTGCATCAAGCATGCATAACTGCACATTAGAAGACCGAAGTCTATGGACAGCACAAACGGCACAAGAACGATAAATATGTTAATGATAGATATTAAACTTATCTTTCATATAGGTCAATTTCGGATGATGTTAATCAGGAAGAAAGACATTGTCTCACTTCATGGTCATATATTTTCGTATGATATAAATACATATACATACAAAAATTGCGTGTTATGTAACAAGAAAACTTACAAAGACCAAGTTACAAGCAGCTTCCAGATGGATGCATCCTTTGGCGTCAAATGTACAGCAAGCATATAAAAGGCTAACGCTCTCTTCTTATCCCCCATAGCATTATATATCATGCCAAGTGTATGATAAGAATCAGGCAGATTTGGCGAAAGCAGAATGAGTTCCTTCAACAGAGTTATAGCCTACGGTTCCAAAAAGGTAATAACCATTACAAACAAGAAAAAAAATAAAGTACGCCTATGTGTGTGTGTCACTGTACCTCTTCATATCTCTGATGCACATAGTATAGTGTAGCATCACCTAATTTGCGTGTAATCTCTGGACTGAGTTTATTCCTTGTTCCTGCCGCCCTACCTCTTCTCTTCGTCTATTATGAATGGGGTTCGTCAAATAAAAAAGATAGTTAGCAACTAGAAACTAAGTAAGCATGTTGAAAGTTAATAGCTTGATGAGAAACACATAAGTTAGTGCATAAGGATTCCATGAAAAAAAATCAGTAAAGTAAATTTGTTGCTTAAAATCATATGCCATACCTTCTTTGACTTTCTTCTTCCCCTTGTCATTTCTGCCAATAAATTATCAAAGAGTGCTTGAGGATTAGGATCTAGTCTCGACCTCTTTTCCGCTAGCACACTGCCACGATTCAAATAATTAACTTCAGATCATCATTATGAAGTAATGTAACACGATGAAAATGAATATAAGGATGATTAGTACTCTTGAAGGTCGTAATTGAGGTTTGCTTTACGCTTTTTAGCAGCCAAAGCTTCATGCTCGATGCGCTCCAAATGCTCATAAGGCTGAACCCCATTAGCATCAACCTCTGTGAGAGCCAAAGGATTTACATCTTCTTCAAATCTAAATGTATATGCTCCTTCTGCATCTTCTTCTTCTTCTTCCTCGTCATCATCATCTTCTTCACCATTACTATCATCGGCTTGATTCTCTTGGCTGCACCCCATGTTCTGATCCTCTGTTGCATTAACATCAGACGCCAACTCAGCAGCCTCTTGCTGATTGCTGTTGATATCGTCCGTATTCATTTCATCGCCTATTAATACTTCTCCCTCCATCACTAATCTACAACATATTAGTATGAGTTTACGGGCACATGAAAATAGACTTATACTTAGATGGTGGCTGGGGATTGCGTTTCAGAGTCAATTTTATCTGATTATTGCATTTGCGATAATGCAAATAATTAGATAATCATGTTTGGAAAACCATTTAAAAAAGTGAGTATCTGCACTTTCTTAGCAAATGAACCTTTAATCTCTTCAAATATATATGCAAAGAATCAACAAATAAAACAGTGACATGGTAAACCTAGTGTCATGTCACCATTCTATATTGTTACTACTTAGTTTAAACCAAAAAATCAACGGTATCCAATCCTGTCTTCCACGGGGTATAATGTAAGAGATGAAATATCGACATCCTTACCCCTACCTGAAGCTAGAGAGGTTACTTCCTGACAGGGGCGGATGCTTGCATTGATTGTCGGGGGCAGTGCCCTCTATAACTAGCACGACAAGATGAGATTTCAGTGTAAATTTTTTTTTGATTTTGAGCTTTTTCAGAAAGTGCCGTCCACCCGAAACTAAAATTTCCCCATCCACGTGCTATAACCTAACATTCAAAACTCTAAAACCTTATAAATCCTTAATCTCTAAGTAAAAATACTCGATTTTTCATTTGGATACTAGTTTTCTTCCGCGTTTTGTTACTATTGTCAAAAAAAAAAAGTTTGCCCCCCACAAGCTCCTTTCCTGGTTCCGCTACTGCTTCTAGAGGAACTCCTAACCGATAAAGAAAATGAAAGCAACATACATGATACATGAAGCCAATTAGATATACTTTTTGTTTAGAGCGACAATAATTTCACACACCTATACCGCCTATCTCACAAATGTCTCCAACGAGAGTTGAACCCGTACCACTATTAAAATAACTTATTATTATGCCTGTGAGACATTTTGACAAACAGATGATAGGTGTCCAGTATTGAAAGATTATGAAAACCCTAATTATAAATCCAGACATTAACACGGGAACATAGGAAGAAGTTCAAGAATGAGAAATTTACCTTTGTGCGAAGGTTGAATTCTATTAACTGGTGATTTCCGACTGGCAACTGGTTCGATCACAAGACTTGCAATTAAGAAAGTACTGTACTAGTTAAAAGTTAAAACTGCGGCAATTGGGATATTTCAACACAAAATTAAAAGTTAAAGTAAACCCCCTCTCCACTCAACCAACTCTGAACCCTCTTTTTTATTTATGAACCTTTTATGACGAAGAGGTAGATCAATAAAGAATATGTATAAATAAAAAAAGAAATGAACACATTATGACCATTCATTTTTTTTTATCTAATGGCTAATATTAAAAGCCCAACCATATTTAAAGCCCTAAAAAAACCTCATGTCCCTCATTTACGTTAAAACATTCTCTCTCTACAAAACACACACAACCTACCATCCATCAAACCCTCACCGGAAATCAAAACCCACCGCCGGAATCTCTAAAAAATCTCGCCGGAAATCAAGAAAAAACGATGGAGACCTTAACCGCCACCACGAATCATATTAAAACAACATACACCGCTGGAATCACAAGAAAACGTTTCAGGATCACAAGAAAACTCGCCGGAAAATGACAACCTCGCCGGAAAACAACAAATCTTGCCGGAAAATGATACCGAGCAAAGAAGCATTAATTAGGATGATTTGGATGTGGTAGATCTGAAAAAAGAAGAAGTTGTTGAACATGATAATGGACATGAATCTGAACAAAGAAGATGCTTTTAAAAAGTTGTAGATATAGATGTTAAAGATATAAATCACATGTGATTCTAACAATGATTGCTATGTTGTTTGTATGGTATTATATTTTGTTGTGTTTTATATGAAAAATTATAAATCAAGTATAATTTTTCTTTGTTGTTGTAAACTAAATCACTTATGATTCATTTTTAATCTATAAATGATCATGTTAGACTATTAAGTTTGTTACCTGGAAGTCTAAACTATTAATTTGTTGTGAGAAAAATCACATGTAATTATCAGCGAATTACATGTAATTATCAGCGAATCACATGTAATTATCAGCGAATCACATGTAATTATCAGCGAATTACATGTAATTCAAGCAAAATTACATGTGATTCAACCATAATCACATGTAATTTATCTACAATGAGTTTGTTAGAAGATGATAAGGTTTCAAAATGCTTCAATCACATATAATGCAAGAAAAATCACATGTAATTATCGCCGAATCACATGTAATTCAAACAAAATTACATGTGATTCAAACAAAATCACATGTAATTCAGAAGCCAATTTTGGTTGAATCACATGTAACTATCAGCGAATCAAAATTCAGAAGCCAATTTTGGTTGAATCACATGTAATTATCAGCGAATCAATTTTGGTTGAATCACATGTAATTTTGCTTGAATTACATGTAATTCGCTGATAATTACATGTGATTCGCTGATAATTACATGTGATTTTAGTTGAATCACATGTAATTTTGTTTGAATTACATGTGATTTTTCTTATATTATATGTGATTCAAACAAAATTACATGTGATTCAACCAAAATCACATGTAATTCAACCAAAATCACATGTAATGCAAGAAAAATCACATGTGATTCAACAAAAATCACATGTAATTATCAGCGAATCAAAATCACATGTGATTCAACCAAAATCACATGTAATTCAACCAAAATCACATGTAATTATCAGCAAATCATATGTAATTATCAGCGAATTACATGTAATTTGTGTGCACGTGATTGACAAATAGAAATATGATAATGCTGATTGCCAGCAACGAGGATCAACCAACGATAGACGATTTACTTTCACAACAAAATTACATGTAATTCAAACACAATTACATGTGATTCAAGCAAAATCACATGTAATTCAGAAGCTAATTTGTTTTATATATATTGCATGAATGAAAACAGATGTCTTAATATATTTCGAGCATGATCCAACATGATCCTACTTGTCTAATTTAATTTATCTCAGCTAAAACATTCTTGTTCTGGCAATTATTTCGAGCAACAAGCCATTTAGCGCACCGCTACCAATAATATATTGCTACAATCTCTTTTACGCATTTGATCAAACACTTTTTAGGTATCGAAGTCCTAATAATATGTTACTGCCATCTCTTTTAGGCATTTCATCAAACACTTTTCATGCATCAAATTTTCAATATAATATGTTGTTGCCATATCTTTGAAACTGCTTATATGTTCTACCATCTCTTTTAAGCATTTTATCAAACACTTTTCGTGCATCAAATTTCTAACATATAATATGTTGTTGCCATCTCTCTTTGAAATTGGTTATTTTCCTCGAAACTAAGCAGATACACAGTGCTTAGTAAAATCTTGTAAGCAGAAGAGCCATGGAGTACAAAATGTGTGGTACTCTGATATAGTAAAATAGTATCCTCTATACTGGCCTGGTTTTCTTTCTTTTGATATTCAGATATAGAAAAGTGAAATTAGATTACGATTGTAAAATCATATATATTCTTGTTGACAATGGAGGGGTGCGACGATGGGGTTGCGATGGTGGTGGGATGCGGTGGCGGTGGTGGGGTACGGCGGCGATGATGGGTGCGATGGCGGTTGGTGGATGTATATGTGTTTGTAAGAACAGGGGTGTGGGGTGGAGGAAATGAAAGTGAAACAATCTCAACCATTTAAAATGAACAGTCTAGATTCATTCCTTTGGACTTTTTTGAGGTTGTGTTCCCTAGGGATCTTTTCTCTTATGACGAAACCTCTCTATTCCTTTGAGTGTGTAAAAAATACAAAAAATCAAACTTTAACCAAAAAAACTTCAGAATCGAAACTGAACCAATGATTCAGTAGAAAACCGAACTGAACTGATATTTATAAATACGATACAAACCTTTTATTACACTAGACGTGTACCCGCGCAATGCAACGACGGGTACTCCACGATTATTTTTTGTTGTGAACAATTGTTTTTCATATGATAAATTATTTTGAACTTCTATATGATACCAAAGAAATGTTATTAATTAGCTTTTACAAAATTTATACTAAAGATTTTTACAAAATTTGAACTAAATGTGTTATTAGAAGTATTTCTATTAAATGAACTGTTACAAATGTTAAAATGCCATTATAAATTTATACAGTCATTTTTTTGTGAATGAGCTGCTCCATGTGATATTTTGTGTGTGTGATGTTGTTATTGCAATATTTTTATGTGTTTTATTTTTGTTTGATGTTGTACTTGGGAGAGGGGTTAGGTGAAATTTAATAGCGAAATGAAACTTGAACAGCTAAATTGATGTATATAGTATGTGAATTATGATTAGACTAATTTGTGTTGTAATTTTTTAATTTTTTCCTGAAGTTTGAGTTTTTTTATATTAAGATTTCATAACTCTTTAATGTATATTAATTTTTTTTATAGTTTTACATGTTACAAGTATATATATATATATATATGTTTTTCACTAAATCATTTAGTGTTGGTCCACGAAACTTGTGCAAACATCGAATCAATAAGAAACTATGAAGAACATTTGCACAATTAAACCAATTGACTAACTAATAACACAAGCTTGTACTTTTCATCGTATGTATATCTTATTAATAATGAATCAACAAATATACATGACTTGCCCGGTTGTTTGCGGAACAACAACCGGGCGATGAATGACAAACTAAACTCCCATGTTCATAGCTGGCTAAGCTTATGCAACAATGGGAGGATGAAACCCTAAACCACTAAAGTATTACATGTTTGTTTCTGTGGGTGGGAATCATTGACTATTCTATTACAAGTACCACATATATATATAGTGGGAGTGTGAAGCTTCCTTGAGAAGCTTTATCAAAATACAAGTAACCACCTTATACTTTGTAGTCTTCCTTTTTGCACCTTTGACAACGTCATCCTCTTTGTCTTCATTGCTAATAAGACATGTGCCCACTAATACATAAGACACTTCTTCAGGTCTTCTTAACATCTTCAGGTCTTGTAATCAGTAATAGTCTTGAGGAGTTAGTAAGCTATTATGTCATCACTTACTAACTCCATCATCCTTGATTCTTTGCACACTTACTGAGATCCGCCTCAGCTAATGACGAGTCTATCTCGTAGACTCTAAAGAACTCTAAAGAATGACACACTGAACTTATAACATACGTAAGTTCAGTGACTAACACTACTTAGGATACTTTACATCCAAATCCTGTGCAAGGGATAAATCAGGCAATGAATTGACCCAACAATCTCCCCCTATTTGGATAGAAAAGTAGCCTAAGTTAAATAGCAGTAAGTGAGCATAAAGGCTTCTTCTTACCTGCTATGTTACAACAATGAATACCAAGAATAACTAGCTGTACTAGTTCAAGTCATCCGCTAACTTGTATCGTCTTGTACCTGTTGTAGTTGTTACTGAACTGCAATGTCTGATCTTGTACTTTGAGAAACACTTGAACCAATTCCCTGATGCTTATATAGAACTCATAAAGGTAACTTCACCTTAGGTCATCAGTGAAGTATATTATATGCTTTACCATAAAGACCATATGCTTCACCCTAGCATATATTAAAGTAGCATATTATATCCAATGTAGATCACGAGTTCATTTACCTTCAACCAGAGAAGTGTGGTCAATGGTTGAAGCAGCAACCATAAAAGATCAGACAATGCGACTTGTTCAGCAACCCATCTTCAGTGACTTTGCTCAATCAGCCAAATGTAAACATTCTAAGTCCCTGAAGGTTATGTGTTGTGTATGATAGTATGTATGTAGCGTGAGTAAACTTGATGTTTCTTCACATAAACACAAGTTTACCTCTGTCCTCGTTTCTCTCCCCCTCAAAATTTGCTAGGGAACCAAGCAACTTTTGACCGGCTACATACTAGTATACAATCATAGCGTGATGGTCTTCATCTCGCCTGAAATACAACTCCCCCTGAATTTCATCTCCTACCAAACGCCTGATGTTATCAAACCCTGATGATATCAAACCCCTGTATAATCAATGTTTCACCAATTCCCTGTAACACAGCCTGGTCTCTCAAAAACTCTGTGGCTGGGGTTACAGCGGGGTAGGGGAGGGTGACAACTGCTGGGGTGGGGAGGGGGGGCTGTGAACATATCTTCTTTCTTTATCTTGGTGTGAGAAAAAAATTCCTGAGTGACCAAGTCCTTCAACAGCTGAAGGCTCTGAAGATAGCATCTTGATCAGCTGATCATCTTGCCAGTGAATCCTTGTTAAGCTGTTTTTTTTTAATTTTTTTTTATCAGCTTCTTCATCAATCACAGGTGGGGGTGGCTGTGGAGATCAACAGCTGAGGAACTAGTTGTGGGGTATTGGGTATATAGCTATGGCTGTTTGGTTGTGGGTTCAGCGGTTGTGGGTCACAGCGGTTCGAACAGCTATACACGTCTGATAGTCTTGAACAAAATAAAAAATCTCCCTGTGTGTGTATAACCTCTGGGAGTTCAGACTTGCTGGTGGTTCAGAGAAAAAGGGTTCAACAACAATAAATAGGGACGGGTTCAGAGGGTTTAGATATGTTGAAAGGGTTCAGCTACCTCTGGGGGTTCAGCTACCTCTGGGGGTTCAGCTGGGGGTTCATCGACTTGTGTTTCAGCGACCTTGGGGGGTTCAGGGACAGGGGTTACTCTTTTAAAGAGTTCGCTGGGTAGGTTTAGTGACTGGTTAGAAGACCATAGGTTCGCTGACTTGTTGGATCCATACCAGCATACCAGTAGCGAGTGTGTTATATGAAAGAATTCATTGCTTTCTTTACAAAGTAACCCAGCTGATTATCTTCTCTATCAACCCCATAAATTCTGATAAACTTATATCAGCTCTTCAAACTCACAATAAACAACAGCCTCTGTGAACAAATCATCATTTATGATCGAGGCATTACTCGATACAACATCATCCAAAACCTGATTTTATTAATCTTCGTATCAAAACCCAAATCATCACTTGATTTTTAAATCGAGGAAAAAACATCTCGGTACTCATGGCTTATCCACATTCTGCACCCTCTTTGCCTGCACTTTTCAACACCAACTGATTTTTTAATCAGTTCTAACACACCCATTTAATCTCATCCTCATTCCCGAAACCATCTCCTATACCTGCTCACACCACACCAATCTAATCATGCGACGAATCCACAGCCCCAACCATCGTCGTAACCCAAACCCAATTCAATCTAAGCTATTTCATTCTCACAAAGGAACCATTGACCCCAACTTAGAAAAGAAAAAAAAGTAATCAATCTTGAATAAAGTGAAATTCCGTCCCGTGGCCACAAGATAACGAATCCATATTTCTTTTAACTCGTTTTTTTTGTGGGTTTGATTTGGTCCATGGATTGTTGAGGATTCTTGTTGAGGATTTAGATCTGCTTTTGTGAATCGGTGTTTAGTGATGATAAGTGTGTTGTTGTTGGTGAAGGTCGAGGATGTGATGGAGATATTCAGTGGATGGATTGTATCCGGGTTTTTTGTTTTAGTTGTGATTTGTTTGATGAGATTTAGTGTGTAAAAGAGTGACGGTGAGGGGTGCTTTTTTTATTTGTTTGTGTCGGTGGTGAGATTTGGTGGGGGTATGGATAAGATACGTGGGTTGGTAAAGGATAAGATGTATGAGTAATAAATTAACAGTAGCCAAATATTAACATCAATGTTTATCTCCCCCTCAACAAACTGCTACTGCTTATGCAGTTTTTGACCATACTGATGATTTTGACTATGCCGAAAAACATGTTATTAGCAGCCATTTGAACGGATCTGGATAGAGAAAATCCAACCAGCTCTGATACCAACTGTTGGTCCACGAAACTTGTGCAAACATCGAATCAATAAGAAACTATGAAGAACATTTGCACAATTAAACCAATTGACTAACTAATAACACAAGCTTGTACTTTTCATCGTATGTATATCTTATTAATAAAGAATCAACAAATATACATGACTTGCCCGGTTGTTTGCGGAACAACAACCGGGCGATGAATGACAAACTAAACTCTCATGTTCATAGCTAGCTAAGCTTATGCAACAATGGGAGGATGAAACCCTAAACCACTAAAGTATTACATGTTTGTTTCTGTGGGTGGGAATCATTGACTATTCTATTACAAGTACCACATATATATATAGTGGGAGTGTGAAGCTTCCTTGAGAAGCTTTACCAAAATACAAGTAACCACCTTATACTTTGTAGTCTTCCTTTTTGCACCTTTGACAAAGTCATCCTCTTTGTCTTCATTGCTAATAAGACATGTGCCCACTAATACATAAGACACTTCTTCAGGTCTTCTTAACATCTTCAGGTCTTGTAATCAATAATAGTCTTGAGGAGTTAGTAAGCTATTATGTCATCACTTACTAAGTCCATCATCCTTGATTCTTTGCACACTTACTGAGATCCGCCTCAGCTAATGACGAGTCTATCTCGTAGACTCTAAAGAACTCTAAAGAATGACACACTGAACTTATAACATACGTAAGTTCAGTGACTAACACTACTTAGGATACTTTACATCCAAATCATGTGCAAGGGACAAATCAGGCACTGAATTGACCCAACATTTAGTTATCATTGATGATGTAGGTTGTTACAAATAAGACTTAAAAGCACTTTAAATTTTAGACTTCTAATATATATGCATTAATTTTTTAACAAAACATAAATTCTTCTATTATAAGAAATGTTTGAGGCTTAATTTTTAAGACTTTTATTTATAGAAAAATGGTTAAATGTTTTATATAGTAGTATATATGACGCTAGTTCATCGCATTAAATACAATACAATACTCTGAACTTTTTTTTATTATGTTTGGTTTTAGCATTTAAAAGAAACATTACAAACCGAACCGATATTTATAAATATAGGAACGTAAATAAGTTCATAAGAGACGATGAATAAACATAGAAACAAAAAGGAATTTGGTTCGACTTCGAATTTAATACAAAAATCAAAACAAAAAACCATGCTCACCCCTACAGTTTTCGTTCCTACAAAAGATTCATTAACAATTAAAGCATCGGGTACAATTTATTACATGACACTAGTTTATCGCATGGCACAAAAACCCTCCTCTCTCTTGGACACCATAAAATGTGATGTCATGAAATAAAAAAAAATTCAATAAAAGTTAAAATTCATAACAAAAAAAATTACATCGGAGATACATTAAAAAAATACAATTTAGTGATCGTCTTTTCATAGATGTTCGACGATGTCTTGTCTTGCGGTTCATAACATGTAAATCGCATCATTCGATTCAAATATGTTGAATGTTCCGTTATGGAGTAAAGAATACATCTTTAAAGTTATTAAGTGTGAATTTTTGATCTTATAAGATTTTTCATAGTGTATTGGTTTGTAAAGTACGTGTCGGTTGTTATACAATTCTCCAACGTCCTTGTAGGATTCCGAATGCTTGTTCAGTATTATTATGAGCACTTTCTTTATCTCTTTTAAACTTAATAATTTTCATCCCTTGCAATAGAAACCATTTTGACAAACGTAGATCATGTTGGATAAATATAATCGGTTGTCTGAATAATAGTCTTTGTTATATGTTTTTTTATTTATTATAAATAGAGCTCCCAGAGCTTTATTGGCAAGAATGTCATCAGATAACACATAACCATTTAACACACCGAAGTCATTATTTACCCTAGAACACCAAAATATGCATGTCAAATCCACAACTTATAATCCACAACGACTTCTAACATGAGAGTTGGGTATTTTTGTCCATTCCTCAATGCATACAATTAATGTAACACCCCACTTTGATAAGTGGATCGTTACGCGTAATTATGACATCTCATCAAAGCATGCAAGGTAATATGTAGTACAACATACATGACCATAGAGAAAACCGGAATCAAACATCGGTTCCAAAACATAAGCCCAAAACATAAATAAAGTAAATAAACTAGGAAAGACTAGACAAGCATAAGTATATGGCAAAAGGAGAAGAAGTCTATGGCAGCTTCCATCCTATGCACTTCCTCCAAATGCTCGAGTCCGTCCTTGGGTACCTGCCGTTTTGGGACATGGAAAGGAAAGTAACGGCTGAGCATAACGCTCAGTGCACGGATATACGACATAGTATGAATGGCTGAAACACAAATAAGACTAATAGCAGCGAAAATGTATAAGTAATGAAAAACCTGGAACGTGTCCATAAAACTGGTTTTATAGTTTGAAAAGACTTATGTTTTTATATGAAAAATATATTAATTAGCCAAGTAGCCCATATAGGTCATGAGGTTCCACCGTGCATGAATACTTGGAGGGGAGACCTCGTCATGCAATTAGAGGGGTTGCCTCTAATTAAATAGTCTAGGTATGAGGGATCAGCTCCTAGTGAAGGATGTAAGGAACACATCGCAATCACTCTGATAATACTGATAAACATGTAACTAGGATGCACCCATACGCGCCATATGATAATATAATATAATGGCCAAAACTGAAAAGGTACGCCACGAGTAATCAATTCGCCATGGGGAGGTCATAACACTGGTGCCTCCAGTGTTATGGTTATGGTACCTCTATAACTAGGTGACACTGGTCATGCATGTATATGGCTTAGGCTCTTATTCTAACATAAGTATCAAACATATAAAACAAATACTGGGAAAACGGTTGGCTGCAAACGGGGAAATCCTAATAAGAAAAGAATGTCCATACTGAAAGGACGGGAATCCGTACCTTATGTCCAGTGAACGAAGAAGACGAACGGAAGAGAGTCCTACTTCGATCTCACTAATGCTACATAAATAGTATACGTGTATAAGTATTCTGATTACTGAGTACGTAACTGGTTTTATATCGTGTCTTAGCTTGTTTTATATGTTCATGTCTTGTTTTACTGATTTTAACATTATGCTGCGTTTAACATGTATTATGTATCTTCTGATTAAGTATTACTTGTATTATTTTACTTGTTATGTAATGATAAGTAACTTTCTAAATATAGCAGGTTTCCTAAAATAGAAAGTTCCAAAAATAGATTAACTTCTTAAAATAGATAAGTTTATAAAAATAGAAAGTTTCCTGAAATATAAACGTTTCCATATTTAGACATAAGCTGAATTTATAAGCTTAGTTTTACTGATTAAATATACTAAGTCATGTGATTAATAATATAATTTATTAATCATAACATGTTAATTAAATAAGCTATAGGTTATAAGATTTAATTAAATATAAACATTATTTAATTAAATTAAAGTGTATAAAATACTTAGGTTAACATGTTTTAATATCTATATTAATACAACCTAAGTCATAATAGTTAATTAATTATATGTCATGTTTTTAATAATTAATTAATTACTATAGTCTAAATTAAATAATAAAATACTTAGGTTAATATCATGTATTATTAAATAATAGTAATAAACCTAAGTCCATGTTCTAATTAAATTAATTATATGCCATGTTAAATTAATTTAATTAACTTACAAAATAAATATACTTGTAAAACTAATTAAACTTGTAAAAATAATCGTAGCCCGGACCCGTGTGTTATTTTATTAAACGTGACGCGAACCGAACCCGTGAAACCCGTCAACCAAACACCCCTAAAAACAGTGGCAAACCGGCTATGCCGGTTGCCTCTGCCTTCGCAAAACTGCCACTGGTTGCGCCGGTGGTTTTCCCTTGCTTCTCGGCTAGCCGCTGACCATGAGGTTCCCACCGGCAGTAGCCGGTGGTTCCCCCTGCATGCCTGCGATTCCCCCTACTTACCAAAATTAGCCACCGGCTTAAGCCGGTGGTTGGGGCTGTGTGCTGCCGAGACCAAAACAAACCACAAGACACCCCCGAGGCACGTCGGGGTGTCTTATCACTGCTGTTGACCGAGCCAAACACCACCAAGACCTAGGTCTTGGTTGGTGGTGTGAACCAAACGGCGCCGAGAGTCTTGGGACTCTCGGTTTGTGTGGCGGCTGGAACAACCAAACCCGAAACACCCTTAATTTTTACTCCACCATGATAACTTACATTGATTAATCTTGTTTTTATTTTCCCCATGATCATATGCTATTAATTAATAAAAAAATAAAAAGAAGGTTTTCGGATTACCAAAACACGTGGAATGAATGGAGGATGAATACACGAACACACTTGTAGGATTTCTTGAACAAAATCAAATCAACACCCCCTTTTGGTGATGATGAAGCCGGCGGCCAAAGGACAAGGAAAAGAGAAGTAGGGTTTTTGTTTTTCTTAAAATTTTCCTAGGAATGAATATGTTTTCCTTATTTGATTCTTTTAGTAAAAATAAAAGTGGGCTTGGCCCTCTTGGTCTCTTGGTGCAGCGGCTTATAGGCCCACAAAGGGAAAACCCGAAGTTTTCCCGTGTCTATTTTATTACGTGTTCGTGTGTTTGTATTTTCATGTTCCGTTATTATTAAATATTCGTGTTATTATAAATTCTTGCGCGTAACGACATTAATCGTATTAATGGTATACGTAAATACGTAGTTATATGTTCATGATTTCATGTTCATGGTTTTATGTTCGTGATTATTATTATTGTTGTTAATAATTATCGTGTATTAACACGTACTTAATACTTATCGTGTAATAACACGTACGTAATTCTTGTAATTAATGTTCGTGACACGTGTTCATGTTATATACGTAAAATTTTAATCTTGTACGTACGATTATTAGTGTACTGTTCATGGTAAAAGCATGCGGGTTTACAATTAATACTCCCGAGCATTCTCAAAAGTCCATGTTCTTCTTCGTGAAGTGCATAATTTTTTCGATATCCTCTAAATTGGGCTTTCTAAAAACTCTTCTACGTATAAAGTATATATACATTTAGTAAAGTTATCTAAACATTCCCGTGAACAACGTTCACCAATTTGCAAGTACTCCTCAAATGCAATGTGTTATGGCGTATGCCAATTGGCGCAGTATAACTGTTGGGAATCTAAGTTTGTTAGATTCCCTGATCATAGATTTAAACATAATTAAGCTGTTAAGATAGTCCCTTGTCTGTGCCTAGGAGGCAGGCAAGTATCGCAAGACTCACAGAGATCCAAGTCCCTGTGAGCAACCTCAGAGGAGTCCATGTCAGAGACATTGTCAAGGAAGTCAAAGATTACTTGAAGACATACTCATTGGCTGTGATGGATAACAACCAAGATGTATCAGGGACTCTGAGGGGTTGAGGGTTAACAGGGGTGGCAATACCCTGTTAACACTCAGCACACTTTCGACATGCCATTTGTGTGTTCGAGACAATGAAGAAAAAGGAAACTGTTTCATGAACTGTTTCCTTAAAGCATAATGGCAGACTACCAAGAATAGAAGAGCATCATGTGACTGATGTCTGAAAAGTGAATATCTTATGTAGTCACCATCAAGTACTATTTAGGTCAACCTCGTATCACTATAAATAGGATGTGTATCCCAGCATTAATGTTTAACACTTTAAGAATATTCATAACATTAATGCTTAGAACTTATTGAATCAAACAACTGTGACTGTATTCATAAGTTAGGGTTTATAGTTGTTCAAAGTGTGCACAACACATTGTCATCAAACGGTGTTATCAATAACACTTGTAATTCTTTATTATACAATAATAAGATTACGTTTGAAAAGTAATAACTTGTGTTGATTAGTTAAGTTTAGTGTTTCTAGCATTGATTAGGGACTTTCAATTGGTATCAGAGAGGTGTTTGATATTAAAACCTTCAAGAACCATCGTTCTCAATTTTATAATCAACATTCACCATGCCAGAAACTTCTAACCCACCACATTCACCTTCTGGTAACAATAACAATGCAACACCATCTTCACCAAGACTCACCCCTCCTCCCAATGACGATGATCTACCCCAACTTCTTGACTCAAGAGGTGGATCACATGTCACAAGTGTACCAGTCTTTGATGAAGAAGATTTTGCTAGTTGGAAGAGTCAATTTCTTGTGTATCTCGATGGACTTGAACCATTTCTTCTAGAAATTTTAGAAAATGGTCCTTATGTTCCCATGGCGCTTACCTCGACTAAAGAAAACCCTCTTCCCAAACCTCTCAAACAATGGACTCCAGCTGATAGAAAATTGGCAAACCAAGATAAACATCTCAAAAGCATCATCATATCCTGTCTTCCCAAACACATCATGAAGTATGTCATTCAGTGTCCCACAACCAAGCAAATGTGGACAGACCTCATCCTTGGCCATGAAGGACCCTCTAAAACCAGAGAAACAAAGATTCAGGCTCTTAGACTTCAGTTCAATGCCTTCAAGTCACTTGAAGTTGAAAAGGTTCAACAAACCTATACAAGGCTGAAGATTCTTCTCAATGACCTAGCAATGAATGATGTCACCATTGGTCAAGCTGAGATTAATGCCACATTTGTCAACATCCTTCCAAGAAAGTGGCTAAGTATGAATCAGACTCAGAGAGCAAATAACTCAATCAAGAATGATACCTTAGCTCAGCTTTATGGAAAGTATAATTATGAAGAAGGGCTGATTGATACCATTTACAAGTCAGAGACTGAAAGATTTGTAGTTCAAGGAGCATCTTCCAAAGCCTTAATCTCTGCACCACATCCTCATGACAGCGACTCTGATGTTGAAGAAGACACCCGCAGCAGCCAAGAGTTCTTAACAGACCTTAATGCAGAGTTTCATGAAAGAGCCTTGCTAGCCAACCAAAGAAGATTCTTCAAAAGATCAGGGAGAATAGGATCAGCTAGTAAACAAACTGACAGATCAAAAGAAACTTGCTTTGCTTGTGGAAAGCTTGGACACTTCCAAAAAGACTGTCCGTCCACCAAGACATCCTCACCTTCCTATCCTTCATCTTCCTCCAAACCTTACAAGTTCAAACAACAACACAATAACTCATCTCACCAATCCAACTCATCAGACAATGAGAAGAAGGATTACAAAAACAAGTACAAGGCACTTAAAGCTGAGTTAGAACAGATGAATTTGAAGCTTGAAGCTTTGTCTAAGAAGAAGGGAGGTGATAAAAAGACAGAGAAAGGGTTGTTAGCTGAAGCTTATGATTGGAACGATGAGCCACTGACTTCAGATGAGGAAGATACTACTAGAGTCAGGGCTTTCATGGCTATAGCTGAGGATGAACCAGCTTTTGGAAAAGGTGATGCAAGATCAGGATAATGGGTTGACATCACAATGAAAAAGGTACACAAGCTTTTATCTATGTCTGATAGTGATGAACGGAAGCATGTCCTTGACTACACCATTGTTGATTTACACTTTGTTGAGGAACAAAGAAAGAACCTACTTGATAAGTTTCACTCTGTTAAAACTGAACTGCTAAATGCTAAATCTGAATGTGAAACTCTTAGACGGGTTAATTTAGAGAAAATATCCCTTCAAAATGAAGTCACTAGGTTAACCTTGAAAAACATTGCCTTAAACGATCAAGTTTCTGAATTAAACAAGGTTATTGAAAAATGGCTGTGTAGTAGGTTCACTATAGATCAATTGCTTAATGATGAGCTGCCTGCTGACATTAAAAGGGATATATCTGCTAAGAAAAATAAGCTGAGAATTCTCACCAAACCCAAAGACATTGTTTTCAAATCTACAGTGACTATTCATATGTCAGATCCCATTTTGACTGATGACCCTGTCTATGAAGATGTGGTTGAACTACCACCCTTGCCCAAACTCTCTGGAGTTGAACCTAACAGTTCCTCACGAGCTGCTAAGGGTGAACTTAGAACAGATGTTGAGAAACCACCAGCTAAAGTATTTAATGTACCTGTTAAACAATCTGGTAAGCAAGTTGCTTTTAAGCCTGTCTCAACTAAAGCTGTAAACAAGGTTGACCCTTCCACTAAAGAACGCCTGTTGTCTCTAATGAAAGAAGTAGAACTCTTGAAACAACACATTAAGCCTTCCGCTGAATGCTCTACTTCTCGTGAACCTAAGTCTGTCCTAGGTGAACCCAAAGGGGAAAGGTTAGTCAAACCTTATTGCAATATATGTAAGAACTCTCACCACATGACCTTAGATCATGATAGACATATGGCAGTTAAGAGAGCTCAGACACCATCTAGGGATAGACAACAGGGTTCAAAAAGACAACAGGGAAACTACAGACCTTATCCTCCCTGTAAATTATGTGGATTCACAGACCATCACTCAGACGAGTGTGGTGACTTCCCTGGGTGTGATATCTGTGGAAGTTTTACCCATGAGACAACTAATTGTCCCTCCCATCGCCAAAAGTTCTACAGGAACACAAGAATTGCTAATCAGCAATTCAGGGAACCCACTGGAAAGTGGGTTCACCATAGGAACTAACCTGTTTCTATGTATCTGTGCAGAAACATCTCAAGGAATCGGTATGGTATCTAGACAGTGGCTGTTCTAGACACATGACAGGGATTCAACAATACCTGCACAGATACTCAAGGGAGCCATGTCCTAAAGTGGTGTTTGGAGATAATTCTTCAGGTGACACAGAGGGATACGGCTCAGTGAACTGCAATGGGATAACGTTTACCAGGGTTGCATATGTGAATGGTCTTAAACACAATCTTATTAGCATCAGCCAATTGTGTGATGCTGACTACAAGGTTTTGTTTACTAAGACTCAGGGAACCATATTCAACAAAAACAATGATGTTGTGCTTATTGCACCCAGAAGGAGAGATGTTTATGTCATTAACATGGATGTTTGCTCTGAAGACAGATCAAATTGTGTTAGAAATACGTTTTTACGTATATTAAAAGTATCGGTCACTCCACAATAATATTCATGTTGTAATAGCTCGTAGTTAGATATTAGTTATCATTTGCTTATTAACTTAAGTAAGAACCGGTCCATGGGCTTGTCATGGACCGGCCCAAGTCCACTTATGACTTGGAGTATAAATACCCCTTTCCACTAAGGAAAGGGGTTGGTTGTTGTCATTCTAAACATTTCATATTAATAAAACCTTCCATTTATTCTCTCACTTTCTCTCTCTAGTTTCTCTCACTAGAAAACATCAACCCACTTCATAGATTCATAGGTTATCAATTTCTACATTTGGTATCAAGAGCTATGGGGTGATTTAAGGTAAGGATTGTGTTACTTTTTTAGTTTTTGAATCTATTAGTGATCTTTAGGAAAAATCTATCTTGAATCTTGTTATTTTTGGTGTTTTTGTTATTGGGATTGATTGATAAGGATTGGGTTTAGCTTATTTTGGTAAAAATCATAAAACTTTTTGTGGTTTTGGATCAAAAATCGGGGTAAAAAGCTTCTTTTTTAGTCTCGGAAACAATTTCTTCCAGTTTTTTTCCGAATAGGATTCCGAATAGGAGGACTTTCAGCATAGACAGTTTATTCCGAATAGGAGGAGTTTCCGAATAGAAGAAATTTTTCCGAGTAGAGAATTTTTTTTTCGAATAGAAGAAATTTTCCGAATAGAGAAATTTTCCGAATAGAAGAAAATTTTCCGAATAGAGAAGTTTGTTCCGAATAGAAGATTTTTCCGAATAAAAGATTTTTTCCGCATAGCCAATCTTTCCGAATAGACACCAATTTTCCGAATAGCCAACTTTTCCGAATAGACACCAACTTTTCCGAATAGCCAAGTTTTCCGAATAGCCAAAATTTTCCGAATAGGAGGTCTTTTTCCGAATAAGCCAAATTGCCAAGATATTCCGAATAGAAGAAAATATTCCGCATAGGGGTTTTTCCGCATAAGGGTTATTCCGCATAGAGGTTATTCCGAATAGAGTATTTCCAGCATAGGATTATTCCGAATAGGCATTATTCCGAATAAGGGTTTATTCTGAGTTTGGGTTATTCCGTATAAGCAAGTTCAAGGGGTATTTGAGGTTTTTCGACGATCTTTAGTGGATTTAATCTTGAGTTAACCAACACAACACAAATTCTCAACCTTTCTTCACTGCTCGATCAAACGATAATCTTTGAGTCTGTTAAGTGATCACAATGAATCCAAGTTCATTAATGCCTCAGATGACATCTCTTACGGATATTTCGATCATAACGGGGACTGATAGTCGTCCACCGATGCTTATTAAAGAGGTGTTTGAGGCATGGCAAGGTCGAATGATGCAATATCTAAAGGGGAAACCGACCTACGGAAGGCTTATGGTCAAATCGATTTTGAATGGTCCACTCGACTATGGTACTATTACGGTTGACAACGTGACTAGACCACGAGAATTTGAAGAACTCACTCCAGCTCAACAACTTGTTGCAGATGCGGATGAAAAAGCTCTTCAAACAATTCTCCAAGCTCTTCCCCATGACATCTATAGGATGGTGAGTCAGTATACAGTGGCAAAAGATTTATGGGAACGGTTAAAGGTGTTGTTACAAGGCACGTCGCTCACCAAACAAGAAAGGGAGTGTCAGCTGTATGATTTGTTTGATCGATTCACATACAGCCCAGGGGAAACACTACACGATTACTACTTCAGATTCACTACTTTAATGAATGATCTGAATGTATACAATCTGGTAATTGCTCCATTCCAGGTTAACACCAAGTTCTTGAATACTTTACCTCAAGCTGAATGGGGTGAGTATATTACCGATGTGAAGTTAACCCGGGATTTGCATAAGTGCAACTTAGATCAAATCTATGCTTTTCTTCAGCAACATGAGAAGCATGTGATTATGCACCGTTCTCCTCGCGGTATGTACCCAGATTCCTTAGCTTTGATGGCGAATCAACCAAGCTTATCACACAACAACACACCTTATATTTTGGGACATCAAGCCTATCATCCATCACCTTACATGACACCAACTTTTCCCCAATACTCGATCTTACCACAACCCCCCACCTCACATCAGCAACAATATCGGTTCAGTGCACCCACATCACAGTATGGTTCACAACTTCATCCAGCAAATGTTGCACCTTATGCTCAGCCTTCATATTCGTCTTATCAAGAGAATGCAGCATTTCAAACAAGCTACCCTGATCAAATGAGTATTCCTTCTACTGATTATGCAGCTCATCCAGTTCAAGCATTGTATTGTGATGATGAAGAAGTCCATGTTCCTGTTTTCCAACAAGGAGCTGACCCAGTTGAAGTGCTAACTACTATGTCTGCATATCTCACAAGAACTTTAAGCAAACGAGGATTCAGAGGATCAGCTCCTACCAACAATCAGTTGAGGAATTCATCCAATTCTCGCCAACAAGCTACAATTGAGAATGGCAGGGTCATGGTTCAGCCAATTCAACCATATCAGGGGAGATCTTCCACTTCAACCAATGCTCGCACAATCACTCCTGCTCCTGCTCCAATGGTTAACAATCCTCCACGGGCTAATACAGGCAAATTGAGAATGATTACCTGCTACAACTGCAAAGAAGAGGGTCATATGTCCAGGGATTGTAAGAAACCCAAGAGGAAAAGGGATGGACAGTGGTTTGCAGAAAAGATCTATCTGGTAAATGCTCAGGCGCAAGGAAGGGAACTGGATGAAGAGGAGCTTGCATTTCTTGCTGACCCAGGGATTGCTGAACAAGACGTCGTCACTACGCAGAATGCCGCTTACCAAGCTGATGATCTTGATGCGTATGATTCCGACTGTGACGACTTTCAAACTGCAAAGGCTGCTTTCATGGCAACATTCTCCAGCTTAGGGCCAGATAAGAAATCTGAGGTACTTATTAACAACACCGATAATGCCACTGATGCTAGTATTCAACCACATCAAGTTGGGCAAGAGAGTGCTAATTCGAATGAATCTTCGGTGGTGAGTCTTTCAAACGAGGAGACAAACAATGATAGCAATATCAATGTGAGTCCCCAGACTTTGAGTGAATCACAACCGGGAACCAGTTCGCATATGCCTACTTCTGCTCAGCAAGATTTGGTAATGGTTCCTGCTACATTACTTAGCCAAATGAATGCTGCACTCTTAGAAACCTTAGCTAAGAATAAGAATTTGTCTGATGAGCTTGCCTTAAGCAATGAGAAAGTACAAACTTTGGAATTAGTGCCTTCGTCTAGTGTTCTCACAAATCTCGAATATGATCATTTTAGAAACAAACAAATGAGTCACTTGCAAGAAATCGAAAACTTAAGAGCAAATCTGTCTAGTGAACTTAAAGAAAAGGAGTTAGTGGTCACTAATTTTCAAAAACTTCAAACTGATTTTGAATTACTCGAATCTAAGAAGACTGAAATGGAGATTAATGCTACTAATAAGATTAGAAGTCTAGACTACTTGCTGTTAAGACAATACGCTGCTTCACAACTAGTTCACTTATTTGATGCTTCGTTTAAAGAGTTTAACTTATCACGTCTAAAAGGCCTTCCCCCTAATCCACGATATGCAAAACAAGCTTTAAGACATAGTCCTAGACTTTATAATGCAACTCAATTAGGATTGGCTTTAGACCCGATTGTTTTTCCCAATGATCGAACAAGTAAGATTCTAGTTGATGAGGATCGGTCATACAATTCAGAAAAATATCCCGAGTGTGATTATTTTAAAATGAATAAGGAGCTTGCTAAAACTGATTTTAGAGTTCGCTTCCATATGGATAAAGATCTCATTACAGCACCAACCTACATGTTAGAAGAAGAACGCCCTAGTACATTTCCTACACTTGTCAACATGGAAGGTCCTAAGGAAATTCCAAAGAATCTTCCACCTGTTAGCACTGTATGGTTAAACTTGAAAGAGATTAACCGATACTTTACTAACTTTGACAAGGTCATTTTGGAATGTACGACTTCAAATGGCTTAAACGCCGGAGAATGGGCTTTCGAACACATGAACGAGGTGTTTAAAACTAAGATCAATCCGTTTGTCGAAAGTCTAAAAGGAAGTTTTGCATCTCTTAAGGAAAATCTTCAATTTGAAATTGGTGAAGTTCAAAAAGTATTTTATGAAATGGACACCGCTTACGAACTGCAACTAATTGAAAAAGAAAAGATTTCAACCGAATATGACCGATTCTTGTCTGAAGTAATCTCGTGTGATGTGCTTACCACTGTAAATGTTAATTATTCGAATGAGCTTACATCCACTATGATTAATTGTGATGCTGTGAATATTTGTGATGATGTTTGTGATATTTCTGTAAATGTTGCTGAAACTGTAAATGAGGTAGATAGTCATTCTTGTCACGAATCTAACGCTGAGTTTTTAAAGCTACAAGATTCTTATAATTTACTTTCTCAACGCTTTAATCAACTAGAACAACATTGTATATCTTTAGAATTAAAACAACAAGCTCAAAATGAAAATCTTTTGATATCAAATGTTTGTGAAAACGGTGTTGAGACAAGTGACAAGATGATTGCAATTGTTAAGACATTAGAAGAAGAAATCATGAGATTGAAGAGAGAGATATCATCAAAGGAAACATTAAGAATGGAACTAGAGGCCGTAGAGTCTAAAAACCAAGTCTTAGAAATTAGACTATCAACTGTTCTAGGGGAGATGGATCGGACAAGGCAGGGACTATCCGCTCTTTATGGTTCACTAGAAGATCGATTCGCTTTTAATGCGACACAGCAACAATATTATATTGAACAACTGAACCAAAAGTGCGAAGAAATCTCTGACTTGAACATCCTGCTCATAGACAAAAATATGGTTTTGGCTGAGTTAAAGGAGACACTTCTTCTCACCCGACAAGAAGTTGTTGATAACTTAGCTACCGACTCTGCACCGTCCACTAGTGCTCCAACAACCAAGAAAGTAGTGCTTTATAAGAATCCGCTTCATAAGAGAAACCCGGCTGTATACGATGATTATATGAGGAATGCCATTAAGCATGTCGATCTTCTTAGGGATATTTTAGACGATCTTTATGCCTTAGATCCCTCAAGTAGCGACTATTATTCGGCTAATGAATATGTTAAGCGAGTTCAATATTGCTTGGCTTATTTGCAATACATAGGTACACCAGGTTCTGCACTACTTAATAATAGGCCCATTGCTGTCACTCCATTTAATAAGACTCCAGGAGCGAAACCGTCATTGGCACAATCAAGCAAGACATCTTTAAAATCTACTGCTAATGTTCCCAATTTGCCTTCTACAGGATTAAAAGCAACTACTAAGGCTAAAGGATCGCCACTCAAGAAAGATAAGATCAAGCCCGCCACTAGTAGTGCCACAAAGAAGAAAGTAGAAGTTCACACTAGGAATGCTAGTTCAGTTTTAAATAAGACGAATCATGTTAAGACTAAAAGCTCTACGCCTGTGCAGCAGCCTAAACCATTCGTGAATTCTGATTTAAATTGCTGGAATTGTAATGAATGTATGTTTTCACAGCGTCATGATTTGTGTCTGATTGATCACGTTAATGAAATGAATGCTATTAAGAATGGTCTTGAATGGAAGCCAACGGGTAGAACTCGTGCCCAAGTTGGCTGGCAATGGCGTCCCACTGGTAGGACCTTTACTCTCGATGGTAAAATGTGCCCTTTAACTAGGAATGCATCCATTGAGGATAGGTCTGAGCGTCCTTTAGTTAGGAACACTCGCACTCAAGTAAGGAAACAGCGCCCTTTAATTAGGTCTGCCCCCACTATAGTGCCTATCAGTGTAGAAATACCTCAGGATTTGAGCCAATTAGAATCTACACCACCAATTAAGAAGAAGAAGGCTAGGAAATCTAAGAAACCTAGAGTTAGCAAATCTAAGATTAATAAATCTGTACCTGCTAATAACAAGGAACACTCAGATTCCGATACCTCTACATTGTCTTTGTGTGGTGATATTTTCAGGTGGTCCAAATCATCCTGTGGTATTTGGACTCCGGTTGTTCAAAACATATGACCGGAAATCGCTCGATGCTCCGAAATTTCGTCAGCAAGTTTCTTGGTACGGTTAAATTTGGGAATGATCATATAGCAAAGATTATGGGATATGGTGAATATCAGATTGGAAACGTGACGATTTCTAGGGTATACTATGTTGAAGGTCTTGGTCATAACTTATTCTCCGTAGGACAGTTTTGTGATTCCAACCTTGAGGTTGCTTTTCGACAACACACTTGTTTCATCCGCAACTTGGAAGGAAAAGATTTGTTGAAGGGATCTCGTGGTGCAAATCTTTACACTTTGTCCTTACAAGACATGATGGCCGCTTCTCCAGTATGTCTTCTCTCGAAAGCTTCGAAGACCAAGTCATGGTTATGGCATCGCAGATTGTCTCATCTTAATTTTGATGCTATTAATCATCTGGCTAAAAACGAGTTAGTTCGTGGTCTTCCCAAGCTTAAATTTCACAAGGATCATTTATGTTCCGCGTGTTCAAGGGGGAAAAGCACCAAGAAATCTTACAAACCCAAAGCTGAAGACACTAATCAAGAAAAACTTCATCTTTTGCATATGGATCTTTGTGGACCGATGAGAACTGAAAGTGTGAGCGGTAAGAAATTCATTCTCGTCATTGTGGATGATTTCTCAAGGTTTACATGGGTTAGATTTCTACGTACAAAGGATGAAGCTCCGAAGGCTATCATCACTTTTCTGAAGTTCATTCAGGTACGTTTGAATACCACTGTCCGCCGTATCCGTACAGACAATGGTACAGAGTTCGTCAACCAGACTCTTCGTGATTATTATGAAGGAGTTGGTATATCACATGAAACATCCGCTGCACGCACTCCACAACAAAACGGTGTCGTTGAAAGACGAAATCGCACACTTATGGAAGCTGCTAGGACCATGCTTATTTATGCGAACGCTCCATTGTTCTTGTGGGCAGAGGCTATTTCTACTGCATGTTTTACCCAAAACCGTTCTATCATTCGGAAACGCCATGGAAAAACACCTTATGAGCTTCTACATGACCGCAAACCCGATGTTTCATTTTTCCATGTGTTTGGTGCTCTGTGTTATCCAAACATCAATAGTGAGAATTTGGGTAAGCTTCAACCAAAAGCCGACATAGGTATTTTCATTGGTTACTCACCGTCCAAAAGAGCATACCGAATCTATAACCGTCGTCTTGGCAAGATTGTAGAAACTATGGACGCTGATTTCGACGAGCTGACAGCGATGGCTTCTGAGCAACACAGCTCTGAACCCGCGCTTCATGAGATGGGACCCGGTGCTATAAGTTCCGGATTAGTTCCCAACAATCCTACTTCTACATCATTTTTACCACCAACTAGGCCTGAGTGGGATAAATTGTTTCAACCGTTGTTTGATGAATTCTTCGATCCCCCGACTGATGAAGTTCCAATACCTGTAGTGATTGCTCCAATACCTGAAGTGGTTGCTCAAGTTAATGAACCTTTATCTAATGCATCTACAGTTCACAATGAACCGGATGCACCTTCACCAAGTGATTCTCAAACTTCACCTGAATCATCACCCCTACTTGTGCCTAATGATGTAGAAGAGGATACTACTGATCACGACCTGGAATATGCTCACTTGCAAGAGCTTCCTTTCTTTGGTGTAGCGATCCCTGAAAACCCTTCAGCCGCCTCTACCTCAGAAGAAGCTCCATCTATTGTTCACTCCAGACCACCTAGGATTGAAAAACATAGCACTAAATGGACAAAAGATCACCCAATTAGGAATGTTATTGGAGATCTAGATCGACCAGTCTCTACTCGCCATCAATTACAAGAGAGTGCACTATATTGTTACTTTGATGCATTTCTCTCTGAAGTTGAACCCAAAAATTGGCAGCAGGCTATGACCCAATCATCTTGGATCGAAGCTATGCAGGAGGAACTCAATGAATTCAAAAGACTAGAAGTATGGGAATTGGTTCCTCGCCCTGACAAAGTTAACATCCTTACTTTGTTATGGGTTTATAAGGTTAAACTTGATGAGATGGGTTCGGTATTAAAGAATAAGGCAAGATTGGTCGCTAGAGGATATAAACAGGCCTTGGGTATAGACTTTGAGGAATCTTTTGCTCCTGTGGCTAGATTGGAGGCGATTAGACTATTCCTTGCGTTTGCTGCTCATATGAACATGATCGTCTATCAAATGGATGTGAAGACGGCATTTTTGAACGGTGAACTAAGGGAAGAGGTTTATGTTAGTCAACCGGATGGGTTCGTGAGTACGGAGTCTCCTAACCATGTGTACAAGCTTAAGAAGGCTCTCTATGGGTTGAAACAAGCTCCACGCGCGTGGTATGATCTCCTGTCAACATATCTCATGTCGGAAGGCTTCTCCAAAGGCAAAGTGGACCCCACTCTATTCACTCTCAAGGACGGCAACGACATGCTTCTGGTACAAATTTATGTTGATGATATAATTTTTGCTGCCACTAACATAGAATTGTCTAAACAATTTGAGAAGATAATGTCCACACGCTTTCAGATGTCGATGATGGGAAAAATTTCATTTTTCTTAGGATTACAGATTTCTCAGAATCCCAGAGGCATCTTTATAAATCAATCCAAATATGCTCTAGAATCTCTTAAGAAATATAACTTTGAGAATTGTGACCCCGTAGACACTCCAATGGTTGAGAAAACCAAGTTAGATGAAGATAGGGATGGGATTATTGTCGATCCGAAACTTTACCGTGGAATGATTGGCACCCTTCTCTATCTGACTGCTAGCAGGCCTGATTTGCAATTTGCTGTATGCATGTATGCCCGGTATCAGGCTCGGCCTACCGAAAAGCACTTACATGTAGTTAAAAGGATCTTTCGGTATCTAAAAGGAACACTTCATCGTGGTCTATGGTATCCGAAAGATTCCTCGATTGCTTTAATATCATACGCAGATGCCGATCATGCTGGATGTCAAGATACGAGGCGTAGCACTTCTGGATCTGTGCAACTCCTAGGAGATAGATTGATCAGTTGGTCTTCAAAAAGGCAGAAAAGCGCTGCAATTTCTAGCACGGAGGCTGAATACATCGCCATGTCCGGTTGTTGTGCTCAAGTTCTTTGGATGAGATCACAATTAACTGACTACGGTCTTGGATTTAACAAAATCCCGATGTATTGTGACAACAAGAGCGCCATTGCCCTTTGCTGCAACTATGTTCAACACTCCCGGGCCAAGCACATAGACATTCGCTACCATTTCATCAAGGAGCAGGTGGAGAACGGAGTGATCGAGCTGTATTTTGTCACTACTGAGTATCAGCTGGCGGATATGTTCACCAAAGCCTTAGATCGAGGACGAATCGAGTTTTTGATCGACAAGCTTGGCATGAAATCATTCACTCCAGCGACTCTCAAAGAGTTGGCAGAAGAATCAGCTGAATAGTCGTGGTAAACTATTCAGAGTATCCTTTGGTTGTGTTCATGTATATTATCGTAAATATATAAACCACAAAAGAAAAAAAAAAATATAAAACCAAGAAAAACCATAAAAAATATAAAACCTATAAAAACCATAAAAATTATAAAATCCAGAAAAACCAAAAATATTTTTCATTTTAAAATCGGGCATGTCTTTTAGTACGGTAATATTTACGGCTTTAGAAATGTCGATCAATATTGACACGGTGCCATAAATAGAGTCCGTATAAAAGTTGTACATTTTTAAAACATGCCCATTATGGCTTGTAGTTATTTCAGACTGCAACCCGGTTTTCATATTAAAGTCACGTATTTCCTTGGAAAACGTTGGCTCAGAACGGGAATTAATTTTCTCGGGCGTGATTTACAAGCCAAATCACGCAAAGGGATCAAGTTTACTTTACAACTTGGTCTAACACGAATTTGTGTACGTCTCAGTGCAATAATTTGTTAAAATAAGAGAAATCTTATTGACACCACGAATCAAACTTTTTCAAGAAATCAATTGGGAAATGTTTTTCATCATCATATGCCTCGTTAAACAATGACTACAGCTCTTTAAATAGAAAACGGGTCATCGTTTAAGGGGGAGAAAATGTTTCGTCATCTTTCACATCAAAAGAGATCTTCAAAAAGTTTTCAAGGAAATTCATAAAATGTTAATGGTTGGATTGCTTTGGCATTTGTAGTGTTGTTACTTATAAGCTTGTCGTGGAGAATTTTGTGCTTGTGTTAAGTTAAGCTAATCACTAAGACTCAAATAGTTAACATAAGATAGGGTAAAAATGGCAAGTGTTAAAACTTAGTAAACAAAAGAATAATGAATGAAGCAAAAAGAAAAGTTGAGGGGGCAAAGTTGACAACTTGTCAAACTTGTGGAAAAATTTGACCTAGTCAAACCTTCCCCCCCGTTTCACTACTCACATTCACTGTTTCAGTTTATTCTTGCCGCCATTGACATACCTTCCACACAAACTCACAAAACCAATCAATCATCTGAAATCAATACATCTTCTAGATCCGATCTTCACAAAAGGTATTAAATCGGCTTAATTCTTCATTAACACCAAGTTAATTAACTGCTTAAATTGGAAAATCAAAACGAATCAATTTACTGTTTAAATTAGGGTTAATTATTTGGGGGTTTTGCCTGGGAATGATTCGGAATAGGTTAAATGCATAACTTTGGCCTTTGGAACACTTGAATCAATCGATTGCATGCCCAATTAGAAAAAACGTCACTGTTTGTAATTTTCCGAATAGAACCGTTTTTTCCGCATAGGGTAAACTTTCCGCATAGGAAAAAGTTCCGCATAGGGTAAATTTTCCGCATAAAGCAAAAGTTCCGCATAGGGCAAAACTTCCGAATAGGGCAAAAATTCCGAATAGGGCAAAATTCCGAATAGGGAAAACTTCCGAATAGGGCAAATGTTCCGAATAGGGCAAATGTTCCGAATAGGGCAAATGTTCCGAATAGGGATAATGTTCCGAATAGGGATAAAGTTCCGAATAGGAAAATGTTCCGAATAGGAAAATGTTCCGAATAGGAAAATGTTCCGAATAGGAAAATGTTCCGAATAGGATAATGTTCCGAATAGGATATTGTTCCGAATAGGATAATGTTCCGAATAGGATAATGTTCCGAATAAGGATTTTTTCCGCATGACCCAAATGTTCCGAATGGAGGAATTTATTCCGCATAGCCCAAATGTTCCGCATAGGGAATTTATTCAGCATAGGTTAAAAGTTCCGAATAGCCTTTTTATTCAGAATAGGGAAGTTTTTCCGCATAGGCCTATTATTCCGAATGGTGTGATTATTCCGAATAGAAGATGTTTGATTGATTTCAAAGCTTAAGGGATTATGTCATATGTACAATGCTTAGGTTTAAAGTCATAATGATATTCATACTTGTTTGTATCAACCCTTGTGTTTTATCTTAAGCAGAGACGATGACTAACCCTACCGTACAACAACTACAAGACAACAGAGCTGCCGCCATTGCTGAAGCCAAGACTCTTAAGTTTGTTCCAAACAACTACCGTCTGAAGGAGGTATCTCACTCGACTCATAATGGCTTTAAGGTAGCTACAGCCATGCTTGATAAATCTCACTTCAAGTATGCGCTAAGGAGAAGTGCTTCGGTGCCATATGACTACCTTTACGAGTTCTGGGCTACCAAAGAGAGGACGTCGAACAAGATCACTTTTTCCTTGGACAACAAGCAGCAGACGCTTACAGTGTCAGACTTCAGGAAGATCTTTGGCTTTCGACCGTTACTCAAAGGACTACCATCATACTCACCCAACCCAACCAAGGACCAGATGATGGAGATGTTCACTGCTATTGGATGTCTTGACATTCGAACCCCGTCTGAGTTTACTACTGCCAAAATTGGTCAACCATGGAAAGCTATCTTTGGGATCCTTAGCCGATGCTTGACACCCAAGACAACTGGGTATGATGCTGTTCGTCCACCGATCATCAAAATGTTTTATGGTATGTTCAAAGGTATGGGTATTGATTATGCATCACTGCTGTGGGAGGAGTTTACTTTTCAACTCTTCACTAACACTAAGGGTAAAATCAAAACTTACCAGTACCCTAGGTTTATTAAGTTGATCATACATTACTTTATGGAAAACGATGCATCCATTAACAAGCTTGCAGGTAGTCGTCACCACATGATAGATGATGATGATTTGGTAGACTTAAGGCAGGAGACTCATTCGAATACGGTTATTCCTGGTCCCATTCCCAGTCATCTTCTGACCGATGAGATTATTGCATCCGATGCCTACACGAACTTGCTCACGGAAATTGAGAAACAACGAGCAAGCCTTCTAGCAGGTGAAGACTCATCTACCACGGTTAAAAGCAAAGGTAAAAGGAAGCAAGCAGATTTACCTGAGCCCAAAACCAAGAAGAAGAAGACAGAGGGTAAGAAGGGAAAGGGTAAGGACTTGATGCGTCTGCGTGACGAAGAAAATATTGCTGATCCTGATATTGAGAAAACTGAGAAACAAATGATGAAGATAGCCATTCAAAGGAGCAAGAAAGATACTGGTGGTAGTGGTTCAGGTGTCAGAATAGACGTTGAGGATGAGTATATTGAACCTCATGATGTTGATGAGTTTGGGTCACCTGAGAATTATTCCACTTCGAAGGAACAATCAATCCCTGTTTCTACACCACCTCCTCCACCTACTCAACCTTTAACAACTCAACCTCCACCAACTCAACCCTTACCAACCAAACAGGTTTCTACACCACTTCCTCCACCACCACCAAAGCCCATCCTTAGCACCGCAGTCACAACCGAGCCTATTCCATCAACATCTACAACATCTGCAACATCTGCAATGGCAGCAATAGTGTTGGGTGAGATGTTGGATAAACATGTGGATGCTCACAAGAAAGAAATGAATGAACTTCGCCAAGAGTTAAATAGAAGAGCTCAAAGTGAAGAAGCATCAAGGAAAGCTCAAGAAGAGTTGATTGCCAAGTTCGCTGCAGACATGGAAGCTACACGTAAAGCTCATGCAGAGGAACTAGCTCAGGTAAAAAGGGATGAAGCTAATAGGCATAAAGCACGAATTGCAAGACTTAAAGCTATTAAGGATGACCTTAAAGAGCAAAACGACGCTCTTGAAGCTACTATTGAGCAGAAAGTAAAAGACTCAGTTGAATCCTTAATGCCTAAACTGCGTGATGACTTGAAGACGCTTGCTGCTGATAACTTGATGATCAAGTCATCCAATCCTTCAGAAGCCGCCTACAAGATCGCATATGACTTGACGGATTTTGAACTGAAGAAGATCCTTAAGGCTCGAATGAAGGAACTTGGTTCGTTTGATAAATCGAGGAAACAACGAGCTCTCTTCAAATCCCTGAATGACGCTATCATGGAGGATGATAGGTTGTTCAAGACATTTGGAAGTGTGGTTCCCTACCACATTCTCCCTGAAGAAGAACGGGAAGAGAGTGAGGAAGACGAGGGTACTGGTGGAGAGGAGGAAGAAGAAGAAGAAGAAGATAAGAATGAGGAGGAGGATGAGGATGAGAATGATAAGGATGATGAGGACGATAGTGATAAAGATGATGAAGATGAGGATGATGATGAGGATGGTGATGATGAGGATGAGGATGGTGATGATGAGGATGATGATGATAATGATGGTAACGATGGTGGTGATGGTCACCAGGAGAGTGTTAAGGGGAGCAATGCGGATAAAGGTGAACAGAGTGAGAAAGGGGATAAAGGCGCCAGCTCAAAGAAAGTGGTTAAGTCTGGCACCAAGTCAAAGAAGGATGCAGCACCAACGGAGAAGTCTACATCCACGGAATCCAGACGATCGAAGTGGCGCCATGACGTGAATGCCACTACAGGGTCATCTATTCCTGGTACATTTATCCATAAATCAATACCTGTTACCACTAACCCCGTTAGTTCTTGTGTTGTTACTCCTGTGATTGCAGAATCGGTTACCGAACCAGAAGCTGCTCAACACTCACCTATCCATGACACTGCTGAAATGCCTGAATCTGAAGCAGATGTTCACATCTCGACTCCTCTGCAACAAAACCCACTATCTACTATTGCTGAACCAAGCATAAGGAACTGGGAGGACACGTTGGAAATCGACGAGACTGCTCCACCACAAGCTTGGATCATGGTAGCGGCGCAGTATGATCCGATCACCGACGCCGACAGAGAAGTCTTGTACCTTCGTATCCGAAGTCCGATTGACTTATGTGCATTTCTTGCTCATGAGTATAAGACTTCGGTTACTCCATCATTGGTGAAGAAAGTACTGAAAGATAAAAGACTTCGCGCCAAAACCCGGTTGCCCCAAATGGAGTTCGAATATTATGCCGAGGAGATCCTGAAGGCTCTAAATACCGTTCAACGGCCAGGTCTTCATGAATCAGAAAGAGCTCCACCTCCAATGGATCAAGATAATCAGATTGCTCTTGACTTCTTTGTCACCAATGATCTGGTATATCTACTGAAGGGGTCATCGAAGTACGCCACATCCCTGACCTTGCTAAAAGCTGCCAACTGGGGGACAATACCCTTCATCGAGGAAAAGGTAAACCGACTCTGGGTCCCTAAGATAAATCGTAATTATGATATGTATGCTGTCATAGGTGCATCTCATTGGGACGAACGAGTCAAAAGGGCGTACAGGGGTTGCTGCTTAGTCAATTCTGGAAGCTCAGTTAGATCCGATATCCGCATCTCCAGCATTTTAGGGATGAAAACAGAAGCCAAGAATGGCTACTATCATGTGACGGAGATTCGCTTGAAAAGGGAGGATGACAGGGAATACAAAATCCAGCAGGGAGATTTTTCCATCATTCGCCTTGAGGATATCGAAGATATGCTGCTTCTGATGACCAGAGATCAACTGACACATATTCCTCGTGAAGACCTGATAGCGTTGAATACAGCACTTCGTATGTTCACACGAAGCGTTGTCATTAAGTCAAGAGTTGAAGACCTTCAGTTGGGAGTCGAAAGCTATCAGAGGAAGCTCAATTTAACCCGTCCTGTGAACAAAGTGTTACCTCAACATGTAGCAAGATGTCCTTATACCGGCATTTCGGTCCCGAATTACGGCATTTTCTACTTAAACAGTCGAGGTTTGATGAAGTTTATGAGGATGGGGGAGCTCCACAAGTATAGTGATGGCACTCTTATACAAGTCAGGGACAAGTTGGAGCATCTGAACTCGGGTGGAACTTTGCCAGAAATGACGGAGGATTGGCATCCAGGTTACCGGCAGATGGCGAAGTATGTCATCAAGAAGATCGATCAGAAGCTCCGTGAACGTAGATTGATGAGGAGCTTGGAAAGATTTGTGGGTGGTAGACCATATGGAGTGCACTACAGGACACTGCAACGATCCATCTGAAGGGTCGTACATTTCAGGTCACTCTATATTGGTATTATTTGTGAATATGTATATTTGTGAATAATGTGCGTTAATGGCTTGTTGTAGTGTTAAAGTATGATAATTTTTCAAGAATTTCTCACGAGATTCTAAATCTTTCAAAATATATCATATTAAAGCACTACAACTACCCCTTATTAACTTAAGGGGGAGCAATCAGTTGTTCCATGGCCAAACAACAATTTCATTTTTACCCAAAGACCGGTTAATCCATTCAATATCCCAAATATTAATGGTTAACATTTTGGATAAGGGGAGAAAATGGGATTAAGGAGACGTAAGTGATACTTGGCTAAAAGATGAAAAAGACTTAAAGATTATCCAACTTAATATGTGTTAAGCACGTGTTAAGGGGGAGCGTTTTTGATGAACAAAACACCTAAGGTACAAAACTTTTGATTTCAATATCACAAGTACTTTAGGTGATTTTCAATGATTTTTCATGGTGGCAATTCCTTCCCAAAACACGCTTAATTCACGACGGATGTGGTGACAAAAGGGTGGTAGGAATAGGTTTAGTCCAATGATTCATCAGAGCCGATGGAATCTTCCCAAGGACAATTCCCTAGTTAGAATTAGAAGTCCTAGGAAAGATGGAGAAAGAATGTGAACGTAGCTGAATGCCGACCAAGTACTTAAGCTAGCACTGGAACAATCACAACAAGGTGCTAGTGATGACGTATTGGTAAGCATTGAAGGGGTTGAAGAATGAAAAAGAAATGTAAAGATAAAGGGTGTAAAGAAAGAAGCCCTCCTTACAACTTTAGGCAGAAACCGGGTCAATACATATGCTATTGAGGTCATTTTTGCTAATGATTCTCGGTATTGAAGAAAGACATCATGGACCCAGTGATGCAATGCACAACCCTTCCCCAGCTAACTCAAATATCTCTCAAAAGGTATTTGTTTTAATCACACGGAGATCAACACGTTATCTATTGGTTTATTCACTCCGAATAGACTGGTATTGAAAAGGTGGCACTCCTCTCCAGCCATCGCTCACTAAATCAAAACGCACAATCGAGTCTAGAGCCAAGAGATCATCAAAAGTCTCATTAGGACACTTTCCATTTATTCCTTGCTTTCTCACACACTGTGAAAAGTAAGAGATTTTCATGAGTCCTACGCAGTATTCTTGTAATATTGCCAGAACATCCGAGTGATACGCAAGTATTACAATGAAGATGGAAATCCTGCTTGAGCCAACATCAAACAAGCTCATGGTAGGTTACACGTGCGGTTCTTTTAGAACCAATCTTGTGAAAAACTGGAAGGTAACAGTGGTTTAATTCTTAATTGAACTTAAACTCGTTCCAGGCCTCTTCGCATTATCATATGATCTTGCCAGAACACTCAGAGTGACTCTTTATTGACCACAGTGACGAGTGGAAATCCTTCTAGTGTCAACATCAAACAGCACTTGGTAGGTAACGCGCAAGATTCTTTATGAATTGAGCTCGTGACAACTGGAAAGCAACGATGGTGAAAATCTTAATTGAAATTCACTTGTTCCAGGTTTCATGAATTGACGGCTTTTAATCACAAGGATAATTTATCCAAGTGATTCACTCTTTATGTTCGCAGTCAGCTTTGGACGGTCGAATAAAGAGAACGGGTTTACCCGCGAAATCCTGTCAGGAAGTTACTTAATTGAAACTATCCGTCACGGGTACGATATCTAATATCGTCCAACGGTCTTCACCGACCGGAGGTAAAATGCTACCGAATTAGAATAAAATGTTCAAAGCCATTTTATTCGTGTCGTTGCTGTGTACCTGCTAAAGACGGTGGCGTTGCTGTGTACCTGTTGAAGACGGTGGCGTTGCTGAGTACCAGTAAAGACGGTGGTGTTGCGGTGTACCGGTAAAAGTCGTTCCCACATGCTTATGTCTTTTGCAACAAAGTTTAGCAAAAATTCAAGAAAGTAAAAGATGAAGTCTTCCGCTGTACCAAACTCTGAAGCTTTCAAGAATTCAACAAAAAGACGTAAGTGTGTGGAACATGAAGTCACGAGGAGGCAAAGCTCACAAGAAAGGCAAAGATCGCACGTGAAAGGCCCAAGAACAATGCTCTCAAGTCAAAGCCAAAAAGATCAAATCAACATATTCACAACAAAAGAAAGAAAAGAAGAAAAGACTACGAGCTAAAGAACGAAGACTTAGTATAGTATGCTAGGTTTAGAACTTTGTAACGTGGAGTGACCTCCCTTAGGGGGAGATTGTTAGAAATACGTTTTTACGTATATTAAAAGTATCGGTCACTCCACAATAATATTCATGTTGTAATAGCTCGTAGTTAGATATTAGTTATCATTTGCTTATTAACTTAAGTAAGAACCGGTCCATGGGCTTGTCATGGACCGGCCCAAGTCCACTTATGACTTGGAGTATAAATACCCCTTTCCACTAAGGAAAGGGGTTGGTTGTTGTCATTCTAAACATTTCATATTAATAAAACCTTCCATTTATTCTCTCACTTTCTCTCTCTAGTTTCTCTCACTAGAAAACATCAACCCACTTCATAGATTCATAGGTTATCAATTTCTACAAATTGTTTTCTTGCTAAAGCCTCTGAAAGTGTCAATTGGCTGTGGAACAAAAGACGGTCTCATCTCAACTTCAAGAACATCAACAAGATAGCCACACAAAACCTGGTTGCTGGTCTACCTTCAGTGATGTTTTCTAAAGACAAGACTTGTTCTACCTGTGTCAAAGGAAAGCATCACATGTCTTCATTCAAGACTAGGCAATCATTCTCTATTGACAAGTGCTTACATCTCCTTCACATGGATTTGTTTGGGCCTGTCAAACCTCAGACCATTAATCACAAGAAATACTCCTTGGTCATAGTTGATGAGTTTTCAAGATACACATGGGTGTTCTTCCTCAGAAGGAAAAGTGATGCAGCTGATACCATCATGTCCTTCATCAGACAGGTTGAAAATATGAATGATGTTAGAGTCAAAGCTCTAAGAAGTAATAATGGTATTGAATTCAAGAATCATCAACTTGAATCTTTTTGTGATGAAAAAGGTATTTCACAAAACTTCTCTTCAGCTGGCACCCCTGAACAAAATGGTGTGGCTGAAAGAAGAAACAGGACTTTGATTGAAGCAGCCAGAACCATGTTGAATGGTGCAACCTTACCAAAGCAATTTTGGGGAGAAGCTGTTCACACTGCCTGCTACACACAAAACAGGTCAATCATTGTCAAAAGACATGGTAAAACTTCCTATGAAGTTTTCAGAAAAAGATCTCTAGATGTCAGCTATTTTCATGTTTTTGGATGCCCTGTGTTCATTTACAACTACAGGGATAAACTTGGAAAATTTGATGAAAAATCTGATGATGGTTTCTTCTTGGGATACTCTCCAACAACCAAAGCCTTCAGAGTATTCAAAATCAGAAGACAAGAAGTAGAAGAAACCTTTCATGTCAGATTCAATGAAGATGATGAAGTCATACAGAGAACTGGAACAGAGGGTGATGAAATTGATTTTAATGAAAATGTGTCTTTCTTAAGTGATGAATTCTCCGAACCTAGACCTGCCAGTCATCACCATCATCACTCCAACACTCTCACTCCTTATGTTCCTGCTTTTGACCCTCTGTCTACTCACAACATAGAAGTTCCTACCTCTCAGGAGCTTGATGAAGAAGAGCCTCAGACCTCTTGTAGTCCTTCTTCTTCTACTGCTATTGATGACTCACCAATTCTTCAAATCCCTGAAGAATCTCCTGCTGATAATGAACTTATACCTCTTGATATGGCTGAAGTAGACTCTGACACTGAAGTAGTCTTTGAAGAAAACCCTCCTAGTCAGCAGGATGAAACTCAAATAGTACCAGCTGTCCCCACAAGTGTTCCTGTCATTGAGACCCCAGCTCCTCAAAATAAGTGGTCAAGATATCAACACATTCTTCTTGTTAACATTATTGGGGAACCAAATGCAGGGGTTACCACTAGATAGCGAATTCATGACTCAGAATCTGCATCAGCCAATGAATGTCTCTTTGCTGAATTTCTCTCTCAAATTGAACCTAAGAGAGTAGCTGAGGCTCTTGTAGAAGATGAGTGGGTAGCTGCTATGCAGGAAGAAATCAATCAGTTCAAAAGGAACAAAGTATGGACACTAATGCCAGCTCCACCTGGAAAGAATATCACAGGCACTAGATGGATCTATAGAAATAAGATGGATGAAAATGGAAACATCATCAGAAACAAGGCCAGGCTGGTGGCACAGGGATATACTCAGACTGAAGAAATTGACTATGATGAAACATTTGCTCCTGTTGCAAGACTTGAAGCCATCAGAATCTTTCTGGCTTATACTGCTTATATGAACTTCACTGTGTATCAGATGGATGTTAAGAGTGCATTCCTCAATAGAGATTTGGCTGAGGAAGTGTATGTTGAACAACCTGAAGGATTTGAGAACAGCGAGTTTCCAAATCATGTGTACAGATTACACAAAGCCATGTATGGGCTGAAACAAGCTCCAAGAGCATGGTATGAAACTCTCTCTAATTCCTTAACTGAAAACAAATTCGTCAGGGGTTCTATTGATAAAACACTCTTTACCTTCAAGGATAAGAGTGATTTCATCATTGTGTAGATTTATGTGGATGATATCATCTTTGGGTCAACAAATGTTAATCTTAGTAAACGATTTGCTAAATTAATGACCAAGAAATATGAGATGAGTATGATGGGTGAATTAACTTACTTTTTGGGCTTTCAAATTAAACAATGTCCTAAGGGAATTTCAATTTGTCAAGAAAAGTATGTTAAGGATTTACTTAAAAAATATGACTTAGCTGATTGTGCATTAGTGAAATGCCCCATGCTTCCACCCAACAACTTGGGTCCTGATGAGTCAGGGGTCTCTGTTAATGATACTTTATATAGAGGCATGATTGGGTCACTCATGTATCTGATAGCTAGTCGTCATGATATCCAATTCTCCACATGTCTCTGTGCAAGGTACCAAGCTAACCCAAAAGAATCCCATCTAGTGGCTTTTAAGAAAATTTTCAGGTATCTAAAAGGAACACCATCCCTAGGTCTGTGGTATCCCAAGGAATCAGGTTTTGATCTCAAGGCCTATTCAGATTCAGACTATGCTGGATGCTGTATTGACAGGAAAAGCACCTCAGGCATCTGTCAAATCCTAGGAGGAAAATTGGTTGGATGGAGTGCTAAGAAGCAAAACTCTGTGGCTATGTCTTCAGCTGAAGCAAAATATGTAGCTGCAGCCAGCTGTTGTGCTCAGGTGCTCTGGATGAAAAGTCAAGTGGCTGACTATGAAATTTTATATGACAAAGTGCCAATCTTTTGTGACAACACCAGCGCCATTGCCATCTCCAACAACCTTGTTCTTCACTCTCGTACCAAACACATTGATATCAGGTATCATTTTATCAGGGATCACATAATGAAGGGGGATATTGAGCTGCACTTTGTTCCCACAGAGCTGCAACTAGCTGATATTTTCACAAAGCCTTTGGCTGAACCTTCGTTCAACAGGCTAGTTGCTGAGCTAGGGATGCTCAATATCTCAAATCCTGTGGCTTGATAATAAATGTGTTCATTAAATGACTGATTCTATATTAAATGTTTTTCACATGAAACTAGGTAGTTACTTTCCAAGTAAATGCAAAAAAATTCTCAAAATTTGATCATTTATTTTTCGAATAACGAGGAGACAAATAAGTTTTGAAAGGTCGGGGGACCCACATGAGCAGTCATTTTCCCACTCAGTATTAATTGTGGTTGAATAACTGTTTACATATTTGAATATATATATTGTCTCTCATCTCTCATAACCTACCACTATTCTCATTTCACAAATCTATTTCTCTCTCTAAGTTCTTCTCTCTCTAAACCCATCCTCCATTTTTATTCTTCTTCGACCTTAAATCCATGGCTTGTCCCGTTCCCAAGGCAGCAAACGTTAACTTCGAACTTAACGAAAGCATCCTTGCATCAAACAACTCCATTAGATGGATCAAGGCTCCAAATGACACCTACTCAGATCTGGTTAACTTCATGCTAAATTGTGATGTTAGTGTCACAAAATCCCCAACCACCTTCTACCAAGAATACCTTAGGGAATTCTGGTACTCTGCTGAAGTAGTTGATGACACAATAACCTTTAGCCTCTCTTGCAACGAACACCCATTTGCCTTCTCACTCAAAGATTTCTCTAGTGTGGCTGGTTTAAAACATGGTGATGAATGCCTAAAGGTGGTTGATAAAAAAGGCTGTTAAAGATGCTCTGGCAACACTTAAACCCTTCCATGATGTAAACCCTGCTCTTACACCCGCTGAGGTCCTCTCGAAGTCTCCTCTGAAGATTAAGTACTTTACACCTATGTGGCGTGTCCTCTTCACCCACATAGTCAAATCCCTGGGAGGAATGCAGGGATCCCAAGATCAAATGTCCTTCAACCACCAATCTATAGCTTATGGGCTGATCTGGGGAGCTGATGTTGATGTAGGTAGCATTCTCTTTTCCAACCTAGTTGAACAGCTGAAAGGAAGGAACCAAGTCAGGGAAAAGAATATTTGCTATGTTCGCTTTTTGTCGCTGATCTTTGAAAGCCTGTTGGGAGACAACTATCATAACTCTGCTCTCACTGCTCTGAAGCCCTATCGCATCACAGGTGCCATCTACAAAGAAATTGGAGCTGAAGATGTGCATGTCACCTCCCATATGATGAACGTTGCTAACAAACAACCCTCAGCTGAGAAGTCCTTGCTCCCTTCTTCTGAGAAGGTGATTACCTCTGGTGTGTCTGGCAAGTCTAAGTCTTTGACCTTTGGGCAGCACACCACGACGTCCAAGGCTTCTTCTGGCCAACAACCTAAGAAGAAGAAAAACCCATCTTCTTCCCACACCAAATCTGTTGCTAAGGCCAAGGGAAAGAAGACTGTGAACCAAGACACCTCCTCTGTTCCAGATACTCATGTGGAATCAGAGACTTCGGCTGACCAACAACAGGGGTCTAGCGTCTCAATGTCAGCTGAGACAACAGGAAACCAGCCAAATCCAGCTGATATCACACAGGTAATCAGTGTAAATTTTTAGAGGTTCACAAGCAGCCACTCTCAAATGTCTGTAGGTGAGAGTGGTGAAGTTAGGGTAATCCTCGACCCATAGAAGTCTGTCTATGCACTTAGAACTCTTTAAGACTTCTGTACACCCTGTCTATGCACCAGGGAATGATTCATTTGTGTTTATAAAGCACCCCGATGACCCTGCACCCTCTAGACAGTATTTAGGCTAACAACAACCTGAATACACATATGTCTCAACCTTGATCAGCTGTACTTCACACAGCCTCTTGGTTCCCTCAGAAAAAGAATCCCAAAAATTTTACTTTTAGGGGAGCTGAATAATCATCCTCAGCTCTTCTAGGGACAGCGTAATAAGACGATCTTAACCCATAACTTTTTCACCTTAAAAGAATCCCAAAGGATTTATCCTTTTCAGGGGGAGCTGAATCATCACCCTCAGCTTTCCTAGGGGCAGCGTAACAGGCGACCTTAACCCACATATGTTTCACTCTTAAAAGAGTCCCAAAGGTTTCTTAACCTTTTGGGGGGGCTGAATAATCACCCTCAGCCTTCCTAGGGGCATCAAATGGCGATCCTTAAACAACATATGTTTCATAATCAAAAGAGTCCCAAAGGTTTTAACCTTTGGGGGGGGGGGGGGCTGAATAATCACACTCAGCTTTCCTAGGGGCAGCGAATGGCGATCATTAACCATTTATTTTTCACACTTAAAAGAATCCCAAGGATTTATCCTTTGGAGTGGCTGAGCAATCACCCTCAGCCTCTCTGGGATAGCGAAATGGCGACCATTCCCCTTACTTATTTCCCTGTTACTAATAACAACAACTTGCAGGCTAACATTGTACAGCCAAACACATCATCCCTAGAGCAACAAGAGAAAGAGGTTGATACAATTATTTAGGACCAAACAAATGACGAAGAGCCTCTACTTAATATTGAAGAAGAAATGATGTCATTAGTGGATGATGTTTCTGATCTTGAATCAATGCCTGAAGATGAAATCCTGAGGGGATGTTTGAGGAGGAGGAGGATGATGAAGAAGAAGATGATCAACAATCTGTCTCTCCTCCCAAGGAAATAGCTGTGTCCACTCCAGCTGGAAATAATACTCCTCCTCCCAAGGAAGCTGTTGTCACTCCCAACTCTGCTACCTCCACAACAACAGTCTTCCAACGCCCTACCTATGATCCAACTGCTGAATTTCTCATGTTTGATCATCCTGCCTAAACCAACTTTGATCTTTTACCAAGGGGGATGATTATGCTCAACAAAGCCTGAACATCCATAATCTTCAACCTGTTCATCATCAATCTGACATTGAACGCTTATCAAGAAAGCTGGATGTTATCAAGTCTGAAATGCATAACTTCACTGTCACATTTCCAGGGATCATAAAAAAGGCTGTTGCTGATGCAGTTACTGAACCCATCAAGGATGGTGCAAGAAAAGGTGTAGCACAAGGACTTAGTCACTTATCCACAAGAATCAAGGATGCAATTGACACAGAGGTCCCTGCCTTATTTCATGAACATGAGTTAACTATGCACAGAGAGTTTGAAGCTATTCGGAACAAGCAATATCGTCATGCAAACTTCATCGTTAATCGAGTTCAGGGCAATACAAATGGAAACTGCAACCTTTTGCTGAAGATTGCCAGAGCTTCAAGGAAAAGGCAACGTGATATGGCTGCCTCTGTTGAACAGATTGCATTGCACTTTCAAACACGTTCATCCAAACATCTGCGTAGACAGGATGAACGTGAGGGGGAGAAGGAAACGATACTTAACCTTGAATCTGCTAAACAGGGCTCAACATCCGCTGACAACACCATTTCTTCACCTGTCCCCCTCCAAGTCATCACACCTGTTACCATATCTGATGATGAGGATAACACTCAGGGGAAGCAACATAATCAAGATGGGGTTGATTCATCAAAGTCCCTAACCTTGGTTAACACCAATGAGTCTGGGGATGATGGTGAACCAGCTGCCAAGAAGCTAAAGTTCACTTTTAGCTCCCTTCCCAAAGCAATACAAACTCAGGCTCAGACAGCGTTTATCAGAAGAGCTGAAGTTTTGAAAAACATGAGTATGGAAACCTCTGTCTCGAAGAAAGGAAAAGAGATAGTTTTGGTTGACACATATACCAAACTAAAAAAGATAGCTGCGATGCTAGAGACAGGAGGATCCACCACAGACCTTTCCCAATTTTCAACCTTTACACCTTCCAATGAGAATCCTTTAAAACCTGAAGAAATAGAGAAACAGGCTGAGGAATTCAAAAGACTAAATGAAGTCAAGACAACCAAAGAACTGAATGAGGCTACTCTGAGGAAGATGACTCTACCTGAAAGGGAGAAGCAGAGACAAAGTTTGAGGGAAATGGAAGCTAAACGCGCAGTGTAAAACCCGCATGCTTTTACCATGCATAGTACCTTAAGTTCGTACGTACTAGTTAAAACTTTCCTAATATAGCATGATTACGATTACGTATTAGGAGTTTATGTATTACATACGTGTTAGAACACGATAAGTATTTTATATGAACGATCACGTAATAATTATTTAGCAATAATTAATCACGAACATACGATCACGAGATCACGAGCGTAATTAAAACACGAGATATTATTAATTACGTATATATATTTAATACGAGCGTAATTAAATATATAAGTGTAGGATATTTACGTAACGAGAACTTTGAAAACACGAACATAATTAAACGTAAACGTGTACGAAATTACAAGACACGAAACGAGGTACGGGACCCCCACAAGGGAGTCCCTACCCGCGGCCAACATAAGGTAATGGGCCAAGCCCATTACCAAATTTACTAAGAGGGGGTAAATAGAGTTTTTACTACTCAAATTATTTTTACAGAAGAATTTCAAGAAAACCTAAAATCCCTTCCTCCTCCTCCTTGTGTGCCGCCACCATCAAATCACCATCAAGGTGATTTCTTTGATCTTGGATCTTGTTAATTTAGTGTTTGTTCGTGTTTGTTCTTCACCCTTTTGATCCACGAATACGGTAAAACCTTTTTATTTGTTTTCTTTTTAATTAATCTTTTACTACCTCCGTCCCATAATTATTGTCCATGTTTGACTTTTTAAGTCTTTATTCGTCAAATTTGACCTTAAATATTTTTTTTCTGTTATTTAATATTTGATGCATAATACATAAATGGATAGAGTTTTAAATGTATTTTTCATTTATATAAGTTTTACCAAGTAGTGTATAACACAAACAAAATAATTTAAGGTCAAAGTTAATGAAGAAAAACTAAAAAAGTCAAAAGTGGACAATAATTATGGGACGGATGTAGTATTAATTAAGAACACATGATGTTTTTCATAAAAACACATTAATTAAACCTAGATCTAACATGTTTTGGTCATTAATTAATCAAAGGGGTGGATCTAAGGGGTGTTTGTTTTGGGCCGCAGGTACAACCGACCCCAAAGGGGGCTCGATTTGTTTTTAGCCGACCACCACCAAGACCTTTTTGGTCTTGGTTGGTGCGTGTGGGTCCCACGGCAGCAAGGGGGTACCCCGATTTGGTTCGGGGTACGGTGTTTGTTCATATCCGGTGCATGTTTTTAAGCTTAGATCCGGATTATGATTATGTTAGTTGTTTATGTTATAAACTTATGTTAAGAATTAAATTAATAAGATGTAATTAATTTAATAACATGACTTAGGTTAACTAATTATTAATAAACATGAATTATTTTAACCTAAGTATTTTATTATTAAGACTTATAATTAATTAATTATTTTAAAAACCACGGACATAATTAATTAATTGAACATGACTTAGGTTATATTATTAGTATTTAATAATACATATTTTAACCTAAGTATTTAATATATTTAATTAAAACATGTCATACTTTAATTAAATATTATAACCTATAGTTTAATTAAATTACATGAAATAATTGTTAAACTATATAATATATCATATGACTTAGAAAATAATCATGAAAATACTTAGGCTTATTTACTTAGCTTATTTAACCAGCTTATTTCTAATTATGGAAACTTTCTATTTTTAGAAACTTAATTAAATAAGGCAGCTATTTTATTTATGGAAACCAGCTATTTTTAGAAACTTATTTATTAAGGCAGCTAATCTATTTATGGAAACTTTCTATTTTTAGAAACTTATCTATTTTAAGCAATAAATCTATTTTTGGAAACTTTCTATTTTTGGAAACTTTCTATTTTTGGAAACTTTCTATTTTTGGAAACTTTCTATTTTTGGTAACTTTCTATTTTTGGTAACTTTCTATTTTTTGGAAACTTTCTATTTTTGGAAACTTTCTATTTTTGGAAACTTTCTATTTAAAGAAACCTACTATTTTTGGAAAGTTACTTATTATTACGCAGTAAGTATAATAACACATGAAATGTCAGAAATACTTAATCAGAATGAACAGAATATAGGATTTAACACAGTTTAAGGCTTTAAACAGTGTAAATAGTAAGAACACATAAAATAAGCTAAGACATGATATAAAACCAGCTATGTATGTAGTAAGCAGATTCTTATTTCATGTACGTATTTATGTAGCACTAGTGTTTCGGAAGTAGGATTCTCGCAGTTCATCGTTCTCGTTCACTGGACATAAGGTACGGATTCCCGTCCTTTCAGTATGGACATTCTTTCCTTATTAGGATTCCCCGTATGCAGCCAACTGTTTTCCCGTAGTATAAGTACGAGTTTGATTGCTTATGTTTAAATATGATTACCTATAGCCATATACATGCATGACCAGTTTCACCTAGTTATGGAGGTACCATAACCATAACATTAGAGGCACTGATGTTATGACTTCACCACGGCGGAGTGATTGCTCATGGCGTCCCTTCAGCTTTTGGCCATTTATTTTATTTATCATGTGGGGCGTATGGGTGCATCCTAGTTACACGTTTTATTCAGGATTACATGGTGAATGTGGTGTGTGCCTTGCATCCTTCACAAGGAGCTGATCCCTCCTACCCATAAAACCAGTATATTAAATTAGAGGCAGCCCCTCTAATTTGCATGATGAGGTCACCCCTCCAATTATTCATGCACGGTGGATATTCATGACCTATATTGGCTAAATGGTAAAATATGACAAAAAGTTTTTATAAGATAAACATAAGACTTTCAAACTATAAAACCAGTTTTATTAAGACTTAACCAGGTTACTCAGGACTTAGTTTCTTCCGCTGTTATTATGTTATATGCTTATTCTATTCATGCTTTATTGTACATCCGTGCACTGAGCGTATTGCTCAGCCGTTTTCCTTTTCTATGTTCCCAAAACGGCAGGTACTCAAGGACGCTCGTAGACACTAAGAGTACGTGCATATGGACTGGAAGCTGTCTAGCCTTCTTTACATTATGCATTTCCTTTCTTTATGATACTTATGCTTTGGACATTGATTCGTCCTTTTCCTTTACTATACTATGTTTGTGTGTGATGAGCTTTACTTTTGGACTACCGATGTTTGATTCCGGTATTTTCCTTTATATGGTCAAGTAATGTTTAGACATTTTACCTTGTATGCTTTGATGACACGCCATAATTGCTGTAATATTTCCATTTCCAAAATGGGGTGTTACACGCAGAGACACTAAGAAAAGTTAAAGCTGATTATGATGCCTGCGTTAACAACAGGTATGCACCTGGCAAGATAACCAAGTTCAAATACACAATTCACAAATCCACCAACACCCCACAGATGATCTTGTGGAGAGACAATCAACAGGGAAACATGAATGTATTTGACGACTTCAGGCTAAAGACACTTGGGTTATCTGAATGGTTTGAACTTGAAGCCTTAGCTGCCAAAAGAACTAGACAGGCTAATTTTCTTCTGCTTAAGACTCTTAAGGCTAAGTTTATCTGGATCAAAGAAACGGCTGCCAAACTCAAAATAGATCCCCCACCACAGCTTTTTGAACAAGAACCCCCAAAGACTGGTAAGAAAAGAAGAAGAGTTTCTCAACTTGTTAAGGAAACTTTTGTCACAGATGATGTTCAAGTTGATGGAATGCACAAGGATTTGATCCTACCAAATGGTATAGTTGGCCCTGTTGATGGTCAGACATACACAGAGCCTGAAAGAGGAATGACATTCATGAACAGAGCTTGCCAGTATGCATTTCAAAGAGAAGATGAGCTTGGCTTGGCATCAACAATTCAGCTGCTTTGTCTCAAGAAGGGACTCAAGATTAACACAGAGTATTCCAAAGTTTTTGCAAAAGCTTTGCAGGCAGAATTGGATACTAGATCAGACATAGCTGAAGCTGAAGAAAAGATCAAAAATGATAACTATTGAAGAAATTCACAGCTCAATTCTACCTTCACATTTATTTCACTTTTGTAATGTACTTGTAATTTTTCTTTAAGTATGAATAAAATCATGAGGTATGTTTGTTTAGATCTGTTATGAGTAAGAAGAAGTTGTTATCTCACTTACCTTAACTTAGATAGATCTAGCTATATTTATGTTTAAATAGGGGGAGATTGTTGGGAATCTAAGTTTGTTAGATTCCCTTAAGCTGTTAAGATAGTCCCTTGCCTGTGCCTAGGAGGCAGGCAAGTATCGCAAGACTCACAGAGATCCAAGTCCCTGTGAGCAACCTCAGAGGAGTCCATGTCAGAGACATTGTCAAGGAAGTCAAAGATTACTTGAAGACATACTCATTGGCTGTGATGGATAACAACCAAGATGTATCAAGGACTCTGAGGGGTTGAGGGTTAACAGGGGTGGCAATACCCTGTTAACACTCAACACACTTTGGACATGCCATTTATGTGTTCGAGACAATGAAGAAAAAGGAAACTGTTTCATGAACTGTTTCCTTAAAGCATAATGGCAGACTACAAAGAATAGAAGAGCATCATGTGACTGATGTCTGAAAAGTGAATATCTTGTGTAGTCACCATCAAGTACTATTTAGGTCAACCTCGTATCACTATAAATAGGATGTGTATCCTAGCATTAATGTTTAACACTTTGAGAATATTCATAACATTAATGCTTAGAACTTATTGAATCAAACAGCTACGACTGTATTCATAAGTTAGGGTTTATAGTTGTTCAAAGTGTTCACAACACATTGTCATTAAACGGTGTTATCCATAACACTTATAATTCTTTATTATACAATAATAAGATTACGTTTGAAAAGTAATAACTTGTGTTGATTAGTTAAGTATAGTGTTTCTAGCATTGATTAGGGACTTTCAATAACATACACGCATTTCATAATAGGACTAATACTTGCACGACCCGTAGAATCTTCACATTGTTAAAAGAATGAAAGTATTCGGGAAGAGGCTCAACTTCATAATTATAATATTATTGACTATATCGTTAAAAGTTTAGAACCAATATGATACCTCCCTCTAAAATTAGTTCCCATGTATTTAAGAGGAGTATCTTCGTCGTCATACTAGTCGTCCATTAGTCGCCGTTCTGTCTTTTATCGTTCACGTAGTATGTATGACCTAGTCTTAAGACTCGATCCTAAACCCCTAACTTCTTAATTAGTCAAAGCTAAAAATTGTTCATAAGCCTCAAAATCCGCATATACTGATTCATATTTTCTTCAAATTACATATCAGTGGTGTCAGGATTTAGGATTTATAATGTTTTTTTGAAGGAAAAATAAAATTTGAGGTAAAATTGATACAAAAATTGTAAAACTCGCATTTTAAAAATATGATATTTGGTCATTTAAGTTCATTTTGAAAATTTGAAGGTTCATTTCATTTGGTAAAATTTTATTTTATTTCATTTCTAAAAATTTAAATGTAAATTTTAATTATTTAATAAGTTAAATTAATTAAACCTTATGTTATTATATCTTTGGAAAATAGTAAAGATACAATATATAGTTCATTAAAATATATATATATTCTTATAAAATAAATATATGACCGGTTTTATATTAATAAAATAAAGCTTTTATTTTCTTTTTATTTTTTAAATTAAGAAGGCTTTAAAAAGGGAAAAGAGTGTAAGTTTTAATGGGAAATATTGTGTAAGAACTTTTAGACATGTTAAAAATAATTTGATCTCATCTCTATGATCTTTTTGGCGAGTTTTTAGTATAAAGAAAAGAGGAAAGAATGTATTTTTATTACAAGTAATTATTTAAAGAGAAACTAATTGAAAACAATTAAACATGTTTCGCAAATTTTGGTACTTGCTAAAATCACAAATCCCTCTCCTCTTACACATGTTTAGCCGTCCATATTCACCCCTAAACCCTCCTCCACTATTGAGAATTCTTAAGCTATTCTCTCTACATCTCCATTATAGAAACCTTGAATTTTTAGGTGTTCTTGGTGTTTTCTCCATCCATTCTCCTCCATCCTAGGTGTTTTTATTGTGTGGTGAATTTTTTAATAATCTTATTCATCTCATGTAAATTTTATTCAGTCTCTAACCTATGTGTCACCATAGAGTTTTCTTATTTTCTTATGTATACTAGTATTAGGGTTGTATAAACCATAATCTTATGATTATGGTGGTTGATTGATTTTGAAAAGTATTAATCATTTAGATTCGTGTTTAAACAGACCTTAGAGGTTGTAAATGAGTTATTATATCATATTAATCAAGTTCTAGACACCCTAAGGTGATCTAGATAGGTATAACACGCTTTTAAACTAGGGTTTTGGGAAGTCTGGAAAAATGGTGATCTTAAAATCTTCAAAAAACGACTTTTAATAAAGCTTTTGACTTGATTATTGGGTCTAGAACTAAGTACTCAGAGACTAGTTTTTAAAACATTTGTACTTTTATTTTTAAGAGGCATGGATACAGATTTTTGGTTTTACAAGTTAAAGTGTTAAAAATTAATTTTTGAGACTAAAAATGTTAGATCCACCATAAAAATTATAACTCCTTAACTATAATGAATTTGATCAAGCCACTTATTGGGGATGTTTTTCATATGTTGGGACATCCCCTGGATTTTGTATAAAATTTAAAAAATTAAGAAGGTGTTTAGGTGGGTCAAAACCGTCACAACTTTATGTATGTTCTAACTAGAATAGTTTTGGGCTAGTTTAGGCTTTTGGGTCATACCTTAGGTTTGGTAACTATTGGGCTTAAACCCTTTTACAGAGGCCTTATAGACCCATAGATAACCTATGTGGTTTTTTTTAAGAATTTATAGAAGTTTATTTATGAGGTAACTAAGTAGTGATACTTACCTTAAATACCGACATGATATCTTAAATATGGAAACTTTGTTTTTGGAAATGTCAACCGCCTATTTATAGTAACTTTGTATTACGACTTGTATATGATATATGATATATGTACATCTTTGTAGTTCCGGTGGCACGTAATTAGTATTCGTTAGCATTTATGTGTGGTTTCGTGGTTACGTATTCATTAAGGTACGAATATTCCGTTCTTTTAGGAAGGACCTTCTTAATCCTTTTTGCACTTATTTTGTATGATCCCTATAATCCATTGCTATGATTCCCTTTATAATACCTCTCTAATTTGATATGATCTTTTTGCCTCCTTTGTTTTACTATGATTCATGTGCTTCAATTACTTTCGTATGCTTCTTATGCTTTGTTTGATGATTCCTTTGATTTGTATGTTTTATGATCATGCTATGCCTTTCTTTGGCCCGAGCTATTTGAGCTAGTCATGGAGGTACCATGACCATATCATCTGATGCACCGGTGGCATGACACTATCTAGGGCGATTAGTCCCTGACGTTCCCTTTCGTGTGCACATTTATATATTATTATGTGTGTGTATGCTAGTCATGAGCTAGGGTGTACAGTCTGTGACTTTGTTTTGCAAGGGGCGTATGGATGCATCCTAGGGTTTGTATGTTATGTGATTTAGTGAATGGGTGGTATGTGCTATATACCCCATATCACTTTCAGTACATGGGAGTTGCTCCCCATGTACACTTATGTGACTTTATGTGATGTGGTATGCTTATGTGTATGAGCTCATGGGCATTCGTTTATCTTTCTTTCATTCTCTTTTCGATGTCCCTTATATCATCTCTTTTTCATTATAATTGTTATCCGCAACTTCTGTAACTTCTCTTCACTTTGCAACTTTTATTGTTTATATTCGTTCACTAAGCGTTAGCTCAGTTGTGTTTTATTTTTCATGCAGAAGGTATTAAGTGAGAAGCTGGGCTTTGAGAGATTGTGGGTTTGTCTAGAGTTACCCAGAGTCAATAAACAATTCATGACATTATTATGATTTCAAACATTTACACTTTGGACCCCATTGTTTGGGGATTTTTATTGCTTTTTTTAAAAGCTGAGATATATAAATATGTATAGAAACAAGACCTCAAAAAAGAGGCAAACTAGAAAACATAAAAATGTACTACAATAAGAAAAACCAAGCTCACCCACAACACAACAACCTAAACATAAAATCTAAGAAAACAAATCGAAAGGCCTAGATAACCAAACAACCCAGTTAGCCGGTTTAGACATAAGGCGGGCAACAATCCACGTTTGAGATAGCCTTTGGATACCAGGGAAAATATCTTTCTTTTTAATATTTGGGAACGAATATACAGAAGCATTCATGATCCTATTTCTCCACTTACATATCGCCCACAAAGTTATATGGAAAACACCATGAAGGAGCTTATCCATCTTTCAATTTCTGGCTGGATCAATGTTACCTCTAGAGATATCCGAGATCGAGAAGGATGGAAAAACCCCTGGATTCACTAAATTCCACCAGGACCACACTTTCCTCCAAATGGGTAGGACAACCGGACAATTAATAGCACAATGGTCCAAGTCCTCAATACCAATATCACAGAAAGGGAAGCGAAGGACTCCAACATAACCCCACGAGATGAAATATTAGCACAGGTAGGCAATTTATTTAAGGAGGCCCTCCAAACACAAATGTTTACCTTACGAGGAATCAAAGAATTCCATAAAAGATGATTTCCGACACTATGATTAGCGAGGAGGATATTTTGAATCCTTTTAGAAATGATACAAACTTTAAAAGTACTTGATCCGTCTAGTGTCCATTTCCAAACATCCATGCCCTCAATAGAAAGGTTTAGGATGCCAACGAAAGAGATGAGAGAATCAAGATCATTATTTGCTCTACCTCGCAGAGGAAAATGACAAACCCACTTCCAGCCCCAATCGTTATTCATTAAACCACAACGGTCACTTATAGTGCATTCCTTGTGAGTCTCGAGGGCGAAAAGCGTAGGAAAGGCTTCCTTGAGCCGAACCTCATTACTACACCATTGAGCATTCCAAAATAAAGTAATTGAGATACTATTAAATTTTCTAACAAAAGAGCTTCTGAATTCAGCATCAATGTGGTCAATATACTTTGTGGCTTTGATAATATCAGGCCATATACCCCCGATCCCAATTTGGTTAGCCTCCAAATCAAAACCCCCACTCGCCCCATTAAATTCCTTAATGACAATGTTCCACAATGCTTTATCCTCTGTAAGAAATATCCACTTCCATTTCCCCAAAAGCCCAAGATTCTTTAAAGCAAGACAACCGAAACCAAGGCCGCCAAATTTAAATTCCAAAAGGATAGATTTCCATTCACCCAATATAATCCGTTATAAGACTCCTTAAAGCCCCAAAAGAAACAACATCTTATGAATTCAAGAGTATTAATTACCTTTTGAGGGGCTTTGAAAAGCGAGAGGTAATAGGTAGGAAGACTTCCAAGAATAGACTTGATGAGCGTAAGTCTGCCACCAATTGAAATAGCTTTAACTTTCCAACATGAAAGCTTGTCTCTAAATCGCTCAATTGAAAGAGCTTTAACCCTATATAGGTGATAACCAACAGTCTGAGGGTAATTTTGAGGATATCAATCCTTCTGTCACTCTTATTGAGCATAGTGAGGTCAATATTGAAGAAGAAGGGCAGCCTAGCATTAGGAAATCTACCAGATCTACTAAGTTGCCTGCCGAATTTAATGGCTTTGTGTTTGTAAAACCCACTTAAAAATAGCATTAAATAAAAACTTTTAATATTATTTATTTTATGACAAGTATTACTTATAATTAATAAATGCACGATAAGTGTTTACGTATATTTAATATTACACGAAAAGATTTAATACAGACATAAAATTCACGAGTACACGAATTTATAAGAACACAAGTTATAATGTTAACACGAAAATAAACGGGATCCATGTAATTAAATAACCTTACGAGACTTATTAATTAAATTACAAGTTAAATAGGCCCAAGGCCCAGTCCACTAAATAAACTAAAAACAACCGTATGTTAGTTTTCTCTCATTTTCAACAAATAAGAAAAAAACAACAAGAAACCCTAATGTGGGTTTGATGTCGCCGGCTATAAAGAGAAAAGGGAGGAGAGAGCCTTGATTTTGATCTTGGTTCTTTTGTTGTGTTCGTGTTTAAATCATTCCTAGAGTATACCTATCTCGGTCCCTCAAAACTTAATCTCATATTTTATTCTTAGAAATCGTCATACAATTGATTAAGAGAGATATAATATACATGAATTAATGTTTAATAATCAAAACGAGAAAGAAAAACATGTTTATTGTGAGCCTAGGGCTCGTTTGTGTTGATTCGGACCAAACCGAGACCCAAGGGGTGCTCTCGGTGGCTGGTTGGACTTAACAGCCGCAACTCTCATTAAACCAGTGGCTGGCCACGGTGGGAGTTGGTGTCTGGACAGTGGCAGCCGAGTACCACAAGACCCAGTGGGAAACTGTAGGTTGCGGTGGGAAAATGTAACAGTCGGTGGGTACTTCTGCCTGGCGGTCGCAACCTCAAAGGGGTGCTGCGGTGTAAACTGCTGCTAGAGCAGTGGCAGCTATAAGGCTGCAGTGGCAAGATAAGTTGGGCAGCCGCAAGCCACAAGCCACGATGGGGAGTTTTAAGGGGGCGTTTGGTTAGTTATCTAATCGGCTTAATTGTTTTGGCTTATTCTTGGCTTATTGAGTTTAATTTATTTAAAAGCGATTTAACTGAATTGGGATTAATTAAATTGGTAAATATCTTTGGGATTATTATGAACCGGTTTAAGTAATATATGGAATTTGTATGAACCGGTTATTTAAGTCATTGAACCGGTCTATTTTGGCTTATTGTAAACTCATTAATCGGCTTGAATAGATCACTGCTTATTTTAAATAATTATTAATAATATGAGTTATACGAAAAGGGCTTCTTCTTATTTTAACTTAATTAAAAAGGGCTTATCAAGTTTAAGGATTAATTTATAATTAATTATAATCCATGACATATTATTATTTATAGTTAATTATAATTCATGACATATTATTAATTAATAATTATTTATAAACTATGACATATGAAAGCTTATTTATTAAAATGGACGTTATTAATTTGTGATTTATTTTAATCATGACTTATTAATATAATACTTATAATTAACCAAGGCTTAAGAATTCATGACTTATCAGAATTAGCTTATTTAATATACCCATTGAACCATGACTTATAGAATCTAGCTTATTCATTGAACAAGGAAATTACTTAAGTATATTAAACGAGCTTATTACTATTTATAGAAACTTACTATTTTCGGAAACTTACTATTTATGAAAATTTTACTATTTTTGGAAACTTACTAATTATGAAACTTACTATTTTTAAAAACTTACTATTTATAGAAACTTACTATTTTTGGAAAGTAACTATATATGGGAACCTGCTATTTTTGGAAAGTTACTATATGTAGAAACATGATATTTAAGGGAAGTTACTAATTATAGAAATACCAAGTATAATAACACAAGAATCATGAAATACATTAATCAAGAACACATGAAAGTATAATATTAAGGAAAACACGATAAAGCATGAACAAGTAACTCAAGTCATGAACAAGTAACTAAAAACTAAGAACAAGTAACTTGTTAATGAACAAGCAACTCATACACGTCATTTATTATGTAGCTCACGTGAAGTCGGAGTAGCACTCTTCCGCTATTCATCTTTTTCACCGATTACTGGACATAAGGTATGGATATTCCGTCCTTCAATAAGGATATCTCTTCTATGCATGATTAGGATTCCCCGTTTGCTATGCCATCTCTTTTTCCCAGTTTTCATATCTTAAAAATTTCATTGTTTGCCATGCTATCATTATAATTGCCCGAGCTATATACATGCATGACCATGACTTCATGACCACCTAGTTATGGAGGTACCATAACCATGACTAATGAGGCACCTGTGTCATGACTCTCCCGCGACGAGAGTGATTTCTCGCGGCGTCCCTTCATGTTCATGTTGGCCATTATTATTATTATTTTGGGGCGAATGGGTGCATCCTAGTTTCAGGTTTACAAGTTTACATGTATAGGGTGATTGGTTTAGTGTATGTAGTATACTCCATCACATTGGATCTGATCCCTCCACCCATATTACTATTATTAGAGGTCACCCCTCTATGTATTCATGCCAGTGTTGTAAAAAGCAGGCTAGGCGGCCGCCTAGGCGGCGCCTAGACGCTAGGCGGTCATACTCCGCCTCGATTTATGGCTAGGCGGTCAAGCTAGGCGGAAAAGTCAAAAGGCGGTCAAACATCCGCCTAGGCGGTGCTAGGCGGCGCCTAGGCAGCCTAGGCGGTCAAAAAGTCAAAGAAAGTCAACAAAAAGTCAATATTTTTTTACAAAAAGTTAAGAATTTTCTTTCTAATATAGAATTTCCATATTTATTTTAACATAACATCTTAAAATCAAAGATAAACCTATGATTGTTAACATAAAGTAATGGATTTTTCGTGAGAATTGGAACCAACTGAACTGTATGTCACGTTTTAAGTTTTAAGTCCATAAATTGTTATGTTTATTTGTTTATTTTGTAACTTCAAGCTATATGAACTTTGAATTATTAGAAATTAGAAGTATTTTGTCATGTTATACGTATTATTTATAATTTTTTATGCATTAAATTCCAATCCGCCTAGGCGGCGCCTAGACGAATTCCGCCTCGAAGTTGACCAACCGCCTCACTCACGCCTAGCGCTTTCTACAACCTTGATTCATGCACATGTTGATAATATGTTATGACTTATATGATCTCGTGGGCATTTAATTTTATTGCATGTAAAACTTACGACGTTTCAGTTATCTTTCATATTCATAAATTATCTTCCAGGTTTTTCCCTCAAGACATAGATATTCATTTCCGCTCCTTTCATTATTTATTACTCATTTTCAGTTATTCTTATCATGTCATTATATCCGTTCACTGAGCGTATTGCTTAGCCGTATTTTTTTTTCATGTCTCATACGGTAGGTACCGAAGGACGATATTGGGCATCGTGAGTATGTGCTTAGGATGAGAGATACCTTAGTTTTCTTCCCTTATGCATTTTAATACTTATGCTTTGGTTGGACATATGTTTTGTCCTTTAGCCTTCTTTTATTCTTATTTATGTTGAGTTTATGTGGAGAGTCGATGTTTGATTTCGGCTTTCCTGTTTGTCTTTTATATCTTTATGACGTTATGCCTTTATGATGCTTTGAAGACATGTCATGATTATGACATAATGACCACCTTATCGAAGTGAGTCATTACAATTATGGTATCAGATCCAAGGCATCGATCTGTAGGCTCTAAAACTTGACCTATGACTAGTGGGTAGTCACCAGGATCTTCCTAAACTGACTTTTTTTATTTTCCATGTATTGATATTTTAAGAACTTTGTTGGATTCTTAATCATGAGGTTTCCTCTTGAATTTTTTTTTACTAATATGGATTGAACCATAGTCATCCATACTTAGTCACATGTCATTGTTTTATTCATAATGTTTCTTTTGAATTTTTGACTAGTATGGATTGAACCATAGTCATCCATTCTTAGTCACATGTTGTTAATCCTTGTTCATGATGTTTTCTTTTGAATATTTACTAGTATGGATTGAACCATAGTCATCCGTACTTAGTCACATGTCGTTGTTTTATTCATGATGTTTTCTTTTGAATTTTTGACTAGTATGGATTGAACCATAGTCGTCCGTACTTAGTCACATGTTGTTAATCCTTGTTCATGATGTTTTCTTTTGAATTTTTACTAGTATGGATTGAACCATAGTCGTCTATACTTAGTCACATGTTGTTGATTTCTATCCATGATGTTTTCTCTTGAATTTTAGACTGGTATGGATTGAACCATAGTAGTCCATACTTAGTCACATGTTTCTTCGTTTCACAATTTATACTGGTATGTGTTGAACCATAGTCGTCCATACTTAGTCACATGTTTATGTCTTTTGAAATTTTTTACTAGTGCGGGTTGAAAACTAGTCGTCCACACTAGTCAATGTTAGATCTCGGTTGATTATGCTTTCATGTTTTCTTTATGTCGATTATGTTTTCATACTTTTCATGTTGATTATGTTTTTATGCTGTTTATGTTTTCATATTTCCTTGTGTTGATTTTTGCGTTCATGCTTCTTCATGTTGATTATGCGTTCATGCTAGTCATTGATGAATTTCATTTAATCATGCTCTCGTGATAGTCATTGTTGGATTCCATTAATCATGCTTTCATGCTGGTCATTGGTGGATATCATTTAATCATGCTTTCATACTAGTCATTGTTCGATTTCGTTTAATTATGCTTTCGTGTTTCTTTATGCAAGTGTATTTATGTCTACGCTAGATTAGCTAGGCTATCATGTTGTTCCCTTCAGTGTAATCTTTTAACCATTTAATCATTTACCTTCCTTTGATCATGTCAGATGGTTGACACTCATACCGATCATCTCATGTGTATTCCATGTGTACTCCATGTACCGTATTCTAGGTGTACTCCATTTACCGCATTCCATGTGTAATCGCTAGTCGATCCTCGATCATCTCAGGCATATTCCACTTACCAATGTTTCTCAAGTTGATAATGCTGCTCGCGGCTTGGAGATTCTACAAAACAGAGATGAGTACGATGGACCGTAGCGACAGATAAGAAATATACTTCATCCACCAGACGTTTCCATCCCATCCCATGTCCTTACCTTCTCAGTTATATGTCACGCGTCACTCAGTTTTCTTTTCAGGCATAAGAGTGGGAACCGGTACCAACCATCCACTCAGTAGAATAGTTACATGAATCACGGTCAAACTAATGACCGTCATGGACCTGACAGGCAAGGCGATAGTGACAACTACCGTGACAACAACTACTCTAACGATAACAACAGAAACTCCGGTAACGGACGTGACCAGAAATACAAAGGTTTAGCAGTCCAACCGATCCGCCGATTCTGGTATTATAACCAAAATTTTCTACTTTATTCGTTTTCACATCTCAAGACACATGTCATGACACCAGTCAAGACACATGTCTCACGTATATTTTCTGAAGACACATGTCAAGACACCAGTCAAGACACATGTCTCACGTATATTTTCTGAAGACACATGTCAAGACACCAGTCAAGACACATGTCATACGTATATTTTCTCAAGACACTAGTTAAGACACCTGACTCACGTAGATCATCTGAACCAGGCCCTCAATAATTCAGGGTATCCTCCAAGGGGTATACCCATCCTGTTGTGCCACGGGTGGATCATACCACTAAAATTTCAGATATCATCATTGGCGTATTGTTTATGATTAGACACACAGTGTTCGCTCTGTTTGATACGAGCGAAACACATTCAGTGAGATATGCCGCGTTTAGTTCATGTATTCATATAGTACCTTTATTCTTGATCATGTATTACATATATCCACGCCCATGAAAGACGCCGTCCGTATCACCTAGATGTATAAAGGCTTTCCTTTCAGTTTGACGACAAGATCCATTCTGCTAACGAACTTCCCTTAGACATGTGCGAGTTCGATATGATTCAGAGTATGGAATGGTTAGCAACACATCACGCTACGATTGATTGCCATTCATATCGGGTCATATTCGGCGATATTTAGCTCTTGAATGCATTCATTATGGTTTCCTACCAGGGAAAAAAATCTGTACAAATTGTTTCTACTTTATAAGCACGTGCGTTATTATCCCATAGCTATGAAGATCTTCTAGCTACCATCTATGACGCAATTTCTAAAGTTCCTTAAATCCATGATCAGCCGATTGTTTTCGGGTTTTCGGATGTATTTCCAGAAGGGCTTCCAGGTATACCTCCTATCCGCGAGGTAGAGTTTGGCATTGAGCTTGTTCCTGGAGCTGAACCTGTCTCCAAAGCTCCTCATCGCATGGCTTCCATTAAGTTAAAGGAGTTGAAGGATCAGCTATAAGAGTTGCTGGAACGAGGTTTTATTCGCCCGTGTATATCACCATGGGGTGCACCGGTTATGTTTATCCAAGAAGAAGGACGGTAGCATGAGATTATGTATCGAGTACCGTAAATTGTACAAGATCATCATTCGTAATCGTTATTCACTTCCACGTCTTGATGACTTGTTTGATCAACTACTGGGTGCTAAGCACTTTTCCAAGATCGATTTACGATCAGGCTACATCAGTTGCAAGTGAAAGAGCAGGACATTTCCAAGACTGTTTTTCGCATACGTTATGGTTATTATGAATTCTTGGTATGCCGTTTGGTGTCACGAATGCTCCAGCTGTGTTTATGGACTTGATGAATCGAGTTTTTCATGAATTCTTAGAGAATTTCGTCATTGTGTTCATTGATGACGTCCTGATCTTCTCTAAGTCTAGAGAAGAGCATGAGGATCATATTCACATAGTACTACAGATTCTTCGACATGAGAAATTGTATGCTAAGTTTTCCAAATGTGAGTTCTGGTTGAGTAAAGTTGCGTTTTTGGGCCACATTGTTTTAGCAGAAGGGATTATCATGGATCCGACGAAGGTGGACGCTATCACCAAATGGCCAAGACCGACGTCTGTGAATGAAGTACTTGGTTTTCTGGATTTAGTTAGTTACTACCGCAAAATTTTTGAAAGTCTCTCACGGTTAGTTTCACTAAATTATGTGTTCCAGAGGATCCTACGTTAAGAGAGGTCTTATTGACCGAGAATCATAGTTCGCCACTAGCTACTCATCCGGATTCCACAAAAATGTATCATGATCCTAAATAATATTTTGTTGAAAGCGGTATGAAACAAGATGTAGCTACTTTCAGATCTAAGCGTCTAACCTGCCAGCAGGTTAAGATAAAACACCAGAGTGCTAGTGGTTTATTACAGCCATTATAAATTTCTAAATGGAAGTGGGACAAGATATCCATGATTTTGTTACCGGACTACCACAGAATCAGAGGAAGCATGATGCTATCTAGGTTATTTTCGACTATTTGACCTAGTCTACATGTTTTCTTTCATCCACAAGGATTATGAAGTTAGCAGACTAGCATGAATTTTCAGCAGGCGATCGTATGATTACAGGGTGCTCCATCAGCAATCAATTCAGGCAGAGATGTACGATCACGTTCACGCCTCTTTTCACGTTACGTTCATGACTTTGTTCATGTTCATATTCTTATCCCATCTCACGATTCACGTCTCACGTTCGCATTCACGACCTTGTTCTCGTTCACGACCTTGTTCGCGTTCATGTTCTCGTTTCATCCCACGATTTACGTTCACGTCTCGTTCTGGAAAGGGTTACAGGAAGCTTGGGAAACCAGACTCAAGTTTAGCACAAATTTCCATCCTTAGTAAGACGTTTCACGTCACATTTCACGTCACATTTCACGTCTTGTCTCGTATCGTTTGGTGTTACCTCCTCAGTTATCACATGTTCATGATATGTTTCACATATCACGTTCACCATATGTTTACGTATTACGTTCATAATTTTTCACGTATTACGTTCAAAATTGTTCACGTATCTCGTTCACAATATGTGTCTCGTATCATTGCTCAGAGGGTACAAGTACCATACTATACACGTTACCACGTATCCACTCGATCAGATTTGTGAGGATCTATCTTACGTTGAGTAACCAGAATCTATTATAATCGACAGGATCGGGTCATGAGGAAAAAGACCATTCCTTTCGTCAAGATCCTTTGGAGGAACCATTCCGAGCGGGAAGCCACTTGGGAAACGGAGGAGTCTATCTAGACTTGTTATCCTCATTTCCTCCCATGATTCGGATATGTTCTGTTCAGCCATATCATGTTTCTAATTCGAGGACGAATTATTCTTTTAGAGGGTAAGAGTTATCAAGAGGGATATAATACACATGATGTGATGTTTAATAATCAAAACGAGAAAGAAAAACATGTTTATTATGAGCCTAGGGCTCGCTTGTGTTGATCCGGACCAAACCGAGACCCAAGGGGTACTCTCGGTGGCTAGTTGGACTTAACAACCGCAACTCTCATTAAACCAGTGGTTGGCCATAGTGGGAGTTGGTGGCTGGACAGTGGCAACTGACTACCACAGGACCTAGTGGGAAACTGTAGGCTGCAGTAAATGTAACAGTCGGTGGGTACTTTTGCCTGGCGGCCGCAAGCCCAAAGGGGTGATGCGGTGTAAACTGCTGCTAGGGCAGTGGTAACTATAAGGCTGCAGTGGCAAGATAAGCAGGGCAGCCGCAAGCCACAAGCGACGGTGGGGAGTTTTAAGGGGCGTTTGGTTAGTTATCTAATCGGCTTAATTGTTTCGGCTTATTCTCGGCTTATTGAGTTTAATTTATTTAAAATTGGTTTAATTGAATTGGGATTAATTAAATTGGGTAAATATCTTTGGGATTATTATGAACCGGTTTAATTAATCTATGGAATTGGTATGAACCGGTCTATTTTGGCTTATTGTAAACTTATTAATCGGCTTGAATAGATCACGACTTATTTTAAATTACTTATTAATAATACGAGTTATACGAAAAGGGCTTATTATTATTTTAACTTAATTAAAAAGGGCTTATCAGGTTTAGAGCTTAATTTATAATTAATTTATAATCCATGACACATTATTATTTATAGTTAACTAGACTCAAGGCCCGCCCAATGGGCGGCTAGATTTAAGAAAAATTCATTAAAAATTCTTTGCAACATAATTCGAGTATATCACACTAATAAATAAACATAAATCAAGCTTGATAACTTTAAATATAATGATACAATAATAAAAATATCCATAATCTTAAAACAAACAGATTCATAAAACATGTAACACAAAAAATCTGTTGAAACAAACAATCTTGAAAAAAAAACAGAAATGCTGGGGTACTTGAAATAAGGAACAAAACTCATAACTTGTGAAGAACTTCTTGATATACAACGTTTGTTGTACAGTTGGTGTAGTTACCTTCTTTATCACAACACAACACCTTTAGTCCTTTTTTACTCTTTACCCTTGAAACCGCCACATATAATTGTCATGAGAAAAAACCGGTTGTTCCAAATAAAGTCCAACCTTTGATAAGGTTTGTCCCTGAATTTTGTTTATCGTCATTGCAAAACATACAGCAACAGGGAACTGCCTTATATTAAGCTGAAATGGCATTTTTTGTCAGACAGTTGTATTTTCATTCTTGGAATGGAGCAGACATCTCCCAATTTTCCTCCCGATATAATCTTTGCCTTAATATTATTTACCGACATTCTTAGTACTTGTAGCCTGGTCCCATTACACAAACCACCTCTTTGATCAGTGTTGCGTAAACACATCACAGGAGTACCAATCTTCAAAGCTAATTTGTGGTTCGGGAGTCCTAACATCCTGATTGAGTTTAGAAACTCGCTTGTGTATAACGACTCCTCATGGTTGAAATCAACATCTAAATCAGAAACACTATCGGAACTATAATAAACAGTTTCTTGACCATATAGCTTGGACATCATTCGTTGATTTACTTTGTCGACTTCGTCACGAGTTGCTGCAAGAATAGCTCTATCCTGGAAATATGTTGGATCCCAAAGGTTTTCTTGCCAGTTCTCATACGTCTCATTTATAATAGCATCTACGTGATCATCAAAAACTGGTATCAACATATCTTCAGGAAATTATACAGTAGCGTGACCATCATTCTTCCCACCTATTTTTCCATCACCAATACTCAAAATCCATTTAGCAAAATCCTTAATAGAAGCTGCGTCAACAGGATCACAACCAACACGAAGCCTCATGTTTTCCGTAAGCTTAAATACAGTGCAGTGATCCCATAAGTAGGACTTATTTAACGATGCATGCACAACATCTTGCCTACTGCCATTAGGAATTACGGGCAATATTTGCCGATAATCACCACCAAAAACAACAACTTTACCACCAAAAACTTTATCAGAATTGTCGTTGTCTTCATCTGTTGTAATATCTCGTAAAGTTCTATCAAAGGCTTCAAAACAATATCTATTTACCATGGGTGCTTCATCCCATATTATCAACTTTGCTTGACGAATCCAATCCGCAAGGTCACCATCTGCAGGGATGGTACACATAGAATCCTCCACAATATTTATAGGAATAGCAAATCGAGAATGTGTCGTTCTACCACCATCGAGCAATAATGCAACAATGCCGCTCGAAGCAACATTCAAAACAATCTGACTTTTTGATCTTATAGCTGATGTCAACGTCTTATACAAAAACGGTTTTCCCTGTTCCTCCATAACCATATAAAAAATACATACCTCATGTATTAGTTTCACATGCATGCATAATTTTTTCATATATACCTTTTTGCTCAGTTGTCAAACTTGCGTGTAGAATTTGATGCTGGTTTACCAAATCTGGAATGTTGTAATTCAGTTCATCGTAAATCTTCCATCGTAAATTGAGCATCAGGATATGGCATATTCACAATTTTTTTCAAACTCTTCCCATTGCTTAGCAACATATCCTCAATATAGGTTAGACATATGTTCTATCGTTGAGTATATGATAGTTCAAGTTCTGTTTAATAAAAAAAATTGGGTCAGATAGTCTTGTATTCTACTCGTATATGCATATGTGATTAAAAAAACTTGAGATTAAAAGTAAGAAAATGTTGATTACCTGGATGGTTTTGTTTTTTCCTTTCAATCTCCAATACATCTTCTGCTAAAAGATGCCAAGTCTTTTCCCATACTACTTCAGGTCTCGCCATACTTTCAGAATTTATTAACATTACAAAATGCTTTATGAGATACTCTCCCATTCCCCACTGATGTGCTTCGAAAATTCCATCTATATACTCCTTGTCTCCATCTAACAAACCACGCGCAAAGCAAGCTTCTTTATGCGTATTATAAATCACACCCTTATACTTCCTAAAACTTTCCCAACCGGTTGCACCTTCAACTTTGTTTAACAACATGCGTAAATAGAAAAGCTCACCCCAGCTTGGAGGTACATGATGAATTCTGCCAATGCTCTTACCTTGTTTTCTTCGAGTCCACTTTTTTTCAGACTTACTCCAAACATAATATTTGGAGAACTTGACATACAAAAGTGTTCGTGCAAACTCATCTACCTTATTTGTTTCCATCCACTCTAAAAACTTTGTTGTGTTGCATGAAGCCTTTTCAACTTGAAAGTCGATGCTTTCTGAAGGATAAAAAACAACTGTTTGTTCATCCGGAAGGTGAAACGGTAAACGTTCGACAACTGGGTACCTATGATGAATGTCAAATTTTAATATTCTCCATGCAGCTTCACATGCAGATAGATACCTACAGTCATAAAAGTCGTTTATTTCATCTTTTTCTTCGTCTTCCACAACTGCTGTTACTCGATCGGGACCTTTGTTAATGTACTTAAACAAATACTTTATAGACCCAAACTGGTTGCACCACTCTACATTTATATGTGCTTGGTACCTTTTCAATAATGTAGGGCTGTATGGGACTACAAAACTATTATCATGGTCTGCACCTTGTTTTTTAACTGTTCTACCATTTTCACGTCTTTGGTATATGGCGTATCCACTTTCGTCAATAAAAGTGGTTTCATTAAATTTCTTAGGTAACTTCTTTGAACACTTATTATTCTCCATGCAAGGACAGCTTCTATGTTCAGGACCACACGGACCATACATCATGAATTCCTTAACCAATTGGTACAGTTCGGGGTCTTTGCCTTTGTCTGGTATCTCAGCGGATATACATCTGTCTATATCGGCAGGAAGCCTCAACTTATCTTCTTTTTCTAACCATACGCAAAGGTGACAATGAGGAAGTCCGCGTTTCTGGAATTCTATTGTGTACAATTCTGTAATAGAAAAAATTAATTTTAATTCTAAAGTTAACAATATAAATTGTATACATTAATATTAAGTTATTATACAATGGTCAACATACCTGCTTTTACTTTTCCAAAAATACGCCTTTCTTTGATGTCCTTTATCAGTTGATCAAGCTTTATTTTAAACACTCTTGTTATGACATCGGGGCGATCTTCTGATATCAGACCCCCTTTTTTTTAGAAATCTTGTAATTTCAGGCCACTTGGAATTACACGTAAAAGTTATAAATAAATCAGGGTATCCATACCATTTGCACATTGCCATTGCATCCAAGTAGTTTTGCATCATGTATCTTGGACTACCTGTGACTGATGCAGGTAAAACTACTTTCGAACCACATTTCTTCTTTCCATTTTCACCTTCTTCTGCTGCCTTTTCCAACCTCGAATAAGTTTCACATCTTAAATCACTTTGTTGATTACGAATATACAACATGCGCTCAGCTTCAACCATCGTATAACCATCAACTAAAAATTGTTAAAACAAACGTTTACTACTTAGAATACTTGAAAAGGCATTAGGCCTGTCTTGTATACAGTAAGCAAACCATTCTCGCATGGTGACATATTTTTTTAGATCTTTGGGTGTGTCATAAGTTATACCTTGATGGTAAACATCAGTCCTATAACCGTCTTCGGCATAAGGGAACAAAATCGGATATTGCAATGGAAGGTATGCAACTCGCTAATCCTCTTCACTTTACCATTGTTTTCATGAACGACTATGTCTCTTTCGTTATGTGAACCAAAATCACCAACAATAAGTGCAGCTGCTTCTTTAGCGGTAGGGAGATTATATTGTCTTCCGTCAGTGGGACGTGCGCCTATAAGTCTGATCTTAACATTCTGTACACCCATTGCTATCTTTAAACTTGCCATCCGATATTGCTTAACCAGCGGGTTTTGACGATCAAGCATTGTTTTTAGATCTTTAGTTAATGGTCTATCCATTTGACTGTTTGACGAAGATGATCCGCCACTTTTGGAACTGATTAAATTGTTGAAAGATCATAGTCAGAAATTAAGTATTCAAAGTGCAATGTAATAGGACTGAAATTAAAATTATAATTAAACTTGGAAGGCGGTGTTTTAAATAGTACCTGAAAACACCAATGTGATTTTCAATTTCATTTGCAAGATCATATATGTATAGTTGAGAAAACTGCGGTTTAAATCCCTCCTTTGGTAACAAATCACTAATTCAGTGAGTGTTTTTCCTTGAATTTTTAAAACAGAATGGTCCACGGCCCGTGTTAACTGAGTTATCTACTTTTCCTGACATCGAAGTAAAAGCAAACATTGAATTGTAACGTCTAATATTTTCCATAAAATGTTTGCTTTTAGGATGTTCTCCATTCATGAGTCCTTGTAATAAAGGAGGTGGATCCTTCAATGAAACAGGCAATTTTACTTTCCCTCTGTTGCAACAAAGGGAAAACCCATCAACGACGTCTACATGGTTCGATCCTCTCCTAGCTCCAGCAAGCCATAACATCGCACCATATTTCACGCACTGTGTAGTTGGATCTCCATGGTCCACGTAATCTAAAAACAAAAAAATAAATATTAAAATGATAAATATTCATAACATAATCAAAACGGACCATGAAGGTAACATAAGAATGATTTTTTACATCATATATCAATTCTAACCTTTTGAAATCCCAGAAATTCTATCAATATATCCATGCTCATCATCTTCATCTGAGTCTAACAGTATCATACCATCATCATCGTTTAATACAGACTTCCCTTTGTCAATACATTTGTCTATGGTATTAGAACCATATTCCGAATGTGTTGTTGTCTTTTTCTTCATCGTAGTTGGTGTCCCTGTATTTAAAATAGTTAGCACAATATAAATTATATAAATATATGTACTACATTAGATAATACTCTTAAAATTGTTTTAAGGAGACACTAACCAATGTCAAATGGTATTGGAGTTTTGTTTTTGAACCATTGAGCTCGATTAGTTTTAGAAACTTGACCTGCAGATGATTAACGAATTGTTTCAAGCAAGTAAGTAAATTAAAATTAGGCTATACAAAAACCCCCAGAAATAATTTACACTATAATTTAAATGGTGTCCAAATTACTTACTTGTGGGTGTGTTTATAATGGCTGTTGTCACATGTGCAGATTCAGACATCATCAGACTAGAAGTTGAAGATCCAACACCAAGTTCAATAGTTGTATTCCGTATACGCTGATTTGCACTTTTACCTATGAACGCAAATTATTGATCAATGAACATTAATAATTTTAGTTGTGAAAAAATAAAAAAAGCGGTATATTATAAGTATAGAGATTTACATGCTGAAAAAGCAATTGTGACATATTAGGAGTTGCATCAGTAACAACTGATTTTAAACTTGTTGTTGAAGAAACATTGTCCGCAAGAGTAATAAAGGATGATAGTTCCTAAATATAATAAATATATTATAAAATTATAGGTAATGAAGCTGGTGTATAAGTATTTAAAACTTACTTGTAAGTTCAACATTTTTGCGAGGCCTCCCAACCTTTTTCTTAATTGGTTGTTCTAAGGTCATGTGTGATGATGTAAAATCTGCATTGTCTGCTGAAGTATGACATGTTAACGGTGTTTTCCGTGGACGTCCAGCTGTCCTCTGAATAACTATTGGAGTGTAACAATCCGGAACAGGAGGCATGACCAACTGTTGTGAACATAATGCGTTGCTGTCATTGACAATTGACGGTGATTTATTTTTCAACGAAGACGTATCTACAAAAACGTAACAGATTAGTAGTTATGTTATATAATAGAAAGGTTAACGATAATAATAATAAAAATGTTTTACTTGATGTAATTTCAGATAGAGGAGATCTATGCTGAATCTGAGTAGGAGCAAGGTTACAAATCCTTGGCGACGATGTAACCAATCTGCTAACTGGAGTAGGGTTTGCATTCTCGTTGTTAGTTGTTGTAGGATGTTTACGTGGACGTCCACGTGGCTTTTTAGTAGGAGGAGTGAATCTATAATAAGGTTAGATCCACGTGGTGTAGAGTTTGAATTTCCCATTATATGTGAATTAAGTAGCGCTGATGAAAGTGGGGTAGTGTTTGTATTCAGGATACTTGTTAGAAGAGATTTACGGGGACGTCCACGTGGCTTATTTGTTGGTAAGTGATTTGAATCTTTTCCACCAACTGTTAATTGACTTCGTTGTGATTGTGTTGAGTTTGGGATAGAGACCTTTGTCACATATTGATTTCCTCCGGACAATGTACAACAAACAAACTTATTAAAACTTATCCAAAATAAAAAAAAACAAAAAAAAAAATCTTGATTGAATAATGTACTTGCCTGGTGTAACATTTAAAAGATGATGTCTGACATGATGATTATCAGGAAGTATTTTACGGACACCTAAGTCTTTTAAAACTTGAATATTGTTGTTTGTAGAACCTAAATAACAAAAATAGTCAAAATAAATTATGTATTAAACATTTCAGGTTAAAAAAACTCATAATCAAATTTTTAAAAAATATATGACTTACCAACGGACTGATTTGGCGTATGCATAACATTTGTCTTATAATTAAGAACATTATCGTTGAAGTTCCTGTGATGATAATTATCGGATACTTGAGCACGTTTGACGTGTGGAAAAATATCCGTGTATGGCAAATCATCATAAGATACTTGAACACGTTTGACGGTTGGATAAATTTCTGTGTATGGCAAATCATCAAAAGATAGGACATTTGCCACCGTAACTGACTTCCTTTTATTTCGTGTGTCCACGTCATCTGTATAGGTTTATTTGTAGAATGAATTCATGTCAGGCAATAGAACATAACAAAAAACAAAAAGTAGTGTTTCATAGTACATAGAAAACTTTATAATACCATGTGATAATGAAGAAACAGCAGGGGTCGATTTTTTATCCTTAACTGTATCAGCATTCATAATCTTTACTATATCATACAGCTAAAATGTTTTTTTACTGAAGTGATTGATTTTCATAAATATGAAAAATTAAATTAGCTGGAAGAAGTTAATAAAAGGATTTTATATAAGTTATTTCCTAAAAATAAGTCATTCTATTTAAATTTGATATCTGTTACTTTCTTAAAATGAGTTACTCCATAATAATTTTCATAAAAGTAGCATAACTAATAACTTCTTTAATATCCTGGCTAAAATGATGGGATTATTGTGACAGGTATAATGATGGACTGTTTTCTATCCACAAATATTCCTATTTTCAGAAATTTTATTATTGATTGACAAACAGAATAATGGAATATATTCTAAACTACATAGGGAAACCGAAAGTTTCATCCATTTTTTTACCTAAATGTACATCTAAAATTAAGCACAGAAAAATCAAAAACTTAAATAATAAATCAATGGAAATAGGCAAATCTCAAAACCAACCTGGAACATTTGTAGGTATATTAGATGTAGTAAATCATCACCAGATCGTTTAATCAATAAACTCGAATCAATATCCCCAATATTTCCAATGATTTTGATGATTATCATATTAGGCAAAAGTATGACTTGATAATCTTTAATGATGAATATTTGAATGATTATTATAGTTAGAAAACTAATTAGGTGGGGTTTTGTACCAATCGGATGATGATCCAAAAAGGGGGAGAGAAAAAACAGCTTATTTTAATTCTTTAATCCTAAATGTAGGTGTATATGACTGTATTCAATGTGTTTTGACAAGGAGTCCACTACTTTAATTTTTAATGTAAAAGTCTAATTTATCTCATATAAATATTCAAAAAATAAGACTTTATTTTTTTATGTATATTAAACTGCTATAATCATTATTTTGAGGTGGACTTGATTTTATTAATTTAATCATTCCATACAATTTAAACTATTTGCCAAATATACTAATATTTAAACACAAAAATATTTAAACAACAAATGATTAAAATAAATCAACATCATAAAACCTTTTTAGAAAATTAAACAGATCAAATAATGATAAAGACAAAGATCAAAGTTGAATACATATGATACGAAAAACAGTCTAAAAGCCCAACAAATTGGGAGATACGAAATCACATTATTAAACATAGATTTAAAAAAGGAGAAACTAAAAAAAACGAAATCATATGAAAATGACGATTATTGAGGAACCCTGTTTCGGTTGAAAGCGTTATTATCCTATTCGTCATCGGTTGAATTATCTAGCGGTCCATCGTTAATAAAACTGTCACTTAGATCAAACTCATCTTTCGGTCCATCACTAAAATCATCCAAATGTGAAAATTCATTTGATTTTTCATCATCCGTTGGTTCATCGATAAGAGCCATCTTTGCTGTTTTTAACGGAGAAGACTTTTTTATCTTTTTGTTCCGCTTCAAGCGAATCGGCAATTCATCATCTGAATCCTACAAAACATATTTATACAATTGAGATATGAGTCCAAAGCATGTTTTGTTACACAATTATAAAAAAAATATTATCAATAATTTAAAATAACATACCAATGAATCAACTTCTGCAACATTCTTAGATTTTTTGTTGTAAGACCATAAAGGATCTAATAATTCATCTTCAGAAGACAAAGAAGGAACTTTTTTATTGTTCTCAGAGTTTTCATTTGGTGAGAGTGGTTGTTTTTTAGGACTCAAAGTAACATCCTAAATGAGAAAAACCAAATTAATGCAAGTAATACAAATAATATTTATACAAATTACATAAATTCTTACCAATTCATCATCGGACAACACAATCAAAGCATTACGGATAGCCTACAAAAAGAAAAAAAGTTATATCATTATAGTGATGACAAAACTCATATACATATTAAAGACAAAATTACAATTTATGTACATTTGATTTAAAATTCTCTCCATCTATTTTTGTTTTTCTGTTATGTTATTTTTGAGTATAAATGTTTTTATTTATAGTGACTAAATTAAGTTAGATAATTATGGAAATGATATAGATAATTATGAACTTTTTAAAAAAGCGCCTGTAATTCAAAATGTTGTTGAATTGTATTTTTAGATATCATACAACAGATAATACACACTCATTTACGTATCTTCAATTTTTAAAAAGGTGATTACCTTATTATTATGGGCAACATATAAAATCCTTCAAATATTTGGTTTAATTCAAATAATGTTTATTCCATACTGGATAAGATTTAGTATGATTTACCCAAATTTATTGCCAAGATTTTTGGTGTATTAACTTTTACTCTTTCCATAGGATACAAAAAAAACTTGTGTCTATTACTCATTTTCATACAACAAGAAAATTGTTGAATAATACACCACTTTGTATAATAATTACTGATGAAAAAAATATGATTAGGTTGCACAATAAGGTGAAATAGTGTGAGTATGCTGACAAATAATCCACACCTTAATTGGTCCAAAACTTAGATGAGCTTCATTTTATGTTGCATAGGATGTGCTACAGCAGGTGCATAGATTTTTGTCATCCCTTAAAATTCATCTCCATTTCATTCATTTTAGATGAGCTAACTCCCTAGTGCTGTATCAACATTGGTTACAACTTATGTTTCTACCATTGCTGTTTAACCATTGCTGGGTCCCATTAATATCTTGACATTTTTCTGTTTAAACTACCTGGATTAGATTTAAACATTTTGCATAACAAAAAATAGAGAAAAAACTTTTCATTAATTAATAATCATCTCCAAAAAGACAAAAGTCTAAACCGCCACATTACTTACTTGGTACATCTAAGTAAGATTATTCAAAACAGTTTGAAACAAAAACATCCAACAACGAAAATATAAAAAAGTTCACACAACTTAAATAAACAAAACAGTTCAAAGAAAATAGGCTGCTGAAGATGAAGCAAAGGAGTAGTTGATCACTCCTTTTCTAATTTAACTGCAAGCAACACTCGCTTCACTCTTTTTGAAGCAGCCTCTTCTTCGTCGTATGTATCCAAATCAATGACTACTCGTTTCCCTTTTCCAGAACTTCCATCTGATTCACAAGAGTTGATTTTGTTGGTAGCATCAGTGTCGGTACCATCATTATCACCAGAACCATTTAAAGTCGAATTCGCTTTAACAGACTTTGGGGTATCATCGATATTGAAAGGAACCATTTCTTGATATCTGAATTTGCTTGTGCTGCTTTCAATTTGATTAACAGGAGTTTGAAAAGCATTTGTAGGAGTAGTAAAAATCTTCCTTATCCTGTAAATGAACATTATGTAATAAGGTTTAGTGTTCATGTATGATACATATTAACATGTTAATGTTAAGTAAGTATTAAAAAATATATGCAATTAATAATACCTCAAAGATGAAGTCTTTTTTGTGTTTGCTAATAAATCCAACATCATCCGACATGTGAGTGAATGTGTATATATGATGGTTTTCGTTAATGTGATAATCACTATACTTGAATCGAAACAACATCTTCTTCCCAACTATGGCTTGCTGAAGCTCATCTGGAAATTGTTCCGCGCTATATTTTTCTTTCAACTTATAGCAAGGGGTGGTAAACAACTTCGCTATCATGTTGTCATATAGCAATAGAGTTACAGAACCGGTATTATCAATAACTCTGATTATAACTTTGTACCTACCAAGTTTCACAAAATTATATAAGGTATCAGATTTATTTAATGAATATAATTTACAGCATGATTTACACCAAGTCTTTTTATCAGGAGCTATTAGTATAAACTGAACAGTGAATAAGTATAACTTTACAGCTTTATAAATATCGGCTTTATAGGAATGAATATAATTTACAACTTTAGTATAAGCTAAACATTGAGTAAGTATAACTTTGTATCTACCAAGTTTCTAAAAATTATATAAGGTTTCATTTTTTTAATGAATTTAATTTACAGACAGTTAGACTAAGTCTTTTATCAGGAAGCATTGTATTTTAAAATCTCTTATTCAAGTTTCAAAATTGTTGAAACTTGAATATAACTTACATCTTGCGAGGAATGAATATAATTTACAGCTTTAGTGTTAACTGAATAGTAAAAAATTATAACTTTGTACCTATCAAGTTTCACAAAATTATATAAGGTTTCAGAATTATTTAATGAATATAATTTACGTTATGATTTACACTAAGTTTTTTTTATCAGGATGCTATTACTATAAACTGAACAGTGAATAAGTATAACTTTACATCTTTATAAATATCGGCTTTATAGGAATGAATATAATCTACAGCTTTAGTATAATCTGAACAGTGAATAAGCATAACTTTACAGCTTTATAAATATCGGCTTTATAGGAATGAATATAATTTACAACTTTAGTATAAACTAAACATTGAATAAGTATAACTTTGTACCTACCAAATTTCTAAAAATTATATAAGGAATATATTTTAAGCTTGAAAGTTATTAATATAATTTACAGTTTTAGTTACACTATGTATTTTATCAGGAATCATTGTACGACATCTAAAACTCATATGTTTTAAGTTTGGAAGTATAACTTACTTTGGTCCAACAGCCGATATTTGCTCCATGCATTTTTTGCAAGTCCACAGTTTCTTTTTAGCCATTGCTATTTTAGAACTTGAACCTTTGGATGATGAATCACCAGAATCAACCTGTTTAACAGCTGTGCTACAAACTTTGCATCCTATATAAGTCCAGCCGTATTCCCGATGAATCTTGTGAATCTTCCCATACAAAATGCAATCATATTCCTATGTAGATAGCATAAAATAAAATAAGCTTTAAACAGGTTTATAATAGTAATAAGTGTAATTCTGTTAATATAAATTAGTAACTTACGTATCTAGATTCACGAATACGTCCAACCATTTTTCTGGTACCTCCAGCAAAAAAATCATCTAATGAAATTTCCTTCTTAACAGGTGCATAAACAGATATGGCATGTTCTTTTTGATCATAACCATCCATTTCTTGAAATCTGTAAAAACGTGAAAAAACAAATAAGTAAACATAGTATTTAAACGAGTTAATGGGTAAAGTATAGCATTTTTTCATTAAATAAATTATATTTACCTTGTGGCGAAGGCTAAGATCTCAGGTATCTTATCATCATTCAAGTACAGTTTAGTGGCGTAGAACCCATTTGTAACTGTAGCTTGGTCTACATTTGAAAAGTTTAAAATTGATTTAGTTAATAAATTCATAAATATAATGCAATGTAACTAATTTTAAAAGTTATATAATTACCATTGAAATACTTGACTCTAGCAAGTTGCAAGATCATAACCACCGGACCCTTAGCCTCTTTCTGATTAGCGTAGACAACATTAAACTTCTCAGCCCATTCTTCATAAAAACAACACTCAAGTTGGTTGCCACTGTTTCAAAAGTTAAAAAAAATAAGTATCCAATTATAACATTTAAAATTCTGATTATATAATTTGAGAGAGTTAAGTGTCTTACTTAATATCTTGGAGTATCACAGTTCTCCGTTTCTTCTCTTTTCCACCATGTTCATAAGGTATAAGATCAGATATTGATACAATGGTTCCAATCACATCTGTTTTTTTTTCATATAGTAAACTTTAATAAGTAATTGATAGAAGTGGGTATATAGAAAGATTTATGAAAGAAATGAAGAATCACGATACTTACCAACAACATCTGATCTGACGTATTTCTTAACCTTAAAATTTTGAAAGCGTTCAAAATTAAAATCACGTAGGTTTTGGTCAAATTCATTGATCCAGGTGACCGTGGTGTTGCTGTAAAAGTTGATTTTGAAATAGTGATTAAGTAAAGGGTACTTCCCCCCATTTTCATCAACGACGATATTTCTAAACTTGTAGCATTTTCCTTCTTCCAAAACCGCCAAAAACTTGTTAATTAACTCCGCGCCAACAGACGCTTGAATGCGCTTACCCTGATATAGTTACATAAATCGAACATTAATAAAATATAAAACATATATTTTTTTATATAGATTTACTCAAAAATATGATGTGATACCTCTGGATCCATGAGAACAGCATCTAAACCATATGGTGCATTTGGTTTTCCTGGTGAATGACTTTTCCATAAACGGACACATCTTGCAACAACTTTCACATCATCCATCATGGGGTTGATTTTGAAAAACAAAACCATTTCCTGCTCCATTGCTTGAACTACATTTAAAAAGAACAAAAATTAACTTTTCTTGCATATTGATATATTTAGAGTAATAAGAAGTTAAGAAAGACAATAACAATGAATCTACTACAATAACAATAAATATAAGAAAGAGTTATTATATCCAAATTATAGTGATACTACAATAAAAATGAATCTACTATTTTTAATTTTTAAAAAACATAAACTTACTTTCAGAATGATATTCAGGAAAATAAGAAAGACAGAGAAATATTTGTGGTGTTGTGTTTAAGTTGATACACGGTTTATATAGAGTTTAATTAGGTTAACATGGTTTTGAAAACTAAGAAATTTCAGGCAGTTAGTTATGGAAATGATTTGTTTAAATTCAAAAAAATAATGCTACAATCATGGGATAAATTATTATCTTAAATGAGGCATTTTTTTTGTTTAAATCAAATTTAAACAATACAATCTATTTACCTAAAATAGTAAAATAAAAAAATTTGTATATCTACCTAAAATAAATAATCAGATTTGAACTGTGAATGGGTACATAATCAAAAAATCAGAAAATAATATATACCTAAATCAATTCGTTAGTTTATCCAATCAAAAAATAATATATACCTAAATTCAATTAATGGGATTCCAACTGTAAATTGGTAAATGCTGAAAATAATATATAAAAAATAAAAAAATTAAAAAGATAATTAATACCTTTTCATCTCAAATAGGAAGCACTGATTTTTAGATGGTCGTTGTTTTTCCCAAATGAATCGTATGTAATCTGTGATCTTTCTACTCGATTCACGCAAATCAATGGCGGTTGAAATCATTTTAAATAAATGATAGGATTATTTGGACCTGACTAATCAAGAAAAGTTTATGGATAGATGTATGGCTTCATTTTGAAAAAAAGATAATTTTTATTGTGGATGTTAAATCTGGTATGAGATGAAAAGGGTTAGTTTAAAATGATTTGGGGAAAAAAAGTGTTATAGAGGTATAACAAAGATAGAGGTATAACAAAGAACCAGTTATATTCATTGGTTTAATCGGACGGTTGTTAAAAAGAATGATTACACGTGTCAACTGATTATGATTTAGGCAGATTTTGTATGAAAAAAACCCTTCCATATAAAGGTAGTAGATTTATAATTCATGACATATTATTAATTAATAATTATTTATAAACTATGACATATGAAAGCTTATTTATTAAAATGGATGTTATTAATATGTGTCTTATTTTAATAATGACTTATTAATATAATACTTATAATTAATCATGGATTAATAATTCATGACTTACAAGAATTAGCTTATTTAAAATACCCATTGAACCATGACTTATATAATCTAGCTTATCCGTTGAACAAGGGAATTACTTAAGTATATTAAACGAGCTTATTACTATTTATGGAAACTTACTATTTATGAAAACTTATTATTTATGAAAATTTACTATTTTTGGAAACTTACTAATTATGGAAACTTACTATTTTTAGAAACTTACTATTTATGTAAACTTACTATTTTTGGAAAGTAATTATATACGGGAACCTGCTATTTTTGGAAAGTTAATATATATGGAAACCTACTATTTGAGGAAAGTTACTAACTATGAAAATACCAAGTGTAATAACACAAGAATCATAAAATACATTAATCAAGAACACATGAACGTATAATATTAAGGAAATACACGATAAAGTATGAACAAGTAGCTCAAGTCTTTTTTTTTGGTAACCATGATTTCCGACTCATTGGCCGACTAATCCACGGAGTTTGAGCCCACCGCCACACAGACTAACAAATAACTCAAGTCATGAACAAGTAACTAAAAACTAAGAACAAGTAACTTATTAATGAACAAGTAACTCATACACGCCATTTATTATGTAGCTCACGTGAAGTCGGAGTAGTACTCTTCCGCTGTTAATCTTTTTCACCGATTATTGGACATAAGGTACGGATATTCCGTCCTTCAGTAAGGACATCTCTTCTATGCATGGTTCCCCGTTTGCTATGCCATCTGTTTTCCCAGTTTTCATATCTTAAAACTTTCATTGTTTGCCATGCTATCATTTTAATTGCCCGAGCTATATACATGCATGACCATGACTTCATGACCACCTAGTTATGGAGGTACCATAACCATGACATATGAGGCACTTGTGTCATGACTCTCTCGCGACGAGTGTGATTTCTTGCGGCGTCCCTTCACGTTCATGTTGGCCATTATTATTATTATTTTGGGGCGAATGGGTGCATCCTAGTTTTAGGTTTACATGTACAGGGTGATTGGTTTAGTGTATGCTCTACACTCCATCACATTGGAGCTAATCCCTCCACCCATATTACTATTATTAGAGGTCACCCTTCTAATAGCATGACGAGGTCACCCCTCTATGTATTCATGCACACGTTGATAATATGTTATGACTTATATGAGCTCGTGGGCATTTAATTATATTGCATGTAAAACTTATGACGTTTCAGTTATCTTTCATATTCATAAATTATCTTCCAGGTTTTACCCTCAGGACAAAGATATTCATTTTCGCTGATTTCATTGTTTATTACTCACTTTTGGTTATTCTTATCATGTCATTATATTTGTTTACTGAGCGTATTGCTCAGCTGTATTTTATTTTTCATGTCTCATATGGCAGGTACCGAAGGATGAGATTGGGCATCGCGAGTATGTGCTTAGGATGAGAGCTACCTTAGTTTTTTTCCCTTATGCATTTTAATATTTATGATTTGGTTGGACATATGTTTTGTCCTTTAGCCTTCTTTCATTCTTATTTATGTTGAGTTTATGTGGAGAGCCGATGTTTGATTTCGGCTTTCCTGTTGGTCTTTTATGTCTTTATGACGTTATGCCTTTATGATGATTTGATGACACGCTATGATTATGACATAACAACCACCTTGTCAAAGTAGGTCGTTATAGTGTTAGATAGCAAACTTAAGTATAGTATTGAAAAACATGTCAACTACTCTAAGATAAATTCTATTAACTAGTGTTTTGCCACTACTCTTAACAAGTAGTCTGAGCCTACCACCTACTATGATGCCACCAATGATAGTAGATGGGTTGAGGCTATGAACAATGAAATTAAAGCCCTCTTGAGGAACAATACTTGGATTCTGTGTGATTTACCTTTGGGCAGAATAACTATTAATAACAAATGGGTTTACAAGATAAAATATAAATCTTCTCATCTTGTTAATAAGTTTAAGGCTAAAGTTGTTGCTAACGGGTACAGTCAAAAGGAAGGGATTGATTTTGATGAAACTTTTAGTTATGTTGTTAAAATGGTGATGGTTAGATGCCTTATTAGTATTGCTGTTTCTAATGACTGGCCTCTGTTTCAACTTGACGTGAACAATGCTTTTCTTTATGGTGATCTTGATGAAGATATTTATATGACCTTGCTTTTGGGTTTTAACTGTCATGATAAAAACAAGGTTTGTAAGCTTAATAAAGCTTCGTATGGACTTAAGCAAGCCCCAAGACAGTGGAATGCCAAACTAACCACTGTCTTGGTTGAGCATGGCTTTGTCCAAAGCAAATTTGATTACTTTCTCTACATCAAATAAACTGGCAACATTTTGTTTCTCTTCTTGTTTATGTAGATGATTTTATTATCACTGGTAACTGCCTTGAGGAAATTGAAAGGTTTAAGAGTTTTATTAAAACTAGATTTATGATAAAGGATATTGGGGTGATGAAATATTTTATTGGTATTGAAATTCTTGAAAATACCTATGGGATTTGCATGACAAAAAAATATTGCCTTGAGTTTATTCATGAGTTTGGTTTACTTGCTGCTAAACCAACAGCCACTCCTTTACTTGGAAATTACGTTCTTACTGTTGATGAGAGTGAGACTAATAAATACCTCAAAATATCTTTGTTGTCCCTAATATGTGATGATTCTAGCACGAATTTAAAGAAAGAAAGGTAGAAATGAGATGAGTTTTAGAGAGATAAACTAGAGAGAGAAAAGAGAGAGAAGTGTGTGAACTTGTGAAATATTAGATTAAGAAGAAAATGAATCACCAACCCTCCTAACATGCTAGGAGGGTAGTATATATAGTCCACCCACATGCGGGCTTCTTTATGGACTATATGGTTTGGTTTGGGCTTTCCTTTTGGGCTTTAGTTACTTATTAATGAACTTTAGCCTAAAGTTAAGCCCGCATAACACGACTAATATACTACCTATTACAACGTTCTAAAATACGATACATAATAAACATATGACCGAGCATTCTTGTTTGGCTCAATATTTTGAGACTAACAATCTCCCCTAATGAGAGGTCATAAACCTTGGTCATTTAGGAAATTTGTAGAGATTACTAATCTCGCCATAAATGAGTCTTGAACGTGTAATAGTAGTCTTGTTCCTTCATGCTGTGATCTTTGAGCCTTTGTCGTTGTCTTTCGACTTTGTCTTTAAGCTTGAGATCTTCAAATCATCCTTGACTTGTCTTTGCCATCTTGCGATCTTGTGTCTTCATCCACATGCTCACACTATTAATTGTTGAATATGTCTTTAGGCATGAGTATGTGGTTTCTGAATCATTGACTTTGCTGTGTACACCGTGACGCCACCTTCTCGAGACAAAACATAGACACGGACTGAATGGCTTTGACATTCGTCCTAAATCGGTAGCGTTTTACCTCCGGTCGGTGAAGACCGTTATACGATATTAAATATCGTACCTGTGATCAGGTAGATTCAATTAAGAATCTCCTTGACAGGGTTTCGCGGCTGTACTAGCCGTTCTCTTTACTCGACCGTCTCAAAGCAAGACTGCGAACATAAAGAGTGAATCAATTGGATAGATATCCGCTTGATTAAAGTCGTCAATTCAAATTCCTGGAACAAGTTTGATTCTTAACGAATCTTACCATTGTTGCTTTCCAGTTGACACAAGTTTGATTCATAAGAATCTCACAAGTCACCTACCGTAGCGCTGTTTGAGGTTGACGCTAGAAGGATTTCCATTCGTCACTGTGAATATTAATGAATATCACTCTGAATGTTCTGGCAAGACCATAAAGATATTGCGTAGAAACCTGAAACGAGTTTGAATCAATTCAGAATCAAACCACTGTTGCTTTTCAGTTTTGCACATGTTCAATTCATAAAGAATCTTGCATATGACCTACCGCAGTGCTGTTTGATGTTAACACTGGAAGGATTTCCACTCATCATTGTGAATACTAAGTAGTATCACTCTGAGTGTTCTAGCAATATCACAAGGATATAGCGTAGGACTCTCTTGATCTTCATCCGTGTGTCCTAACGAGATTTGATTGATCTCTTGGCTCTAGACTCGATTTGTGCACTTTTAGTGGTCGGAGGCTGGAGCAGATGCCACCTATTCAATATCAACTATCTCGGAGTGAGAAAGTCAATAGAAGTCGTGTTGATCTCCGTGACGATAAAACAAACTTCTTTTGAGAGAAGCCTGAGTAGCTAGGAAAGGGTTGTGCTTCACATCACTGGGTCCATGATGAGTTTGTCTTCATGATGAGTTGACCCGGTTTCTGCCTAAGTTGTATGGAGGGCTTCTTTCTTTAGACCCTTTATCCTTACATTTCTTTTTCATTCTTCAACCCCTTCAATGCTTACCAATACATCATTAATAGCACCTTGTTGTGATTGTTCCTGTGCTATCATCAGTACTTAGTCGGCATTCAGCTACGTTCACATTCTACTCCATCTTTCCTAAGGACTTCTAATAATCTATTGGATTGTCCCTGGGAAGATCCCTCCGGTTCTGGTTGGATCATAGGACTTAAACCTAACCACCCTTTTGACACCAATAACGTCGTGAATTAAAGATGTTGTGGGTATTTGATCGTAACCATGAAAACCACTTTAAATTCTAACAAAGTGTGTGAAAAAACATTTAACACCTTGCTAGTTTTGTCGTTTCAGAAAAACTCCCCCTTCACATGTGCATATAAATGCGAAAGAATTTAAGTAAACATTTTGCACATGTGGGTAAGAGTTAACGTGCTTGAGTCTATAGATCACATTTTAATCACATTTTCTCCCCCTATTTCAAATATATAAAATCTTTTGATATTAGAGATACCAAATTTGATTAAAATATATTGTGAAAAAATAGTCTTGAAATCTTCGGGAGAAAGATGTGTTAATCTTTTGCATGAAGTTAAAATGCTCCCCCTCAAAAATTGATCCAATTGAATTGTCATTGTGAGGATATGATCCACATTTCGCTTTTTGAGGATGGGAGTTTTTGAACACACAATTGTTGAAAGATTTTGAATATCATTGAAAAATTCTTGAAAAAATTGTGTTCAACGCTTTTTGAAAAATCAATTCTTTTTGTCGAAAGGTTTTTCTAAAGCATAAACTTGAGTTCATAGACTTTGAATGTCTTGACGAATCCACTCAAGTGTAAGAAGATTTCTCTTCTTTTGCTGAGGGTAAGGGCACTAAATCGTACACTCCCCGTGAATAGCGATCCGGGTTGCAATCTGAAAGTGATTACAAGCCATTGTGTTGAGCGCAAAACATTGAATGTTTTGTGACAAGCTCAACCCGTGATAGATTGCTCTACCCGTTGTTTGGAAATATTGTCCAAAATAGACAATTTCCTTTATTAAAAGAAGAAATGACATGTTTTGAAAAATATTTACAACTTTCATTCGAGCTTTATGTACACACCCGTGTCGTTATTGAGCGACATTTCTAGGCACGCCCATATTATCGATACTGAAAGACATGTCGAGACGAATATTTTTTGATTTTGAAAGATTTTTAATTTTGTGTTTTGCTTTTATGTGTTTTATATTTTTGTATTTTGCTTTTTCAAAGATATTTACAAGTTGATGTTTGATAGATAAATCAAGCAGGCACCTTTGCCAGAATCTCCAGGTCTGCTGGAGTCAAACATCTCATACCAATTTGCTTAACGAGGTACTCAAACCTATCTTTCGACAGAGCTTTCGTAAACAAGTCGGCTAATTGGTAATCCGTTCCAACAAAGTATAATTCAACGATACCTCTTTCAACTTGTTCCTTTATGAAGTGGTATCTGACATCAATGTGTTTCGTGCAGGAATGCTGTACCGGGTTGCAGGAGATGGCTATGGCAGACTTTGAGTCACAGTACATAGGTACTTTATTAAAGTGGAAGCCATAATCCGTGAGTTGTGTTCTCATCCAAAGAACTTGAGCACAACACGCAGATAGAGACACATACTCCGCTTCGGCTGATGAAAGTGACGTACAATCCTGCTTCTTGGAAGACCATCCCACAAGCTTATCTTGTCCTAGAAATTTTGCACCACCAGAAGTACTTTTACGTGTATCAAGACACCCTGCATGATCAGAATCTGAATAGGCCGTTAGAAAGAAACCGGTTTCCCTCGGATACCAGAGTCCCAAATGAATGGTATTCTTAAGGTACCGAAAGATCCGTTTAACCTCCTTGAGGTGCTTTTCAGTGGGTCGTGCTTGATATCGTGCACAATAGCATGTAGCATGATGAATATCTGGTCTGCTTGCTGTCAAGTACATGAGGGACCCGATCATGGAACGATATCTCGTTTGATCTATGGGTAATCCCTCCAAGTCAGCATCTAGGGATGTGGTTGATAATGGTGTCCCAAGGGGGTCACATGAAGTCATACCATGCTTTTTGATTATCTCTTGACAATACTTAGCTTGGTTTATAAAGATACCACTTGGGGATTGGTGAACTTGAATTCCTAGAAAGAATTTTAGTTCGCCCATCATTGACATTTCAAATTTGTTGTGCATTACTTTTTCAAACCATTTTGAAAGTTTTGGGTTTGTAGACACGAAAATAATGTCATCAACATAAATTTGCACAAACAAAATGTCATCCCCATATTTATAAGTGAACAAAGTTAGATCAATGGAACCTTTTGAGAAACCTTTGGATACCAGAAATTTTGAGAGCTCGTCGTACCACGCCCTTGGAGCTTGCTTGAGTCCATAAAGTGCTTTGTGGAGACGATACACCTTGTTAGGATAATGAGGATTGACGAATCCTTCCGGCTGCGTGACATAGACTTCTTCCTTCAAAGGACCGTTAAGAAATGCCGTCTTTACGTCCATTTGATAGACAGTGAATCCCTTATGTGCAGCATAAGCAAGAAAAATCCTGACTGCTTCCATCCGAGCTACTGGTGCAAATGATTCATCAAAATCAATTCCCTCTTTCTGGCCATACCCCTTAGCCACTAGCCTAGCTTTGTTCTTGATGATCGTGTTTTCTTCATCCATCTTGTTTTTCCAGATCCAACGAAGATTTAAAGGAGTCACATCGTATGGTCTGTCAACAAGTTCCCAGACTTTAAGTCTTTCAAATTGTTGAAGTTCATCCGTCATCGATTCAATCCAAGCATGATCAGCCATGGCTTCTTTGATGTTTTTTGGTTCAGCCGTACTCACGGCGAGTGCGAACATACAAACATCGCCATCGGTTGCTAGTTGTCGTCTTGTACGAACAGGCTGTGAAGGGTTTCCAATTACGTGAACCAAAGGATGATCTCGGGTCCAATGATGTGTTGACGGATGTCGTTGATAGAACGTATGCATATTTGACGGATCAACATGGCGAGTAGAAGACTCTCCAGTTTTGTGTACCGATGTACCGAATGGGTTGATAAATTCGTCTTCGTCAGATAATGCATCGTCTGCTTGATGTGTGTTCTCTGGAGCAATGACAGTAGTTGTGGATGTTGTAGGATCGATTGTTGAATTGATATTCTGAGGAGGTAAATATGCAACAACCCATGTTGAAGTAGATGAAGTTGTATCCATTTGTTGATGATGATCGGTATCATCATTCGTATCATGAGTGACATCGGAAGACTTCGATGCAACTTGTTTCTCCCCCGTGAAATATTCATCATACATAGGTCCATATAACATTTCCAACTCTTCAAGTGTCGTGTCCACTGTCATATCTGCTCTAGGAACATGTTCAGGAACCAGCTTTGAACTTGACGGTTCATTGTTGTGGTCTTGAGTTCCGAGTTCCGTGCGGTTGTGAACGGAAGTCGTTTGCCGTTGTGGATCGGGACTTAAACTGCTTTGTTCAAGTGCCATCTCTTGCCATTCATCAAAGCTGATATGAATAGTCTCGACTATCAATTTTGTTCTCTTGTTGTACACTCTGTATCCCTTAGACTAAGTTGCATATCCCACTAAAATGCATGCATCACCTCTCTCTTTCATTTTGTCCAGATTTTCACCATCTCGAATAATGTAACACGTACATCCAAAAACATGAAGGTGTTTGAGTGAAGGTTTGCGATCATTAATTATGTGATATGGTGTCTTTTCGTGTCTTGGGATAACTAAGGAGCGGTTTTGTGTGTAGCATGCGGTTGACACGGCTTCGGCCCAAAAGTATAGTGGAAGTTTTGAAGCGGATAATAATGTTCGAGCAGCCTCAACTAAAGTACCGTTTCGTCTTTCAACAACGCTGTTTTGTTCGGGTGTTCGAGCAATAGATGTTTCATGTTCAATTCCTTCAGCTTCAAAATAGTCTCTCAGTTTTGAATTCAAAAATTCAGTACCTCGTCAGTACGAACCACTTTAACTTGAGCTTGAAGACCACGTTGTATCACTTTAAGGAAGCTGATGAGAACATCGGGTGTTTCATCCTTGGATCTCAAGAAGTGAGTCCATGTGTACCTTGAGTAGTCATCGAAAATTACCATAACGTATTTCTTCCCATTGATACTTTGAACACGCATGGGACCACACAAATCTATATGAAGAAGATCTAACCGTCCTTTAGAGCTAGGTGTAGTCTTTGTCTTGAAACTACTCCGTTTAGCTTTACAAAGCTCACAAGAAGAACAAAGATGATCTTTGATGAATTTCAAGTTAGGAAGGCCTCGCACAATATCTTTCTTGGAAAGCAAGTTGATGGTATCAAAGTTAAGATGAGATAAACGTTGATGCCATAACCAAGCTTGAGTCGTTGAAGCTTTAGCCATGAAACAGATTGGAGTTGAAGATGTGGAGTCTTGTAGTGAAATAGTGTAGAGATCAGTACCCCGTGTTCCGGTAAGTAAGTCATTCCCATCATAATCACGAACAAAACATGTCTTCTTTCTAAAAGCAACCTCCAAATCCGCATCACAGAATTGACCAACCGAGAAAAGATTATGATTGAGCCCTTCGACGTAGTAAACCCTTTTGATAGTGATATTCCCCTGAACCAAGTCTCCATATCCTAGGATCGGTGCAAATTGATCATTTCCGAATCGGACCGTACCCAGGAACTTCTCCACGAAGTTAATTAGAATCTTGAGATTCCCCGTCATGTGCTTCGTGCATCCGGAGTCCATTATGAAGAGAATTACTTCGATCACCTACAGAAGAATTAGAACACGATGGAGCATTTGCTAAATTGGATTCCATGTTAGTTGTGATTTCCGATTCATTAGTTTCCCTAGTTTCATCACTTAGAGGCACACTAACGCTCGTAGTCACATTTTCTGTCCTACCCTTAGGCATCCATTTATATCCTGGAGGACATTGATTAGCAAACCACCATTTCCAAGGCGTGCTAGCAGATTCATATAATTCCCTAATTCTGCTTCGAGGGTTCTTAGTGGTGGAGTCTGATGCAATAGTTTTCTTAGGGGGGGTTGCACCAGAATGGTTCACTTTACGTTTGGGTTTTCTAGCACTAATATGCATCATAGTTTGCTTCTTAGTTCTAGTTTCTACGCCTTTGACATTATTCGAAACACACATAGCATGATTAGCATTAGCACACTTTCCACATTTCACACAAACAAACTTAACTTTCATAGCATTCAAAGTCGAATCATTCAAATCGTCATTACACGCGATTACAGATGTTTTATTCTTAGAAACATTGAAAATCCTAGGGTGGTCTTCTACTTCCTTCATCTTCCCTTGACTTTTGTTTTGCCAGACCTTTTCATTCATGCGAGTGCTCTTAAGCTGGGGTCGGCTAACACTAGCAGTGGGGACTACTCCTGTAGTAAAAGACACACGTCTATTAGTGTTTCTAGAAGTCTGAGGTGATTGACTTTCTTTGTTTTGTGTGGGTTTAGTGGCCAATCTATACATCCCTGGTTTAACCACATTTGTGTTCTTAATGCTTTGTGATCGAATATGTGTTTTGGGAGTGTTTTGTGATAACCTATCCTTCCCATCCGTCTTGGGGGCAAACGCAGGTTTTGCAAATGCAGAATTAGAGAAAACAGATGGTTTTCCCAAGACAGAGGGTCTAGTCACTTTTTGAGCATTGGGTTGTCTTACAACAGGTTTCTTAACACTAGGTTCCACAATCTTCCCACCCATCTTAGCAACGAGTTTCTGCAACTCTGCTATCGCTCTGTCCCTATCTTGTAACTGATCTTTCAACCCTTGAATTTCCAAATTCTGTTCGTTCATTTCTCGAAACGTTTGGGAAAGTTTTTCTTGCAGTTTATTATTATGTGGAAAACTACCAACGTCTTTTTGCAAAGCAAGTTCAAGAGAATGACAATGTTTTTGAAGGAAATCAGTTTTGTGTTGAAGTAACTCAAAAGCCTTTTTATCAACATTTTCTTTATGTTTCGAAAGCTCAAGTTCAAGACGCTCACACTCTTTGATTTTATCAAGATATTTGCATGCAACATCAGAATATTCATCGATATCAGCACATGATTGAAGAGTAACACACAAAATATCTTTGGAGAGACATTCTTCTAAGAGTAGATCGTATTCGTTTGAAAATTCTAATTTGTCATTTTGAAGGTCATCAATTTCTTTTTCAAGAGACTCAACATATTTCAAATCATCAAACATTTCAGACTGAATTAAATTTTCAAACTCAAGAACATGTTCTTTTATTATCTTTGTATTTGGTATTAAAAGTTCTTTCACAAGCACAGTTATGTCGTGAGGAATCTCGGTTTTCCACTTATCCTTTTGACGTTTCTCCCAATCGCTTTCAACAATTGATTGAACATTATTAACGTGGTGTTTAAGAAAACCAAGTATTTTTCTACTTTTACTTTTAGAAGCATCTAGAGGCAAATAGTTAATATATTTAAAAACATTAGTTTTCCTCTTAGTGGCAAAAGCTTTTTTCCATTGAATTCTTTTTTGTTTGCATTCTAAAAATAATTCCTCACGAGACTTCTGTTTATGTGGAGTGAAAAGACCATAAAGACTGTTTTCATAAGCATAGTTATATGGTTTCACAAAATCTTTATTGACCGGTGATCTACTCTCCTCATCCCAAGGGGATGTCTCTTCACTATCAATGTTAGCTACAGGGCAGTCATTATCAGTCCTTTCGGACTCATCAAGATATAAGTGAGGGTTCGCAGCTTGAGCTTGTTCGAGGTACTTGGGGGTGGCAAAGCTAGGTTGACCCTTGAAAAACGACCGAGGCGCTATCATTCTTACGGTTTGAATAGAGTCATGTGTATTATAAACAACTTTTTTCAAAAAATCGACTTGTTCTTCGAGATCCTTTACTTTTTCAGTATCTTTGCTTTGTCTATTTTTGAAATCTTGTTTTAATGTTTCAACCTCTTGTTTCTTCTCGTCAAGAATTTTAGCAGAATCGGTGGTGTTCATAGAAAGCCTCTGTTCAAGTTCATTAACTTTTGTTGTGGCAGGGTACGTTTTTTGACGTTCATCACTTAATAAAACATTAAATTGACGTTTTTCTTTAGTTAACAAAGCAAGAGCTTCATTGTATTTATTTTCAAAATCGTCCTTTTTAACGTTGATGACACGACTTTTGTACCCCTCAAGCTCGTTGGTCTTTTGAAGAAGCTCAGCCCTATAACTATCAATAGTCTCACTAGATTTTATAAGAGCGGCTTTGCATTCTTCAAAGTTTTGAGTGAGCGCTGCGTTTGCCTTCTTTAATTGCTTTTGATTCTTTCTATTTTCATTGACATCTTTTTGTAAACTAGCAATTAAATTAGCAAGCGCGACACGCTCCTCGTCATCATACTCATTTGCATGTTGATCATCCTCAAACTCATTATTGCACATGTCTGATGAATCGGGTGTGGTATTGCTATCAACCGTTTCCATCATACACGTGTCAGTAATTGTTGTTGGTAGATCACTATGCTCATGTGTATCACCAAACACATTATATTCAGCATCATCTTGTACCTTATCAATTAGCTCGGTATCAAAGATTGGACCATTGTCATCTTCAGTGACGTTAAGGACCTCATGAATCTTTGCCATGTATGAATAATGTGCCTCGAGTTCTTGGTCGGAGAGTTCATCATCTGTGTCGTCAAGCATTTCTCCTTCCTCAGCTGATAACTTGATTCCAGCTTCCATTTTCTTGCACAATAGCATCTTTTCCTTATGATAACCATAATCTTTAACCCTCTTTGGCTGCCTGCATTCCTTAGCCAAATGCCCAAAACCTTTATAGTTAAAACACTGAATCCCACTTTGTTGCACAACTTGAGTACCAACAGTTTCCCTATTTCCAACAACAGTAGCCACCCTCTGATTATCATACTTAGGTTGTCGATCATACTTTGGAGGACTCTCAACACGTCTTCGTGTGTCATACCTTGGAGGACTCTGTGCATGGGTGTTCCTCGAGTTTGAAGATGTTCGAAGGTTGTTGTTGGTGGGTTTGTAGATTTTCTTATATTGCTTCATAACGAAAGCCATTTGTTGCTTGAATTCCCTATCCCTTTGAGCTACTTCTTCATCACTATCTTCTTCGGATGATTGCTCAGGTATGGGTGATGGTGCTCTTGCAACTTCTTTGCCTCGGGGTCGTGTTGGAGCATGTGACTTAGAGACAATGGATGATCGTGGTGATGATGATTGAGTAGAGTAGGTCTTTGAAGTACGGGAGTGATAATCTGGGTAATGTTGAGTGGTAGACATCAAAGCAAGTGGATTGGAAATCTTTGCAACTCGTTCAGCTCGAAGTTCATTTGCCTCATTTTGAAATTGTTTCAAGATGTCAAAGAGCTTGTGATATGAAACTTCGTCTAACTTTTGTTGTTGTTTCACCAAGGTGACAAACCGTGTCCACTCTGGTTGAAGTTGCTGTAGAAATTGGACATTGACTTGCATGGTGGAAACTTGCAAGTTGTTTCGGGTCATATCATTCATCATCTTATAGAATCGGGAGTAATAAGAATCAATTGATTCCCCATCCTTTGATGTAAACTTGCCAAAGTTCCAAAACATCTTAGTTTTCACATCTTGTTTGTTAAGTGATTCACCTTGTTGCAATCTTTCAATGGCCGTCCACATTTCTTGAGCAGTAGGACATGCGTCAACCGTAGAGTAAATTTCATCTCCAATGCCACTGAGAATTAAGTAGATTGCTTCCTTCTCTGCATCAAACCACGCACGGTTCTCTGGTGTGAGGTCGGTCCTCTTTTCATCACGTTCATATGCGGGTTGTGCGTCACTTGTGTCTGTGGCTGGTACTGCAGGAACTTGAATCCTTGAGAGTTTATAGGGTCCTTCCAAGATACATTGCCTTAAAGCATCACCGTTAGGTTTTGTGTCAAGGTAACGTATAAAACGGGATTGCCATTGATCATATCGACCCGACACAAGCATTGGTGGTCTTTCTTTGTTACCTGCCACCATTATGTTGTTGTTCGTCACACGATATTCAGCGGTAGAATCCATCTCAATAATCTTAATATTCTCTGAATGATGAATCGAATGTGGATCTTAAGTAGTTGTGTTGTGATTGTTTGGTTGTTGAAATTCCGAAAATTGCGATTTATTCTCAGCCCGACAATAAACTCCTCAGTCCGACAAAACGGTAGACCTAAAAAATTTGTAATCACCAAATTTTGAAATCGAGCTAGAAATAGCCTAAAACTAGTATGGAAAAAATTTGATTTTACTTGACCTAAAAATTTTAACTCTTTTTTTTTTAATCTTCGTGTAACCTACGTTCCAAGACTAGTCTAGATAGTGGCTAAATCTAAAAAATACTCGAACAAAATTTAGATGTCCATCGCAGTGAGACCCATCGCACTCAGATCGCACTATGATCGTACTCCTTGATCGCAGTTGGATCGTACTCTGATCGTGGTCTGATCGTACTCCTCGATCGCAGTTGGATCGTACTCTGATCGTAGTTTGATCGTACTTACCTATCGTACTCCAGATCGCACTCTGATCGCAGTCTTGGATCGTACTCAAGTGATCGTACTCTTGGATCGTACTCACTTGATCGTACTCTTCGATCGTACTGGGTGATCGTACTCACAGATCGTGGTGAGTGATCGTACTCACAGATCGTACTGAGTGATCGCAGTAAGATCGTAACAATGGTTCGTGACTATGGATCGCAAGTAGAAACCCCCAGGGTTTATGCAACCACAAAATTAGATCGTACTCCTAAAATTAAGCCGAGACTTAGAACAACAAAAAAGTATGGATTTTTACCTTGGATTTCGTGTTTCAATCCAAACCAAAGTAACCAAAATCTTACCACACGTATGAAAGATGTAGAGATTAAAGGAGGAAGATTTAGAGTACGAAAAACATAAGAAAACACTTGAATCCGAGTAGATTTTATGGTAAAATCACACGAATTAAGTAGTAAATCAACAACGAATCACAAAACTACCCCATGGCGATTGATACCAATTGTTGTCCCTAATATGTGATGATTCTAGCACGAATTTAAAGAAAGAAAGGTAGAAATGAGATGAGTTTTAGAGAGAGAAACTAGAGAGAGAAAAGAGAGAGAAGTGTGTGAACTTGTGAAATATTAGATTAAGAAGAAAATGAATCACCAACCCTCCTAACATGCTAGGAGGGTAGTATATATAGTCCACCCACATGCGGGCTTCTTTATGGACTATATGGTTTGGGTCGGGCTTTCCTTTTGGGCTTTAGTTACTTATTAATGAACTTTAGCCTAAAGTTAAGCCCGTATAACACGACTAATATACTACCTATTACAACGTTCTAAAATACGATACATAATAAACATATGACCGAGCATTCTTGTTTGGCTCAATATTTTGAGGCTAACAATCTTTGAATACCAAAGACTTTTAGACAGACTTATCTATCTCACTCATACCATACCTGATATTTCCTATGTTGTTCATTGCCTTAGTCAGTATATGCATGCTCCTTTGCAGTCTCATCTCAAAGTTGCTTTGAGAGTTATCAGATATCTTAAGAACTCACATGGAACTAGTATTCAGTTTTACAAAGATACATCTTTGAAATTATTCCGTTTCACTGATGCTGACTGGGCTAAGTGTCTTAAGACAAGAAAGTCTGTTTCTGGATACTGTGTATTTTTTGGAAGGTCTCTTGTCTCTTGGAAGAGCAAGAAGCAACCCACAGTATCCAGGTCCTCTGCTGAGACTTAATACAGATGTATGGCTAGTGCCACTTGTGAGGTGATATGGATTACCAATCTTTTGAGTGATCTCAGAATCAAGAACCTGTTTCCTGTGATTTTATATAGTGATAACAACTCTGCTATCCAGATTGCCGCTAATCCTATATTCCATGAAAGAACAAAGCATTTTGAAGTGGATGTTCACTTAATCATAGAAAAGGTTCAAGATGGTGTTATTAACACTATCAAAGTTGCCTCAGCTGATCAAACAACTGATATCCAAAGGCCATGAGATCTCTCAGCATTTAAAACTTTGTGCTGAGTTGAAACTTGTGAACATGTTTAGAAAGTAGCTATGGTTCTGGTTGTTCAGTTTGAGGAAAGGTGTTAAAATTCGAACTATCCAACTCTTATATTCACTATTATGCATGTGTTGTCTTTTGTGTCTTTTATGATAACAGGCTAAAGATTAGAGGACCAACCTTGACAACTCTTCATTCTTCTCTCTTGGGCTCTAGATGAGCTTTCTACACTTGGGCTTGTGACATGGGCTTATACTACCATTGGAGATCATATGTATTACCCTAGCTCCCAAAGAGCTAGGGTTAGCATCATTATTCACACACATACTTAGTGTGTTTTGCTCTCTCTTCTCTCGTATCTTGATAGCCGTCTGTGGCTAATCATATGGGAGGTCTTTTATCTTGTAACAAATATTGAGTGTTGAGTGATTTATGTTGTGAAGAAATCGGATCAACGTAGTTGGGACGATTTTATATTATCTCTTTTGTATTTGTTCGATTAACACTCGTTTGAGGACTAATCTGTTTTGTACTTTGATTCTTAATAATATTCACCAAAAGAAGGTTGGTTGGGTGAAAAATCTGTGTTATCCCTTTGATTATCATGTTTTAACACAACTAGAATCACTAGTACAACATTATGCTAATAACGTGTATCAAATCAAAATATACGTGCAAAAAAAAAAAAAAAAAAAATCAAAATATACGTGACATCTAGGGTTATAGAGATGAAATTTATGTTGTAAGTTTGATTGATTAGTTTACATTATATAATAGGTTTGATTCACTCACAAACTTTCATGATAACGAGTAAAAATTATGGAATCGTTAGGTGGTCTGAGCGATACACTATTTGTACGATTGTAGGGTTTTACGGTCTTGCTTAAGGAAAACACATGAGACTGAAAAAAGATTAGAAATAGCATTAGAGTAAGATCGTAAAATTGAAAGTAGAACAATAAAATATGCACAATACAAAATTTGTGATATTTACTAACTAAATTAAATATAAATTAAATGTGTTCTTTGTATTGCAACTTTGAGCTACGTGCATAAATGTATCAGTATTATCTTACAGTCCAGATTTGTTACTATAATCCCGATTTTACGAAAATATAAACGATTCTAACAATGTTCATATCCTTGCTTTGAAGATATAATTAACATTATAGAAGTTAGTATGTAGCTAGAAATGATGACATTAGTCTAGAAAATCCGACATAGAAAACGTTAAGGAACAAATTACTGAAGAACAAAAGTTTAATAAGAATGATTACTCATATAACTTTTTTAAACAGACATATAAAACATTATTTAAACAACAAAAATGCTTATACATTGAATTACATATAAATATACATTGAATTAGAAAGAAATCACTATATATAGTATCCAATCAATCATGACAAAATTATGTCAAATTATATGGAGTTAAGCACATAATTAGTATTGTAACAATCCAACTGTTAGATAACTTAAATGTTCATGAGTCATCTTCGCCCCGAACCATGCTTTGATCACAAGGTGTAATCCTTATATCGACCGAGCTATTTTCCGTAACCCCAAAAGTCTGCCCCTCCTCGCAAGGATAGTTGGTTTATTTGTTGCATCGAAGAAGACGAAGTTGCATCATCTCGATACCTCAACATCCCTTTCGTCAAATTGGCATCCTCACTAGGCTGGCTAAGATGCGACATCATTCCCCACTCGTTTAACGTTTCGTGCCTTACGTTCGTATTTACCAAGCTTTGAGTTGGTTCAGATGTGTCAACCTCTAAACCAGGCTCACAAGCTTGGTACCCTACATCGAGTTGGTTTTCACAACTTCCACTATCACATTCTCTAGGGTTTGACATGAGTTGTCGAACCATGATTGGTGATTCTTCGGCGGGTATATCCAAGAAACCATATCCTAATGGCTTGTGGGTAGGCATAAGGTGAGGGTATTGATGAGTATAGTTAAGGCCTAAATCAAAGTTTTGTTGCTGTTGATGATATGGTAAATATTGATGATTCTCTTGAGCATAGGGGAAAGTACGCGGTTGGGTCATAGTGTGTTGTTGCGACACTGTGCTACCACTCGACGCATCGTTTCCCCCAACTTTGAACAAGTTTCTTTTCTTAAAAACGCGGCAAATCACCCATCCATCTTCCTATAAGAGAAAACAATACACATCATATAAGCATCAAGCCCGAAACTCGTAAAACTAACTAGGGAAATATGTTCAACTTACAGAAGAACTTATTTGAAGGGGATTGAGAGGATCATGATTATTATCCACATCTTCTAGTCGATACTCATGCATGATCCAATCGGTCTTTTGTCCGTGAGGAGCTCGTCCTCGATAAAACACTAGGGTTTTCCTCATACCAATTTTCTTAAACGTGTTACGTATACACTTATCTCGTCCAGTCGCCTTCCAAAACCCTGCATTAGTTGCTCGATTCGTCCTTGATCCCGTGGGATACTTCTTATCCTTATGGCTAAAAAAATACCACTCGTTTTCGGGTGTCGACCCTATCTTACATCTCTCTACAAAATCACAAAAACAAACCATTACATCTATGTTGTATAGTATTAAGCGTACACATGCAACTTAAGGTACGTAAAGAAATAGAACAAATATATTCACCTTGAAGATCCCATGGCTCAATCTTGTTCAAGTCAACTTCCCTGATAACATCCATATCAAATTTCTCAAAAGAAATCTTCTTCTTCAAGTAGAAATGAAGCAGCTCCTCATCGGTCGGGTGAAACCGAAACCCCGGTGGAACACCACCATTAGATGATCCCATGATATATGATTCACCACCACAACAACTAAGCCAACCTCTAGTTACGTAGGTAAGAAGCTAGCTAGTTCAGTTACTAGTGGATTATGGGTGCTTGTGTGTTAAAAAGGGTGATATCATCAATCATATAAGAAAGAGTATGAAATGTTTATATAGAGATAGAAAGTTGACTGCCGGTCACGACGGCGGCGGTGGAGCCTAAAGATGGAGTAGAATGCAAGCCACACGTATCTGTCAATCTGTCATGCATGGATTCACCACTAGTTATAATGCTACTTTGAATCCTATATCTACGCACATAAAGCCTAACTATATACAAAGGTTTATAGTTTTATATTATGTTTAGACTTTAGTATAAGTATATAGTATATATGTAATTAATGTATAGTATTATTTTTAATTGCCGGTAAAATAGACCAATGTGTACATAGGCTTATATAGTCTATGCAAAATTTAACTATTTACACTACTACTCTAAAATTTGATAATTAAATGTCATCAATGGAAAAATTAGTCTTGTGTCCACATAGTTTAAAAGGCTACATTTGCGATCGAAATTCATTCCTTTTCACCAAATGTTAAAAAATTTAAGTCGTGACAAAGATATATTTTACCTGGTTTGATTTTGTGCGTAGATTAGTTGACGAAGGAAAAGGTAATTTAAATTGAATAATTGCACTGATTTTCTCTCATATACGTGTTGTAGAAAACATAAATATCCTACTAGATGATAAATGCTTTCCAATACTTTGGAGAAGTCCTAAAACTTTATTTCTCTTCATGTTAATGTTTCTGTCTTTACAAAATTGTTGCAAACACTGCACCATCTTGAACAGTCGTTGTCGTCAATGAGCTTTTGCTCGTCACCTCAACCGTACAAGAAGCGGAGCTAGTCGATTGTCTATTCTGTGCAACTCGCAAACCGGTATTTGCTTGTTGTGTAAAATACTATACAAATAATGTAGAATTCATCTAAGATGTTACATGCATGCTTAAACTCTCTTCCGTAAGAAGGTAATTAAGAAACCAGTATCGCTTGCTGGGAAAGAAGTTACTCCATGATCTAATATATACTTCTACTATGCTAGTTTCATGTCGTCTGTGATCAGCAATGTAAAAATTATAACCTAAGATGTTTCATGCATAACTAGACTACTTAAAAATATCTAATTTTTAACTTGCTTGTTGTGAAAGCAAGTAGTTGTATATTCATGGGAACACAATTGGTGCTTAAAGGGCATATCGGGATTAGTGTTGATTGGACGGTTTAATGTGCACATGCGGCTACGACCTTTTGAGTGTTTAATCCTATTTTTATTTACTCCATTGACTTTAATAATGAGATTGCTTGATATCCACGTTATCCATGCATGCATATTCTTCAATTCCTAGCTAGCTCCTTATTTCTTTCAAAGGCTCGAAAACCTAATTTGGTTTATGTTTATTGGTTTTAGAGTATATGTTTAACAAAGTATTTTTGGGTAATCTCAACATTATAACCAAGCCATTTTTGTTGACCGAGCAGTTGCACACTTGGCTTTACGAATATCTCCACACGCAAGGAACAATTCAAGCCACCAACATCAAACTTAGATTATGAAAACCCCACGACTATTACTTTATTACTTCCTCCGTCTCATAATTAGAATTTATTATTGACTTTGAAATCTTTATATTTCAACTTTGACTGTAAATACATTTTTTTCTGTTATATAATATTTGATGAAAATTACGTCGATAAAAATTATGCCGATGAAAATACGTTTAAAACTCAAACTATTCATTATTTTGTATCAAATTTTATATAACACAAAAGATAATACGTAAAGTCAAAGTTGCAAGGTAATAACCCAAAAAGTCAACAGCGTACAATAATTATGGGACGGAGAAAGTACCGAATTACGATATATAAGGTAGAAACCCCAATAGACCTATAATATAAAAACCGGACTTGAGTCATTTATCCACTAAAAACCATGTATGTATAATCCACCATTTTAGATTTTTGTTTGCAAAAAGTTGATATTCAACAATGCTGATTGATTCATATACTCAGCCTAAAAACAGTATGTGAGAGATAATGTTTAGATTGACTCGATCAACGATCATTCAGGATGTCTCCGTCCGTTTTAATAAACATCACTGTTTTCTCAATGATTTTGAAATCTAAGTCATCTTTGACATTTAGCATCAAGTAGTCAGGAGTGCCGTGATTCAAACTTAAAATCAGCACTCCAACTCCTTGATGCTAAATGTCATAGATGACTTAGAATTCAAAATCATTGAGAAAATAGTTATATGAACGACCTTAATACACATTAACATTGAGATATTAAGACACAAGTGAAACAAAGATAAACGAGACACAAAAAAGAGCTAGAACTACATGCACATGTTGAATAAGGATTTTGCTGAATTGATAACCAAGTTACCTATTGATTATTTGGGACTCACGTTAAGTCTAAGGATTGGATCTAATCATTAATATCAAATGCATCGTTGTCATGGTGATAAGAGTTTTTTAACAGCTTGGTGATTGGATACATAAACATCGATCTTGACTTGACGAAACAATCGATGCTACCTTTAATGTCTCCATATGGACCATAATGATCTGATTATTCGCCGTTCAATGTCTAGTCTTAGTTGTTCCTGATCTCGATCACCTGATAAATGGTTCTGTAGAAACTAACGTGTCTCCAACCATATTCTTAATCGGCGCACGATCAAAACCTTTTCTCCATAAGATTTTTATGTTTTCATATAGAAGTACCACAAGAGGCAAAGGGGACCATGCCTTAGTTTATACCAAATGTTGCTTGTATCATACTTGTTAGAGTTAGACTAATTAACTTCTTACTTAAAATGTTTGACATACTATGTAATTTACATCTCAAGTACTTTCAGTGACTATTCAATGGAATATTCTTATTAATGATACAACGGCTTAATTGTGCTTACGTTCAGAGTGCAACATTATGTACCTGAAATCTGTGATAACTCAGTGTTATCAAAGATGGCGTTGTACATAGGCTCACACTCAAGATTACCTTGATCTTGGTTTATGCAACCCAATAGAATGCTTTTGTGCCAATTTATTTTACGATTTTGTATGATCATATTCTTTGAGAACAGAATCAACCACGAAACCGGTTTAATTATATTCTTGGTGACAAAATGTAGGTACTTTTGGACAATAACCCATTACAGAAAAAATAGTTTTCGTGTGCGTGCGGAAGACTTATACTGTGGACACTATTGTACTTCGATTCTTGTTTGTGGCGGTTGCAGTTAATAGTATTATCAAAGACACGGGAAGTGGTTGCGTCATGTACAATGGTAACAAGAATGGTCTAGTTTGTGTATCTAAAGGCATGCACAGATTAGTTGGTTGAACCATGAATTCCACATGAGTAAACAGCCACACACCCCTTGCCTCCTACATTATTCTTGTATCTCTATTTCTATTAAAAGTTATGTGCACCACGCTCAGGCCGGCTTGCAGAGAAGCATAGCTACTACATTATATACCTGGCATTAATGCTGAAAATGAGGGGAAAATCGTTACCAGGAAAAGTAATTTTTATGCTGTGTACAGCCAGTTTTCTCACAGGATCACTTTTCACTAGACATACGTGGCCTTACTCACCCATAAGTAACGATTTTCCTTTCAACAATCATGAACAAAAGTTAAGTTTAACAACAGTTCCAGACTGTGATCGCAAGCGTGTAAGTGCTCACATCTTGATTATGTCACTATCCAAAATCTAATGTCATTTCTAACATTGAATAGTTATTTTTTACCAGAAATTAGCAGAAGAAAATTCAGTTGATGTTATGGCAGAAGTCACAAAAACTCATCAGGCCATCCAGTAAGCTAATATGTACTAAAGAAACTTTTACATATGTAGAATCTTACTTATAGATTTGGGTTTATTTATTTAGAATTTTGTGTATTTTATATAGATCTTTAGACAGAACAATATCGACATTGGAGATGGAATTAGAAGGGGCTCGTACGAGTCTAACCGGGGCCAAGTTTTTGCCAGAGAGAGTGGCATCTAACAAAACATCTTTACAAAAGGCTTTTGTTGTCATTGGTATTAATACCGCTTTTAGCAGCAAGAAGCGTAGAGACTCTGTCCGAGAAACATGGATGCCCACTGGTATGCGATTTTGCTTATTTTAAGTTCTTATGTACTTAACATAGAGTAATTATCAGCTTCCGTTAATTGGATATTTTATAGTAAAAATAAACAGATAAGCAGTTTCATTTAAACCTTCACATTTACTATGTAAGCACTTAAATAAGCAATCTCGGATATCCTCAATCCCAAAGGCTAAAGCACCCTCTACTACTAGAAGCCAATTTCTAAATTTTCTTACATCTTTTTGAGTACATTGACATTATATGCAGGATCAAAATTGAATAAATTAGCAAAAGAAAAGGGCTTCATAATAAGGTTTGTAATAGGACATAGCGCAACACCAGGAGGTATTCTTGATCGAGCCATTGATGCCGAGGATGAAAAGTATCACGACTTCTTAAGGTTGAATCATGTCGAGGGATACCACGAGCTTTCTATGAAGACAAGATTATATTTCTCGACAGCAGTCTCTATTTGGGATGCAGAGTTCTATGTGAAGGTGGATGACGATGTTCATGTCAACTTAGGCATGCTTGTGACTTCACTTGCACGTTACAGAGATAAACCAAGAACATATATCGGGTGCATGAAGTCTGGACCCGTACTGTCACAAAAGTGAGTTGCTTTTTTGTGTCCGATCGGTAAATTTGAAATTTTCCGTAGATGTAACATGAAGTATCAAATTAGCAAATGCAGGGTATACATCAACTACTTTCTTGCTCACCCAAAAGTAACATAACTTCATTTATAACAAAAATTACTATGAAATCCGTTATATAATACAGAAAAGTTATCTGTCGAAACTGACTAGTTTTGGTAACAACAATTATGTCCTCATCTTGATCGAATGTTTAGCTTTCGCTCTATACTGTTCAAAAACTAAACATTCACTCCTTTTGTTGCAAAAGCTGAACTTTTTTTTTAAAGAGAAATGAAGTCCAAGATACCCGAAAAATTTGATACATTTATGTTACCTTTTCTTGGCAATCAAATTTTTGTGTATTAAGAAAATTGATGAGTAACTAATTTGTATGCAAAATGAAATGGGCAGAGGGGTAAGATATCACGAGCCAGAGTACTGGAAATTTGGCGAAGAAGGGAACAAGTACTTCAGACATGCAACTGGGCAAATATATGCAATCTCTAAGGATTTAGCAGCATATATTTCCATCAACTCGTACGTACTTAAATTATTATATATAGCGGTTCTGTTTATCGTCTTGATTAAAGATTCTTGTTTATTAAGGGCTGTTTATTTCTGCAGGGGTATATTGCATCGGTACGCCAATGAAGATGTTTCTTTAGGATCGTGGTTGATTGGGTTAGATGTTCAACATATAGATGATCGGTCCATGTGTTGTGGAACTCCTCCAGGTAGCGTGCTAACTCTCTCTTATGCACACATGTACGCACACATAAACCTGTACGGAAATGTAAGCAGATTACTGACTAAAGTTTTTCGATGTATGTATGATACAGATTGCGAGTGGAAGACACAATCAGGGAATGTCTGCGTCGCTTCATTTGATTGGTCCTGCAGCGGAATATGCAAGTCAGTTGAGAGAATGAAATTTGTTCATAATTCTTGTGGAGAAGGAGACGCGGCTGTTTGGAATGTTGATCTATAACACATATCGTAATTCAAAACAACAAATAATAAGGATAGGAGAGGACTCGGGCAAATTTCCTATCTTCAGGATTTCGCTCCTTTCAGAATTTTTGTGGGCTGTGATTAATAAAAGACGAAAATTAAACGTCACTCCAACTAATGGATACTGTATCTTTATTCAATTGCTTAGCCTAAGTGTTTCCATTTACAAAATGCACAATGAACAGCAATATATATTCACAACTATTCAAGAAATTATACCGCAAGGGTCTGTTCTTTGGCACCATCATTCAGCTGCAGTTTTCCAATTTTGATGGCTAGAGCATTAGGCACATGAAATGTGTTTTATCCTATCAAATTTGTTCTTCAAACCATGCATTACTTATAATTTCTTATGTTCCAAATTGGTACCGAGCAATTGGCTCATGATGTGCAGTGTCTTTCTTCGGACACCAGTCAGGGGTGACCGAACATAACAAGAATTCTGCAATCTTGGATGACAAGGTTTACTAGTATTAGTTTCATCTAAGTCATTTCGAAGATTTTCTTTTGACAATGTTACAAATTACGATTGATTGACTATAGTATTAGCTCCTTCAGTAATTTTAAGACAAACTTGATTAGATCATTTTTTGATAAATAACAGTCCTCAAAAGGTTTAAATCGGCGAGTTAAATCCTCGTGCACTCATTTTGGGTGTCGTCGTATGAAAAAAGTTACAAATTTGCCTCGAATAGTAGTAGTGATGAAAGCAATAAAGGTAATGGTGATAAGTGATAACACTGTTGTGCTGTGAGTAACATTAATCAATGTCAGATTCATGGCGGACAATTGGAGCCAATGTGGTCGACTTTACCGAAGAAAATCCAATATAGCCACCGAGAATCCTGGGAAATTTGATTTGACATACATGTGTAAATTCATTTGAATGACCACTGATTTTTCTTCTAAGAAAAAAGACCATTGATTTTGGTCACTAAAGAGTGCTACTGTCCGGATTTTCTGTGTCCACCAAATGGTGTCTCAGCAAATGTTTTTCTTATTCTAGACGGGGTAAAAATACAACTTTTGAAAATTAACTAACATGTTTCTATGCTAACATGTTAGGCTTTTACCTAAGATCGTGTTCGGCTTTGCAAATTCGTGCCAATAATATTTGTAGGAATTCTTATCCCAGCATCTCAAATCTAACATATAAGCCCGTATAGTCTAACATATAAGCCCGTATCTCAACAAGTCATATATAAGTCTAAGTGAGGTTTTATTCTAAAAACCAATTGGTTATAGAAGGAATAGCCAACCAAACTTATATGTTGACTTTGATATTATATTGGGTTTGTGCACCCAATAATACCTATCTCTAACCAAAATCACCATGGGCCTTCCCTTCAACTATAACCACAATCCCAATCTTTTTCATACCGTCGACTTTTATCATCGGAACACCCAGCTTTTTTACCGGGTTCTTTTAAGTACAACGTTTACCGAGATTCACTAACACCGTCGAACCGGGGTTTAACGTATGGAACACCATCCACATCACCACTAGCCCTAACCTGGCTCTTATACAAATTGTAGGAATCCTATATAGAGGTTACTTTCTAAAATCAATTGGTTGTAGAAAGAATAACTCACCAACCTTATATGTTGACTTTGAGATTATATTTTTACCAATGTGGGATATTGGGTTTGCACACTCAACAAGATCGAATCAGGATCTTAACATCCTATTATAGTGTCATTTTCCGCGTTGTAAAATAATGCAAATCTACCTATTATTACATATTTATCATGAAAATGTAGGTCAAAATGACAATTATGAAATGCCTACAGCTAGTCTCTTGTTTTTTCATATTCTACATAACTTACTTTTAATAATTGGTAGCTTTAACCTGTGGTTTGAGAAAAATAGGATCAGATCAAACGAGATCTTAAGATCCTATGGTCAAGATCGAGACCCTATTAAAATCGTATCTCGCAAAAATCGTACATAGATCATTTTTGCTATAAGAAACTTGTAAGATCCTAAGATCAGGATCATGATCTTAATAATCATGTTAGGTTAAGGTATTCAGAAAATATTTTAGCTTAATATTTGAATGGGTTTTGTAGTGTTTTGTTCTAATCAACATACGGTTTAATCTTTAAAAGCTAACAAGCTAGATGGAAAACATGCGATCAAACACTGACATGGTTAATGAACTTCCAATCGAGTCATTTGGTACAAATAGATTCGCATCTCTAGTTAGCTAGCTAGACTACGTTAACTTACAATGCATTTTAGCGAGAAATATTTATACACATAATATGCAATTGACAAGTGGCATCATTGAACTTGGTTTTATGTCCGGCATGAATGATGCAATCAAAACACACGATCATAAGTTAAGTTTTAGAAGGATTTGTTTAATTAGAGGTACATATCTAATGCAAGTGTCTCTTCCCTTTAAGAATGTTTAAGGCTTCACTTACAAACTCTTCAACTTTAACTTTGTGGCGCAAATGACTCTTTAGTTTCTTTGAAGGTATGAAAACTAATTAAAATTCGCTTTCATAAGGCCAAAGAAAGAGGTTCTTTTCGACAATGTCAAGCTCTTCTCTTTCAATCCGATTAGTAATAGAAATAAGAAAGCTTGAATTAAATGATCAAATAGCCCTTGTAATGCTCTGTCATTCATGTTCTTTAGTAATATGCTCAAGCCTAATGTTGAAATCGACAATATAACTATAACTACATGACAACAACTCTGTTAGCATTAGTGTACATTAGTTAAGGTAGATTACGTTTAGTTATATAGTATGTTTCCTTATGTAATATTACTTGCCTTGTAAGGCAAGTAATTAGCTTTGATTAGGAAGGTATGTTAAGTCAGTTGTGACTAGAGGCATGTCCTAGGTCGGTTTGTATTGCCCTTAATTACCTCTATAAAAGGATGCAAGGGATGAAGACTCAGTACACCAATCTTCTATTCTTTCTTTACTGATTGAGGTTTAATACGTATAGTCTTTCAGTTTCCTATGTTTCTTATTACTTGCGTTTTTCGTTTATATCCAAATGGTTCTTTCAATCTGCAGCTCCACGAGCTTCTTAGAGGTGTTCTAGGGTTCCGTGATATCGATCTCCGGGTTTGTTGAAGTTCTCGATTCCAACAAGTGGTATCAAGAGCTATGGTTAGTCGTGGTCTGGAGTTCATTTCTGAAACAAGAGGTGTCGTGGAGGAAACTAGCTTGTTTGGTTTCATTGGAGTTGCAAGTGTTGAGAGGTTGAAGACGAAGTACCAGGCGGATATATTTCGTGTATTCAAAATTTACTAAAAGGGTAGAAGGATCTTCCGGTCTAGTGTTTAGAATTGCAAAAGTGGACAAGGAACTTTTGTCATTTTGGCGTAAAGGGTGTTTTGTTAGTCTTTGTCTTCTTGTGGACTTTATTCCTACAATAACAAGTAAGTTGTTTACGAGTATTATTTTGTAAAAGCATAACAGGTATTGCTTTTGTTTATGTAAAAGAAAAGTTTGTTTTTGGGATTCTTCTTCTTGTGGATCAAGGTGGTACAACTGAATTCGAGTTTTTATTAGAAAAAGAACTTACTATTTGTACTTATTTACATCAAGGGTTATCGATTTTTCAAGAAGATTATTCTAAAACATCAAAAGGGTTCCTTGTTGCGCTCTTCTTTTGGTACAAGATTATAGACGTATAATTTAGGTTTTAAAATTTTTACTTGGTTGCTTGTAAGAGATTGAGGTTTAAGGTAACTAATTGAATCGATTTGTAAGAAGGTGTTTTTAGCAACAAGGGCTAAAGAATATATCATCGATAGCGAAGTTTGACATAAAAAAATTCGACAGGTCTAATGACTACGTGTTGTGGCGTGTGAAGATGCGGTGTCTCTTAAATCAATATGGTTAGGAGATGCGTTAGATCCATTCCCGGAAACCATGATGGACGCTGATAAGACTACGGTGTTGAAGACTAATGTCTACAAGAAAGCACATAATACCTTACTCTTATGCTTAGATAACAAGGTGATGAGGGAAGTCCACAAAGAAAATTCTACTGTAGGGGTTTGGTTAAAGTTAGAAACTTTATATATGACAAATACTTTAGCCAATAAATTGTACTTGAAGAAGAAGTTGTTCACTTTCTACATGAATCCAGGCTACAAATTATCTGAACATATAGATGAGTTTAATAAGTTGACTGGTGACTTGACGAACATAGACGTTAATATTGATGACGAAGATCAAGCACCGATGTTACTTGCATCATTACCATCTTCATATGATAACTTTGTGGATACATTACTTTATGGAAGGGAGTCGTCCAGTTTGGAAGATGTCTTGTTTCCCTCAAGTGTCAGGATTTGAATAAGAGGACATATGCAAAGTGTAGAAACGGTAGAGGGAGGGGGAGGGGTGAAGACACTTCTTATTAAGATTTAAAACTTTTTCTTATAACCCACTGGTCACGGTTTGATAAACATGACAACGGTTCTTTATCAATAAAGAACCATGGGTTCAATTAATGAACCGCCACTAGTGGACGAAACCATTATTACCTTTTAAATCTTAACAATTTTTTGTATCAAATTCCTGATCAAGCTTGACTTAATGTGAGATGTGTTTATTAAAGATAATGACAATAAGAGAATAAACAACAAGTAATTAAACACATGAACTCATCAAATCAAGAGTACATCGAGCAATATTCTAAACACTAAGCACACATGTTTAGCTTTTCTGCAACTAAGATGTTTAGACTATGGGATGCACACTTGATCACAATCTAAACAAGAAGCACACACGTACTAAGTCTTAGCTTTTCTGCAACTACAAATATAAAGACATAAATGTAAAGTAGATAATGTAAAAAAGAAAGCTAACCGACATGATGATTTATAGTGGTTCGGTCATGAAGCTCCTCTTCGCCTTACTCCACTCCTCGAGTACCCAACTCGAGAGTTACTTCACTAGTCAACAAGCTCCTTTCTTGGTGGAGAAAACCATTCAAGTTGCTTACATCATTTTTCGACCCTAAGCTAATGGTCGAGTCATAATCTTAGGTAAGACCAAGTTACATCCATCGCCTACTTCCTATTTTCTAACACAAGGCTAGATGTCGACTTCTAATAATAGGTAGAACCAATCTACACCCAACACACCACTAGTTATGTTTTATGGACCAACATAATAAACCTTGCGTTTTATGGCCTAAACACATAAACCATCTAATATACATCCAAGTATACACACCACTTGGATCTAGGACACTACACTATATCCAAGTATACACACTACTTGGATCTACACAACTAACACCTAATCCAAGGATACCCATCACTTGGATATACTACCCTTACAACACATCCAAGTATACCTACCATTTGGATCTACTACATATACATCAAGTCCAAGTATACAAATCACTTAGATCTTCATGGTTTACATTGTAGTAAAAATATAATCATGACTTGATCTTTAAAAGGAGAGATCTTATCATGTTATGATCCTAACACTTCATAGTGATGAAAGTGTTCTTTTCTTTGCACTTTAGATGATGAGAGGATTGATGAAGGAATCACATCTTAAACAAGATTAACCCAACAAATAATCAAGGATTAAGAAATATGAAAGGTGGGAGAGAATGTGCAAAAGAGGTAGGTTGAAAAGGTAAAAATGATCCACTATTTATGGGAGAAAGGAGTAACGGCTATATCTAGTCACAAGTCATTAAATGTTCCCAAGACTCAATATGTATATTGAGCCGCATGTACCTATAAGGAACCGTGAGCCCTAGACTCCGTTCTTTTTTGTCCCGTAGTGGGGAAAGCTTATTTGGTGAGGTTAATACCTCTTCAAGAATACCCTAAGGTATATCCTATGGAACATCCTTGTGAGACCCCCAAAATCTTACATGGAACAACTAGGCAATAAGGGGGTAACACGTCATAGTACAAGAAACAATGAATTACAGTTCATACAAAGCTGACGAAATAAAAACATATACATTACATCATAAAGGGTCAGAGTTTTTAAACATAGGTCCCAGAGTTTTAGAAGCGGAAAATTATATTATTTCGTCTCAATTTATAACATAAAGTTGCCCAAAAGATAGAATAAACTCCTGACAGTTTTTACTAAAAATAGTCTTTTTAAAGCATCACAGAAATCTCTAAGCTGCGATAATATCTTGCGGGCTCCCATCCAAGCAAGCTAAATAATAATACCTAAGATTAAACATGTAAAATCGTCAACACAAAGTTGAGTGATATTCATAGGTTTAGCAGTAACTGTGTGGAACACAATAGAATTTGTAAAACACGTAATGGGGGGGGGGGGGGGGTTAACTATGTACATTGTACATAGTCACGATGCATATTATTGCTGTTTAGTCTCATGAACCGAAGCTTAACTAAAATGTAAGTTCCTCTAGGAGTATTCAACCTAAATACTCAAGTATAAACAAATGTAAGTGCGTCAAGGTAATCAGGACGGGGATTGTCAATCCTGATGGATCCACCCATAACATTCGCGCTACGCGCAGGGCACACGGGACAATTAACGATTCATGATAGGAGAGGAAACTCAAGGCTAACGTCTAAAAAGCAATAATACCATTGAAATCATCTGTAAAGCATACACGTTCTAGATAGCATATAAGTTATAGATAGCAATACAGTTTTTTTTAATTGGTTGTGTTCCACCATGTAAAATCTCACCCCGTGTTTAGAAACCATGTACAAGTAAAAAGGGGCTATGAACTCACCTTATCCACGAGGTAAGTCAATCACGGTACTCAGCAACTGAGTAGAAACGGTAGTGGTAGACGATCACCGACGATATGGATGCCCGGGGAAACACGAAAACCGCAACCTATCAAAATAAGGCGCGCGTTAAGACTCGAACTCGAGTATCGATATGTACCAAATATAATATGACTCAATTGTTTTCCAAAGTATTCATGTTTCAAAACCCATTGACACGAACCAAATGAATCCTTTTATCCAACGTTACTCATTAAAACACTTGTACACTTGAAATTGACCCGTTATACGACGCCAAGTTAACGCAAGTCAAACTATTCATTAACCTTATTTGGACCAGTATCTAAGTCATTTACATAATGACTAAGCACTTGAGTAAGTCACCATGTCCGATGGTGAATACTCAAACTCACGCAACACAAGCAATGAACTAAGTGTCTAAAAATAAAATCAGCAAGTACACCCCGAATGTACACACCGATCTACCCCATCTAGACTTGTCCGTTTTAGATGAAAATTGGTGTCAAGGTCACTTATAACCTGTATAAAACCTCACCAAAGTTTGAGCCAAAGTTCACACTTTAAAACCCATCAGCTCGACACTTTACTCGACTCCAAAGTTAGGACAGATTTGTGCACTTGTTTTGTAAAACCGTTTAGACCACTTTAAAAGTACTAACTCGACAATCCGTCTTTTGAAATCACTACTAGACTCATCAAAATCAGTTTGTAAACTTTGAAAATCATTAGCATCAACTATCTAACCAAGCCTAAAGTCCCCGAGAGTCGACCCAAAATCAGCCACAATTTCGGATTGTGCCGACTTGCGTCTCCCGGTACACGAATACTAAAACTAGCATAACTTTTGACTCGTAATGACTTAGAAGCTCTATCTTATACCAAAAAGAGCGTCTTGGAAAACTATACAACAATATCAAATAATATTAGCCTTTCTCATTCCTTAAACCCACGAAAAAATCTGTTATATGCTGCTGTCCCAAAATACCTTTTTAGAAAACAAGTCAAATCTATTTTTCAATCAAAACCAATCATTCCCATACCTATAGAATCATCATACCATTATTCATATCAACCAAACACTCCTAAAAGCACTTGTATGAAAAATCTAACAAAAAATCAAAGATTAAAAAAAGACTTTTTATGATCAAAACAAGATAATCTTACCAAAACAACACATGCATGATGATTAAAACATTATACAGCCATGAAATCATAAAGTCTTCAAATTTTGATGCATGTTCTTGAATTTGATATCATTAGAATAACAAGAAAATATTAGAGATGGGACTTGATTTTGTTTTTGTTAGATCAAGGTGGAAATCAAATTTTTGAGGGTGTTTTTGGTTGGGATGTCACGTCAAAGAAGAGAGAAAGAGATGGTGTTGGTGTTTTTTTTATAAAATGAATGTGTGTGTGAGATGGTGGAAGAAAAAAAGCTTATATATGGATAGTTAAGTGGAGGGTCCAATATTACCAACTTTGAAACTTGTGAACTTAAAAACAGTTAATAGTTTTAAAGGGTAGAAAATGGTTATTGGTAAATATTGAAAATATTTACGGGGCTCGGGTTTGGTAAAAATACTTTTCAAAAGTTGCAATGCATCATAAAGATGATTATATGATTTCCTGACACAACTTAATACGTAATTAAAACTAAATCGTCAAAATATTAATTATCGAAATAATCGATAAATAAACGTAAACTTTTGGGCATCCGCCGGTATCGCGATCAATAGGAATTCTCGTTGTACATTGATTTTGAATAAACTCGTTGTAAAACGCACGCGGGTGATTTTAAATCAATAACTTTGATTTAAATTAAATATTGAAAAATAAAATAAAAATTTTATAATTCCATACAAAGTTTTTATCGTGGATCAGAGAATACTTAAAAAGTATAATTTAAAAATCTCAGGATTTACATATAGCAATACAAGAAAACGTAATACGTTAGAAAATTCAAGAAGCACGAATAAAAAGAATAAAATAATGCTGGGAAAGTACGGGTTCTCAGAGTCTTCCCCCCTAAAGGAACTCTGGTCCCCAGAGTTCTCCTAAAAACAGTAGAAGATGCAAACAAGAGGAGGTACAAAGTGTAGAAAAAAATTCATTGCTTCCCAGGTAATTTCGTACCACGACGAATCTTCACAATTAGAATTTACTACGCTTCAGTTTCTTAGCTCCTTTTCGTATAAATTTTCAGTCTGGGATTCGAATAACGATCTTTCAATACGGAGATACATCAAGAGATAGAATTGTTGGAAATGCGTGCGATAAACAAACAAGAATGAACACAAGAATCGCTTAAACAGGCAAAGTACGATAAAATGAACCAAGATTGTAAATCAACAAGGGGTCGCAAATCGTGCAATTGTAAATTTTGACAATCTTAAAATCTAATAATCCAGTTACAAAAGAACTAGAAGGGAAAAAAATGAATTACATATGATCATTCCAAAATATAGGCTGTCAAAATCAGTTGTCTAGTATTTTGGTATTACTTTAAAACTTAGTTTTAAATATTTTCTTTATTAAAAGAAAATTTTACCAGGTGTAGTGATTAAAAATCAAACTCTATATGAAATGAGTGGGTAAACAGTTGTCAAATCTTTTTCTTGATCAGGACTTCAAAGTAAAAGTAACTCAGTTCAAATAGTTATCCTGATTGACTTAAGAACTTTTGTATGTCTGCATGAAATTATCGTTAAAAACTCAGGTTTATCGTTATCATTAGGAAAAGTCAGATTTTCTAAGTTACTTAGAATCACTGTTAGAAATTATAAATTAATTTAATAATTCATTAGGTTGACAGTAAAGTATAATAAAATCAATTACTTTAAAAGATACAACTTGACACTGTTTAAACATAAGTTATAAATTTATCCAAGAGGATGTACAAATTCGATATTAAACTGGAAATGGGTATTTTGACAATTTAAACATTTGGTAAAATGTATAAAACGTTCTTAAAAATTAATAATAATTTTTAGAAATTCAAGAAAGTGTTTAAGATATCAAACGATAAACACGTAACAGTTTCTGGTTTTCAGAAAGTGACAAAATAGCAAACGATTATGAAACGAATATCGGTCAACAATTAGTATACAAGCAATAACACGAGAGAATAAAACGGAAGTCGTATCAACTCTTAATGAACATGATAGAATAGATGCATCGATGATAAGGACAATAAGAAACAAAGGATTCAGCAAGATTAATTCACGAGTGCGGTTGGCGTCACCAATAACGGCTTATTAAGTTCTTGGTGGTCGAAATACGATCGAAAGGGAAAAGCCACATAATAGATTTTCGAATCACATAAAATTATTAAGAAGTTACTTGATAGTAATTCCAGTAAAATGAACAACATTAGCAATGAAAGGCGAAATCAACACATGATTCACACGAATGAAATTTCCAAGGCGATAGTGTCTAACACACATCATGGCAAATACACGTAATCATCGTTCACGTCCAGTCATAAATCATTAATCGCGTCCAAAGACGTTTCGTAGTTCTACCAAGATAGATAGAGATGGTCGATCATAGAAGCATAACAACGTTGAAACTTTCAAGTCTGGTATCAGTGGTAAGAATTTAGGAAAATGCTAACGAAAATCGTATCATGATGATGATGAGGTAACAGGTAAAACAAAGGTCGTTGAGTAAGGAAATAGGTGCTCGAGGCATGTACTTTTCTCAAGAAAAGATAAGGGTTCATATGTGTATGTCACGAATTGTTGTTACTCGCATAAGATGTAAAAGTTTTCAAAACTTTATTTTCATCTAACTTTTTAAGAAACATAACTAAAAAGTTGATTCTTGGTTAAATATTTAAGGTGACTACTATTCGGCCTTGCATGGCTCCTTCTAAATTAAGCATAGGTGATCAGGCCATGCATAATTTCGGACTAGCAATGTGATGCTCAGCTTCGTCAAACCAGTATTACAGGTCATATTATTTAAAATATGTATATAATGCCATTTAAAAAAACAGAAATCAAATTAGTTTATGAAACTATTCGCCAGTAAGTTACTGGCTAGATATTTAATTCAACAATTGAAATGTTACAAGATTCTTTACAAGACCCAAGGTAGAACAATTCGCGAGTATTGATGACGTATAGTCCCCAGCCGGGTCATGAACCCGGCCCATGGGTACTACCCGTATCCGGCCCATCACCGATGGGTGGAATAATGTCATTCAGGCTTATGGGCTTGGATGAACAGTGACCGCACACATGTGTGCGGCCCACGGCCCGGTGCGGCCGACATAGGGTTAGACAGAATAATATTCTGTCTAGGAATATCTTTATCCCAATGGAGGAAGATATTCACTACCAGAATTAGAAGATAACAATCATTCTAATTCTGGTAGTTATCTCTTCCTTGGGGCCGAAGCATCAGTGAAAGCCCATTAGGGTTTCACTGCCTATAAAAGGAACCCTCAAGGGTTCCACAAAGGTATTACGACTTTTACTCTCAACTCACATAAACCCTAAATCGATTACTTACTCTCACGCCGGAGTCTAATCGTGGGAAACATTCCCACGGTAAGCCTAACGCGTGTTGTTTAGTGTGCAGGATCCCAACCAAACGATTCACTTGGTGCACGAGCCGGAGCCCAGCCAACCCGAATTAAGCCTAATTCAGGTCTAGCAAGGATCAACCAACTTTTGCATCAACAAGTTGGCGCCATCCGTGGGACCCATTACACTAAGCTAGAACAAAACCTCATTCTGAATTTCCAATGACGAAGGGGCATCAGCAAGCCAATCCCAGGAATATGAATCCTGGAAACCGGAAGTCCCAAGGGGAAGGGATACTCATCCCCAATCAATCACCTAGCCGCCTTGCAGGCGGACCTGGCAACCGTGGCGACTTCCAGTCCTTGGGGGTGACGAGCACGATCTCCACAACACCCCCACCTACTTCAACCCTGGACAATCTGGATCCAGGGAGTGCGCCCAACCCTCCTAACAAGGAGCCGCGCAGACCATCGGTAGAGGAAGAGGTAGAGGTCCTACCACTCAGCGAGGAGGATCTTACTCGAGTTCTCACGCAGAACTTCGATAGGATCGTCCCGGGGATTGCGTCAAGGTTGAATCTGGGAAGGAACCTCCAATCCAGACTCAACTTTGGTGACGCCGGACCAATCACCTCTTCCCAAAACCAGAGGAAAAGTAGAGCTCAGCCTCAGGAGCAGAGCATCTTTGAGGAAACCCCTCAATCCAGGAATGTGTTTGAGCGCATAGGAGATCGCCTCATACAGGAACTAATGCAGTCTCGAGAAGGAGGAGACAGGTCTGATGGATCACCTGAGTGGCCAGATCGAGAGTTGGCCAGCACCGCTCGCCGCCCGAGCGTGTGGGACAGGATGAACACTGGGAAAAAGGCTCCTGGTTCGTCCCAAAAAAGTGGTCCCCAACCAAATGGTGGGGCACCACCTTTGTCCCCGGACCCATCAGGGGAGGATTCAGATGACCATCCGCCTAAGCGTCGACGACCTAGACGCACCCCTCCACCACCACCAAACAATGATGAGTATTATGGTGGCCCTTATTATCGAGATGCAGAAGCAGAGGATCTTTCACGACCATGGTGTGAACCATGGGATGACCCTAGGCTCACCCGGCCATGGGCGGATCCCAGGGAAGACCCGTTCACCCTCCGCATACGGAACTATTCTGAGGACACCAAACGCCGCATGCCGACATGTATCAAGACTTATGATGGGTCTGGTGATCCGGTTGATCACCTTAAAATATTTGATACGCAGGCTAAAATTGAGCGATGGCCCATGCCTATATGGTGCCAAATGTTCAATTCAACTTTGATCGGAAATGCCCGCGACTAGTTTGAGGCACTCCCTCCACGGAGCATTGATAGTTTCACGGAACTACGCACTGCGTTCGAGAACAATTATACTCAGAGGAAGAAGTATAATAGGGATCCGGTCTCATTGGCAACTGTCAAACAACGGCCGGGGGAATCCACGGAAGCCTTCACTGAATGCTTCAATGATGAGTGCACACGCACAAGAACAATGCCGGAGCTCCTGAAAATCTCTGACTACATGCACGCCATAACAGAAAGGGAACTGATCAGGCGCCTCAATGACAAGCGTCCAGAAAAATATGATGACCTCATGGAAAGGGTCAGAAATTTCATAGAAGGAGAAACGGCGGTGGCCGCGGCTTACCCATCCAGAGGAAATGGGTACCGGTCAAACGACCAGTCTCGGAGACAGTCGGGCGGTCAAGGCAATCAGAACAGTAACAAGGGCTCAGACTATAAGAGCCAGAACAAAGGAGGACGGACGGATGATAAGTTTACTCCACTTAAGATGTCCTACCGGGAAATCTTGCTGACGGAAGGGGCAAACTTTCCAAGACCTCCGCCAATGACAACTCCGCCGGAACGTCGGCAAGGAAATCGCTTCTGCGAGTTCCATAATGACAAAGGCCACGGTACGGAGGAGTGTATCCAGCTCAAGAAGCATATTGAGTCGCTGATCAAATCAGGCAAACTCAAACACCTAGTTAAGGATTGGAAGGATGGAAAAGATAACAACAAGAAATACGATAAGAATGATCCTCAAAAGGACAAACCTTCGACCATATACATGATCCAATCCAGACAACGCCGCACGAGGCAGAAAGTTGGCCAAAAATTTTCACGCGGCAGGGAAATCTTGTTCCCTCCCATCACAACAAGCGATGTGACTGATGCGCCTCTCACTATTGAGATAAGCATTGGAACACATAATGTTCGTCGCATGTATGTGGATGGAGGGTCGTCGGCAGAGGTACTGTATGAACACTGCTTTGTGCAGTTATGCCCAGAAATAAGAAGCCAATTAGTACCGGCCACGTCGCCGCTTACTGGCTTTAGTGGAGACACTATCTGGCCGATAGGGCAACTACGTTTGCTTGTGACCATTGGGAATGAGGAACATTCCACTACGGCGTAGATGAACTTCATGGTGATACGCTCACATTCTCCGTACAATGGGATAATAGGCAGACCAGGCATCTTGGCTATACGGGCGGTACCCTCCACGGCGCACGGAATGATCAAATTCCCCGTTGAGGGGGGAATCGTTACTATTTACAACACAATCGTACCGGCATCCGAGTGTCACACCGTGACAACACCGGCTCCACCTGTTCCACCCAAGGACGGATCACCACCTCCCAATTGGAAGGTAGCAATTCACCCTGACTATCTGGAACAGGAGGTATCCATAGGAGGGGCGCTCTCGGATAGCGGCAAAAGGGTCATGTGCTCTCTTCTAAGTGCAAACATAGATATATTCACATGGGAGCCAAAGCATATGACAGGCGTGCCACGTGCGATAGCAGAGCATAAGCTCCAGATCCGCCAAGGGTACCAACCCGTCAAGCAAAAGAAGCGCGACCAGGCGCCTGAGCGCAGCAAAGTGATACTGGAGGAAGTACGGAAACTAGTGGACGCAGGTATCATGCGCGAGGTATACTACCACGAGTGGTTATCCAATCCGGTCATGGTCAAAAAACATGACGGAAGTTGGCGCATGTGTGTGGATTTTACGGATCTGAACAAGGCCTGCCCACAGGATTGTTACCCGTTACCGGAAATCGACTGGAAGGTGGAATCCCTATGTGGGTATCCTTTTAAATGCTTCCTAGACGCGTATAAAGGGTATCACCAGATCCAGATGGCGGAGGAGGATGCAGAAAAAACGGCGTTCCATACAAGCCAGGGCGTATATTGCTATACGAAAATGCCGTTCGGACTGAAGAACGCCGGGGCTACATATCAACGGCTGGTGGACAAAGCTTTTGAATCACAGATAGGTCGCAACTTGGAAGTCTATGTGGATGACTTGGTTATAAAAAGTCACATGGAGGAGGCACTTATCCGGGATGTCCAAGAGACATTCGACACACTGAGAAGGATTAACATGAAGTTAAATCCAAAGAAATGTACGTTTGGGGCAACGGAGGGAATGTTCCTTGGATATTTAATTGATCCAAACGGCATCAAACCCTGCCCAGATAAGACGGACGCAGTAATACAACTGCCATCCCCCCAGACACGGAAGGAGGTGCAATCCTTAAATGGGAAACTAGCCGGGCTGAATAGGTTCTTATCCAAATCCGCAGAGAAGTCATTACCCCTATTTAAGACACTCAAGAAGTGCATTAGGAAGGGAGACTTCCGGTGGACGAAGGAAGCCGAGGAAGCTTTCGGCCAACTCAAGCAGCATCTTGCATCCCTCCCTATGCTAGTAGCTCCCCGGCCAAAGGAGGAACTCATTATGTATCTCTCAGCCACTCATGGCGCAATAAGCGCGGTACTTATGCCAGATAGAGATACAATGCAAACTCCGGTCTACTTTATAAGTAGAACACTACAAGGGCCGGAGCTGAATTACGCCTCTATGGAAAAACTGGTGTTAGCACTAGTGTTTGCTACAAAGCGGTTGCGTCGATACTTTCAGGCGCACCCAATTGTGGTCATCACAGATCAACCAATCAAGCAGGTTATTTCTAGACCGGACGTAGCAGGGAGGCTACAAAAATAGAACATCCTATTAGGGGAGCACAATATATCTTATAGGCCAAGGACGGCTGTAAAAGGCCAGATCTTGGCAGACTTCTTGATCGAGAAGCCGGATGAGGAAGGACCAATCGTTAAACAAGACGATATCCTAACAGAACCATGGGTATTATTCACTGACGGATCTTCGTATACGGACGGGTCCGGAGCTGGTCTTATCCTCACAAATCCAGAAGGAATGGAATTCACGTACGCCCTCCGTTTTGAGTTCACAGCCACTAACAACGAAGCGGAATATGAAGCATTAATTGCGGGTTTAAAAATCGCCGCTAGAATGGGAGTCCGCAACCTTGAGGCCTACGTGGACTCACGGCTTGTCGCGAACCATATTCTAGGTGGATATGTGGCTAAGGAGGACAACATGGTAAAGTACTTGGAAAAAGTCAAGTCGCTAATCGCGAGTTTCAGTAAGTTTTCCATCAAGCAGGTGCCAAGGGGCGAGAACAAGAAGGCGGACGCCCTCAACAAAATCGCATCCACAAGCTTCGCTCACTTGTCTAAACAAGTCTTGGTGGAAATACTCAAGGAGAAATCTATAACGGAAGGGGAGGTTGCTGCTATAGTTGAGGAGGATGGACCTACATGGATGACCCCGATTATCAACTATCTGAGACGAGGAAAAAGCAGCATGGCGCATCAGAAGGAAGTCGCAGCATTTCGAACTTCGAGAAGGCATCCTTTACAAGCGCTCCTTCTTGCAGCCATGGCTGCGGTGTGTGGGACCACGTCAAGCCGCATACGTAATCAGTGACATACATGAAGGATTGTGCGGCATGCATGGAGGTCCACGGTCCGTAGTAGCTAGAGCCTTACGGACAGGATATTATTGGCCTACCATGCACAGAGACGGGCGCGACATGATTCGCAAGTGTAGTGATTGCCAAGTGCATAGGCCAGTGTCACGGCACCCGCAGCAGGAGCTTACACCTATCACGTCCCCATGGCCATTCTATAAGTGGGGAATCGACATTACAGGACCGTTTCCTGTAGCTGCGGGGGGAGTTAAATTCTTGATTGTTGCGATGGACTACTTCACACGGTGGATAGAGGCCAAGGCAGTCAAGTCTATCACAGGCAAACAAGTTAAGAAGTTCGTTTGGGAACATACTATGTGTCGTTTTGGTCTACCAGGGGAAATTATCTCGGACAACGGCAAGCAGTTCACGGACAACCCATTCAAAGATTGGTGTGAATCATTGAACATCAAGCGGCGCTTCGCATCCGTTAAACATCCGTAGACAAATGGCCTCGTTGAACGGGCAAATAGAAGCTTGGGGAATGGCATCAAGGCGCGTTTGGATGAACGAAGTGGCAAATGGGTCGATGAGTTATCAAATGTGCTATGGGCGCATAGAACTATGATCAAAACAGCCAACGGAGATACTCCATTTGCATTGGCGTATGGCACTGAAGCCGTTATACCAGCAGAAATAGGGATGCCTACCATCCGCACGGCGGAGGTTAATGTCGTCACAAACGATGAACAGCTGCGAATTAACCTGGATCTTTTGGAAGAAAAAAGGGAAATAACAACCATCAATGAGGCTAAGTCCAAGGCTAAGATGAAGGCTTATTATGACGCCAAGGTCAAGGGTGTTTCTTTTCGACCGGGAGACTACGTCTATCGTGCTAACGAAGCAAGTCGGGCGGAGAATACAGGAAAGCTGGGCCCTAAGTGGGAAGGACCGTATGAAGTCACTGAAGCCTTGGGACGAGGCGCGTACAAGTTACGTGACATGGATGGCCGCGACCTAGAGCGCACATGGAACATCTCCAATCTCAAAAGGTGCTATCTTTGAAAGCTACGGCTTCCGCATGGGTACTTCGCTATATGCGGTCTTAATAAAGAACCATGCGGTCTATCTGTTTTGTTTTTCTTATGTTTGTTTAGTTTCCTTTCTTGTTTTTTAGGACTTGTCATTATCATTCAAACAAAAGTGTAACGTTCTAATAAAATGTTGGCGTGCCTAGCTAGCCCCACGGCCTGTTTCGTGCAAATCAATTTTTTAGATTTTTTGTTAGTTGTATGAATTTTACTTATATTATAATATGCCATGTTTCATTCATATGCATTCTTTCAAATTACTGTACATGTACTATACGCCTCCAGGTGGGGTAAGAGGATTAAGTGAACCTACTAATTCAAATTGCCGCGTAAGAGGGATGCAACCCCAGCCGCACGGATCATGTATCCTTACTAGACACCTTACTCACAAGACGTTGGGGTAAGTTTCATATGCCGTAGTCACACAGTGCTCCGCATAATAAAGACGCATGTCGCATGTCTAGTAAATTATAGACTTGTATGTATTTTCTTTCTTTGTGTGTAAGACGTGATATATCATGCAGTATTGAGGTACAATATTTAACACAGTCAAAATACACAAGTTTCCAAAATAGATAACAAAATTGTCGTGGTCACTCATGGACTTAAATACAAAATACAAATGTTGTTAGCCGTGTACATGCACGGACGAATAGAAACAATAAATATTCAGAGGTTACAAACCGAAGTGTCTGGAAGGGATCATAAAGTAGGAGCATCCTACATAGGGGGGGAAAACTTACCCATTTCCACTTGTTCCTCGACCAGACACGACAACCACTCATCACTTTCTTTCCGCTTTTGGGCTTGAGCTGCATTCCTCTCCAGCACCGCACTTAAGGGTTCTTCATCAAGCACGATCCTGGTTACGTCCTCGTATATGGGGAGCGTCAGGTGGTTGGGTGAGGGGGTGAAGGAAGCACGGGAGAACGCACTAAGACTTAGCCTTTCCATGATTTCCATATTTGATGCATCTTTGGTGGCCTCCAGCTCGTCCAAAAATGGATAGTGCAAATCCCGCATCGCGGCCATGGAAGCAGTCATCTTGTTAGCAGCTTCAGGGTTAAAGAAAGCATGATTGGTAAAGTTTTCCCCTTTCTTGATCAGCTCAACGGCCGCAACCATTCCCTCGTGACGTCCGTGGTCAATACCATCGGACACCAGGCTTGCAAATTGTTGCACAAATTTTGGGGCCTCAAGCACCTTCATGACGGCCAGGCGTGCTCCATGACCGACCATCCACCTACGGCCGGCAATAGCTGTTAGCAGTTGGGGGCATAGCACATTGTCACGCTCGACGGTGAGGGCGTCAATTACCAAATCTTTTTGGGCAAACGCCTCTTTCAGCTCTTGGGTGACAGCCCTCTCATCAGCAAGTTCCCTTGTACCTTCTCCATGCTTTGGACGGCCAGGTGCGCGTCTTCTAGTTTCTTGTTAAGCACATCTACCTGGTTGGAGTACGACTGGGCAGAAGCTTCCGCTGTGGCTACCTATAAGAAATAAAGTATTAGAACATATTTCTTTTAGAAAATGGGTGGTGCGGCACGGATATGTACCTTGGTGGTCGCAGCATCTAGTTGTGACTCAAGATTGGCCACTTGTTGGTCGTATTCATTCGCGCGGGCCGATTGTCTTTTTATGGTCGCCTCGGCACTAGCCAGTTGGGATTGGAGGTCTGCAATTTGAGCTTCATTGTCTACGATCATCTTCTCCCTCCGTCCAACCTTTCTCTTCAGAGATTCAACATGTCCGAGTGAGGCTTCAAACCTTACCCTCATCGAGGTGCCCATCGCCATTTGGTGTACCAGGGCACCATTATACTCATCCGCCAAATCCGCATGGCTGAGTGCGTTCACCTCTCGCACCAGACCTGGTGGAATGCAGTTGTTGAGGTACTCCCGGCATTCATCGGCGTCCCTCATTCGTGATGCAGTTGTGATATTCCATACATGATTGAACGATTGAGGGGGGGCGGACGCTGGGAGGTCTTGGGAGGCTGTGGGTGAACCTTCTTCAAATACGGGGCCGGACTTTGTGGTGACCGTACGAGGCATGGGGTTTCTTTCCACTTCTTTTTCTTTTCCCTTATCCACTTGGGTGTTAGGAGGAGGTACGACACCAGTCTGGTCGTCCCTGTGCAACAAGTATTGGGAAACATATTAAGTATTGCTTACAAGGAAATCTGTCATTCTTACATGTTAGGATGGAGACTTACATGTCGTTTCTTGCTAATTCGGAGGCGGTTGGGGCAATCTGAGTGACGGGATCGACATCTGCGGCCGGATAGTCTTGGAACCCTAGGTAGTACTCCCAACAGATTGGTACAAGGGGTGGTCTTCTCGAAGTCTCTTGGCAGGAGCGTTGTGTTCGCCAATTTCGACTGAAGCAGTTCTCCTCGCTCGGTTGCTTCTTTTTCGGGTACGCCTGGCGACGGGCTGAGCTGTTGCTTCGTCGATCTCTTCCTCGACCTCTTCTTCCACTTCTTCTTCCTCTTCCTCCAGGTTGACTTGTTGTACTTCTTCATCATCATCACCCATCATCCGGTGAAGGCTGGAGGTGGTTAAGTCAATGTTATCTCCCTGTTGTTCCCTATGTGGTGAGGAGGGCCCGGCTCCTCCTTCATGCATCTGGTTATCACCACCACCATTGTCTCCATGCTCTTCCTCGTCTGAGTAGGGATCTGGCACAGCTTCGAGAGCAACCGTCACGTTTCGGGTGTGCTCGAGGAGGGGTAGTTCATTCTCGCGGAGAGGACGGGAACCCTCTGGTATGAGCTTCGGGTCGCCCTGGCGCAAGAGTCCAAAGAAGTTCATTTTCGCCCAGCACAAAACAACACATGTTAGCCGTTTATCAAATAATTGAATACATTTTTGCGTACGGATGTTAGCCTACCTTCGCCCTGCCTTCTCCAAAACACGGGATACCTATTGGATGGACCAAAGTAATTGCGGCTAATCCCTAGCAAACATAGGAATGACTCGGGAAGACTTCTATGGAACCCGGTCCTATTCAGATCTAACTCTTGGGAATGTCGGGGGTTGTATGTACTTGTGTGCGGCTTGGGGTCGTGGGGTATCCTAGTTCTAAAGGTGTAATCGCCCGACCATACTACTGCGTCAATAAAGAAGTAGTGGTCATACCAGTTTTTCAATGAATCCATTGGCTTATTGTACGATTGGGGACTGTTAGGGGATCGTTTCTTAAAAGATACCCAACCGTTTACTATGTTGGGAACATAAAAGAGCCGGAATAATTTTACGGTTGGGGGGATTCTCCTAGCACGGCAGAGGATCTCGAATTGACTAATCTTACAGGCACCTATACAATGGAGCTGACTAATATGTACATCATAGTATCCTAGCAGATCTACAAGGAAATGGGTGAAGGGGATGCGGTAATTAGCCGCATCAAAGAGGCGAGTATACAGGCCAATCTTACCCACTGGAGCCTCAGTTATGAGGTCTCCGGCCCCAGGAAGTGAGGGGTGTAGGTTGGTAGGGATAAAATAGTTTGTACAAAAGTGGTTTAATTGGTCTTGGGTCATAACATTCAACACGGATCCAATGGTAGGGTTGTTTCTGTGAGCCATTACTAAATAAAAGTGTAAGGACGTGGTATTCTAACCTGCGTGTGAAGGGATCCGTGCGTATTTGGTTCAAGCTAAGAGGAAAGCTTTAATGGCAGAAATGGAGGTTATAACTGTGTGTTTCACACAGCCGTAGGGGTGGCTTATTTATAGGGTTGCCTCGTGGGTCACGATCTGTTGGATGTGTGACACGTGTCTGCCACTATTCTTAATCGTGTGGCTAGGGGGCAAGTGGCAAGTGAAACGTCAGGCGGGACCCACGGGTCACTTCTGACTCAAACGTTTGCACTGCTCAAGGTTCTGGCTGTTTGCACTTTTGTCAGTCAAACAAGTCAGATGAACAGTTATTAATATCGGGATATGCGGCTCTTACGTAAGACTTGACATTTAATGCTATATTTAATTTGTCTCGGTCGCTATATGCGGCTGAGATACTGATGAAATAACTTCCTAAGCCAGGTTGCCACGTGCGGCCAATACAAATTCTTGGACAACTTATCATTCCCTATTGTTTCTTAGGTACGTCCGGGGAGCATCTTGGTAGTCTAGAGGTTACGCCGATGGTTGTAACAACTAGACTAGGGGGACATGATGACGTATAGTCCCCAGCCGGGTCATGAACCCGGCCCATGGGTACTACCCGTATCCGGCCCATCACAGATGGGTGGAATAATGTCATTCAGGCTTATGGGCTTGGATGAACAGTGACCGCACACATGTGTGCGGCCCACGGCCCGGTGTGGCCGACATAGGGTTAGACAGAATAATATTCTGTCTAGGAATATCTTTATCCCAATGGAGGAAGATATTCACTACCAGAATTAGAAGATAACAATCATTCTAATTCTGGTAGTTATCTCTTCCTTGGGGCCGAAGCATCAGTGAAAGCCCATTAGGGTTTCACTGCCTATAAAAGGAACCCTCAAGGGTTCCACAAAGGTATTACGACTTTTACTCTCAACTCACATAAACCCTAAATCGATTACTTACTCTCACGCCGGAGTCTAATCGTGGGAAACATTCCCACGGTAAGCCTAACGCGTGTTGTTTAGTGTGCAGGATCCCAACCAAACGATTCACTTGGTGCAGGAGCCGGAGCCCAGCCAACCCGAATTAAGCCCAATTCAGGTCTAGCAAGGATCAACCAACTTTTGCATCAACAAGTATACATTGTAAAATTAATATAAATTAATTTTGTAAGATAACATTCAATTATTTAAGAAAGCCCAAATGAAACTTTTTGTAAAATGATTCGCAACCAAGACCAGTTTGAGTTAATATGGTAACATGACAATAGTTTATAAAGTAGCGAGTAGGTTACAAGAGGGAAATAAGGAGTAGTTCAAGACAGTCAACGAAATGGTTACAAGGTGATAAGGTCTCAAGAGGTTTAGCCGAAATCGTCAAGAGACACGTGCCAAGATGATAACAAACGATATGAAAGCAAGATCTTCAAACCTCGGCCCGAATCAGTGGTACGATAGAAGCAGAGAAAGAAAATAGAATAACAAATAAGTCGTAAATAAAAAAGAAAGGATAAAGGAATCTGTATGTGTGCACATCGTGATTAATTTGACAATAATATACCTTTAAGAAAGTAGGGTATCAGTTAACACATAGTACAATCACACCGAAAAGTTTCTATATTAGGAAGTTACCGAATTTCATAAGTTTAAGATCTATGTATAAGTATGACCGAACTCAAAGTTACTATTTTATATTTGTTCCAACGCAATCATTGTTTTTAGTTTGCAAAATATCATTAGTTAAAGTTTTACGAGCTCAAACGAACTAAAAAACGCTTGAAATCATATTTTTAAAGTCTATCAGTTTTGACTTTTGGGTTTGACTAGACCAATTAACTCACTAAACGATATTCTAAGACTCAAAATCTAATGCATTTCGATGTAAAACAATGTTTTGAACAACTTTCTATTTTTACCCAAGACTTGAAACGGAATAAAAATGGACGAAAATGCCCTTGCATTAAATCTGTCAACAAAATGATATTTTAGCATTATTCAGAAAATAACTTCTTAGATTTTTACAATCTTAAATGAGCGTAACTTGCTCGGTTTTAAAGTTTACTAGTCAAATTTTATGTCATAAATGGACGTCTCAACAAGTAGAAATATATATTTTTTATGTCTAAAGTTATAAAAAAATTTCTCGACACTGTTAAACTTCCAGTAAAGTTTCTATACAAAGTGTTTTTTTTTACACAGCTTGAAATTAAATCCAATTTCATAATAACCCAGAATTAATGTACACACAAGACTTAGGGATTTCTTAAAGACGAAAGAAGATAAACTGTATAATTAGTCATGTAAAGAAAACACAGTATGGAAATGGTTCAAGAATACCAACGAAAATCTAAGAAATAAAAAAGATGCATGACATCTGTGTCTTCGGTTGCAAGATGCAATGCAGGAAGGTCTCCTGGCGGTATGATTTTTCAAAATCACAAGACATATCGAGAAAGAATTAAAACATTAACAAGTCGCACTCTTGGGCGAGGAGGTTTAATGAAAAAGGGAGGATACAAGTAAAATCAAATTCCAAACAACTGTCACATAATAAATGACGATCATGTGTTCAAGGCAACGGATGTTGTAAGTTGAAGTCGAAACGTAGAATGGACAATGAAATACGATGAATTCCATGTACAAGTGTCGTGTAGAACGATGACGTAATGGTCAATCAAAATTACGAAAACCCACGATATTATCCAGGTACTGATTCAACGAATACTTCGAGATGCGAGACTCACACGATGTCCTTTAGTCTTTTCTGGGGACACCTTGAGCTACACCAAGGTCTATAGACTAGATATTCAATTACGATTGGTCGGTAAACAATCTGGGTATCTAAATAGATATTTTAAAGGAAATAAACAATGAAAGCAACACGCACGGTAGCAAGAATGAAAATAAGGAGTCTTGTTGAAAACAACACTTATCAATCCCGAACAATGGTATCTCGAGAGTATGCACAACATGTAGCGGCGAGTCGAGAAAAACATACGGTTCAAAACAAACGAGCATATGAAATCAGTCGTATCACGCATAAATGAATAGCAATAGTACTCAGAAAAATGAGCAATGAAAAGTCGACAACATACGCGCTCTGGGTACAAGTATGTAACGTCATAAAAATATGAAATCATCATAACAAGATCAGTTCACAAGAACAAGAATTTAAGATATGCAGTATAGGCAGACGTAATCACAGTAATATCGAATGATAATCCATGAAGCACAAGGCTTTGAAAAGACATATTAATTATCGTCATTAAGGTGATGTAATATTTCAACATGTAATCAGGAGATGAAATACTACAACAATAATTAAAAGTAAATAATAAGGATTAGAGAGTTACCCGTGCAGATATCGAACAACATTAGCATATTCTGTGGTTGACACTTAGAAACAATAAAATATTTGAACTTTCGGTTATTGACTAAGTTTTGAAAAACGACTCAGTTTCCTATAACCATCGCTTTGATACCACTCTGTGAGACTCCCAAAATCTGACATGGAACAACTAGGCAATGAGGGGGTAACATGTCATAGTACAAGAAACAATGAATTACAGTTCATACAAAGCTGACGAAATAAAAACATGTACATTACATCATAAAAGGTCAGAGTTTTTAAACATAGGTCCTAGAATTTTAGAAGCGGAAAATTATATTATTTCGTCTCAATTTATAACATAAAGTTGCCCAAAAGATAGAATAAACTCATGACAGTTTTTACTAAAAACAGTCTTTTTAAAGCATCAGAGAAATCTCCAAGCTGCGATAATATCTTGCGGGCTCCCATCCAAGCAAGCTAAGTAATAATACCTGAGATTAAACATGTAAAATCGTCAACACAAAGTTGAGTGATATTCATAGGTTTAGCAGTAAATGTGTGGAACACAATAGAATTTGTAAAACACGTAATGGGGGGGGGGGGGGGGGGTTAACTATGTACATTGTACATAGTCACAATGCATATTATTGTTGTTTAGTCTCATGAACCGAAGCTTAACTCAAATGTAAGTTCCTCTAGGGAGTATTCTGCCTAAATACTCAAGTATAAACAAATGTAAGTGCGTCAAGGTAATCGGGACGGGGATTGTCAATCCCGATGGATCCACCAACAACATTCTCGCTACGCGCAGGGCACACGGGACAATTAACGATTCATGATAGGAGAGGAAACTCAAGGCTAACGTCTAAAAAGCAATAATACCATTGAAATCATCTGTAAATCATACACGTTCTAGATAGCATATAAGTTCTAGATAGCAATGCAGTTTTTTTCTAATTGATTGTGTTCCACCATGTAAAATCTCACCCCGTGTTTAGAAACCATGTACAAGTAAACAGGGGCTATGAACTCACCTTAGCCACGAGGTAAGTCAATCACGATACTCAACAACTGAGTAGAAACGGTAGTGGTAGACGATCACCGACGATATGGATGCTCGGGGAAACACAAAAACCGCAACCTATAATAAGGCGCGCGTTAAGACTCGAACTCGAGTATCGATATGTACCAAATATAATATGACTCAGATGTTTTCCAAAGTATTCAAGTTTCAAAAACCATTGACACGAACCAAATGAATCCTTTTATCAAACGTTACTCGTTAAAACACTTGTACACTTGAAATTGACCCGTTATACGACGCCAAGTTAACGCAAGTCAAACTATTCTTTAACCTTATTTGGACCAGTAGCTAATTCATTTACATAATGACTAAGCACTTGAGTAAGTCACCATGTCCGATGGTGAATACTCAAACTCACGCAACACAAGTAATGAACTAAGTGTCCAAAAATAAAATCAACAAGTACACCCCGAATGTACACACCGATCTACCCCATCTAGGCTTGTCCGTTTTAGATGAAAATTGGTGTCAAGGTCACTTATAACCTGTATAAAACCTCACCAAAGTTTGAGCCAAAGTTCACACTTTAAAACCCATCAGCTCGACACTTTACTCGACTCCAAAGTTGGGACAGATTTGTGCACTTGTTTTGTAAAACCGTTTGGACCACTTTAAAAGTACTAACTCGACAATCCGTCTTTTGAAATCACTACTAAAATCATCAAACTCAGTTTGTAAACTTTGAAAATCAGTTGCATCAACTATCTAACCAAGCCTAAAGTCCCCCAGAGTCGACCCAAAATCAGCCACAATTTCGGATTGTGCCGACTTGCGTCTTCCGGTACACGAATACTCAAACTAGCATAACTTTTGACTCGTAATGACCTAGAAGCTCTATCTTATACCAAAACGAGCGTCTTGGAAAACTCTACAACAATATCAAATAAAAAAATATTAGCCTTTCTCAGACCTTAAACCCACGAAAAAATCTGTTATATGCTGCTGTCCCAAAATACCTTTTTAGAAAACAAGTCAAATCCATTTTTTAATCGAAACCAATCATTCCCATACCTATAGAATCATCATACTATTATTCCTATCAACCAAACACTCCTAAAAACACTTGTATGAAAAATCTAACAAAAATCAAAGATTAAAGACAAGACTTTTTATGATCAAAACAAGATAATCTTACCAAAAACAACACATGCATGATGATTAAAACATCATACAACCATGAAACCATAAAGTGTTCAAATTTTGATGCATGTTCTTGAATTTGATATCATTAGAATCACAAGAAAATATTAGAGATGGGACTTAATTTTTTGTTAGATCAAGGTGGAAATCAAATTTTTGAGGGTGTTTTTGCTTGGGATGTCACGACAAAGAAGAGAGAAGGAAAGGGTGTTGGTGTTTTTTTTATAAAATGAATGTGTGTGTGAGATGGTGGAAGAAAAAAAGCTTATATATGGCTAGTTAAGTGGAGGGCCCAATATTGCCAACTTTGTAACTTGTGGACTTAAAAACAGTTAATAGTTTTAAAGGATAGAAAATGGTTATTGGTAAATATTGAAAATATTTACGGGGCTCGGGTTTCGTAAAAATACTTTTCAAAAGTTGCAATGCATTATAAAAATGATTATATGATTTCCCGACACGACTTAATACGTAATTAAAACTAAATCATCGGAAATATTAATTATCAAAATAATCGATAAATAAACATAAACGTTTGGGCATCCGTCGGTATCGCGATCACTAGGAATTCTCGTTGTACATTGATTTTGAATAAACTCGTTGTAAAATGCACGCGGGTGATTTTAAATCAAAAATTTTGATTTAAATTAAATATGAAAAAATAAAATCAAAATTTTATAATTCCATACAAAGTTTTTATCGATGATCGGAAAAGTACTTAAAAAGTATAATTTAAAAATCTCAGGATTTACATATAGCAATACAAGAAAACGTAATACGTTGCAAAATTCAAGAAGCACGAATAAAAAGAATAAAATAATGCTGGGAAAGTATGGGTTCTCACAATCCTCGGAATATCCAATAAGTTTTTTCATTTCCATAAAACATTTTCTTAAAAATAAAGTTTATTAAAAATTTGTCACTTTTAAATAAAAGTGAGGTTTATGAAAATTATTAATCCCTGATCACTTGATTAAGTTAATGATGTGTTTATTCATACCTTAAGTGGTTCATGACGAATGCGAGTTTGGAGTTTTCGAGAGAAGTATACATATGGATGCATAAGTGATTACGAGTACCTTACACATTTTACATAATGTATTGCGAGTTATACGTTTGTCATCACCAAAATATAAAGAGATTATATCGATTAAACATCACAATGTTTACACTAACACAAAGGATGATGGTGATGGGTTATTTGTAAAGGGGAGGTCAGATCATCAGGATAAGCGACGTGGTAGTTCATGTTCGAAGTTAAGAGGTAAAGGAACTTATAAAATGAAGTGTTACATATGCTGTTATGAGGATCACCTTAAGAAAGATTGTCTGAAATAGAAAAAGGATAAATCACCTAGCTTTGTTAAGAAGAATGCAAAACATGATTCTGGCACGGTTATAACAATGGTGATTTGTTGGTGACGGTGAGTGAGGAAAGGTTCTTAGAATGATCATGGACTTTGGTGGTTCCTATCACATGAGGCCTAGGAGGGACTTCTTATTTGATTTTAAGGAGCTTGATGGTGGTATGATTTTCCACGATGATAATAGAGTATGTGCCATCAGAGGATAGGGAAGGTGAGAGTACAAATGAAAGATGGTTCAAGTGTAGTGCTTGAGAATGTGCGTTATATTCCCGAGTTGAAAAGAATATTGATATCTTTGGGCACTCTAGATCGAGAGGTCTATACCGTGAAGTTGCAGAATGGAAGAGTGAAGGTAATCAAGAGTTTTTTGATGGTTTTGTCAAGAACCTTGAAGGAAAATTATGTGTACTACTTGGATGGCTGGGATGAATCAGGTATAGCTAATCTTAGTATACAAGAAAAGGAAAGTAGACTTGCAAGAAGAGAGGTGCTGGGAAATAAAGGTCTAGGTAAGCTCGAATCCTGTGAAAACTGTGTTCTTGGAATATCAACGAGGGTATGTTTTGGTCGAGGTCAGCACACAACAGAAGAAGTTATAGACTATGTACATGCGGATCTTTGGGTCCTTCTCGGATAAAAAATTGAGTGGTTGTCGGTACTTCTTATCGATTGTTGATGATTATTCGAGGAGGGTTTGGGTTCATTTTCTTAGACACAAGAATGAGGCGTTCAACAATACCCAAGAGTGGAAGAAGTTGGTGGAAAACCATACGGGTAGAATACTGAAGAAACTGCATATAAATAACCGTTTTAAGTTTTGTAATCAATAATTTAATAACTTATGCAAGGAGAGTGGGATAGCAAGACATTTGATAGTTACAGGAACTCCGCAACATATGGGTCTAGCTGAATAATTGAACAAGGCGCTCTTAAACAAGGTTAGGTGTTTATTAATTCTGTCCAGTTTGTTAAATTCGTTCCTGGGTGTAGCAACGGTGACAAAAACATATCTGATCAATAGGTCTCCATCTCCAGCATTGGAGAAGAAGACACCTATGGATTTATGGTCAGGACATCCGGTGAATTGTGAGATGTTAAGGATATTTGGTTGCGTTGCTTATTCAAATGTTAATCAGGGGAAGCTCAAGCCTAGAGCTATAAAATGTATATTTCTAAGGTATCCTGAAGGTATGAAGGGATATTATAGTAATAAATAAATATAGCAGACAAAATTCCAGTGTCTAATAGGGACCTTACAATATATTTCATTCCATTTTCCGTGGTATTTACATGAGGTTCTTCTTTATTATTCTTAAAAAAGTCCCCTAGAGGGCTTAGCTAATCCATGATTTATGTTTCATATTTCGTTTTCTTTTCGTTTGTTTCGAGAAATATATCGATCAATTCTGATCCTTTCTTTTTCTCTTGATTATTTTCTGACCGGGATTTACATATTATAGAGGTTAGATGATGTTAAACCGAAGATAATCTAAGCAAGGATGTGGTGTTTAATGAGAGTCTTGTGTATTAGGATAATCTCAAGAGTGTTGGTGTTGTAGATTTTGGGAAAGAAGTTGAGTTTAAGGTGGAACTTCAAGGCAATTAGGTCGAACCAACTATGGATCCTCATACTGGGTAAAACCATGAAATGAATATGAGGGTCAAGATGAAGATGTAGAAGATGCAAGGCATCAACGACATCATTCGGAAAAATTTGTTCTAGTGCGTGATAGAGCTAAGAGAAAAACTATTGTACCTGCAAGGTATACTGATGAAGGTAATATATCATTATCTAGACCATCAGGGTCTAGGGAAGAAGTTGATATGGTGGCTTATGTGTTTGCTATTACTGATGAAGAAGATACACATGAACCAATTACATTGATATTCTAGAAGGCGTTTAATTCGTCTAAAAAGGATCAGTGGGTTCGTGTTGTGGAGGAAGAGACGAGTTCTTTAAATAAGAACAATATGTTGGAGCTGGTCAATCAACCACATGGTATGAAGCTAGTAAGCTGCAAATGGTTGTATAAAGAAGGGATTGAAAGTGTTTAGAAAGCAAGGTACAAAGCAAGGCTAGTAGCTCAAGGGTTTACACAACGATCAAGGATTGACTACAATGTGGTATTTTCACTCGTGGTTCAGCATACATCTACTAGGGTGATTCTCTCCTTAACTATTTGTGAAGATTATGAGTTGAAACTACTTGTTGTGAAAAGGAGAGTTTTGCATGGTAATCTTAAAGAAACCATTTACATGAGGCAGCCGCTTGTTTTGAAGAAGGAATGGGCAACAAGGTATGTTTATTGAAGAAATATCTTTATGGTCTTAAGCAGTCTCCAAGGAAGCGGTACAAAGGATCTGATGTGTATACGGCCAGCAATGGGTCTAGCCGCAACAACTATGATAGTTGTGTTTACTTCAAGGAGTTTGTATAAGATATATATATATATTCATTAAATAGAGGTTTTTCAAGGATGATTTCTATAGATTTGGGGCTGAAGTAGATTGGGACATATATATATATATACATACATATATATATTATATATATATATATATATATATATATATATATATATATATATTGCTATATGTAGATGATATGTTGATTTATTGTAAAAGCAAGTCTGAGATCGAATATACCAAGGGACTACTACGAAAAGAGTTTGATATGAAGGAACTTGGTCCAGCTAAGAAGATACTTGGTATGTATATTGTCAGGGATAGGGGTAACCAAACCTTGAAGGTGTCTTAGTCGGGATATGTGCAAAAAATTACGCATAACTATAGAATGGATAATGACAAGTCAGTCTCTGCGCGATTGGGAGAACACTTCAAGATATATTTGAAGGATTATCCGTCGAGTGACTATGATATGGAAAGAATGAGTAAGGTCCCATATGCGAATGTTGTAGGTAGTTTAATGTACTTGATGGTTTGCACTAGACCATATATTGAGTACGATGTTAGCATTGTGAGCAGGTATTTGGTGAATCCGGGTAAAAATCACTTGGAGGCAATGAAGTGGATTTTGAAGTACTTGAAGGGCACACTATTGATGTAAGTTTAGTGTATGGTATAGATCAAGGGAAGCACATAGATGTTGACGGTTTTAGGGATAGCGATTATGCTAAAGACCCTGACAAGGATAGGTAGATAACCGGGTACGTGTTTATGATAGATGGATGTGTTATGAGTTGGAAAGAAACTCCGTAACATGTTGTTGCATTATCTACTACAGATGCAGGGTATATGGCCTTTCCGGAAGCTGCTAATGAAAGCATCTGGCTTAAAGGTCTACTAATCGAGTTGGGAATAAACCTAAGAGCAGTGGTTGTGAATTTTGGTAATCAAGGTATAATTTATCTTAGGGGTGGCAATTTCTGACCAGACACGAAATCCGACCTGAAACCGACATAAAAATTAACAGGTTCGGGTTGAATATATTGAATCTTAGGTCAGGTTTGGGTCGGCCTATCTGACCCATTTATTATTTTGCAGGTTAGGTTTGGGTTGGAAAAAATTAAGCAGGTTGACCCGGCAACCCGTTTAAGATTTTTTTCCTTATATTAAAAATGATTAATATTTTTCTATACGTGTTAATTAGGTTAAAGAGAGCGAACATAAGCACATTTAACATGTTTAACACGTGTAATGTGCCTACCTTTATATATAAAACTTGTTAAATGGATCAATATATAAACCCGTTTAACCTATTCAACCTATGTAACATATTTAACGTCAACCCAAATATATACATGGGTTAAATGAGTTAGGTTCGGGTTATGTGTAAACGGGTTAGGGTTGACATAACTGACCCCATTATTTAAATAGGTTAGGTTTGGGTTGGGATTTTCTCACCCGCTAACCTGACAACCCGAACCCACTAACCCGAACCCGACACGAATTGCCACCCCTAATTTATCTCTCAAAAAATATAATATTTCATGAGAGGACAAAACATATCAACATGAGGTATCACTTCATAGAGGATATCGTGGAATCTAAAGAGATTGAAGTAGAAAAGATAGACACGAAAGATAATGCAGCTGTCGCGTTTACTAAGATGGTTTCAGGTTCGAAGTTCAAGTATTGCATGAAAATACTTGGTGTTGGGGCTAACTAGTCTTGTTACTAAGGTGTAAATTATTAGCATTAGTGTAGAAGATTAGTTAAGATAGATTAGGTTTAAGTCATCATATGGTATGTTTCTTTATGTAATATTACTTGCCTTATGAAGCAAGTAATTAGCTTTGATTAGGAAGGTATGTTATGTCGGTTGTGACCAGAGGCATGTCCTAGATTGGTTTGTATTCCCCTCACCTCTATAAAACGAGGGGGGGTAAAGACTCATTACACCCATCTTCTATTATTTTTTTACCGATTGAAGTTTAATACATATAGTCTTTCGATTTACTTTGTTGCTTATTACTTTTGTCTTTCCGTTTATATCCAAACGGTTCTTTGGATCTGCAGCTCCGTGATCTTCTTAGAAATGTTCTAAAGTTCTGCGATATCAATCTTCAGATTTGCTGAAATTGTTGATTCCAACAAATTCAATAAGCATCATTAAAACAAGTATTGTTTTTGTTTGTTTGTGATTGTTTTTATGTATGACATAGCTTTCCACACATTGTGAAAAATGGAAGCCATGGTTGAGATCATATCAACATAAATCCTTTGTAGATAATGGTGAAATATATGAATAGCATAATGAAAAGTGTAGTGGAATGACAGCCGTCCAATTAGGAAGGTTTTAACAAAATGAGCGGATGAAAGGTAAAGTTTTTAATTGTTGGGAGACACAAGCGGCCCATGTCCCCCCGGACCACCCGGCTGCATGTCAAATGTCTTCATCGTTATAGATTATAAACCGTAGACAAATCTATTATGTTGAGTTCAAGATAATTGTTCATATTATCTCATACAAGAAAAGAGTGATAAATAAAGGACCTTTTTGTTTTTATGTGAGACAACATTGAACCAAACTTGAAATAACACTAATCCTTATAATCCATAGTATCTGAAAATATACATTAACTTTTAAACAAGCTAACAAGTTCATCAAAACCACACATGTAGGCAATGAAAAAGTAGTTATATTGAACCGTGAGTAATTATTAGTATTTATATTGACATTTCCATTAAAACATCGATTTGGTTGATATAAAGGTCATGTATAATATATATACTTTGTGACTGCAAACCACGCCACTTTTATATATTTAACTTATGAGTAAGGCATGAGAAATTAGATCATATATGTTTCAATATATATCGACTTACAAACGATAACTAAGTCCATACAATGTATTCACATGTGTGCATGCATGTCTTTGTGTGTGGTAGGTTCTTAATTAACATATTATGAGATGATCATATGCATTTAGAATGTTTCATAACTAATGTTCGTATACTAAACATCTTTTTAACAATCCGGCATCAACTAGAACATACTTTTGGTAATGAAATATGAGAAGAACAGAACCACTGAAATTGACATCAAGATATCACGTAGATTTTTGTTCATGTTTTTGCATGTTGGAAAAATATACATATATAAAACGTAACTTATGGAAATTTATCATTGTTTCTTTCTGATCATAAGGTGTCCATTACACATCAGTGCATTTATTTTATAATTCTTGTATTTAAAAGTGGTTATTGGCCAGGACGAGAAAGTACCATATTGCCAATTGTTTTTATGGATATGACTTTTATAGATACATCCAAATGACTTTGTATACATCTATTTTGATTCATAAAGTCAAATAATACTTTTGTAAAGGTAGCTAGGTAGTGTGTATAAAACTTAATGGTGTGGCTATAATTAAAGGTGACTAGTGAGTGTTTTGGAGTCTAAGCTTAATGGGTTAATTGTGGGTCAACTATTGCACTACTACTACTACAAAGTCAACCTCCACAAGTCAAGATGGCGCAGTGAGAAACATAGTACTATCCTGTTCATTTAACGTGGTTCATTCTGGCTCAATAAGGTAACCATCACTTATTTCTTTATGTATTAAAAAAAAATATTTTTCAAGAGGCTAGTCAATTGTGGATCCACAACAATGATGCATGTTGCAACTCTTGCCACTATTATAAGTAGCACCCTAAACACAATTGTTTTATTTAACTAAAGTCTAACTTCAACTCTTTGGCTCTTGTAAAGAAGATGATGAAGTTGAACAGGGCGAGTTGCAAGGAACAACCATGTGTTGACGATTATGTCGATTGGAGAGACCGACCTTGCAAACCTGGTAAACATGGTGGCATGCGTGCCGCTCTTGCAATCCTTGGTAAGTAATTCTTTGAAAGAACTTTCATAGTATATACGTGTGAATCTAGCTTGTATGCATGTTAATGTTTTTGGTGGATGCTTTTTATTCAGGACTTCAAGCATTTGAAATGATGGCTATTGCTGCAGTTGGAAACAATCTCATCACATATGTGTTCAATGAGATGCATTTCCCGTTATCTAAATCCGCTAACGTCGTCACAAACTTTGTTGGCACTGTTTTTCTTCTTTCGCTTCTTGGTGGTTTTCTTTCTGACTCATACCTCGGTAGCTACCGTACCATGTTATTATTCGGCTTCATTGAGCTCTCCGTAAGTTGTTTTACTTTTACCCTACTCTCATACGAGTTTACTTGTAAGAGATTTGTAACAACATGTCGTAAATTGTCCCACATGCATAGAGCAATAGAAATTTAAACACTTAGTAGATCTTATCACTTCCATTGTGAATTTATAATGATGCATGAGTTAATGAGGTAGCATAGTATATGGATTTCAATATGTAATTAATACTAGGTATATATATATCCAGAAAATTTTGGGAGTACACCTTTAGGATACCATGATTTTAGTTTTGATTTTAAATTTGTTTGTGTAGGGATTTATATTACTATCTATACAAGCACATATGCCTCAAATGAGACCTCCAAAATGCGACATGCTGGTGAGTGCTAGCAAATGCGAAGAAGCACGAGGTCTCAAGGAGTTCATATTCTTCTTAGCAGTCTATTTGGTGGCTCTAGGTAGTGGTTGTTTGAAACCAAACATAATATCTCTTGGAGCTGACCAATTCAGAAAAAAAGACTCCAAGAAGCTATCAACTTACTTCAATTGTGCCTACTTTGCATTCTGCATCGGGGAACTTATAGCACTAACCGTGCTCGTGTGGGTGCAAACACATTCTGGGATGGATATAGGATTCGGAATTTCGGCTGCAGCCATGGCCGTTGGGTTAATATGCTTACTTTGTGGAACTCCCCTTTATAGAAACAAACCTACTTGTGGAAGTATATTCACTCCAATTGCTCAAGTAATCCATACATTACATCTTACATTAAATTCTTCATTCTTGTTCGCAGTATATAGGTGTATTTACGAACACGTTCCCCTCTCCCCCTCTTTTTTAGGTTTTCGTAGCTGCAGTCACTAAGAGAAAGCAGGTTAGCCCGTCCACTGTACATATGCTTCATGGAAGTCGAAGTACCATCGTCCCACAGCATAATGTCTCAACTGAATCACATGGTGATAGCAGCCTCCTCCATACCGATAAGTTCAGGTATTGATCATAAAAGAATAGGAGGATCTAACTTGAAACAAACCACTTATGTTCCTCAAAGAATTTATCAACTACGTACTTTTGGCTTTCAAGCAACACTCAATAGCTTGTGATAACACATTATTTAGTAGTTATATATGCAAAATTCTTTTCTTTGGCTTAATTTTGTTTTGTTTTTCAGTTTCCTGGATAAAGCATGCATTAAAATTCAAGATGATACTCGAAGCAACGAAAGCCCATGGAGGTTATGCACCATGTCACAAGTTGAGCAAGTGAAGATACTCATATCAGTAGTTCCCATTTTTGCATGCACCATTATTTTTAACACCATCTTAGCACAGCTACAAACATTCTCAGTTCAACAAGGTAGCGCCATGAACACTAAACTCACCAAAAACTTCCAAGTCCCACCCGCATCCCTCCAAGCTATCCCATATATCATGCTAGTATTCTTAGTCCCTCTTTATGAGACAGTCTTTGTCCCAATGGCACGTAAAATTACCGGCCGTGACTCAGGAATCTCTCCTCTACAAAGGATTGGTGTCGGTCTCTTCATTGCAACATTTTCTATGGTATCAGCTGCAGTAGTTGAGAACAAACGAAGAACAATGGCTTTAAGAGATCCTAATGACAACATATCCATATTTTGGATTGCACCACAGTTTCTTATTTTCGGGGTTTCTGAGATGTTCACCGCAGTGGGACTAATCGAATTCTTTTATAAACAGTCATTAGAAGGCATGCAATCATTCTTGACAGCAATGACATACTGCTCTTATTCATTTGGATTCTATTTAAGTTCTCTCTTGGTGTCCCTAGTGAACAAGGTCACATCTAAGTCGGCCCATGGCGGATGGCTCAGTGACAATAACCTCAACAACGACAGGCTAGACCTTTTCTACTGGTTGCTAGCCGGTCTAAGCTTCGTAAACTTCTTTAACTACCTGTTCTGGTCAAGGTGGTATTGCTACAATCCGTCGTTGGTGGTCCCTAGTGGACCTAACAAGGATTCAAGATCCTCGAACAACGACATCGAAACAGGCTATCAACATCATCATAGCTTGAAAATAACAAATCATCATTGAGTCTAGCTATGCATTCCATATATATATACTATTTACTGAAATAGAAAATGGCTAAAGTTGAGTATTATGATAACCATTAGAGCATCAAGTGCATCATTTTAGGGAGTTGACTTATATTCTAGTAATGGATTGTGTTTGTGTGTGTTTTGACTTTGAATATGTAAGGCTCCACCATGAAAGCTTTAGCTTACCAATTACTGATTTGCATATCTAGAAAGATGTTAGGTATAAACCCATAAATCAACTGTATGCTATAGTGATATTGTCTCCTGGTTTGCTTTCATTAGCTTTGTACATATATTATAATATATCATGTGTTTCTCTTTTAATACTTGGGTGGAATCAACACTTTGTTTGTGGTGCCCTGGTGGGATCACCTTCTGTCTCACACTTCCTCTATGGTCAAATTTGATATAACTTTCGTATATAGTAAGGTTGGATGAGTTGCTTATCAATTTTACCTCTGAAGATAGAGATCAGATATTCGATTTATATTCTTTGCAAGGCCGAAGGTATTTTTCTACTTTTGATAGAACCGGAACTAGCTTCTCTACCATAGATAGAGGTGTGCTACGTCTCACCTTCCTTATGCATCGTCCTAGACGATGTTAAAACTCATAACCCGTGAAATACATGTTAGCTCAAATACAAATGCAGGCTAACAATACAGTATTGAGTGTTACCTTTACCTTTATATAACTTGCTTTGATGCTGTCATAAAACCACAACTTTGAAGATCTTGAAATCTGAGTTTTTCTGATTTTAAACAGTCAGTAAAAATATATACTTTCGCAAGAAATCAAAGATCCTTCGCATGTATGAATTGTTATAAGATTGTAGCATATTGAATGTCTTTGTAAATTTGATCGGACGTACGTGTGATCCAAGATTGGCATGTTAAAACTCTTAGAGCATGAGCAATGCATCAAGTCCTCAATGACTTGATGCATTTATGGCATTTAATGTTTTACATGTAAAAGACTAAAAGCTTTTAGCAAAGACTTGTGATTTATCAAGTCTTTCTAAAAAGTCTTGCTAAAAGCTTTTGTTGCAATGGTTAAAAAGTGGTTTAAAAGACTTTTCAAACTAGTAAAAAGCTTTTGGTAGTTTTACCATTGTAGTTGCTCTTAGTAATCTTACTGTATTCTTTTATCTTTGTAGCTTCTTGCTAGCTAGAGTTTTTTTTATCAATGGCATTGTGTTTAATTTATCTAATTCATTTATGTATATCTGTTAATAAACATAATATTACAGAATCAAGAGATATCTTACATCCAACTAACCATCCTTTGGTGTATTTTATTATGAATCAAAGTACAAAACAAAACTGATAAAGATTAGTCCCCAAACGGATGCTAATCAAACGATTACAAAAGAAAAAATGAGAACGTCCCAACTAGGTTGATCCGTTCTTCCTCACATACAAATGATCACTCAAACACTCAGCTATACAAGATGAAGATAATCAAACTCACAGGTCAACCTCCATGGTTTGGTGAGAGGGAGAGAGAGAGAGAGAGAGAGCTGTGCACACACAGATATGTGTGTGTGTGTTGCGAATCAAGTGATGAGGAAACCCTAGTCAAAGACTAGGGTTATAATAGCTTCTAAGAACAGATGTGCCTCAACGGTTCAAAAGCCCACCAAGGAGAAAACAAGCCCAACACAAAGCAACAAGCCCAAAACCTGTATGTCTGAAATAAAGAAAACAAACATAACACAATACAAAGTGTCATGCGACATATGGAAAGAGTGACAAAGTAACACCCTTCCTCAATCTGACATATGAGAGAGCACAGATTCATCCACCAAACATGTTCACCAGCCTCAGTTGTTTGCATAATTTCAAGTGTTGGTTTATACCATGAGCCTTAGTAAAAATGTCAGCAGTTTGGTCAAGTGAGGCAACCTTAATAGTATTAATCACACCATTTTGATCCTTTTCCCTTACCAAATGAACATCAACCTCAAAGTGCTTGGTTCTCTCATGAAAAACAGGGTTAGCAGCAATCTGCATAGCAGAGCTGCTATCACTATAAAAGTTCACAGGAAATAGGTTTTTTACTCTTAGATCACCAAGCAAGTTAGTGATCCAGATAACTTCACAGGTAGCACTTGCCATACATCTATACTCAGCCTCAGCTGAAGATCTGGACACTGTGGGCTGCTTCTTGCTCTTCCAAGAGACAAGAGGCCTCCCTAGAAAGACACAGTATCCAGAAACATACTTTCTGGTTCTAAGACATTTGGTCCAATCAGCATCAGTGAAACAAGACACCCTTAAAGAGGTATCTTTATAGAACTGGATACCAATCCCAAGAGAATTATTGAGGTATCTAATAACCCTTAAAGCAATTTTAAGATGAGATTGAATGGGTGCATGCATGTGTTGGCTAAGGCAATGAACAGCATAAGATATATCAGGTCTGGTATGAGTCAGATAAATGAGTCTCCCAAGTAATCTTTGATACTCAAAAACATTTAAGAGAAATTTATCATCTTTGCTTTCATCAACAGCCAAAACACTGTTGGTTTAGCAGCAAGCAAACCAAAGTCATGTATAAGTTCAAGACAGTACTTCCTTTGGGTCATGCATATCCCATTGGAGTTTTCAAGCACCTCAATACCTAAAAAATACTTCATAATGGCAAGGTCTTTAATCATGAATTTGGTTTTTAGAAAGCATTTGAATGATTCAATTTCCTCAATATAGTTACCAGTAATGATAAAATCACCAACATAGAAAAGAAGAGCAATAAACATGTTACCATTCTGTTTAGTGTAAAGAGAGTAATCAAACTTACTTTGGCTAAAGCCATGCTCAACCAAGACAGTGGTAAGTTTAGCATTCCACTGCCTTGGGGCTTGCTTGAGACTATACAAAGCTTTATTAAGCTTACACACCTTACCTTTATCCTTGCAATTGAAGCCCAAAGGAAGAGTCATACAAATGTCCTCATCAAGATCACCATACAAGAAGGCATTGTTAACATCAAGTTGAAAAAGAGGCCAGTCATTAGAGACAACTATACTAACAAGACACCTAACAGTAACCATTTTAACAACAGGACTGAAAGTCTCATCAAAATCAATGCCTTCCCATTGACTATAACCTTTAACAACAACCCTAGCTTTAAACTTGTCAACAAGGCCAGAAGACTTGTATTTAATCTTATAGATCCATTTATTGTTAATAGAATTTCTATTAGCAGGTAAATCACATAAGCTCCAAGTATTATTCCTTAAGAGGGCTTCAATTTAATTGTTCATAGCCTCAACCCACCTACTATCCTTCACAGCTTCATAATAGGTGGATGGTTCAACAGCTTGGTTAAGAGTGGTAGCAAAGCAAAATTGGTAGTGTTTAACTTAGAGTAATTAACATGCTTCTCAATACCATACTTGAGTTTACTATCAAGAACAAAGTCATTAAGTTTAGCAGGCAGTTTAGTGGGTCTACTAGACTTTCTAATAGGTTGCTCCTCCTCTTGAGGATGGTCCCCACTATGCTCAATAAAAAAGTTAGAAGAATTTTCATTTTCAAAATTGCCCTCAGAGCAGGTTTGCACATTTTCACCTATAGTGGTTGCGGAGTTCTCCTCCTAATGATGCACAAAGGCATCATCAATAATGGGGTGAACCCTACCATCCACATTGGGTGTTGCTCTCTCATGATCATAATTGGGGCTTGAAGGTGTTTGATTATCAAAAAAGGTCAAGAGTTCAACATCACTTGTAATGGTTACATCTGTTGAATCTTTTCCAAAATTGTTTTTCATTTTGAATGGAAAAACAGTTTCATAGAACTTCACATCTCTAGAAAACAAAATTCTTCTATTATCCAAGCTAAACAATTTGTAAGCCTTTTTAAAAGAAGATTAACCAATTAAAACACACTTTTCAGACCTTAGATGTGAGTTTGTCACTATTATTCAGACAAGTAGAAAAACACAGACATCCAAAACACATTAAATGAGATAGATTGGGTTTTTTGCCATAGAGCAATTCATAACAGGACCTACCATTTAAGACAAAAGAGGGAGCCAGTTAATCAAATAAACAGCAGTCAAAATACATTCAGACCAAAAATTGATAGGAATCCCACCCTGAAACATAAGAATCCTGGCAACATTAAGAAGGTGTCTATGTTTCCTTTCAGCAATCCCATTTTGCTGAGGGGTATGAGAGCAAGAGGTCTAATGGATAAAACCCAAAGAAGAGAGCAGTGTGTGTACTTTATTGTTAACAACTTCAGTCCTATTATCAGATCTAAAGATCTTGATTTTGGAATCAAATTGATTTTTAACAAGATTAATAAATTGAGTTAACCAATCAAAAACTTCATCCTTAGATTTCAAAAGGTAAGTCCACACAGCTCTAGAGTAATCATCCACAATGATAAGGAAGTATGTATACCCTTCCTTACTAGGAACCTTGTAAGGACCCCATAAATCCAAGTGAACCAGGTCACCAAGATGGTTAGATTTGTGGTCACTCAAGGGAAAGGGTTCCCTTGTTTCTTTGGCCATATGACAAGTTTCACAAACAGAAATGTTGGTGTTTTTGGAAAGTTTGAGGTCAGTTTTGAGAGCATTGAGCACTTGGTCAGAAGGATGACCAAGTCTGTAGTGCCAGATATCTTTGGAGGTATTAAAAGTCATAGCAGAATTAATAGTACCTAAGCTCTTAGTCTTAAGGTCATCAAACAAGTAAAGCACCCCAGATTCACTACCAGTCCCCAGAGTGGTCCTCTTGGCCAAGTCCTGAATATAACATTTATCCTCATGAAAACCAACAAACAACTTACTATCTTTGATAAGTTTGTTAACAGAAAGTAAACTAACACAATATCCAGGCACAACCAACACATCATGAAGAACAACATTATTAGAAAGTTTGAGGTCACCAATGTGACTGATATTGGCAATAGTGCCATTGGGATGACCAACAGAAATGTTAAGATTAAAGATGTCAACAACATTGTACATACCAACTGTGGAAGTGGTAAGGTGTTGGTTTGCCCCATAATCAATGATCCATCCCAAAGTGATGGTTTTGACAGTAAATTTAGAGTTGCCACAAAAAACTTGGAAAAAATAATATTGAACCACACATTAGCATTAAAGAAAGATATTCTACCTGCTATATTGGACTGAGTGTTGCCAGAGGTGTCATTGATCAGATTAAGGAGCTTCTGCATTTGTTTAGTGGTGAAAGAGTTTGGAGAATTACAAGTGGAAGCTTGTTTTTCTCCAGTTTTAATGTCACAATTAGCATTAAAATTAGATTTAAAACCAGTTTGCCTTTGACTATTACCCCCTTTTTGATGTAACCAGCAGGATAACCAATCAATTCAAAGCATCTATCAACAGTATGACCAATTTGATTGCAATGAGTGCACAAAAGGTTAGGGTTAGGACCCCTAAAGCTTTTGGACCCATTGCCCTTGTTGAGGGTTCTATTAGAAGCATTGGAAGTGCTTCTCCTATTTTGATTAAAGGTCTTAGCAGCAAAAGAAGTAGCATTCAATTTAGCCTCTGGATGGTCAGAGTTATTAGGAACACCCCTATGGGATTCCTCTCTAGATACAGTGAAATAAGCTTCCTTATCATCAGGAAGTGGATCCCTAGTGAGAAGAGCAGTTCTAACAGGTTGATAACAGTCATCAAGCCCTATAGGAAACTGCATAAGCCTCATGATTTGCTGATGCAAAGCTAATTCAATGCTAGCAGAACAAGAGCATTTAACGGCAAAAACACATTTAGGAATCTTAGAGACAGCATCAAACTCTCTCCAAAGAGAGTTTAATCTGTGATAGTAATCAGATATAGAGCTACCCCCTTGTTTAACATACCCAATTTTCTGAAGTAAGTTATAAACAATAGAACCATCAACCTTGTCATAAGTTTCATTAAGCTCTTTCCAAACATTAGCAGCATTTTCAGAATAGACAAGCCCCATATACACATCACTAGAGACAACATTCATAATCCAGGTAAGAACCATAGCATTACATCTATCCCATTGGGCACAAAAAACATCATCAGCATAAGACTCTCTTAAACAAGAACCATCAACAAAAGCAAACTTGTTCCTAGCTTATAAAGCAAGTCTCATAGCATTGTTCCACATTCTATAGTTCTCAGTCCCCAATAATTTGAAAGGGACAAGGACAGAACTACTGTTGTCACTATTATGAATATGAAGTGGGTTTCTAGCATTCAAGTTGCTAATGAGAGCAACTGGATTGGTAGTGGTTTCAGGACCCCTACCGCCACCATTACCTCCACCACCATTGGGTGTAGGAGATGGACCACCAGAACTCATAATTTACACAAAAGAGAGAGCAAAGCAACAAAGCAGTAAAGCAGGCCAAACAAGAATAAAAGACAAATAAAGCAAGTAGAGCAAACCATCAAATAATTACAAAAAACACCCAGAAAGTGAGCACTAGAAATGTTAAGCTGCAGACTGGGATTGGCCAGAGCAGGTATCCACACCAGTCAAGGCTGGAGGGTTAAGGTGTTAACCAAATCCGTTTGCACCCACAAACTTAACAACAGTAGCTCACAAGTAGCTAAGAGAGGTAAGAGGAAAATGAAAGAAGAATTACAACGGAAAACAGCAAGCAGTATATATAAAAAAGACACCCAATGTCTAGATTCACTTAGTCTAGAGGATGGGTGAGCCACCAACAGGAAACCCCCAAAAAACAAAAAGTAACAAACTAGGGTTAGCAAACCCTAGCAAGGATATACTTGTACGAGCTAGCAAAAAAAGGTAACGGCACCACCAAAGGTGATACCAGGATACCAAGTAGAGAGAAAACCCCAAAAACTTAAATTAGGGTTTCAAGAAACCCTAATCTAATCTTCAAGATTTTTAACGGCACCACCAAATAAGGTAACGACACCACCTATTAAAGCTTCCTGGGCACCACAGAATCAAAACCCCCAAAAAATAAAATTAGGGTTTGTGAAAACCCTAATAATTTTTTTCAAGAAAACGAACGGCACCACCAATACAAGCTTCCAGAGACATCAAGAGAGCAAGAATCACCACCCAAAGTATAAAACCCTAAAAAATTAATTAGGGTTTCGAAAAATCAAAAAATTGATTATAATAAAAAACCGAGAGAGCTTAGATAGGCTGAAAGATCTACAACCAAAGCTCTGATACCATGTTAATAAACATAATATCAGAGAATCAAGAGAGATCTTACACCCAACCAACCACCACTTGGTGTGTGTTATTATGAATTAAAGTACAAAACAAAACTGATAAAGATTAGTCCACAAACGGATGCTAATCAAACGATTACAAAAGAAAAGATGAGAACGCCCCAACTAGGTTGATCCGTTCTCCCTCACATACAAATGATCACTCAAACACTCAGTTATACAAGATGAAGATAATCAAACTCCCAGGTCAACCTCCATGGTTTGGTGAGAGAGAGAGAGCTGCGCACACACAGATATGTGTGTGTTGCGAATCAAGTGATGAGGAAACCCTAGTCAAAGACTAGGGTTATAATAGCTTCCAAGAATAGATGGGCCTCAACGGTTCAAAAGCCCACCAAGGAGAAAACAAGCCCAACACAAAGCAACAAGCCCAAAACCTATATGCCTGAAATAAAGAAAACAAACATAACACAATACAAAGTGTCATGCGACATATGGAAAGAGTGACAAAGTAACAATATCTCGTAGCTACAAATCTTAGCTTGTTTCCGCCCGACCATTAGAATTTCAACTGACCGGAAACTCATTCATTGGCGCCTCATGCACACTGACCACGGACCATCACAGCTTATTACTAGAGCCGAATCCAAAACTTAATTTGATAAGGTGCAAAAACCAAATTGTAACACAATATATATAAAGAATAGATGCAGGTTACCGGGTGTATTTCTAAAAATAGAAGTTTTAACATAGATTGAACTTAGCCGAGAAAGCTCATGGGATTCCAAATTTCCCATGAAGCTCTGTGAACCATTCGGTCCTCCCTTGCAGCTAACATTACTTTTGTATTAGTTACATATATATTGTTTTATTACTATAAAATGACGACTTTTTTCCGGATAATCTTCTGCAGCTTACATCAGGTGTTCTAGTATGAATCCAACTAGACTTGAACACACAACATATAGGTTGACGAGTCACTCACATTCCACTAGCTAAGAAGCCTTTGGTTAAAATAAAATTTTTGACATGTGGAAAAAAATATGTCTGCTGAAAGTCTTGTATCTTCATATATTTTAAATAAACTAAAAATTGTAACTACCACTTAATTTCATAATATTGTAGTTGCACATATATATATATATATATATATATATATATATATATATATATATATATATATATATATATATATATATATATATATATATATATATATATATATATATATATATATATATATATATATATATATATATATATATATATATATATATATATATATATATATATATATATATATATATATATATATATATATATATATATATATATATATCTTAATATATATAAGAGGAGGGATTTGCCACGTCATCTATTAGGGCACTAATCCTACGTGTCAACGGGCTTAGAAACTGGGCTTGCTGTTTGGAAAAATATGTTTCGCATATTTAATTTTTTAAGGAAATTTCGATATTACAAAATTTTTACCAAAACCCTAAAATCATTAGTTGATTCGGTTCTTCTCAAACCCATTAAAACAAAAAAAATCGTTCTAAAGAAACTCACCGGAAGAAAAACCATAGGTAAATGATCGGATATCAAATATAAGTACATAACAAAAATTTCGAAGATCGATCAGGTATACTATCAATTCGAACCAAGAATTAATTGTTTGAATGGATTTTTGAATCAAATAGCCGGAAGAAGATTGATCTGGAAGATTTTTTACGATAGCTGCAGAAAACATGGTATATATACTCGATGGGTTCGTTACTATCGTTCCTTATTTTTTACCTTCATTTAGGGCAGATGAGAGCCGATGTTTGCTTTACTCAATTAAAGGTTTTTTTTAGCTTTCGAGGGCACTGGGTTGACGTTCGTAATTTCTTTTTGCAGGGAAGGAACCGACAGACGCTTTTTGCAGTATTTGTGGTTGTATCGGATTTATGTTGCTTTTTCTTTGATGTTAGATAAAAAACGACCATCGATATGTCGTCATAACTGAGTTCCCATGGCTATTCCAGTCAAACTACCCGCAAGAGTTTGTGCGGCTAATGGTTCATCATTACTGGCTGCAGACTGACGCTCCTTGGGTTTAATCCGACGAGCCACCTCACCAACCTCATTGTTTGTCATGACATCCCAAAGTCCATCCTACCTGATTTTAATAAAGATTAAGAAGGTAATACTATTCTTGCATATTGTTTTTTCTTCTTATATATTTATATGTTCATAGTGAAACAGTACGTTTGTCACATTACCAGTTAAATATGGCTTTTGGTAACTCTGGCCTTTTGCAGCATACCAGGTAATCGCTCGGGAACTCCCATAGTTGATTTAGACCTGCTGACAAAACCACACTACTGTGGATGAATTCAGGGAGATTTAGAACATTGACTGATAAAGGTATTACTTATTTAACGTACTTAGTTCTTTCGAGTAGGTATAAGTTGGCATCCAATGTTTGTTATTCAACAATTTTGGTCTTTCCGCTAAAAGGTGAATTAGTAAAACAGTGTGAAAGTTGTCTCGAAGAATACTCAAATGCCTATGACATCCTGAGTCATTTTTATTAAAGATTTGTTATAGGTTTGTAATTGTGGTTTTTATTTATTTATTTTGTAATCAGAAGAAACCCAATCACTTATTTGTTAAAAAAGGAAAAATGGATAAAAATGATTCCAAAGTACGTAACTCTCTCTGCTCCGCCCTATTTGACCAGTTACCCTATCACTCGAGTTACCCATTTCGCTACCTCTACCTATTACCACTTTTCTCCCAATACTTGGTTTGATGGGAATCTAATCTATTTGGATTTGCTAGGGTATGGAGGTTGAAAGATTGAATACACAGCTTCAAGAAAGAGGATATGATCCTAAAATAGAGAAAAGGTCAACAGAGGTTGAATATCTCGCTAGGAAAATATAAAATCGGCTATGCTCTAGCTATTGATTAAATGGGTAAGTTTGGGTTAATGAAGTGCAAAAAGACCCTTATGATATTCATATTATGCCACAAGACCTTAAATGGTTGTAGGATGTTGAGATAGGAGACACATAAGTTATTTTAACTGAACTTATTTTTTGAAAATCTTATGCTATCTATTATCTTAGTAAATCTTATACTGAACTGATTTTTTGTATGTTCAATTACCAACAAGAAAAGGAAATACCGTCGCAACTATTAAAGAATGCCGTGACAACAATCTTTGGTTGCATGTGATGTCGGAATAGCTACTACTTTCTTGAATGATAAGAACTCGTCTGTTGCTAAAGCTATTTCACAGCTGCTGAAAGAAGCCAAACAAGAAATTGGCTTCCTCAATATGCTGAGAGCTACGCATCGTCTCTGATCATCAAGCAACCCAAAAATGCACATACTGCATGTGCTTAGAATCAGATCCGACAAGTTACTAAAGAGCTTAAAAGAACCAAGTACAGGTCATTTACCCTAACTTCAAATTTTGAGTAAACATTATTTTTGACAAAAGTGATAGATAGAACCCACAAAAACAAATTGTACATGAAAGATCAGAGGTATCAAGAGAAACTTTCCATTAAAATTATGTACTTCAGACCAATTTTAGATTACATGTAAATGATAATAACTTAAAACTAAGTAACTCAAATTTATGCTAAGCGTTGTTCCCCAAAGATCAACAGCCTGCAAAAGTAAGTTCAACCGCAATTTAAACCCCATTTATTTGTTTCACTACTTAAATACTTTTGACATCGGTATATTGCCATGATAAGTGTTGTCGGAAGCACTTGCCTTCTATGTACTTTAGCGTGTATAAAATATGTATATAATTGTAGTGTCCATGCTTCAGTTTTATCCCGGATTGACTTTGATAGTGTTTCGATGTACGCTGTAAGAATTGATTTTACTTGGAAGTGTATATTGGTTTTAACAAGTTTTCTAGAGCAATCCTAGACTATACGGTTTAATTTATTCACCAAGTATGTTCAGTGAAACTAATTTGTACATCCTTTCATAGTTTTTGCACATTACTTTAACTTGTAGTCTTGCACTATCCGAAGCATTTTACATTTTATAGTTGTAATTGGAAAGGGGAAATGGTTAATCTCTTTACATTTGTGTTGTATTGAAGTTATAGGTTATTTGATTAAAAGAAGTTCACATTAACCTTATGTTTTAGTGTTCTCATTTTAAATTACTTTGCTTACTGGAAGTTAGAACATAGGTGCTCTCATTTCCCTTTTCTGTAGTTGCTTCAGTTTTTCTAGGTGTCCTCAAATAAAGACACCTGTCTTATTTACCCATTTATTTAAAAGAAAATGTCCCTACTTACAGAAGTAATTAAGGTTCCTAAATTACTATTAGACAAAATCATGTCATGCGATTGGCAGCTTTACCTTCATGAATTCGTTAGGGAAAGTGGAGTGATATATGTTTTGACCCTTTCCTGGTCATATATCCGTATGTATCTCTGAATTTTGTTGTATATGGCAGGGGTCATCAGGTTTATATGTAAATGTCTGGCGTGTCGAGATTTTACTAATATTGTTTATGAATATGAATTTGCAGCGTCGGTGTGGAGTATGCTTACAGCGCCTGACTAAAAGCCACATAGACATGTGTTTCACATCGGTGTATTCTCACGCGTTTCACTTTGTTTGTATTTCTGATCACGTGTATATATTTGTGGATAAGCATAGAAGCTCAAATATACACCTACGTTGCACATGGTACCTACTGAGGTATTGTACTCTGAACATAGTTTACATATATATTCAAATTAAAAACTATAGTTACACTACTAATTGTCTGTGTGACCAGGTGGTGTATTAATTTGTTATCATTTAGTACAACTTCTAATGTTGATGTTAATTAAAATTCGGTATACTATGAAACATGTGCTCACAAATGGAAGGACTATATATGAAAAGAATCTTCGTTTGACTTTAGCAGTCAATGCAATTCAGGAAACTATACTTTATATTTAAAAAAATTCAGTCATTGTCACATATGAGTGATGTTTGAAGTTTCACAGTTTGTAATGTTTGAATTTTTTATAGGTCCTTTTTGAACTTAATTTGTGGGCGAGTCCGAACTTACGTATATAAAAAACAACTAATTTGACATTTTAGTTAAGCCTTTGATGTTTGAAGTTTCTGAGTTTCTGATGTTTGCATTTTTTTTCAAGGTCCTTACTTAATTTGTGGTCGAGCCTGACCTCACTTATAATAAAAAACAACCCATTCTTACATGTTACATAAGCTACCCGTTTTTCGAACTTCATTTTATACCAACATACTTGGAATTGGATTGTCTAATGGCTTCTATTAAGTAACCCGTACGCTTTGCTAATACAGGTCATTTATGCTTGATCTTGGAACCAACAATCAACAGAAAATAGAATATCATCTCTGCAAGTCACAATGCCTAAGTACGACACCTTCTTAACTTGCGGATTTAGTTATTCTCATTTCCCCTCCTTTTCAAGGACAATTCAGCAGGTGTGTGTCTCGAAGCTGACCTATTCATCAGATGTTACTTTTTGATTGTTTTTTCCATTATGGAGGTATATTTGTCAACTCTATGCTCAATAAAAGTTTTTGATACAGCTCCTGAAATGCACAGCTTCAACACCATATTGGTTGATCTTATTATCAGAAATCATATTCCTCTAAGCAATGTAAGTTCATAAAGTTTTAAGTTACTATGTTACATTCAGGCCTTTACGCCTGCAGTCACGTGGAAACCTTGTGGTTTCCTGCAATTTTATTTTACTGATATATCTTTCCCATTCATCATTTCATTTTTGTGAAAAATTTCAACATGACATAATACTTGGAATAAATCATGCATAGGGGATTTTAAAAATAAGAGACTTTCTGATGTACAAGGTTTACGCGTATCACACCATACCACCTTAGCTTCGTGGGTATTGCAGCTTTGTTTTTCGTATCATTATCTAAAAGTGCTTGGAAAAAACCAATTACTATTATTATGATTTTTAGTCTGTCATTTTAAGCTGCTTATAGCGATGGTTATAGTGTGTCTGTAAATGCATATCCAGACACCCCTTAACCTTTCGTTTGATTAAAATGGATGCTTATTGAAATGACCCGTACATGAATAACTACAAAGATGCACAAAATGTCATATTATACCTGCTTATTTGAAATATTTCAGAGGAATGTCCGGGTTTTCTTATGGGGGGGTTTGCTGGTATAAATGGGTGTTTCGGGCTGCTGTAAAATCGCACCATTAAAACGGTGTTTCGTGGCTGCTGTAACATATTCATGTACAGATGAGATACACCATAATTCCCGATCCCAAGTGTAGATACTGAAATTAGTGCTGAGCTTAACTGATAAACTCAACACGAAATTTCCGCAGTGACATTCACGACAGTTCAGACTCATTTGCTTATGCATTGGATGTACATCTGACAGCTTAAGCAAAATTTAGTGTTACTGCAACAATATTTCCATAGTCATACTCATATTCCACACATCAAAGTCACAAAATGTATATTAATTTTTTTTATTAAAGATGCCTGAACCTTTGCGCGTACACAATTAAGCTTTAGTCGGCAACCCTTAAAGATGGCAAAATAAGTTACAGGCGTTTTTAATGTACCTTTTTAGTTTATTATGTACATTTTCTCCTCCTTTCATTATTTAAAGAGTGTTCGGATGCATGTTTTGATTGTTTTTGTTCTTTTACTTATGAACATTTCACATGTTAGTGTTTCTTTGCTAATAGATTACATGAATCTATTAATTTTTTTAATACTTCAGTTTATAGGATTGAAGATTATAGTTGGAGTCTATGCATATGTCACAACTCGAGCTAAGAAGGCAATACATACGGAGTACTAAAGTTAAATGATGCATCAAACCAGATTTGGAGAGTATGATCGGTATGGATCTGAAAACTTAATGTGCAATAGGTCATGATGTAGTAAACCAACGCCGCAGACATGTTAGAAGAGGCTGTTAAGTACGTTAAATTTCTGCAGAGACAAATTCAGGTACACGTTGTTACTCCAAAGCTGTTCATTTTCTTAAAGAGATCGTAAAGATGAGAGTCCTATTATTTTCATGTTGGGTTGGCTAAATGGCCAGGAATTCATGGTTGGGTGAGTTTGTCAAGCGATCAAACAATGATAATCTAAAAAAGGTATTTGGTTGTTGAAGCATTTGTACAGAAAATGAATCTTAAATGGGTGTTTGGTTGCTGTAATATTTATGCAAAAATAGACTTTTAAAAGGTTGTTTTATTGAGGTAGAATTTTCAAAGGAGTTACAACTTCATTCCCGACCACAAGATCATTACTCGCATCATGTACATGGAAAGAGTTCCTTAAGTAAATAGTTTTTGTTAAAGATAACAAAACATACAACTCAAGAAGATGAGACACCTACATCAGAAGAACCAGAACATAAGATCTATGTTGATATTGTTACTCGTGTGTCGGAAACATTTAATTTTAACAGTTAGAAAAATGTACACCTTTACTTTTTTATTTTCACTTAAATAGTAAATTTACTCATTAATTGTTATTTTTTTAATCATATAGGCAGATTGACGCACAAAAGATATGTTCATGTAAAAAAGATCATTTGATTAAATCCTTTGGCGCCAATGAAGTTTACTACAAACACTCTTTCCTTAACGAAATATGGTATAAAATATTCACTATAGGGTCGTTGTTGTGGCTTTATATCTCATTTCACAGGTATTTCATTGTACTGCTTACTGTAGTTTGACCAGGAAATCATTCCCTGATACAATTTATGATTTATGACTTTAATAATTTTAGTTGCAAGATTGGAATAATAGAGGGTAATGTGTGCAAGAACCATCTAATTTCATTAGCATTGGTAAAAAGATTTGTCATATTTTTCATTTTTATCTATTCATGAACGTAGCCAATGTTGTTTATTTGGGTTTCAAAGAGTAAGAAAAAAATGACAGATTGTAGAATCACACATTTTATAGTTCATTTGATACTAAAGCTATATATTTTTCTACTATTTCCAAATTGATATTATATTTTATTAGTCTTTTGCTTGCCAATAAAGCCTAAAAGGAAAGTATCTTGATTGGGCAATATATAATCCATATGTTAATTTAAACTTTAAAAAATTGTGTCATTGTTCTTACTTCAGTACTACTCAGTACACAAACTTTTCATCTTTAAGGTTGCTATATGTGTTGGTTGGAATTTGTTTGGAGGGTTATTATGACAAAATAGAGTGTATGCTACCTATTTCTCTAGGCGATCCCAACAAAGTCCCTAAAAACAGTTTGGATTGGCAAGAATGACCGACGACAAGTAAAACAGATAAGCAAAGTTTAAGGAGATTGATATGTCATGTTGTCACTTAGCCTGTACATGTCCTATCATGCATTTTAGGCTGGAGGTTGACAAGAGAATGCAAGAACATGCAGATACATAGTTGCTTTAAGAACTACATAAATCAGGTTGGTGTTTGAAGCTTTCTGTTCGTTTTTGTAATGTGGCATCAATCATATATTTTAGTGTTTACAAACTCCTAAATTGTTTGTCAAAAATGTTGGATCATTATCTTAGTCATGGTTTCTGTAAAATTGTTTATTGAATTCTGCAAATTATTGACACGAGTCAAGCCAGACAATCCCAACTCACCCATTTCCCCCCATCCTGTAAATTTACCATCTAATACAGTTGCCCGTACGAGCGCTCACTTAATTTCAATTGTAATGTATTATTATGGACTCACAAACTGATCTAAAAATATTTGTCCTGTGAGTTGTGTCAAATACCGTTCTTTATAGCTTGGACACCCATGTGTCTTTCTTATCAATGGGCCACAGATCACTTTGAAATTCAAGAATCATAGTTATCAATGATATTATTTTCTAATACTACGTATTATCGTAGGTGATAGGTTAAATTAGTCTCTATACTACACGTCATGACAAAAACACTTGTCAATTAGCAGGTTGTGTTTAACCTAACACAAACAACCATCTTATGGGCCTCTTCTTACATCTTTGTTACTGTAGGCTAGAGGCGGCAAATCTTACCTAATTTGATATATATGGGCAATTTTTGACACTTTTCAAAAAGGAGATAAGACATTTTTTGCCTATTCTTTATTATTAATGGGCTAAACGGGCGCATATGTAAATAACTAAATGGGCATAATGGACGCATCTGTAAAATATTAAGAAAAAATTTCATGTTTGGTCCCTATCGTTTACCCCAAATATCAAGTTTGGTCCCTATCTCAAACTAAGTGCACAGATCGTCCCTATCGTTTACACTTTGGATTAAGAATGGTACCTATCTTGGATGGTCGTTAGTTTTGGCTGTTAAGTTTTGAGTGTATGAGGGTATTTTGGTCCTTTACTATTTTGGTTGCATTTAATAAAAAGAACAACGCCCACTTTCTTTCAAAAATTGGCTGCGTAGGTTTGATTGACACAGTTTGACTTTTAGTACATTCAACTAACACTTTTATACCTTCTTTTTCTCTTGGTTGTAACACACATTGTATACAAAATACAATAATAAATTCACACAATAATTTATCTCTTACACACCTTTTTCTTTTTTCTATCTCACACACGTTTTTCTATATCTAACAACAAACTGATCTTGTTTCCAGATCTAAAAACAACAACTTTTAAAACCAAAACCCAACTTAATGCAATTCATGATCCAAAACCTCCATCACTAACAGCGATCATTCAACTTTTAAACCAACACTGTCATCGTCATTCGTCTCTTCCGGCTAAAGATAAATGTGGCGATGGGTTTGAGGTGTTGACTGGTGGTGGTGGAATTTTTAATTCAAGATATTGTTTTCAATATGGATTCATAATTTCTAGATCTGTTTTTTTTAAGGTGGTGATACGGGATGTGTGGTGGTTGTGAGGTTCAAAACCTCATTGTTGGACTTGAAATCCATTACGAAGTCGTCACTCAGCATGCCAAACAAAGAATAAGAGATGTTGACAACGAAAAGGTGATGGTTGCAGCAGCTTCCTTTTGACCTTTTTATAGCCGAATTCGTAATGCAATTGCTGCAGTTCTTGTGAGGATATACTCGGTTGGGAAAATGGAAGCTGCAAGGCGTTTTCAGTTCTACAAAAAGCAGCAGTTCAAGTTAAGGATTTAACTCAATACATCAACTTTTGCAAGGATTTTGGGGTTATTAAATCCAGATGAAACTGTACAAACCACCCATTATTCCCATTCGACATAATGCCACATCCTAATCTTTTCAACAATCTGAAATGGGTCAAACCCACACCCTACTGATATTACATTACCAGTTTAACAAAGGTCAACCAAAACCTTTGTTCGAGGTTCTTTACATCACAGCCGTAACGAGATCCGTTCATATCAATACCCCCAATCCACGAGATCACTTGCTCGAAGTGAACTGCATCAAGCAACTCATCCATCAATTGCATTCACACTTTTCCCTTCGAATCCTATGCCCTATACAACTTCAAATCCCAAAACCCAAATCATCAAACACTATACAATGGATTTCAGTAACCTTCCCAAACACAAACAGGTTTCAATAATCTTCCCAAACACAAACCCCACACCCGATACATACTCCCTGATAAATGGATATGTTTGGGTTTGTACGAAATTATGTTGGATCCAGATTTGGAATTAAAGCAGCCGACCGACTGGTGTTTGGTGAAGAAGAGATGTTTGATTTCGTACGGAATTGTGTTGGATTCAGATTTGTTTGATTATGGAATTAAAGCAGCCGACCGACTTGTGTTTGTTGAATTGTTTTTGTGAATTGGTGGGTTGAGACTTGGTGTTTGTGAAGAAGAGGATGTATGGTGAAGAAGAGGAACCGGTAGGTTTGTTTTTGTGTGTGTGTATGTGTAATGAGAGGGGTAGGTGGCATTATATGAAGCCAAAATAGTAAATGACCAAAATACCCTCATACGCTCAAAAGTTAACAGCCAAAACTAACCCCAATCCAAGATAGGAACCATTCTTAATCCAAAGTGTAAACGATAGGGACGATCTGTGCACTTAGTTTGAGATAGGGACCAAACTTGATATTTGGGGTAAACGATAGGGACCAAACATGAAATTTTTTCAAATATTAATTAGGCTACACGACGAATATTTTTATTTAATTTTTTATTCCCCGTTTTCAAACAAGTACTTTTATTTTTTAATTTTATATGTTTATTTCCTTTTTTACCTTGCGTCCGTTTAACCCGTCCGTTTCGCCCTTCGCACGTGCCCATTTAACCCGCGTCCATTTGGCTCGTCGCCTGTTTAGCCCGTTGCCGCCCGCTCACCCGTTTTGCCATCTCTACTGTAGGCCATATAAACATGTTTTTTCAACGCGATGACTTTCTTTTTTTTGATACTTACTCGCATCTTGAAGAGAATCACGTCAAAAGTATATGGATCTCACATGTTTTTTTTCATGTCTATTGTTGTTGATGGTTTCTATAGTACTAAGTCTTTTTGGATAGAAACTTCTCATGTCTAGGTTGCTTTATTCTTATCACAAATTACTAATAAAAATGTTTTATGCATGTTGGCTTGCTGGCGTTTGTACGGTATTATAAAATTAACGTGCAATATCCTTGCATACATTTGATATCCATAGTAGCATTACCACATTATAAAATTGTCATAATGCCGTTAAGAATATTATCCATAACGAGACTTTCTTAGAAACTTCAATTGTATGCGAATTTGAATGGTTACAAAGCTCCAAGCTAACAACTAACAACTTCTAACTTATACTCGAACTAAAATGAATTTCTGATATGTAACATAAACAATAAGTATATTAACTTGAATACAAACAATATGATAGTTCATTAATAGTCGAATGGTTGTGTATAAAGTAAGATTTGTGGAAAAATTAAAAACAATCCACATGAATGCATCTATGTTAGTAACTCTTTTATTTTGCAAAAAAATATACAAAATATATCCGATCACTACAAAATAATAATATTTACTTACTAAAAGTTTTACTTACTACTAATAAGACAAAAAATTATTTAAGTTATTAAACTTTTTTCCTTACTAATATAAAAATAATCAAAAGAAGCACACAATTTTTGCCTACTCTTTTGCCTAATCAAAAAAGAGACATTAAAAGTTAACACTTTTCCTTACTAAATATTAAGTAAGAATAAACTTTCAATTATCCATCTGTTACTTACTCTTTTTTTTAATAGGAGTTGATAAAAAATAACTTTTTATAACTCTTTTTAATAGAAATTAATAGAAAATATTTTTATTATCCCCTTTATTACTTACACTTTTCACATTTAATTTAGTAAGCAAATATCATAGAGCCTCACAATTAACAACGTACTTCTCATCATACTTAAATATAACCAATAGTTTCAAGAAACTATTATTCTATGCTTAAAAACAAATATTTAGCTAAACAGAAAACGTAATAATTACAAGTCATACCCGCTTATCGGAACCAAAAATAATACTTAACCAAGTAATAATAAAACACAAAAATTGCACCAAATTTAATAACTAATACAAAATTTGGTAACAAATAATTATTTTCGTTTATCCTAAGACTAAATAAAAAGAAATATAAAAGTCTATAATATACGTTACATAATATAAACTTATTTGATATTCTACCATGTAGAACTTCCATTAAATAATGGAAAATTTACTAATATAGTTATCACAAGCAAACTAACTAATAATGCTACTACGTATGACAAAATATATACTATTAAAGAAACAACATTTATATAAAAAAATAAAAGTACAAACCAGTGGCGAATCTCATAATTTCTTATGAGTAAACCAAAAAAATATATCCTTTAAACATTAACATATAGTTGTACCATTTCACATGTTCCACATGTTTGAAACGTGATAAGACGCCGATAAAACAAAATAAGTGAAAGCTTTTTTAAAATTCGTTCACTAAATTGTTTGCAAATGTTGTCACAATTACACTTACGACTCACTTTATTTTTTCATAAGGTACATGAACACTTTTATTTACTTTTTAATATTTTCATTTTGGTGTTTAACATAATTTCGTTATTCATCATTCACTTACGTCAATTTATATTTTTTCAATAATAATATGAATGTTTCAATTTGATCTACATAAGTTTTATCAAATAAAAATATAAACGACAATCAGAAGTCATACCCGTCCATCGGACGGGTTTTGCCACTAGTATATATATATATATATATATATATATATATATATATATATATATATATATATATATATATATATATATATATATATATATATATATATATATATATATATATATATATATATATATATATATATATATATATATATATATATATATATATATATATATATATATATATATATATATATATATATATATATATATATATATATATATATATATATATATATATAGAATTAGGATCAAATGAGAACTAATTAAAGTTATAAAAATAAGAACTATTGAATAATTAATAGAATTAAAGGAAATGGGAATTAAATGCATGGTAATTAATACAAGAAATGAAAATAAAAAATATAACCTTCATTTTTTATTTTGACCAAACATAAATGCTATTTAGTTATTAGAATATTGTACTATGACGCATCGGTTATTTACGAGATATTGTACTACGACGCATTAGTTATTTTCGAGATATTGTACCACGCACCATGAGTTATTTTCGATATATTGTACCACGACGAATCAGGTATTTTCGAGATATTGTACCACGTGCATCAGTTATTTTTGAGATTGTATCACGACGCATCAGTTATTTACGAGATATTGTACCACGACGTATCAATTATTTTCGAGATATTGAACTAATAGTTGATGAAAAAAAAGAATGTAAGTAAGATATATTTTTAATCTACATTTAATGATCATAATTTTACTCATTAATTATCATTCTTATTTAATACAACTTAATAAATCCAACGGTGTAGATTAGTTCTCATTTTAATAATTTTAAAAAATCTCACATTAACCCTCCTATATATATATATATATATATATATATATATATATATATATATATATATATATATATATATATATATATATATATATATATATATATATAGATTAGTACTTCTAGTAAAACCTTCTCAAGTGATTGTTTTTCTATTTGTAAGTTGTAACTATATCAGTAACAATTATATGTGTATTCATAACTTTGTTTGGTTACAATTATTTATGTTTCTTTTTTTGGATAGTATAAAGAGCTTTGTTGAGTTGTGTCCCCCTAATCTTGGATCCTTAAAAGAGAATTGGGGTAGACTCTAAGACATGTCTTGTACATGTTTTTATGTTCTTTCGACTTTTAGGACACCTTTTTCACTACTAGCTTATATGGTTTTCCATGACAACTATTTCACCTTGTGGGGGAAGTCTTTTGCCATTATATTGTTTGAATTATAAAACCTTTGTTTAACTTAACATGTTACTAGTATATTTTTATTCCAAAATTATATATTTGGTATGTATTTATTTTTTGATCATGGTTTTCGAGTTTTTGACCGACTAAATCACACGGTCTGGAATCGCAGCCACACATGTTCAATAGGGTAAAGCTTTCCATTTGACGTAACTACTTCAGTATTGTTTGCATCTAGCATAATTGAATCCGAGACACAACACATTGCAGTGATACTATTACAAGTCTTTTGTCTCTGCCATGAGTAAAAGACATCTAGATGTTTTTAATGGATGCTCCATATGAATTAGATATCATTTTGTGCCTTTGAAATTGTGCACATCTTAACTTACTTTTGTTTATTTTGTGCATCTAAAAGGACAAAGAAGAACATGATGCATATGAAAGCAAAACAAGAATTGAGCTATGGATGAATTTATTGTTATAACAGAAAGTTTGCTAAAAATAGAAAAGTGAGATCCTTACTTATCATTGTATCCATATACAATTTTCAAAAATTTGGTCTTACTTCTACATCTTGTTTGTCAAGTTACAACTTAACACACGGAAAACACTCATGTTATAAGATCTATAAGGTTAATACATGCGATTGGTCCTATGTTTGTCTCAAGTCTAAACCGCGTATATGCATCTCATGCAAGACATGATCAAATCCGACCCTTAAAACGCTGCCCTTTGAAAATTTCACATGAATTTTCCTGCATGATGCAGTGATATATACCGTGACATACATAGCCAAAAAAAGAAATCAAAAGCCTCCAAAAAAGTAGTACTTTACGATCAAAACTAGCAAATTTTAAGTCTTTTACAAACAGATAATCTTCACCATGTTTATCCTATGATTGAAGACTTGGTTTTTATACTATATATAGCTATGCAAAGGCCTTGTCATTTCCATCTTAAGAAACAGTTTATAAACATTGGTAAAAATGGTTGGATCAATGAAGTGGTTCTTGGTGGTTGTAATAGCGTCGTGCTGGTGGAAAGATGTGGTAGGACAACAGCAGGCTCCGGCTATATGGGTGATGGGAGATTCATTGGTGGATAGTGGGAATAATAACTTTCTGAACTCTATGGCAAAAGCTAATTATTATCCTTACGGGATTGATTACTACCGCGGTCCTTCTGGTAGATTTACTAATGCAAGAACGTTCAGCGATATTCTGGGTATACAGATTAACTTCTATCAGTTTTATACGTCTTAGTGTGTTTGATTGGTTAGTTTATCAGTGTAACTTTTGTTCATGCCTCAAATGATTTATGAGTGCAGGAGATTGGCTGGGAATTCCTGCTCCACCTCCGTTTTCGGATCCAAGGACTGCTGGAAACCGGATTTTGGGTGGTGTCAATTATGCTTCTGCTGCAGGTGGTATCCTTACTGAAAGTGGTCAACACTATGTAAGTTCATATATTTTGCCTTTTTAGAAGTCATAATATATTCAAAAAAGTTATAAGTCAGATCAGCAAGTTGTGATACAGTTTCATATTGCTAAGGTTAATAAATGTTTCGATGGCAGGGGGATCGTTACACTCTTGAACAGCAAGTTGTGAACTTTGAGACAACGTTAGGCCAATTGAGGAGCATGTTGAGCCCTGCAAATCTAACTCAACTCCTCTCAAATTCCATAGTAGTCATGGTTTTTGGTAGCAATGACTACATCAACAACTACCTAATGCCAAACCTCTATGGATCAAGCCGCACATACAATCCTGAAGCATATGCTAATCTCCTTCTCAACCATTATGGCCGTCAGCTTCAGGTATTTACCTTCCCTTTCTCTCATAATAAAACTTAGAACACACTTAACTTTTATAAATGTTTCTGTATGATGTGTTATAGGCTCTATACAGTGTAGGACTCCGGAAATTCTTTCTAGCAGGAATAGGACCGCTTGGATGCATTCCTAATCAGTTAGCCACTGGTCTAGCCCCTGCTGGGAGATGCTTGGACAGGGTTAACCAGATGCTAGGACCCTTTAACGAGGGTCTTAGAAGACTTGTTGGCCAGTTCAATGATGGCTCGCACCCTGGAGCCATGTTTGTGTACGGAAACACATATGGTGTTTTCGGTGATATCTTGAACAATCCTGGAAGATACGGTATATATATGCACTTATCAAAGTATACTAGATGACACGAATCGTAATGATAAAAACATACAAATAGACAACGAAAACATGATAAAAAGTTGATTATGCTACATCAAAGTTTTGGAACATTAGATATACGGTACCAGAACCATCATCAATATAACTTTCTTTATGTTACATAACAGGTTTTACGACGAGAGATAGAGCATGTTGTGGGCTAGGATTGAACCAAGGGCAAATTACGTGTCTCCCATTGGCAACACCATGTTTCAACCGCGACCAACATGTGTTTTGGGATGCTTTCCATCCGACTCAAGCTGCAAATGCTGTTCTTGCTCAGAGGGCATACTCAGGGACCCCTAATGACGTCTATCCTATCAACGTCCAGCAACTGGCACAACTGAGGTTTTGATCTTGTCATGCTTCATGGTTATGATTCGTGATCTGGGTTGTTTACTACTATATGTATTTTGAGAAATAGTTACTATGATGTGTTTTACTTATAAACAATATGTGAAATATTGAATTAAAAGGTTGTAATGCTACAAGATGCTTTAAAGCAATGTATCGAGTTTTCCCTTTGGTTAAATGTTATGTATTTTTTCACCCGTCAAGTATTTGCATCCAAATATTGAATATGATTTGTGAATTCAAGTCCAAGTATTATCAGAGATATATATGCACATGAATATTTACAGTTAAACAAGGAACCTGTCATTTTCCGAATTGTCAAATCGCTAGATAGATGCGGAGATGGTGGAATTCTCGGGCTCTCCAAAACAATCTCACATATACTCAGAACAAGGTGGATTATATCATTAGAAAGGAAAAACGGTTTTCAAACGATGCCTTGCCGCAGTGGTTCAAACAACTCTATAGTTGTTACCGCATCACACACACAAAGCCACAGGTAAAACTGTTTCCAAGCGATCCCTTGACGTAGTGGTTCAAACAACGTGTGACAAGATCATAACAAATGTCGTTATTTTTTAAGGAAATAATTTATTTGTCAATAGTATCGATTAAATCTAGTGGATGAGAAGTGGCTTCAAGTGAATGGGTCGGGTCAACAAACAATGTGGAATAAACTTGCGCCAAAGAAGGTGAACGTATTCGTGTGGCGCACTTTAAAAGGTAGGCTCTTGGTTAGTAGCGAGTTAGACAAAAGAGGCATAGACTTACATCCACTTTTATGCCCCTGTTGTGATGAGAACGTTGAAGCAGTCAACCAATCCTTGTTATTTTGCAACGTGGCATGGAGTATATGGGTCAAAAGATTTGATTGTGGAAGGGTGGGAATGTGGATGTATTTATTTTACAATAGGGGATCTCTTTAGACATAATGGGTTTAGTATACAATCAAACGAGAGCAGAAAGTGGTGGCAGGTGGTAATATGGGTAACCGGGTATTTCAGTTTGAAAGAACGTAATAACCGGGTCTTCAACAATAAGGTTACAAGTGTAAACAAGATAGTACAAGACATTCAATTAAAAAGCTTTCATTGGATTTCGCGTCGGGCTAAAAATGGTTCGTGCTGTTGGCAAGGGTGGTTAACAGATCCTAATAAGAGTCGTGTTATTAATCCCACAACTCAACAATAGCTTGGTCGACTTTCAGGTGGTGTTGTATTTTGGATTCAGTCAGCGAGGGAATTTATGTTTGCAAGAGCTTGTATTACACGGGTCTTAAACTAGTTTCATACAACAGCATCCCACACATTCGTAATATTATGCTAATCAATAGGCATCACAACTCCTCTGGACAACAAAAAAATCTGGTTTTATACCTTCACCGAAAAAGCCAAAAATTCTAGTTTGAACTGTGCTTACTTGCTGGTTTTGCAAACCCTCAGAAAGAAGAAACATGCCAATGGATCTATATCATCTTCAGGGAGTACTTAGGCTCCTGTAGTCTATGACCGTCACCTCATCTTCTGGAGCATCTAGGTCTTGGTAGCTGCACATATCAAATAAGACCACAGATTAGACCAGTAAAAATGCAAATTTAGAGATAAGTTTAAAGATCATATGCTATATAAGATTGGGAATGGCAGATTTATCTCATTGTGGTATGACACTTGGAGCTCCGTTGGTCCTTTGATTAATCATGTCTCTCACAGGAAATCATACGATGCTAGATTCAAGGAAGTTATGAAAGTTAATGATATGGTTATTGATGGAAAGTGGAACTGGCCGAGAATGGATAGAGGAATATCCTGCTATAACAGGATTACCAGACCCTGTGTATTGTATGTATTTGGTTTGAGAAAAATGCTAGAATTTTTGCAAACGAGGAAAACAGATGGGAAGACACATACAATAAGACGGTTGATATTAACAAGACAAGGATGCTTGGTTTGAAGATTAAGGACAGCTTGGCTGTAACCTGATTTATCAATTGGTGTAGTTTCTATTAAGCAGTCTGCGACTTGCTCTATGTGAACCTATTTTTTAAGACGATGCCACCTTTGATAGTATTTTGAGCTTATTGTGAGGTTGTAACTATGGTGGAAATCTAGTTTGTGGTGAGGTCATGACCTGGCGGATCTAAGCACTTAGTGATTCTGCACTTAAGATGGTGCATTTCTGCGATAGCTGCATTTGGGCCTAAAGCAATCTTGAGGAAATGTAGTTTTTTGGGCTGGAATATCCTAAGTTGCTAAGTGAAATTGGTGTAACGTTATGGTTTGCTTTGTTGTAATGCAGACATGCAGTTTCAGGTTGTATGTGGTCAGGGGCGGAAGTACTTGGTGAGTGCAGGGGGGCGGCGCCCCCCATGGCTCGACAAAAAAAATCAAATTTTAGTGTAAAATTTTTTTTTTAAGACCATTTTATTAAAGTGCACCCCATCGTAAATTCGAATTGCCCCCCACTCGGAAACAAAACAATATAAAAACCCTCAAATTACCCTCGAAAAGAAAAAAAATAATGTAAAAACCTTATATTTGTATCTTTATTCGGTATATATAACGACTATCGTTAAAAAAAAAAAAAATTGCCCCCACTCCTCAAACTTTCTGGTTCCGCCACTGTATGTGGTATTGCAGTCTATTTGCGTTGCCTCTTCAGGAGGAGCAGGGATAAAGGGGCCCAATGGACTAAATACAACAACTGTAAGACGTTAAAAACAACCACTAAAGGGCAACACTGAATAAACTGCACATTTTGACCCAATTACTTGACTAAAATGGGTCAAATTAAACATTTGCTAAGATGAAAATCGGTCATAACAGGTTCATAAGCTACTCAAAGTCTTCTAATAATGAATACAGAAAAAAGAAAGGTGGTATAGTCATACTTTCGGTTTTGTCCACCTCCGCAATAATAGACACGGAAAGCTGCTGCAGCAGAATCGATCTTTTCATTTGCGGTCAGTAGCCTTTCCTGCCAATGTGAATCTAGTTTATCTTCCCATTCTACTACCCCACTAGTTTTGACATGCCTTACACCTTTTGCTTCACTCTTCTCAGTCATTCCATAACAGTCTCGAGGAGGATGACGATCCTAGACAAAAAATGATTAGTAATTATTTGTGATTAGAGTTTTAGGGTATGTTTGGCATTCTTAATCGCTGGAGCGGATCGTTGGAATATATAGCTTCAGCTTATTTTTATATGCTGTAGTTTTTAAACATGCTCTTTTTTATTTTAATAGTAGCTTATTTTTTAAAACCGATCAAGCGCAATATAGCCTTATTTGACAATATGAAAGTTAAAAAAATAGAAATGTAAAAGCAAAAAAGGAAAGGTAGTTCGGAATTCGGAGGCCAATCGCGGCTCTAGCGTATCTCCTGTTTTCTTCCGGTTCAATTAAAGTATAACCCTTTAAGCTAAAATCTGTATTCTGTAGACCGGAATTCTTCATCACCAACTATTAGATCCTCGTCATCACATCTGTTCAGCATTTTTGCAGGGTTTTCTGAATTAGGAAATTAATTGGGGGAGATTGATTTGTTTTTGCTCAAGGATTGAAGAATCCTTCTATTCATCCATTTCATTACTAGAACCTCTCCCACTATTTCTAGAGTTGCCAAATATTGCCCCGGTAAATAATGTAAAGATATTACCATATATTGCACCTAGTGCTATTAGAAATTACAAACTATATATAAAATTTTAATTAATTGCGTAAGAATAAGAGTGTCATTTTGCAAAAAAATAAGAGAGAGAATGCAGTAATAGTGATGTTTTCTAAATCAATGTGTTTTTTGTCGGGGGACTATTAATTTGTGACGGGGTGAGTAGTTTTTTTGACACAGCAATGCAGCGGCGGGTACTTAGTGACTATTTTTTTCGAACAATGTTGTATTTTTTCCTATCAAGTTTGTAATCAAATTATAATTAAAGTTGTAAAAAAAGTTAAATAAAATAAAATAAATTTACTAAAAAAGAAAAATAATGAATAAAAAAATATCAATAGATGTTAAATTAAAAGGCACAAAATTTTAAAACATATGATGAAATTAAATTATGAAAAAAATAAATAAATAAAAAGATATTTCAATTTTGAAATAAAAGTTTTTTTTGAATAATTTGTTACACAAATTGTTAGAAAAGTTTGTTAAAAAAGTAAATTGATGAGATTAGTTTAACAAAATATGATCTAATGGTTTAAAAATCTTTTTATCTTAATAGTATATAATAGATATAGATATATCACTTTCTTATTAAAAAAATGCTTGAGACTTAATGTTTTAATACTTTTATATTTAGAAAGAGTGTAAATGTTTTATAAAGTAATATAAATTCTACACGGTTCTAAAGTCTCCTGTGACAACCCATAAATTTCACAAGTGTGATATATGCTTTAATTAAATGGAAGTGGAAAATCTATTAGAAATTTTTATTTATATGCCATACTTGGTAAGATGAATTGTTTCTCCCAAACTGAACTACCACTTCAACATATTCTTATATGTTGTAACACAATGTATATATCAAGTCTAAGTTCTAAAAGTGATCTAATAAGTTCAATATTGATAAAAACATCTTAAATATAAATATGATGCTCTAAATTCCCTTAGAAACCATAGAATCCCTTTAAACGAGTTGTAAACTCAAGAATGATAAACTATGAATGGAAAGTACATATAAATAAGTAGTTACGGATTATAAACAAGTTATAAACTATACTTTGAAGACATAATAATACCTAAGAATGGTAAGAACAAACTATACAAAGCTAAGTACAAGTAAATGTACATAATAGTTTAGTTCATCACCTAGAAACCCTTGGTAAACAATGTTTCAAGCAATATAACTACATAATATCGATGTACAAGTATCAAATACAATATACTAATTATAATCTATCATATAAAGGAAATTTAATAGATCATAAAACGCTAATATTCACTAATCTCAGGCTAATTACAAGTTAAGGCCTAGTAACCAAGATTAACATATAAAATCAATTTCACATTGAATTAAAGTCTAATCTTTTGCAATTAATTATAAAACTCAACTAAATACCATATTAAGATTATACATTTATTTCAAGTTAAGTTACAAGTTAATAAAGCATAAAGTACAAGTTATCAAAGCATAGGATCTTAAGCTTACTTAATTATCCCTAGAATATGATCAACCTATATAAACCCTTAAACTAAGAATGTAGAATCCCTAAAAGTCATAAACATACTATATAAGACCTATAATAAGCTTACATTATGATATAAACACTAATCACCTAAGATAGAAAGTCATTAGGCGTAATGACCCAAAAACCCTTATATTAAGAAATCTACATAGAATCACTACCTAATCTTTTAGGACAAGTCTACAAATACTTATATCATTTCATTAAGGTTATAAGATTATGTTAAGACAATATACAAGTACCCAAAAGCACAAGGTACAACATTACAATGCATGGCTTCTAAATTAGGTTAAAATAGGTATTTTCACCCTTTAGACATGTTTACTTAGAATAACTGATATATTCGATATAGTATAGCAAAATATATATATATATATATATATATATATATATATATATATATATATATATATATATATATATATATATATATATATATATATATATATATATATATATATATATATATATATATATATATATATATATATATATATATATATATATATATATATATATAGTAATTAGACGGATCACTCTTTATGAAAAGAGTGAAATGTAAAATCACAAATATATGTGATCGGGAAGTATTGATAAGAAGATCACGATTAGGAAAAAGTGATAATCGAATCGTCCCGGGTCGTTTCCTCGCGAAATTGTGAATTGAATCGGCGCACGGATTTTGGTATTTGATACTTGAATGATTGGTTCTTGATTTTGTTTTTTGTGGTTTTCTACTTTTTAATTTTTAAATTTTCTTTATATATAAGGGGATGATAAATTAGGCAAGGAAAAACCTAAAAATCTATTAGAAACATTTTAGGCAAGCTAAGATTACAAAATAAAAGCATAAAACGTAAACCGAAAATCTTAAAACGCGTCTAATCTATTATTAAGGCAACTAATGACCTAAAAATCCAAACTTAATTTCTAGACCTCAAAAATGATAAAATAATAATTTATTAAAAAGAAGATTTGAGAATTTTAAACTATCTTTAATTAATTTCTACACTTAATTCAAAATTTAAAAAGTAAAATCTTAAAATGACAAAATAAAAATCTTCTACTAAAAAGTCATAGCTTATATTTAAAACCTAAAAATATTTTCTAAACCTCTAAAATTCTTAAAGTCAACTTTATAAGAAAGATTTGAAAATTTTAAACTACTTAAAACCATTTCTAAATTTAATCTAAAATCTAAAAAGTGAAATTAAAATCCTAAAGTGACAAAATTAATATTAAGGTTTTAAAAGATCTAACTATTTATTTTATAACTAAAAACTATTTTTTTTAATTTTTCGGACTTAAATTAAAAATTTTAACTAATTTGTTCTAACCAAATGGGCTTAAAAATTACAAAGTAACTAAAGCTGATTTTGAGTTAGTTTTAATTTAAGTCAACTAAGCTATAAATATAACCTAATGCAAAGTAATAACAAAAAAACATTCTAGTTGAGATGGTTTAGGTGTTAAGTAGTAAAGACGTATGTTATGTGTCAAGTGATCGAGGGTTCGAATCTCTTCAATGTCGAAAAGTTCTTTTTTTTTACCTTCTCAGCCTCTAGCTTAACAAAGTACGTTCTATATATTTTTTCTTCTAATTTTTTATCTATTTTTTTACAAAAGGGCTTGAAAGCCCACTGTATTTCACAACTAAAAAAAATAGGCAATATCCTTTGCAACCCTACTTGTTATTGTGCAATCTATTCTTCACTTGTAGAACTTCTATATCTTAAGCAAGCATGACAAGTAAATCAATATCAACAATAAGCCAACATTATTTAACAGTAGACAACCTCATACTAAACAATAAAGCAATGTACACTAATTTAAAATCTTTCCAACTAAAATATATCAACTTAGATATAAAACTTATAAAAGAAGAATGTGTATAACCTGGAAAACGATATATGATTAGAAACTGCAAGTCGAACACCCATGACCCGTTCAAACTACACACTCCCTTGTTTTTTCTAACCAACAGCACCCATTTTTTTCGTCAGTCACAAACATTAACCATATCCTTTCTATTTTTTTCTTTGTTTAACGTAAACAACAAATAACCAAATCTTGATCTCTTATTTTTTTATTTTTTTTGTAAGTAACTAGTGTCAATCCTCTCTTTTTTTCAATCAGATAATGGTAGTAACAAAAAAGTTTAACAATCTTTTTTTTTTTTATAAAAGTGAAGAACTTAAACAATAAACAAGAACAAATTTAATTCCTTTCATTAAAAATTTGAGTACAATAGTTGCTAAAAACTGAAGATAATTTTCGAAAAATAAAATGACAATAATTAAAAGATTAACCCTAAAATTTACATGTCTTGTGTCTTCAATCTTGGGTATTTATATAGAGGCTTGGTCCTCTTTGTCTTGTGCTTTCTATGTGAGAGGAAACTTGAAATCTTCAACTTGTGCTTCTTTGAAGTAATCACAGCCATTGGTGAAAATATTTGAAACTCACCCTTCAATCTCAGCCCTTGTTGAAATTTAATCAATTTGCCGCTCAGTTTTTTCACAAGGATTGCCAGGTTGGATTGATCACATGGGTTTGTTTTTGTTTGAATTGGTTGTGGGGTATAGGTTTTGATTTGTAGCCAAAAGGGGAAAAAAAGAGAGGGATTGAGATAGGATAAAAAATGGTGGTTGTGATGGATGGGTACCAACAACCCTAATTTTACTTTGCTAATACTCATCCTTTTTTCTTCCCTTTTTATTTTGTATTAACTAAGGTATGGGCTTTTGGTGTCTTTTGTTTCTAACGACACATCAACAAATAAAAAGGTTGGACTTTAGTTGCTAGCTTATGGGCCAAACCAAATAAATACTTCATGATTTGGAATTGGAGTGTATATGGACTTCACGAATTGTTTTTGGCTAGGTAATATAACTTTGTTATATTAATATTTTAATGGGTCGACTCGGCCCGTTAAACGGGTGCGAGTTGACCCGTAAAATAAAGTTTAGGGTTTTGGGATTGGTTTTTGATGCTCGTTCCAATGCAAGGCTCGGGTCTTGGCTTTTTGACCTTGATTCCGTCTTTTTGTCAAGAAACCGGATCTACAAAATAAAATCAGAAAACACAGTATATATGTTCGTTTTTTATCTCGTTTTGTCCTTTTTATCATTTAACTTAGGATAAAATGATGAGTTTTAAGTAACTCATCACGCCCCCATACTAAACTATTGCAACTCCCGTGCAATATATCCGATAAAATTTTACGATCACCCCCTAATTTAATTACTTTGAAAGTAGCAAAGTTTTTACCTTAGGGAAAAACGTAAATTTCTAAGCGTCCCGTTTTAACCATTTTAATAAGACACAATTATTTACACACACACTTAAAATGACCAACATTATTTATTTACGATCACTATTGCTACGTTATTTATTTTTGTGAGACCATCTTGTTTAGCCTTTCATAAATTTTAGAAATTAACGTTTAGGGATCATGGAACAAAAAGCATTCATATCTTTTCTCCTCATGGGTAAAATTCGTCATCCTCGGTTTTCACTTCGCCCAATATAAGCTTAAAAAAACAAGATCATAGCTCGATTTAAGTAAAGATATTAAAAACTTGTAATTTTCAATTTTTGGACTCAATACTCCCTTTATACTTATTTAATCTGAAGATAAAGAAAGACGGTTTAATTGATAAGTAGTTAAAAACTCGATCCTTAAAAATCTCATATGATTAAATCGAAAGTCCTCGCCAAGGTATAATTTAACACATTTATTATAGATTTGAAATTTGGCTTATTCCACTTGATATTCAATATTGCAACTTTAAGACCTTGGCCTTTTATTCATTCTTGGTGTACACCATTTGGTGACTTTTATCGAACGCTTTATTATGACTTTGGTTATTCATCCTCATTCTTGTAGGAATTTTTGGATTTATAGCAACATTATCCTCAACCTTTCGGGTATTATTGGATTTATACATTTTGCCAAATTTCGCATCCCATTCCATGGTGCTAATTATACCCTAATGTGAACTTTGATTAATCGTATGCAATTTTTAAATGAAGTTGTTTTAAAACTAAGAATCTTTTAGACCGTTCGACTTTATTTAAACAATTATCATAAGGTGTTGGGAGTAAAAAGTACAAAAATTAATCTTTATAATAGAGTAACATCTTTACTCAAATTTTGCTCTATCATTTCTCATTTGTTTAAGCAAGTTTAAAATCATCCATGGAAACCATTAATGCAAGTTTAAAAGAACCCATTCTAAATGATTCGCAAAAACGATTAAGCTTTGTAAAGGGCTAGGCTAGAGCTCAACACGCACAATCGAGTCAAAATTTTTATTTTTGTTCTCACCCAACGGAAAGTCAAACACTTAGGTCTCATTTTTTTCTTTTTCTTCTTTTTTTTGTTTTTTTAGGAAAATAATTTGGCATAAAAAAGACACATATTTTTTTGTGGTAAAACGGGATTACACGGGAATTAAGCAAAAATTTAGTACGATATCGATAGATACCCCCCATACTAAAACTATACATTGACCTCAATGTTTTATAATACGGGAATGCCACCCCCATACTAAAATTCAACGATTTTAATGCATATTTTTAAAATCGAGGGGTATCTACATAAATCTAAAGCCGTTTATTAATTATGCAATAGAAAAACGTTAGTCAAAAGATAAAGGATATCGGCTCCCGACAAAATAGGTACTCAGATCGAGACTCGAGAGGCTACATATCCGTGCAAACCTACACATTCACAACCAACACGGAGCACACAAATGGAAGAGGCAAGCTCCTCCGTCACTTATTAGATAGATAGATAATACAAGGGTTGCCTCCCGAGAAGCGCTTGTTTAACGTCACGAGCTTGACGAAACTCCCCAGATTTAGAGATCCGGTGGAGAGGTTTGGAGATCCGGGACAACCAAGGGTGGTATGTTCCCTCCAAAGTAGTGCTTCAATCGATGACCATTCACCTTGAAGTTTGGCCCGTCGGTTTGAGATAACTCGATGGTACCATATGGATAAACTTTGGTAACGGTGAATGGTCCGGTCCAACGGGTTTTGAGTTTACCCGAGAAGATCTTCAATCGAGAGTTGAAAAGAAGGACTCGATCACCAACGTTGAAAACCCGGTTCTTGATTTTAGAGTCATGGATCTTCTTTGTCTTCTCTTTGTAGATCAAAGAGTTCTCATAGGCTTGATCCCGAAGTTCATTTAATTCATTGAGTTGAACTTTTCGGTGATCACCCGCGGACTTGAGATCGAAGTTGGCATGCTTGAGGGCCCAATAGGCCTTGTGTTCAAGCTCGATAGGAAGATGACAAGCCTTTCCGTACATGAGCTTGTAAGGATTACACCCGATGGGTGTTTTGAAAGCGGTACGGAAGGCCCATAATGCATCATCTAGCTTATCGGACCAAGAGGCACGATTTTCACCAAAAAATTCTTTTTAAGCCACGGTTGGAAACCTCGACTTGTCCACTAGTTTGAGGATGATATGCAGTGGAAAGTCGATGGGTAACTCCATACTTAAGCATGACCTTTGCAAATTGGTCATTGTAAAAGTGAGTACCGCGATCACTAATGATAGCGCGGGGAGTTCCAGACCGGGCAAAGAGAGCTTTCAAGAATTTCACAACAACTCGGGCGTCGTTGGTGGGGAGCGCTTTCGCTTCGACCCATTTAGACAAATAGTCGACGGCCACGAGTATGTACTTGTTCCCTCGTGAAGACGGGAATGGCCCCATAAAGTCAATACCCCAAATGTCAAATATCTCACAAACTTGTATGATATTTTGTGGCATCTCATCTTTTTGGGTGATCTTGCCGTGACGTTGACAAGAGTCGCAAGATTGGACTAAGTCATGGGCGTCACGGTAGATCGAGGGCCAATAGAAGCCGGAATCAAACACCTTTTTGGCGGTAAGGTTTGCACCATGGTGTCCCCCGGTGGGTCCATTGTGGCAAGATTGGACTAAGTCATGGGCGTCACGGTAGATCGAGGGCCAATAGAAGCCGGAATCAAACACCTTTTTGGCGGTAAGGTTTGCACCATGGTGTCCCCCGGTGGGTCCATTGTGGCAAGCCGTAAGAATATCAATGGCTTCTTGGCCATGAACACACCGCCGGATGATTTGATCCGCACAAACTTTGAACAGAAAGGGGTCGTCCCAAAAGTAATGTTTAACATCTTTAAAGAATTTTCTTTTTTGTTGGGACGACATCCCCTTGATCAAGAAGTTCCCCGCATGATAGTTTGCAAAGTCGGCAAACCATGGGGTACTAGAATCTCCACTTAGAGATACCATACCAAGTGTCTCGAGAGGAAATGTTTCCGTCACTTACTTTTTATCGATATCACCTCGGTGTGGATTTTCAAGGCGAGAGAGGTGGTCGCCCGCAAGGTTCTCGTCTCCTTTCGTATCACGGATAGTGAAATCGAATTCTTGAAGGAGGAGAACCCACCGGAGCAATCTCGGCTTAGCATCTTGCTTTTGGAAGAGATATTTCAAAGCCGAGTGATCCGTATACACTATGCATTTGTTCAAGACCAATTATGGGCGGAATTTCTCAAAAGCGTACACCACGGCAAGTAATTCTTTTTCCGTAGTGGTGTAGTTCGCTTGAGCCTCGGACATAGTCTTGCTTGCGTAATGTATAGGCTGAAAATGTTGATCCCTTCGTTTCCCCAAGACGGCACCCATAGCGAAATCGCTTGCATCGCACATGAGCTCGAATGGAAGTTCCCAATCGGGGGCAACTAAGATAGGGGCATCGGTCAATTTTTTCTTTAGAGTTTGAACGCTTGAATACAATCTTCCGAAAAGATGAATGGAGCATCCTTCTCGAGGAGATGAGTCATGGGTCGAGCGATCTTCGAAAAGTCTTGGATAAACCTTCGATAAAAGACGGCATGACCTAAAAAGCTCCGGATACCTTTTACGGAAGTGGGACGAGGGAGCTTAGCGATAACGTCCACTTTGGCTCGATCGACCTCAATCCCCAATTTAGAAATTTTATGACCGAGGACGATTCCCTCTTTGACCATAAAATGACTCTTCTCCCAATTTAGCACGAGATTGGTGTCTTCGCACCTTTGCAACATCCGGTCTAAATTTGAGAGGCAAGATTGGAATGAATCACCGAAGACCAAGAAGTCATCCATGAAGACCTCCATCGTTTTCTCGATCATGTCATGAAAGATGGCGGTCATACACCTTTGGAACGTGCCCGGTGCATTGCATAAGCCGAAAGGCATGCGACGATAAGCAAACGTTCCGTAGGGACATGTGAAGGTGGTATTGTCTTGGTCCTTCGGATCGATGGGAATTTGAAAGTAGCCGGAAAATCCGTCAAGGAAACAATAGTAATCGTTCCCGGCTAATATTTCAAGCGTGAGGTCCATGAAAGGTAACGGGAAATAGTCTTTACGAGTAGCATCATTCAACTTTCGATAATCAATGCATACTCGCCACCCCGTCACCAACGAGTTGGGATCAACTCGTTGTCGTCATTTTCCACAACAGTAATGCCTCCCTTTTTGGGCACACAATGAATCGGGCTCACCCATGAACTATCGGAGATATGGTAAATCAATCCGGCATCGAGAAGTTTGATAACTTCCGATTTGATAACCTCATGAATTTTTGGATTCACCCTTCTTTGACTTTGAACCGCCGGTTTAAAGTCTTCCTCCATCAATATTTTGTGAGTACAAAATTGCGGGTTTATGCCCTTGATGTCAGAAAGTTTCCAAGCAATGGCATGCTTGTGAGACTTTAAAACCTTTATGAGAGCGGCTTTCTCCTCATCTTTTAAGTCGTTAGCAATAATGACGGGTAATTTATCATCACCTTCCAAAAATGCATATTCGAGATGAGGAGGTAAGTCCTTAACTTCGAGCTCTGGAGAATCAACAATTGGATTTTCAATTTGCTTGACTTCCTCATGATGAAGTTCTTTCGGAGGGAGAGGTAAATGATCCATGTTAAGCACTGCTCAATGAGACGAATGTCTCCCTCCGGGTCAAAGTCATTAGGATCAAACTCTGGTAGAGTCGAATCACTAGCAAGGTAGGCTTCAATCTCTTCCAAAATGAAGTCACCTCCCTCAAATGGAGTGAGAGAGGGGGAAGAGATAGCAACGATGGGGTCTAATGAAATGGGATTGCCACTTGAAGAATTTTCCGAGCAACCGAGCACCTCTTGTTTATGGTCCTCGCAAACAATATCTATGACATCGATTTGATTAACCGATTCCTCAAAGTATTTGCGAGGGAATTTTGAAAGGTGCCCGACATTGAAGGTCACGGCTTCGTCATCGACTCGAAGAGTAAGTTCTTCTCCGTGCACATCGATTAGTGCACGTGATGTCCTTAAGAAGGGCCTCCCGAGAATAAGAGGAACCCTTGGATCAACATTGTAGTCAACGATAACGAAGTCGGCCGGAAAATAGAACTTTCCTACCTTCACAAAGACATCCTCGGCAATACCCAAAGGTATAGTTACCGATCGGTCGGCAAGCTCGAGAGTCATTTGTGTCGGAGTAAGTTCGGGAAGAAACAGCTTATTCCATACCGAAAGTGGCATTAGATTGATGCTTGCACCAAGATCGGCCAAGGCTAAGCATTCATCAAGCTCGGGAAAGTCACATGGTATAAGAAATTTGTCGGGGTCTCCAAGTTTTTCGGGTAACTTTTTGAGGAGGACCGCCGAACAATTCTCATTCAAAGGAGTTTTGGTCAATTCGCCCAATTTTTCCTTGTTGCTTAACATGCTTTTAAACATCGAGGCAAATTTGGGCATGTAGAGCAAATCATCCGCAAAACTAAAGTCGAAGTGTAACTTTTGAAAGATTTCAAGAAACTTCATCATTTGAGCATTAGTTTTATCTTGGAGCTTTTGGTAACTAAGCCTTGAAGGATATGGAATCGAAGGCTTAGTATTCGGAATCTCGGGTTCTGAAATAAGAGTTGGAATTGGTTTAACCGGGGGTTGGACTTGAGCGGTACTTTGTGAGCTTTTGGGTTGCTCCTCGTCCTTTGTTTCCTCGGTTTCCTTTGGTTCCGATGTTGGGATCAGAGGTTCTTTATAGGCTTTACCACTTCGTGTGGTGATGGCTTTCAACTCGCCTTTCGGGTTTGCAACGGTATTGGCCGGAAGAGTCCCCGAACCCGCGGCTTGGTTTGCTTGAAAGAAGCTAGCCATCATGTTCCTAAGATCATTAGTTTGATTATTCAAAGAAGTTCTCATATCATTTTTAAGTTCATTCCTAAGATCATTTCCTTGTTTGCTTAAATCACCCCTTAAATTGGTAATTTGGCTTTGCAAATTCTTCACGACCATGTCATTAGCTTTCATGTAGTTAGACACATCGTTAGGAATTTTAGCAAGTGATTGATTAACCGGAGCTTGATAAGCGGGAGCTTGATAAGCCGGTGGTTGATAAGCTTGATTGAAATTTCCTTGATGATAACCTTGAGTGTGGTTATTCCCTCGGTTTTGAACTTGATTGTTCCGAGGTTGGAAATTGTTTTGAGCAACTTGATTTTGGGGTTGATTGAATCCGGGTGGTCCAATATAATTATTTGACCGATAGCTTAGCAAATTACGATCACCTTGAGGTTGGTAACCCGTAGTAGCATATGCGGTCTCTTGAGTGTAGCCACCGACGGTCGGGCACTCATGATAAGAATGTGGACCACCACAAGTTTCACACTTAGGATTCACGGATTTGACCGATTGATTCAACGTGAGTTGTTTCAAAGCATCGATAAAATTATTGCTCATCTTTTCCAAAGTACGGACAACCTCTGGGCTCTCGGTAGAAGCCGAGGCAATACCTCTAGTCATCTCATCTCGAGATACCGTAGTGTCCCAATGGTTGTGATGTGCGGTCATGTTCTCGATAAGATCGTAACACTCCTCGGGACGTCTTTTCATAAATAACACTTGGCTTTTAACACCTCGTATCAAAATTCGTTAGTCCCAAGTCTTTTCGAATTGAAAACCGGTCTTAAGTGTGACTCAATCAACTTTTGGTGAATCAAGAGATTGGTTTGGTTTGTTAATCTAATTTTAAACTATTAGCAAGTAACTAAAATGTCATTGAGTAAATTTAAAACTTGGACAAAATTAAAGTTAAAGTTTAAATAAGAAAGTACTTGAAACTTAAAGCTTTGAAAAACTTAAAAACTTAAAAACTTAATCAATCGAAATAAAACAATTCATGTCCATCGGAATCACCAAAATAGCATCTATCGGAATAATTATCAAAATCCCTATCGGAATAATTAAGATCAATACCCATCGGAATACAACTATGCAAGGTCTATCGCAATGAGTATCTATCAGAAAGCTTACTATCGCAATGTGCATCAATCGCAATAACTCTATCGAAAAATGGGCAGCACTTCGTCTTAACCAAGACCTTGATCCCGTCGGAATATGCGATCGCAATAAGCGATCGCAACCCAGATCGGAATAAGGGGTAATTACCAACCGATCGCAAAGTAGAACCCTATTGGGTTATTGCGATCAAATACCAAAACCTATCAGAAAGTGTATAAGCCGTCGGAATGTGTACCAAAACCCTAGGATTGCGATGGAAGGTAATTGTTTCCGAAATTGGTGGCAAGAGTGAATCTCAATAAGCAAATGCAATAAGCTACTCTAAACGAATTTCAAACAATTCAAGAAGCGTAAATTTGATGACTTTTCAAAACTTAAAATCAAGAACTTTATGAAATGCACTTAAAACTACTAAAAACCTTGAAGAAATCCGAAAATCAATAAGCTAGAACTCGAATAAGCCAATAAGCATTATGAGCTTATGGCCTAAACGTGTAAGAACTTATGTGTAAACCAAGAAGAACAATCCTTTAATCACGAAATCATAAAATCACACGCATGAAGTATGCAATTCGGATCAAGGGTAGGATAAATCAAGAAGTGTAGAATGAGAATAAGGATTTAAAAGCTTAAAAATGGAACTTGATTAAAGAAAATAAGCAATACAAGATGTTTAATCTTCAAAGATTAAAAGAGAGAATGAAATCTAGTGAGAGAAAGTTTAAGACTTTCTCTCTCTAAAAATTAGAAAGAAAACTTGAAAATAAAAACTAGCTAACCCTCTCTAACTACCCTCCTAATGTGATTAGGAGGGTATTTATAGGGAAAGTGGAAGGCATGTGTGGTGCTTTCTTCTTTCTTGCTTTCTTCACGTTTCCTTGACTCGACTTTAATTCTTTGTCTTTGTCGTCTCAGGATTTGAACTTGTCTTTTAATTTTCTTCTTCTATTAGACTTTAAGTTCTTCGACTTCGTTAAACTTCCGTCTTTAGTCTTCTTCTTCGATAAATCTTCAGAATAGGCCTTGGACTTCCGTTCTTTTTGCACTCTTGATCTTTTGACTTCGTCTTTTCCCGTTTTCTTCGATAAAAGCCCGTGAAATCCCGTGTTTTCTTCCTTTTTCATAATTTGGTCCTAAAACACAATAAAAACACAAACCACGCATAATTCCGACTTTTACGACATAAATCACACGTTTTAGTCTTGTTATTATTGGAAATAAGTGGTAAAAGGATAAGTATTTTCACACTTATTAAATCCCCTACACTTGACCATTGCAATGCCCTCATGCAATGCATTAATTTTAAAGCACGGTTTACATTTTCCATCATAAATAACCCCCCTTGGCCTTTATTAAATACTTAAACATAAAGGATAGAAATAAGTAAAGAAATTAAAAACTTACATTGGGTTTTGGCGGCCATGAACGTTTATCATCCTCAAGTTTCACGTTCCCCATACCAAGCTTAAAAACGAGATCATTGTTATTATAAGTCAGCAAACTATCACGAACTCATGTGGGCCAATTATTCACTTAGACTCCCTTATTCCTATGGGTATCTCTTATATTTTATTATTTGTCTTGAATGATCATGAGGATGCATTGTTTGACTTATTTCGATAGGTATTTAGTCTGAAAATAAAGTGCACGATTTAATCAATAGTTAGCTAAAGGACCAAATCTTTTAAAACTGCTTCTCGGGACCTCATAAAGTTCATATCTTGGCATAACTCGCTTCACGATTTGAGACCTTTCTCGGACCGATATTTGGCAGCGACTTCATACTTCGAATCTTCGAGAGACGTTCTTGAAATTATGGTCTTCTCTTTATAATAGGATTTTCTTCACTTGAAGTTTTTAAGAGATTCTTCATCTTTGGACCACGACTTCTTCATTTTTCTCCAATCTTTATTTTGGACTTTGATATACAACGATCCGCCTCCTTTTAGGACTTGGATCTATTTATCCTCATACCTTGTTAGGGTCTTTTCGGATAGACTTCTCCATGACTTTTGGGGAGTTTTTGCTTTTCGTCGTGTGTCTCGATCCTTCATATTGATTTTCGATAAATGATTCTTCACATCACTTTTGGATCTTTAGCAACAAAATGTAGCCCTCATGCCTTGTTAGGGCCTTTTCGGACTCGCCAATCTTCGCATCCCGCTTTAATAAGTTATGCCTTGGCTATGAACTCTAATCCGTACCGAGCAACTTTTAAACGATTTGGGGCTAGAAGCTAAGTAACCTTTCAAATTGTACAACCTTACTTATTAGCAGATAAATTATTTAGCAAGCGGAGGGAGAATAGGCTCATAATTAACTCACATAAATTCACGAAAGAATACCGAACTTATAATTGACTCTATCATCTCTCGTTCTCCACATTTTAAAATCTCAAGGAATGAGACTCGTGGATGCTTAGCCTATTAAATCAAAGTTTTGGGTTTTCGAGTCATCTATAGGATCTTGCAAATTCTTGGACCTTTTCAAGTTTAGAAATCGCATTTTAAAGTTCCCTTGATAAACGACTCTCTAGAATCAGTTATAGGAACTTGCGAAAAGTTCTTGTTCTTAACCCGTGAGAGTTAAGACTTTCGCGTTTTATAGCTCCCTATATAAAAGCCTAGCAAAACTTGACTTAAACACGTTAAGGATACTAGCTAGAGTATACTTGGGCAAGAAAACTCGGGTTGAGTCAAAATGTTCACGACTAAGAAAAATCTAAAACCACTTTATTGAAAATTTATTCTAGCAATGGAAAGAAAATAAACATGATGAAGGAAAATACAACTATACAACTAGGCCAAAATAGATTAAAAATTTTGAAAAATGTTGAAAAATCAAAATTTCCGGTTAAAATGAGGGCAAATTCATGGAAAAGACCACTTACTTCGATAGAAGTCCCCCCTACACTTGAGATAAACATTGTCCTCAATGTTTGAGCATGTGGGAGTAAACTCCCCTACACTTATGACATTGTACACTTTGTTTAACTCTTGCTAAGGAGAGGACAACTAAAGTGAATTCAATGTGAACATATAAAATATGAAATATTGAATCACGAGAGTTTATGATAGAACCGGGAAGATGGGAACACGGTAGCACGGTTCGTCAAAAGTCATCAAAATGCTCTCTAAAGCTTTAATCCCTGCAGAGCACAAGAAACAAGACAACAAACATATGCGGGGGTCCCCCTACACTTATTATGAAAAGCAGTAAAGGATAGAACATGGGTTACCTCCCGAGAAGCGCTTGTTTTTGTTCACCGAGTCACGAGCCTGACTCGACCCAAATTTTAGTTCATGGGGAACGTGGTGAGGGATGGAATCATCTCTTGGGAGATGTCCTCACCAAAGTACAGCTTCAGACGCTGGCCATTCACCTTGAAATTGGGCCCATTTGGCTGAGAAAGCTCAACGGTCCCATATAGAAAGACTTTGGCGACGGTGAATGGACCAGACCAGCGGCTCTTCAACTTGCCAGAGAAGATCTTCAACCGAGAGTTAAAGATTAAGACTTGATCACCAACGTGGAACTCTCGGTTCTTGATTTTAGCATCGTGGATAATCTTCGTCTTCTCCTTGTAAATCAGCGAGTTCTCATAAGCTTCATTCCTCAGTTCAGTTAGCTCGTTGAGTTGTATCTTGCGATGATCACCGGCTTTGTTGATGTCGAAGTTCGCCCACTTCAAGGCCCAATGCGCCTTATGTTCCAGCTCGATTGGGAGGTGGCAGGCTTTCCCGTACACAAGACGATAAGGTGTACAACCGATCGGGGTCTTGTAAGCAGTACGGAAAGCCCACAGAGCATCATCTAACTTATCGGCCCACGCGGCGCGATGCTCTCCCACAGTACGCTCCAAAATTCTCTTCAAGCCACGGTTGGATATCTCGGCTTGCCCATTGGTTTGGGGATGATAGGCAGTGGAAAGACGGTGATTGACACCATACTTAGCCATGACTCTTACAAATTGATCGTTGCAAAAATGAGTCCCGCGGTCACTGATGATAGCACGAGGAACGCCAAATCTAGCGAAAAGCTGCTTTAAAAAGTTCACAACAACCCTCGCATCATTCGTAGGAAGAGCCTTAGCTTCAACCCATTTAGAAACGTAGTCGACGGCGACGAGGATATACTTGTTCCCTTTGGAGGATGGAAATGGCCCCATAAAGTCGATGCCCCATACATCAAAGATTTCACATTCCTGTATGAAATTTTGAGGCATCTCATCCTTATGTGTGATCTTGCCTTGACGTTGGCAAGCATCAGAATGCTTAACCATTTCGTGAGCGTCACGATAAATGATGGGCCAGTAGAATCCAGAATCAAACACTTTCTTAGCGGTGTAGTTGGGACCAAAGTGACCACCGATGGGTCCTTTGTGGCAAGCTTGGAGAATGTCAAAAGCTGCCGGTCCGTCAACACATCGACAAATGATCAGATCAGCACATTGTTTGAATAGATAAGGGTCATCCCAAAAGTAAGTCTGAACATCATTCAAGAACTTCTTCTTTTGTTGGGATGTTAACCCTTTGATGAGAATACCACCCGCTAAGTAGTTTGCAATGTCCGCAAACCACGGGGTGTCATCAAGATTGAGATTTATAGACATTAAGGTCTCAAGGGGGAAAGAGTCATTGATCTCTTTGTTCGGATGATCCCCTTGATATGGATTCTCAAGTCGACTCAGATGATCCGCGGCCAGGTTTTCGACTCCCTTCTTGTCACGAATTTCAATGTTGAATTCTTGAAGGAGTAAAACCCAGCGAAGAAGTCTTGGCTTAGAATCATTCTTAGTCATCAAGTACTTCAATGCGGAGTGGTCCGTGTATACGATGGTGGTGGATAAAACAAGATAGGGGCGAAATTTCTCAAAAGCATAGACAACAGCTAAAAGCTCTTTTTCAGTTGTCGTATAATGCAATTGAGCCCCCGTCATTGTTTTGCTAGCATAGTGGATTGGTTGGAAGTGTTTATTCACTCGTTGGCCCAAAACCGCACCAATAGCAAAGTCGCTAGCATCGCACATCAATTCAAAAGGCAGCTCCCAATTAGGGGTAACCAAGACCGGTGCCTTAGTTAGCTTATCCTTGAGAAGATTGAAGGCTTCGAGACACTCTTTAGAAAAGATAAAAGGAGTATCCTTTTCCAAGAGGTGGGTCATCAGGCGAGCGATTTTAGAGAAATCCTGAATGAATCGACGATAGAAGCCCGCATGACCCAGAAAACTTCTCACACCCTTCACGATTGAAGGTGGAGGTAATTTGGCTATGACATCTACTTTAGCACGGTCGACTTCAAGACCGGCTTTAGAGATTTTGTGGCCTAGCACAATGCCTTCTTTTACCATAAAATGGCATTTTTCCCAATTCAGAACAAGGCGAGTATCTTCGCACCGCTTAAGCATACGTTCCAAATTAGCAAGGCAAGAAGAGAAGGAATCCCCAAAGACCGAGAAATCATCCATGAAGACTTCCATGGTTTGCTCAACCATGTCATGGAAGATAGCCAACATGCACCTTTGAAAAGTCCCGGGGGCATTGCATAAGCCAAAAGGCATTTTTTTATAAGCAAATGTGCCGTAGGGACAAGTGAATGTTGTCTTCTCTTGATCTTGGGGATCGATGGGTATTTGAAAATAACCCGAGAAACCATCAAGAAAGCAGTAATATTCATTACCCGCTAAACGTTCAAGCATTTGGTCCATAAAAGGTAGAGGGAAATGATCCTTTCTCGTGGCATCATTGAGTTTGCGGTAGTCTATACAAACTCTCCACCCAGTAACGAGACGGGTAGGAATCAACTCGTTGTTTGCATTGGGCACAATGGTGATACCGCCTTTCTTAGGCACACAATGGACTGGACTAACCCATGGTGAATCCGAAATAGGGTAAATCATACCCGCATCAAGAAGTTTGATAACCTCTTTTTTGATGACTTCATGGATTTTGGGATTCACCCTTCGTTGACTTTGAATTGTGGGCTTAAAATCGTCCTCCATGAGAATTTTATGTGTGCAGAAGTGAGGATCAATTCCACGAATGTCGGAGATTTTCCAAGCGATAGCTCGTTTATGCTTCTTCAACACAGCGACAAGTCGGGCTTTTTCGTCTTCTTTTAGATCCTTTGCGATGATGACCGGTAACTTCTCGTTGTCTTCTAGGAAAACGTACTCAAGATGAGGCGGTAGGTCCTTAAGCTCGAGAGTAGGAGGATCCTCAGTAGATGGTGAAACTAACGATGGATCATCATTGGTCACCTCTTTAGGAGCAATAGGGGAAAGTGGGTCCTCATTGAGAAGTCTCTCAATAGTACGAATGTCCTCATCCCAATTGGTGGACAAAGTATCATACTTAATATGGAGAGGACCCAAGCTAGCTTCGAAATCATCCAAGTCACTTTCTCCAAAAGGAGTCAATGCTGGAGCAATTGAGGCAACGGTCTCAACATTGGGTAGAGAAGACAGAGTACTTTTGCAAGCATCATGAAAATGTTCTTCACAAGCCTCATCGAGAACATCAATAGCATTAACACTCGCATATGAATAAGGTTGCTTAGAAATCTTACCCATGTTGAAGACAATTTGATCGTCACCAACTCTCAGATTATTTCGCCCGCGGCTACATCGATGAGAGTGCGACCGGTCCTCAGGAATGGACGTCCAACGATTAATGGAACACGGGGATCCATCTCGTAGTCAACGACGACAAAATCCGCCGGGAAGGTGAATTTGTCAACGCCAACAAAGACATCTTCGGCTATCCCCACTGGATAGGCAACCGTACGGTTGGCTAATTCCAAAGTCATTTTGGTGGGGACTAGCTCGGGGAGAGATAATTGCTTCCAAACACTTAAAGGCATTAAGTTTATACTGGCACCTAGATCGGCTAGGGCCATGCAATTCTCTACTCCCGGGAAGTTGCAAGGAATCAAGAAGCGACCCGGATCACCAAGTTTGGTGGGCAATTTCCTTAAGAGCACTGCGGAGCAGTTCTCATTAAGTTGGGTCTGAGCGATATCAAGAAGCTTTTCCTTATCACTTAGAAGATCTGTAAACATCTTAGCGTATTTGGGCATGTGAGCGAGAGCCTCGGCAAAGGAGATGTTAAAATTCAATTGTTTAAACATTTTTAGAAAGTTTGAAACCTGAATATCATCCTTGCTCTTTTGCTTCTCTTTCCTCAACCTTGAAGGATAAGGTATATTGGATGAAGGAGAAGGCTTTAAGGGAATAGGATCACTCACAACCACGGGTGGTGGGGAAATGGGGATAGAAGGTGAAGGAGGTGGGGAAAATTGTTCGGTTTCCTTGTTCACAATCACGGGTGGAGGTGTAGGAAGCTCGGGTTCCATATAACCTTTTCCACTATGAGTGGTGGTTGCTTTCATCTCCCCCCTTGGATTCGCAACGGTATTACTCGGAAGAGTGCCCGAAGAAGAGGGTTGATTACTTTGGATGAGCGAACCCTCACGAAGGTGAACAGCTTGATTATTAAAAGAGTTTTGCATGTTGGCATTAATTTCATTGCTGTGTTTGGCCATATCATTCCTTAGCTCGGCTCGAATATCGCTTCCTTGTTTCACCATGTCATTCTTCAAGTTGACAAATTGACTCTGAAGATTCGTCACCAACTCACGATTAGTCTTCATGAACGTCTCGACGTCTTGGTTAACTACCATCGGTTGATTGAGAGGTGGAGCTTGGTAAACTTGAGAATTTCCTTGAGTTGGGTATGGGTTTCTTTGGGATTGATATTGGTTTTGAGCACGAGGTTGGGATTGGTTGTTTCGGTTATAGCTTTGTTATTGGTTTTGATTTGCAGGAGGAAAACCGGGAGGAGCAAGATAATTGTTGAAGCGATAACTTAGCAAGTTACGGTCTCCTTGAGGGCGAGCTGGATAGCCTCCCGTGGGATAAGTGCCGTAAGCTGCGTTAACGTCTTCAGAATAATTGCCGTGAGTAGAAGGACACTCATTGTAGGAATGAGGACCACCACATGTGTCACAAGAAATAGAAACGGCTTTAGCTTGTTGAGTTTGGTTAGAGGTCAAAATTTGGAGACTTTTGTTAATATCAAGAATAGCACGTTCCAAAACAGACGAGTTGGTGGTGGAAGAAGTAGATGAAACATTGACTCTTTGATTAGACCTTGAGGATGCGGAAGAATCCCAATTCTTGTGGTGAGTAGTCATGTTTTCAATCAATTATCGACACTCCTCCGGTCTCCTTTTCATAAAAGTACCACCGGCGGCGGCATTGATCGTGTCACGATCACGAAAAGTGAGACCATTGTAAAAGGTGTCAATGAGAGTGACGGGGAGCATATTGTGATTAGGACAACGGTCGATCAAATCATTGTAGCGTTCCCAAGCATCAAAAAGCGATTCATCATTCTCTTGCATAAATCCACTGATTTGGTTACGAAGGCTAGTGACCATGGATGGGGGAAAGTAGCGCGATAAAAAGCGTTGAGTCATGTCATTCCACGTATGAATAGAATTCTTAGGAAGACGGTCAAACCATTTTTCGGCATGGTGAGAAAGCGAGTGTGGAAAAAGTTGGAGGCGAAGGTCATCCATAGAAACACCGGAGCACTTCATGCTTTGGGTCATGGTAATGAATTTGTCGAGGTGTTTGTTGGCATCATCATCCGGAATTCCGCGGAATGGGTTCGTTTGCACTTGTTGTATCATGTGATGCTTCAACGAAAACTCTTGAGCCGTGACGTGCATTGGCGCAATCGGGCCTCCGCGTCCGTTCATGGTGGGTTGGCACAATTCCTCCATGGTTCGTAAATCAGGTAGAAGGACATTGTTGTTGTTGTTGTTGTTGTTGTTGTTTTTATTCAAATTGTGTTGAGGTGGGTGATTATCGTTGTTGTTAACACCAGCCATATCTAAATCTTCACGAGTCTCAGGCTCAGAATAGTTCGTAGATCTAGTACGCATGCACCTGCAGAAGAAAAATATACACAAAGAGAATACCTATATAATATTTTTGGTGCAAACCTTTTGAAAAGAATTGCTTTTTAAGATATTTCAAATATTTTTGTATTTTTGAAGAGTTTTATATTTTTTATGGATTTTTGGAAACTTTTAAAGCGAGGAAAATAACGTTCAAAGAACGGATCCCAAAATTCAATGCGTCTCTCACTAGAAACCGTTTATCGTAACGAAAAGAGCCGGCAGCGGCGCCATTTAATACTTGGCTTTTAACACCTCGTATCAAAATTCGTTAGTCCCAAGTCTTTTCGAATTGAAAACCGGTCTTAAGTGTGACTCAATCAACTTTTGGTGAATCAAGAGATTGGTTTGGTTTGTTAATCTAATTTTAAACTATTGGCAAGTAATTAAAATGTCGTTGAGTAAATTTGAAACTTGGACAAAATTAAAGTTAAAGTTTAAATAAGAAAGTACTTGAAACTTAAAGCTTTGAAAAACTTAAAAACTTAAAAACTTAATCAATCGGAATAAAACAATTCATGTCCATCGGAATCACCAAAATAGCATCTATCGGAATAATTATCAAAATCCCTATCGGAATAATTAAGATCAATACCCATCGGAATACAACTATGCAAGGTCTATCGCAATGAGTATCTATCGTAAAGCTTACTATCGCAATGTGCATCAATCGCAATAACTCTATCGAAAAATGGGCAGCACTTCGTCTTAACCAAGACCTTGATCCCGTCGGAATATGCGATCGCAATAAGCGATCGCAACCCAGATCGGAATAAGGGGTAATTACCAACCGATCGCAAAGTAGAACCCTATTGGGTTATTGCGATCAAATACCAAAACCTATCGGAAAGTGTATAAGCCGTCAGAATGTGTACCAAAACCCTAGGATTGCGATGGAAGGTAACTGTTTCCGAAATTGGTGGCAAGAGTGAATCTCAATAAGCAAATGCAATAAGCTACTCTAAACGAATTTCAAACAATTCAAGAAGCGTAAATTTGATGACTTTTCAAAACTTAAAATCAAGAACTTTATGAAATGCACTTAAAACTACTAAAAACCTTGAAGAAATCCGAAAATCAATAAGCTAGAACTCGAATAAGCCAATAAGCATTATGAGCTTATGGCCTAAACGTGTAAGAACTTATGTGTAAATCAAGAAGAACAATCCTTTAATCACGAAATCATAAAATCACACGCATGAAGTATGCAATTCGGATCAAGGGTAGGATAAATCAAGAAGTGTAGAATGAGAATAAGGATTTAAAAGCTTAAAAATGGAACTTGATTAATGAAAATAAGCAATACAAGATGTTTAATCTTCAAAGATTAAAAGAGAGAATGAAATCTAGTGAGAGAAAGTTTAAGACTTTCTCTCTCTAAAAACTAGAAAGAAAACTTGAAAATAAAAACTAGCTAACCCTCTCTAACTACCCTCCTAATGTGATTAGGAGGGTATTTATAGGGAAAGTGGAAGGCATGTGTGGTGCTTTCTTCTTTCTTGCTTTCTTCACGTTTCCTCGACTCGACTTTAATTCTTTGTCTTTGTCGTCTCGGGATTTGAACTTGTCTTTTAATTTTCTTCTTCTATTAGACTTTAAGTTCTTCGACTTCGTTAAACTTCCGTCTTTAGTCTTCTTCTTCGATAAATCTTCAGAATAGGCCTTGGACTTCCGTTCTTTTTGCACTCTTGATCTTTTGACTTCGTCTTTTCCCGTTTTCTTCGATAAAAGCCCGTGAAATCCCGTGTTTTCTTCCTTTTTCATAATTTGGTCCTAAAACACAATAAAAACACAAACCACGCATAATTCCGACTTTTACGACATAAATCACACGTTTTGGTCTTGTTATTATTGGAAATAAGTGGTAAAAGGATAAGTGTTTTCACACTTATTAATAAACGTCCCTCCGGCGGCCGCATTGATCGTGTCCCGATGCCTCAATGTAAGACCATTGTAAAATGTGTCAATTTGAGTAACGAGAGGCATGTTATGGCTCGGGCATCGATCAGTGTACCCTTTGTACCTTTCCCAAGCTTCGAATAATGATTCGTCCGGCTTTTGTTGAAAGCTAGTAATAGCATTTCTCAATTTGGTAGCCATCGACGGAGGGAAAAATTTTGAGAAAAATTTCCTTATCATGTCATCGAAACTTTGGATAGAGTTCCGAGGTAGACGATCATACCATTCGGCGGCATGAAGTCCTAAAGAGTATGGAAAGAGAGAAAGCCGAAGGGCATCCTCGGGAACTCCATTTTGTTTCATATGTTGAGTTACATCCAAAAATTTATCAATATGTTTGTTTGCGTCATCACTTGGTATTTCATTAAATTGAGAATTTTGTACTTGTTGTATCATGTGATGTCTTAAACCAAAATCCGTGGCTTGAATCGGGATCAGGGCGATCGGTCCGCCCCGTCCATTTAAAGTCGGTTGACACAACTCCTCCATCGTTCGGAGATCGGGAGCCGGTCCTTGAGGCCCACCACCGCCACCGTTATCATTATGTGGAAAAGGGGGTGGAATTTGGTTTTGAGGCCCTCTGGGTCTAGGTCCTTGAGAGGCCATTTCAAATTCTCTTTGTTCAATGTCAATGATTCTTTATCGGATAAGTTTTTCGGGATTACTTAATGGAGAAAGAAGGTCTGGAGAAGAAGAACGGGTGCTCATGCACCAAAAACAATTCAATGAAGGCGAAAGGATACGAAAAACGATGAACTTAACCAATAATCATCAAGAGATACGGTAATTCTATTATGAATAAGCTCACAAAGAAAGGCAGAGGAACGAGGCAGCGCGAAGCTCTTAAGTGCCTTTTCCAATTCGGGTCGTAGTTCGTTGGAACAACCCTCTTTAATCCCTTCTTATATAGTTTGCTAATTCACAAAAGGTACACCCCAACAATCAAGTGATACAAAGGAAGTTTTAATCTTTAAGATTGGGAACTTATTATAATATTACCCTTTTTCGTTGAGGAATAATATTGATTAGTAGATTCTGTTTATTAAACATTGTAAACAAAAAATCTTTTTGTATTTTTTGGTTTTTTAATATGATACTATATACTAAAAAAGAAAAGAAAAATATTTTTTGTTACTTTTATATTGTTTTCTTTAAACTTTTAACTTTAAAAAAAGAAAGGGTCTTCAAGTCACTAATCTTCCAAAGCCGATGCCAAATTCGTTCACAGTTTCCCCGGGCAGCGGCTTCAAAAATTTGATATATTCGATATAGTATAGCAATATATATATATATATATATATATATATATATATATATATATATATATATATATATATATATATATATATATATATATATATATATATATATATATATATATATATATATATATATATATATATATATATATATATATATATATATATAGTAATTAGACGGATCACTCTTTAGGAAAAGAAGTGAAATGTAAAATCATAAATATATGTGATCGGGAAGTATTGATAAGAAGATCACGATTAGGAAAAAGTGATAATCGAATCGTCCCGGGTCGTTTTCTCGCAAAATTGTGAATTCAATCGGCGCACGGACTTTGGTGTTTGATGCTTGAATGATTGGTTCTTGATTTTGTTTTTTTGTGGTTTTTTACTTTTTAATTTTTAAATTTTCTTGATATATAAGGGGATGATAAATTAGGCAAGGAAAAACCTAAAAATCTATGAGAAACATTTTAGGCAATCTAAGATTACAAAATAAAAGCATAAAACGTAAACCAAAAATCTTAAAACGCGTCTAATCTATTATTAAGGCAACTAATGACCTAAAAATCCAAACTTAATTTCTAAACCTCAAAAATGATAAAATAATAATTTATTAAAAAGAAGATTTAAAAATTTTAAACTATCTTTAATTAATTTCTACACTTAATTCAAAATCTAATAAGTAAAATCTTAAAATGACAAAATAAAAATCTTCTACTAAAAAGTCATAGCTAATATTTAAAACCTAAAAATATTTTCTAAACCTCTAAAATTCTTAAAGTCAACTTTATAAGAAAGATTTGAAAATTTTAAACTACTTAAAACTATTTCTAAATTTAATCTAAAATCTAAAAAGTGAAATTAAAAATCTAAAGTGACAAAATTAATATTAAGGTTTTAAAAGATCTAACTATTTATTTTATAACTAAAAACTATTTTTTATTTTATTTTTCGGATTTAAATTAAAATTTTTAACTAATTTGTTCTAACCAAATGGGCTTAAAATTTACAAAGTAACTAAAGCTGATTTTAAGTTAGTTTTAATTTAAGTCAACTAAGCTATAAATATAACCTAATGCAAAGTAATAACAAAAAAACATTCTAGTTGAGATGGTTTAGGTGTTAAGTAGTAAAGACGTATGTTATGTGTCAAGTGATTGAGGGTTCGAATCTCTTCAATGTCGAAAAGTTCTTTTTTTGTTTTTACCTTCTCAGCCTCTAGCTTAACAAAGTACGTTCTATATCTTTTTTCTTCTAATTGTTTATCTATTTTTTTGCAAAAGGGCTTGAAAGCCCACTGTATTTCACAACTAAAAAAATAGGCAATATCCTTTGCAACCCCACTTGTTATTATGCAATCTATTCTTCACTTGTAGAACTTCTATATCTTAAGCAAGCATGACAAGTAAATCAATATCAACAATAAGCCAACATTATTTAACAGTAAACAGCCTCATACTAAACAATAAAGCAATGTACACTAATTTAAAATCTTTCCAACTAAAATATATCAACTTAGATATAAAACTTATAAAAGAAGAATGTGTATAACCTGGAAAACGATATATGATTAGAAACCGCAAGTCGAACACCCATGACCTGTTCAAACTACACACTCCCTTGTTTTTTTCTGACCAACAGCACCCAGTTTTTTTCGTCAGTCACAAACATCAATCATAGCCTTTCTATTTTTTTCTTTGTTTAACGTAAACAACAAATAACCAAATCTCGATCTTTTATTTTTTTATTTTATTTTTTTGTAAGTAACTAGGGTCAATCGTCTCTTTTTTTTAATCAGATAATGGTAGTAACAGAAAAGTTTAACAATCTTTTTCTTTTTATAAAGTGAAGAACTTAAACAATAAACAAGAACAAATTTAATTCCTTTCAATAATACTTCAATAAAAATTCGAGTACAATAGTTGCTAAAAACTGAAGATAATTTTCGAAAATTAAAATGACAATAATTAAAAGATTAACCCTAAAATTTACATGTCTTGTGTCTTCAATCTTGGGTCTTTATATAGAGGCTTGGTCCTCTTTGTCTTGTGCAAATGTGAGAGGAAACTTGAAATCTTCAACTTGTGCTTCTTTGAAGTAATCACAGCCATTAGTGAAAATATTTGAAACTCACCCTTCAATTTCAGCCCTTGTTGTCATTTAATCAATTTGCCGCTCAGTTTTTCACAAGGATTGCCAGGTTTGATTGATCACATGGGTTTGTTTTTGTTTGAATTGGTTGTGGGGTATAGGTTTTGATTTGTAGCAAAAGGGGAAAAAAGAGAGGGATTGAGATAGGATAAAAAATGGTGGTTGTGATGGATGGGTACCAACAACCCTAATTTCACTTTGCTAATACTCATCCTTTTTTCTTCCCTTTTTCTTTCGTATTAACTAAGGTATGGGCTTTTGGTGTCTTTTATTTCTAACAACACATCAACAAATAAAAAGGTTGGACTTTAGTTGCTAGCTTATGGGCCAAACCAAATAAATACTTCATGATTTGGAATTAGAGTGTATATGGACTTCACGAATTGTTTTTGGCTAGGTAATATAACTTTATATATTAATATTTTAACGGGTCGACTCGGCCCGTTAAACGGGTGCGAGTTGGCCCATAAAATAAAGTTTAGGGTTTTGGGATTGGTTTTCGATGCTCGTTCCAATGCAAGGCTCGGGTCTTGGCTTTTTGACCTTGATTCCGTCTTTTTATCGAGAAACCGGATCTACAAAATAAAATCAGAAAACACAGTATATATGTTCGTTTTTTTATCTCGTTTTGTCCTTTTTATCATTTAACTTAGGATAAAATGATGAGTTTTAAGTAACTCATCAATAACTTAGTAGAACTAATGCATGGACTTCATGAACACATTGAGGGCAATGTAGGAAGTATAAAAATCAGTTTACATCAGTAGCTAAATTAAGGATAATGAGTTTTACTAAGATTTAGCCCTAGATCATTAGAAACCCTAACTCGCCTAGGTTTTCTTCCCAATTTCACCTCAAACCTTTGTTAAACTTTAAACCAAAGACCCAAACTTCTTCATTAAAATTTTTCGACCCTAATTATACCCTAATCCATCACTAATCACATTCCTAAGCCCTTAATCACAAAAATTACAAAACATAAATTTCCAAGCCCTAATTTAGACCCGGTTTTATATTTTCCCTCCAAAACTCATTTCAAACCTTTCCCTCCAGAATTCAAACTTAGGATCAGTACTAATAGATATTTTGAAATATTTCTAAGTAGGTGATGCACCTACTTGTAGTTGACACATCCTCGTTCCAATCTAAAACAAGTCGTGACCTTTTTCTAGCCATATGTTGAGATATTCTTTATCCTAGACCTTATGACTCATTCCAAGACTTGCATAGATATTTCCTAGCCTTCCTTAGTCATCACTGTTAGACTTACTTTTAGGTAAGTTAGCGCCTTTCACGTGAGTTGGACTAGATATACATCCATTGCTATACGCAGGGACTTAATATGTAAAAGATGGATAATCTAGTTTAGTTAGGCCTATAAATACCCCCCATGACTCTCTAATGGGGTGTGGAAGTTTAGTGTCATTTTTCCTTTGTATTGTTTTCACTTGAAATAATACACACACTTTCCTTCACCTCTCTATAACTTTCTCTCTAGAACAAACAATGTCTTTCATGTTCTTTGACCATCCCCGACCCCCCGATCCAAGGTGGTTTTTGATGCTTGACAATTGGTATTAGAGATAACCGGGGGTGTTTTGTATCCGTGTGCGTTTGTGTTTGTGTCGTGTTATCAGATTCGTACTATTCTGATTCATGGTTGGTATTTGTGTTTCATTATCTATTCTTTATCAATTCAAATCTCGATATATCAACTTTTTGTTCGAAATTTGTGTCTGGTTAAGCCTCGTCAAATTGTTTATGTCCATTTTTTGTACATGTTTTTTGTTTTGTCCCTTCCTACATTGATTAGTTCTGGATTTTTTATGGTGGGGAAAGGGACAAAATCAAATGGAGCAGATCCATTTTTTTCGGGGTTACCAAAAAGTTGGGCAAAACCCTTTTGCGATGGTCAAATTCAGATGGCTTATTCAAATGACATTGCGATGGGGTGTGGTTATTGCAATGGCATGCTATATTGCGATGGGATAAACTTGTCTCATTCGGATGGGTCTCATTCCGATGGATACCTTCATTACATTGCGATGGGGAGAAATAGACACATTGTGATGGGGGTTTTGACTCATTGCGATGGGGTTGTATTATTATTGCGATGGATAGTGTTGAAAAACATTGCGATGATGTGTGATCTATTGAAACATTGCGAATCATTAAACATTGCGACATGTTTAGAAAATATTGCAATTGCATTTTTTAAATCATTGAGATACTGACTCTATTCAAACCCATCTATTATCAAAACAGATACTCATCTATTCTCAAAAACAATGAAGCCGATATATACCAACTATTATCAAACAATGAAGTTCGATAATACTGTTCAAATCTATCATCAAACCGACACATACCCATCTTTTATCAACTATTTACAATCAATCTAACCCAACTCGACTTATTTATTCCATCGTCAATAATCACCTCCACCTCAAAACAAATCTTAACCGACTCTATCTCTATCAAACCCATCATCTAGACTCGAAAAAGTATCAATCAAGATCTCTGATTTAGTTAAACGTTTTTTTAATCTGTAAAAAGATTTTTTTCGTTTAACATATTATCATCACTAACCTTTCTCGAAAAATCCACATGCAAAAAAAAACCAAAACTACCCGAGATCAATTAAGACCTTGATGCTCAGTCGTCTTCGTTCTTTCTTTGCTTTTTTTCATAAGGATGATTTGATGTTTCGGGATGAGTTTGATTTGAGTATGATTTATGATGTTCTTGATTCGTGGGTTAGGATGATGAGTTTAAATGGTATGAATTGATGAGATGGTCGAATCATGGTGGGGTAGAAGATGATTGTGTTACTTTTGGTTTGAGATGATGTTCTGAGATGAAGATTTGGGAGAGCAAATGAAAGTGAGTTGGGGGCGGTCATTTCTATGTGTAGTGATTAGGGTTACTTCTAACCTAATCTTTAGGGGTTGTGACATTTTATACATCCTATGACCGGGTATATTATGAAACATGGGCTTGGTCAATTTTATGACTGAATTTTGTTTTGATGGGTTGTGTTCTTGAATTCCTATTAGGCCGGTGTAATAAAAAATATCTTAGCTTTGATGAGACGTTAGTGGCCGGTATTATTTTCTAATTTTGAGCAGTATCTGGGCTAATGATAAAGATTTTGACGGGTCGATCACTACATTAACTGAATGCATAAAGTGGGAAGATTATTTTTGCAGTTAAATTCGGGATAATCGATTATATATCTGAATGTTGCAAAATTAATCATGTTCGGTTAATTGGGTTACGGTGTTATCGGATTGAGCCAGGTTATTCGAAAGAACCGAGTAGTAAAATTGTTGTCGGGTTAAATGCTTACGTGACAGGATTTTATTACTTTGGCGGGCCGTTTAAACAGTGACATTCAAGGCCGGGATATCCATTTTCAATCATAACACTTCTTCACGAACAACAAAGACAACAAACACAACAAACTCGATACATTACACTAAAACGATCCTGATAAAAAATCACCTAAATTCCTAACGGCTATTACGGTTTATGTGATTACGAAGATGATTCGGTGCTACTTATTTGAGGTTGAAGTAAGATTTCTCGAAGGCGTTCTTATTTATCCTTAAAGGAGTACTTACGACTTTATAAGATAACTTGCTCGAGCATATACGGTTATGAATAAGACTTGAAGTATCTGGTTTCCAGTGTCAAGGGGAGGATGGTCGACGACATGGATAACTATCACTTAAAGGAGCTACATTGTTGTACTCAATGTCACGCGCATAGTCGACGTGGATAGCTTCAAGAGGTGATGTGCTTATGTACTTCGTCAGTAATGTATTGGGTACTCAAAAATTTCCCAGCAGTGATATTTCTACACCGTTCTTCATTCTACTGTAGTACAAGCTTAAGTTCAAGTTTGGGGAATTCTACTTCAGTTTCAAGTTTGGATTATCGGGTTATCTTCATCAATGGTCACTATCAATAGCCAACATAATTGATAAGGGGATTCAGTTCGGGGTGATCAAGAGAGAATTTTTGTTTAGAGATATATTGTTGACATCTTCTCACATAGTATTGGTTACTAAGTAAGCGGTTCCAGTTGGCATACCACGTATACACATGAAGGATGATTCCCTTAATAGGTATCATCCTGGAGAGAGAAATGTGTACATGCAGGGTCACTTGACTTTGGTGTTACCGTTTCCACATAAAGGGATAAGTTGTCTACATTCGGGACTTAATTGACTTTGATGTGGCAACTTTTTATCATCACTGTCCTGTCAAGAGAAATGTGCATTTTCGGGACTTAATTGACTCTAGTGCTACAATTTGACTTCATGTTCGGGATAGAGTGTGTAATTCTGGTAATCTCTAGTAGAATCAAGACTGGGATTGCTTCAAATTGTGAGAAAATGTTGATGACGTTATCACCTCCCACAGATTTCCTCAGAAGTGTCTGCTTGGTAGGGAGCAGTATTTACTACTTGTTTAATGAAAGGCCTTCTAGTTGGGAAGGAGTAAAACTCAACTAGATTCTACAAGCTGAAGAAATAGAGCTGGAGTATTCAAGAAGATGAAGGTCGTTGAAGACTGTCTCAAGGAATGCTAGAATTCACGTTTATTATTTTTATTTATTTTTGCTTGTAGGAATCATTGTAACCAACTCACGTGAGTCACCATCTTGGAGGGAGATTGTTAGACTTACTTTTTGGTAAGCTGTCGCCTTTCACGTGAGTTGGACTAGATATACATCCATTGCTATACGCAGGGACTTAATATGTAAAGGATGGATAGTCTAGTTTAGTTAGGCCTATAAATACCCCCCATGACTCTCCATGGGGGTGTGGAAGTTTAGTGTCATTTTTCCTTTGTATTGTTTTCACTTGAAATAATACACACACTTTCCTTCACCTCTCTCTAACTTTCTCTATCTAGAACAAACAATGTCTATCATGTTCTTTGATCATCTCCAACCCCCTGATCCAAGGTTTTTTTTATGCTTGACAATCACTCTCTGGTTCTTACATGTTTAGGGGCAAAACTTGGAGCCTAAGGGTTAGAAATAGTATAAATAGGAGTCTTTAGCTTCATTTTAGAATCATCTTTCACTTTTACTTCTAAACACCTATACATTATGTTCCTATACTACCATTGAAGCCCTAATAAGTTCCTAAGATCAGTAGCAAGCTTTGGAAGAAGTTCTAGGAGTTCTTGAAGAGTTATGAAGAAAATATAGTCCATATACCCCATTAGGAGCCGTTTTGGAGCTACCTAGGTATTCACTTTTTTAACTAAGCTTTGATATTGTTATAATACTTTCTTATTGTTGTTATATTGTCAAAATAATGTTAGAAACATAATCTAAAAGAAATTAGAGCATTTGATCATTTTAAATGAAAGTTATAAGTTAAAGATGTCTTAAAACCCTAGTTTTGTAATTTACATGAAATAATAACTTAAAACCCATTTCAAAAGCTATAATTCTAAATAAATGTTGTTATTATGATTATAAATATGTTTTGAAACTTTTTTAAAATCCTAGATCATCTGATACATTTTTGAGGTTATTATGTGATTTTTACAAGTATAAGGACTAAAACTGTCATTTTGAAACTATTTAATATTTTAGGCCAAAAGTGTCATTTATGAAAGCTAAAGCTACAAGAATAAATATTGGAAATTTTCAGGCCCTAAGGTTAAATATTGAGGGTTTAAATTATAAATAATGAAACTATATACTTTAAGGGTTAAAAATATAACTATACCAAAGTATAACTAAAAGAGTTATTTTTGTCATTTTTGAAACTAAAGAAGATTAATTATAAATATGAGGAAGTAATGAAGGTATCATGTTAGTAGGGAACTTTGTACAAGGATGTTTCATCTCGATATTACGTTCTGACTGAGTGGTTGGGTTTACGATTTAAAGTGTCATCGCTCCTCAAACGTTTATAGAATGCCTTCTGAGTATGATGACCCGAACAATGATGCTAGAATTACAAACAAATATTAATTAAGAATACATAACTAATACTTAAGAATATGGAACTTAAGATCAAAGACTTGATAATATACATAATATGTTAATCCAGGTTTGTGTGAGATCAAGTTGTGGTTTGTGTGACCAAGCTGTTTATCTCTTAATGAAACATATCTGATATAGCTCAGACTATATGGATCCCAGTGAGTTCATAGCTTCACTAGATCTAATTTACAAATGATTTGAAAACCCGTGAGGGGGATATATGCTAAACTGGAATACAAGTATTTTGGTATGCTGTCCGACATGATTATTGACACTACGTTTACTTATTGCCATTAAGTCCCTTTTTAATCGTGACCATTAATCATTTATAGAAAATGAATGCTAATATTGTGAATAGTACTATTGGAGACTAACATCTCCTATCTGGGCAAGTCGCGCTTGTTCACGGCTGAAGGTTCCTACCTAGGCTAAAGATATACACTTTATTTTGCTAAACTCGGGAGTCCGGCAAACTACCTACATAAGGGAAATTTATTGGTTTTCTGTATGTCAAGTAGCGGTGCATGAGCTAGTGCAATGATAATTGATGATTTTATGTGAGCGAATACCAACGTAGCTCAGGAAAAGGATCTTGTATTCAAAAGAATTTTAAACATATGAATTCACTCAACTATTGTGTTGATTTTAAGCATATATTTCAGGTATAAAAGATTGTTAGCATGGAGCAACATGAGGATGACATGAAGAGACACAAGTTTAATATTATTATTATAAATTTTGAGAAACTCATATTATAAAACTCTGGTTTTTCAATGATATATAAAGAAAGTTCATTTAATCACTCTTTTGAGTTGTTTTCTATCATTATGACTTGTGTTTTATGAAGTAATACCCCAGATAAATGTATAGCCGCGTTAAGGTAAAATAGGGGTGCTACATCTCTCCTGAAAATACGTGAGGCTTGGCTTCCACGCCATGTAATAGACTAGAGCTGAGCTTAAGGATTGAAGTAAAACGATAAGTAAAAGATGCGATAAGTCGCGATAAAACGAGACGCGTGAAGGTTTTTTTTTAATTCTATTTCAATAAAAATCCCATTTTTGTATAAAAATAAAAAAGATTACATTCAAAAATAGTTTTTTAATTTTATTCTTTATTTATTATACCGTGACCTCAATATATTTTTATATAATATAAATATATAATTTTATATACATGTTCATATCTTCGCTTTTCGATCAGCCGTTATTTTGACGTTTTAATCCACGCTTACTCGTTATCAGGGTCGTCTTATGGTTTTCGGAGACCCTAGGCAATAACGACAAATAGACCCTTTTTATACTTATAAATTAAAAAGAAGTTGCATATAAACATGAATTATATGACTCATGTATGTTTAACATATAACGTACTTATATATATAACTCAAATAGTTGAGACCCCTGTCAAGTGGAGGCCCTGTGCGATAACACCACTTGCATACCCTTTAAACCGCTAGACGTAAATTTTGGCTATGCTCAGGGGCAGACCTATAGCTTAGGGACGGGGTGGCGGCGTAGCTAAACCAAAACGACGATATTACAGTGTAATTTTTCCTCAATTTCGAGTGTTTTTTTAAATAGACAATTACTTAAATGAATTGTTTTTATTTTAGGAACAATAATTATTACTTCCTCCGTCTCACTTTTATTGTCCTCATTATTATTTTAGTTTGTCCCAAAATATTGTCCAGTTTCTTAAATAAGAAGTCAGAATTAATTAATTTTTCAGTTTTACCCATGCTATTAATTTCTTAAAAGGAAACTATTAATCTATTCAAAGGATAAACTTGTCTTTTTAACATAAAATGTCTACATTCAATGTATCTATCATAAATCACAAAAAAATTGTTGGGGGACAAATAAAATAGGACGGAGGGAGTATTGTTTTTCCTGCTTTATTTAACATGTATTAAAATCTTTTTCTACAAGTATAAAAATATTTCTTTTTTAGTAATGCTTCACTTTTTTATTGAGACACTCAAATATATAATTTGTTATAACAAAAATACAACTGTTTAATGCATATTTTGAAGTGCCTCAATCAAATTTAAAAATATACAAATCATTACATTTTTTTTAAGTTTGTAATAATAATAAGGGTGAAAAAGAGAAACAAGTCAAAGCACAGGGGCTCCTCCCTTCAACACTGATTCTTAAACATTGAAATAAATAAAAACCCTTAAAAAACAGGGTTTATCATTTTTGATTTCCTCCAACATCAAAAATGGCGTTTAATCTGATGAAATCAGCATTAAGATCAAGATCACTGATGACAAGTGGACTTAAAAATGGTTCATGTGTTGAAAGGGTCTTGTTTTACTCCACTAAAAAGGGTAAAAAAGAAGACACAATTGCTGCTCATGAACAAGAAGATGAGATGCTGACTTCTGGAATAAGCCGGCCGATATCGGAAATATTGAAGGAGCTTAATAAGAAAGTACCCGATTCGCTTATTCGTGCTCGAACTGAACCTAATGGCTTCTCTGTCAAATACATTCCTTGGTTTGTATTTCTTTTGGCTTTTTATATATATGATTGTTTATAAGGTTAGATTCTGTTTTAGGGTAAATTGCGCTGAAGAGAGTATTGTACTTTAGGCCGATTTAACTTTATGGTATTCATTTTAAGTTATTGTTTAATTTTAGATGAAATAGCTTTAAGCGCCCAACTAGAATGATACATCACGTTAATTAACCCTTTCAGCTAAACGAATGAATGGTAGCATCTTCTAAAAAGTCTAAAACACCTTGCATTGCACAAATAATTAACTTCGATATCTTAATTTGCTATATAAAAAAAAATGTCAATACCTTATGTTAAATTGGCTTAACTCTTAAGTGTAGTGCCTTTTTGTGCGGTTTGCTTTAAGTTTCATGGTGTACCAAAATGAAAACTGATCGTCAAAGGGTATATGCCCAATCATTAAGATATTTTTACTCTAGTTTTACAATATGCCACTAAATACTTAACAAGAATGTAGAATCATACACCAATGAGGCCATCATTATACACCTATGCCACATTTGAGACCTGAACCCACAACCTCTTGACGTGTCACCCACTGCAGGTCAAGGACCCTTTTATTTGTAAAAAAAAAGTTAGACTGGTTATCAATAATCAGAATTCACCAAATTGGCACGGGCACATCCAAACATTGTTTCAGAAAACCACAAGGGGTGATCCAGTGGTTAGTATACCAGCCTTCCAAAGTGGAGGTCAAGGGTTCGAATCCAACGGAGAGAAAATTAATCCCCTTGTGGCCATGGAACCTGCGCTGACTCCGGGCTATCCAAAAGGGTAGTCGCCCTAGGATTAGTCGGCTCGCAGTGTCGAGTCAGAAACCCAGGTTACCAAAAAAAGAAGAAAAAAAGCATTAGTTTCAGAAAGAAATGTTTATACCAATGTGATCTTACATGGTCAATTTTGAATCCATAACGTATGTTGGATAAAATTGTTGTTCAAAGCTTAATGCATGTTGTATGGATCCTTTGAGCATAGACCATAGAGTGTTTAGGTAGTTTTCAACAAATAAATGGACTTATAAGTCTAGTAGATACATCTGATATTGATTAGGCACTGTGTATGTGTCGATGCCTCCTAATCCACATTTAAGTATATTCTACTACTTTTTGATAAATATCCCTAAACAATTAGTGATTACTAATTAGTTGACACCCTCTGTGTTTGTGGGTCGATAGACTTCCACTGAACTAGTCTGAGTTGTTTAATTCTGTATTTTGACAAGTGTCTAATACGATATTCTTTTTTTGGCTGGCAGGCATATAGTGAATAGGATTATGAACTTGCATGCTCCAGGTATGTCATATATTATTAATTCTTGTTTATTGGATTACACTTGACTTGTGCATGATTATATAGTTTATTAACTGCCAAACTATTGCAGAATGGTCAGGGGAAGTCCGAAATATTGTCTATTCAGCAGATGGGAAATCTGTCACTGTTACTTATCGGGTAACACTCTATGGGACTGATGCAGAGGTATAAGTTTTCCTCTTTTTTCACTTCCTTATCATGTTGCGCTTGGTAAGCACGCGCTTTAAGCATCGCGCCATCGCCTGATAATTTTGTGCAATGCATACTGCTCTTTCCTATTGTTTGGTACTGTCAAAGCATATTAATTCGTAGGTAACTAAGATATTACTTCAAGTGCCAAGTTTTTTCCCCCTTAGACGTGGCAAGCTGTAAAAACCACACCAAGTGTTACTCGTAGCATTTCAATACAATTTAATGTTTTACTTGGTAGATAGTTAGCTGATCCATCCTTAATATAGACAAAATAAAAAAATTCTTCGCCCAAGATAGAAGTTACAGAGATTTAGTACTAGTACTGGTGACTAGTATTTGGCAAAAAGTAGTCTTGGAACGAAAAATTTACCAAAAAGGGAAATGTTGCATTTGTTTCGGGACAACCTGGAAAGCGAAATGCGATGCATCTTTGTTGGGACAGACGTGATATGATTTATAGTTTGTTATGGCATGGAAATCACCTGAAGACACTACCTTTGACCAAAGTCTGCAGGGTAATTCGCCTCCTATTTGTCCCACTGCCATTATGTAGTGTAGCACACTTATCCTTCAACTGACAGTCAAATAGCACTTCTGATGCTTCTGCCTTCTGGACTACCATGCTTTTACCCTATCGCTTGACTTATCACTAATCAAGGTCATGAATGCCATAGATACTATGGAAGTGTAGTGCATCTGAATAACACAACAGAGTTCGTGCTGGTGTGGTCGATCTCCCGTCTTAAATTTTAGTTATTTGACTGTTGGTTCAACGGGAGTCCTTCTAATCCAAGATAAAGAGAGTCTATATGCAGCCTTTTGTTATTCTTTTACCTTTTCTCATGGTCTATATTTTATTTGGCATGATCAACCATAGTAAGTTTGATCATGACGAGCATGATGTCAGTATCTTTGTCACGTAAACTAACCTGTATTTTAATTTGTTTGAGCAGATATTTAGGGAATCAACTGGAACTGCATCAGCTGAGGAGGTAGGGTATGGTGATCCAGTGCAGACGGCAGAAGCAATGGCATTCCGTCGAGCTTGTGCTCGTTTTGGTCTTGGCCTTCATCTTTATCATGAGGAGTTGTAAGTTGTAACCTCGTCAAGAATTGGTATTAACTTTTAGTAGGATATGCTCTAACCACAAATTTTGCTACTTATTATCTGCGGTTGAAGCTATACTTATCTATCTAGTATTTTGAGAATCATTTGTCACATTTTCCTTAAAGGCATTGAATCAAATTTAGCTTCACTTACAAGCCAAAGCATTGCAGCTTTGGGCTAGCCATATAGATTATTTAAAGTGTGCAAGTATATGTAGTGAAGCCATAAGGTGCCTATTCCCGGTGAAAACATCCTTGTGGGGCTATGGACATTGTGGCTTTCGTGAAGTATCTGTCATGATATGAACAGGGACGGAGCCAGAAATCGGTGTTAAGGGGGGCTCGAGTTATTTTTTGGAGTCAGATGATAAATTACAAAATAGAAGGGTTCAAATGATGCATTATACAATATAGGGGTTTTTTTTTTTGAAAAAAGGTTTAACCAAAATTTTAACTAACAATAAAATAGAGGGGTGTAAATTAACTTGTCAATAAAAGTACATACATACAAGTTACAACAAACGTGTACATGTAACTTATTTTAGTTTAATTATTGGGTCATCTTCTTCACTTGGATAAAATCTCCATTAAAACTGTTGAAACAAGAGTAAATTCTTACTAAAATGATTTTTAGCTTGCTTTCTTCTCATCTTGTTATAAGTAAGTCCGCTATTGTTGGGGTGGCACAGCACCCCCTGCCCCCCCCCCCCCCCCCCCCCCCCCCCCCCCCTTCCCTGGCTCCGTCGGTGGATATGAAAATCAAGACACATAGGACTATAAGACTAGTCGTAAGGCCATGCACAACGCGTGAAACCTTAAAAACCATACACAAACATTTTACGGCTTGTAGAAGATCGCATGTGATATTTGGATAGAAATGTTGTGACTCCTACGTTGGTAAAGATGGCGTGAATGTGGCGAAGGCTTATATCTTCCGTGATTGAGAGGCATTAAAGTTTCTCTCTTCCGTAAGCCGATTAAGACGAAGTGGAAAAAAACTATGTTCATAATCAAGGACGGACCTTAATAGAGACAGGGGAGGGCCGTGGCCCTCCCAAAACTTTAAATATCTATTTATATTTGTTTAAAGGACGTGCAGTTTTAACTCGACCCTCCCGATAATATAACAACCGGCCCTCCCAATAACACAACATGGCCCTCCCAATAACTTCACTCAAGTTCCGTCTATGTTCATAATCCGAACCCAAAAAAGGAACTAGTTTAAAAAACGGTTTTTTTTTTTTAAATCGATTTTTTTCAAATCAATCCGGCAGTTCTTAGCCAGTTTAAAGCAATAAAAACCAAATCGACCTGGTTAAAAATCTATCTGAAAGTCAAAACAATTTGTTGACTGACCGACTCAAACCAAATCGAGATTTTGGAAGAAAAAAAACCGGTTTACCCACGTCTAATTAAGACCATAGAGCAAAACGCCTATTTCAGTAGCGAATGCCTATATCTAGGGTGCAAACGAGCTGAGCTTTTATCAAGCTATTCGAGCTCGAGCTCAAGCTCGACTCGATCGAGCCGAGCTTTTATCGAGCTCAAGCCCAATAATAGGGCTCGAAACATATAACGAGCCGAGCTCGAGCTTTTGATAGCACGGCTCGAGCTCTTATCGAGCTTTTCGAGCCTTAAAAAAATATTTTTATATAAGTAAATCAACGTTAATTTGAATATTAACCTTAATAAAGGATAACTCTATAAAATATTGAATATTTTATTGATAATCGTTATCATAGTTTAATAAAAACATAGAATTTGTGGCGGTGTGTAAATATTAGTAATGTATTTGTTTCATATATAAAATTTCGAGCTTTTCTAGCTAAGCTCGAGCTTTGCTCGAGTCCTTATCGAGCCGAGCTCAAGCCTTAACGATTAAAGCTCGCCGAGTTATTGAGCCGAGCTCGAGCCCACCTTTTATGTTTTGAGCCCGAGCCCGAGCCCTGTTGAGCTCAGGCTTAGCTCGACTCGTTTGTACCCCTACCTATATCTTCTCTTCTATCATTAAAAAAAATAAAAAATAAGTGTTTTAGCTCAATATTGAAAAAAAAACAATTTACTTTCAAATTCATTCAAATAATATTTGACTTTACTTTCATTTTTTTTCTTTTTCTTAATGAAATATTTGGAAACATAATTTTTTTTATTTTACTTTTATTTTTTTTTTCTTTTTTGTAATGAAATATCTCGAGAAAACAGCGTTAACGATGAAAGCATGTATCTTCTCATACTTAGCTTTTCATACAGATACTTTTCTTACATGTAATTCACTCATTTTCAAATAATTGGGCTAAAAAGTTAATAAGAAAGTAACATTTTCTTTACAAATAACATGAACACATGTGATTTGGATGAAACAACAATAAACTTAGAATAACACATTTTCGTTTTCCCAATAAAAATGAAAAGGACATGAACCTATAGTCTTATGCTATGATAAATATGCATATTTTTTTTATATTTTGAGTTATCGAGGAATTCGATAATATCAAGAACTAATATTGGGAGGGCTTTCATTTGACTCTCTCGAGTCTTGCCGTCTTTTATAATTTTTTATTGATATCATTAGTAAATCATTTTAATCATACTATATGTAACATTGACCGTGATGGGTTATCTTGTTTTCATTTTTTCGATACAAGTTAAAAATGCAATTTTGTATCTGTAAAATGTTAGTAGGTTAAATGGTCAGCAAGTCTTTGTCATAGCAGATGTGACTCTTTGTTAAACTATTATGCGTTACCACAAGATTTTAAAGCTAAAACAAAAAAGCATGTCTCTTCAAGTTTTTTATGGCTCGTTATCTTATTTAGTTAAGATATTAAACCGTAAAAAACCCTAATGAAAAAAGCTTATAGAAAACTAGAAGAGGTTGAATAGTTTTTACCGATTAGTTTTAATTATCTTTATAAATTTTTCGTGATTGCTAAAAGATATAACAACTTGTTGATTAGTAATGTAAGTGATTTGAAACAATAAGTAAACAAAACACAATGCACGATTATTTATAGTGGTTCGGCTTAGCAATATATCACTTATCTTGTCCCTACTTCCACTCCTCGAGTATCTACTCGAGAGTTCTACTTCACTAGCAATCGAGTCTCTTTTACACCGGTGGAGAAACCTTCACTTTACAAACTTACAATCTTAAACAACACCGAAGTTTAAGATGTCTTGATCTAAAGGCACAACAACACCACCTTATATATTTCTTACACTTTGTGGTTTATAACACGAACCACACTTTATACAAGTAGATAAATGAATGGGTACAACAATGGTGATAGTGTAGGTAACGCTTAACACTTTCACGCAATATGAAGCCTTGAAAGATCAAAGCTTACACTAGAGGTTTTCTCGTGACTGATATTTAGTTCAACAAGGATCTAATCACAAGCAAGAAGAGAATGAACAAGATAGATTAGAGAGTTAGTTAGAGAAGATTAGATAGAAATGAGTGAGTTAGAAGCTTGGATAAAGGCTCAATTTATAGACAGTCTGTCAGACCCCACAGAACCTGTCGGACCCTTCACCATTGGGTCTGTCGGGGTCCGTCAGAGCTAACTTTTATAGCCCCATAAATGTTTGTCCAAGACTTCAAGCAATCAACATAATCTACTTGACTTTAATTTCTGACATTAAAAGTCAATCATTGACTTTGTGGAGACAACTTTTATCATTTTATGTTTATACAAGTTAAGTTATTTTTGTAAAATATTTTTGTATAAGTTTAAAGAAACTTATATGATGCTTATATTTTTAACATAAAAATATGTTTGATGTTTTGTCGTTAACAAAACGTTAAGCATGACTAAAATGTAAATATCGTTTTAGTGTGATATTTGCATTTACAATCTCCTCATTTTTGTTAAAGACAAAACATTAACTTATTTTTAGTTAGAAATTACATCAAAATATAAGTTATGTTAGAAATATGAGCTTGTATTTCTCTTCTCCCCTTTTTTTGTCGAAAGAAAAAGGAAAGGTGAGTTTAAAAAGTGGAGAGAGATATTGCTTTAATCTAATGTAAGCAAGATAGATATCAAATTTTCCATGACTCCCTCTCGATTCATACTCCCCTAAGTCGGAGAACGGAGGGTCCATGGATTATGAAAATCCTGCAAGAAAAAGTTAGTCATACACATTTTAGGGTATATGGACATAGATAAGCCCATTTTATGAGCCCAACAATCATTCCAACAAGGGACTTTTGAATCTACACACTTTTAGATAAATACATGAAGTCTAGAGAAATGATTTATATTTTGATTAGCTTAACAAATCTCCCCTCGTTTAATGCTCAAATGTGGAAAAATCCTGAAAAGAATGGGTTAGTTTGCTCGATAATGATCGAGACATAAGTTATACATCACAAGCACAAGTGTACACATATATTATGTTTGGACAATACACAAATTGAATAACTAGGGTTCATTCATCTTGCCTCAAAAGTAAAATATAACCAAAAAGCACGTGAAACGTTTTGGAAGTGAATGAGTTTCATGTAAAAATAAAACAAAAGGAACAGTGACGTCCACTGACCCCTTATATCCGACGGACCCAAAGGGGAAGGGTCCGCCAGGTGCCATGGAGCCTGGGGACAGAATACTGAGCAGAGAAAGTATTTTGGTGCCCCAGATGTTTATTACTTTATAGAAAGACTACTAAGAGGGGGTGAAGGAGTGCATTGATGCTCTAAAGAATATTGGTGAGAATGAACCTCATTTCATCACGATGTAACAACGGTTTGTGTAAAGCGACAATGGTCGCATGTATGAGGGGTGTCTGAGGAAGGGATATTATGATGAGTGCCAAGAAAGGAGGGGTTTGGCTGATCTCGTAGTTGTTCCGCCTCATGAAGATGCATATTTATCATATCATTAAAGGCATATAGATGATTTAACTCATCTATGCGTGCTTGCCTTTATTGAGGGGGCGGAAGCACACTTGTGGGGTAAGCAAGGTGAATGGGTGGTGGGAATGAAGGGTTCGAGAGGGGGTGAATAGAACCATGGTGAGTTGTCCATTCCTATAAAAGAAGGAATGTAAGGAGAATCCCACGATGGTAAGGATATTCCATCCATTGGTTGGATATCTGGTGAGTAGGGTGTGTTATTAAAAGTGGGTGAATGTATGGGAGCGGGAGATCTAGGCGGGACATTTTCTTGTTCATCTAAGAATAGATTTGCGGATGTTGGAGGTGTTGCAAAGAGTTCCATTGGCTGAATGGTTGTGCTCCTAGGTATGGTAGAGATAACGGGGGGTGTATGAGTTGGTGCGGGTAGTGGAGTTGTGGCAATGAGTGTTTTAGTAGGTGAAGGCGTGATAGGAGATCGAGGTTGTTGGAGTAGTGTTCCTAGCGGTTGAGGGACTTCAAGCCTTTGTGGTGACATGATAGTGGATAGAGGGGTTGGTGATGGTGGTGAGGATGTTTGTGTGTTGATGCAACATGGTTTGACGCGGAGTCTGATTATTGTCTTGGATTTAGTAGGTGATGAGTTGTTCTTTGTCATAGTGATGATAATGGTGAGAATGCTCAGGTTGTAGTAATAGTGAATAGGAGAGAGTATGGTGTATATGAGAAAGGAAGAGTGAGCTTAAATAGGGATGTGTGGGTTAATGTTGAGATTAATGACTTGATTTGGATTGGAGAAAATTAAAAAGATGAGCAGGTGAGTTAAATGTGCAGCCATGGATTAATCACTCACAAATGAAAGAAGAAAGAGTGTGTTAATGCAAGTGATGCCTAAAACCATTATTAGTGTTAACTAATCTTTCTTAGTTTTGATCACAACAAACCATACAACACATTTAGTGTAAAACACAAAATGAATTATTTAACTAACACTATCATCAAGGTAATAATCATATCACTAACATTTCTTAATCATACTTAGTGATCATCAAAATGATTATTCTTAAAACTCACTTTTGTTAATATGACAAAAGACTTTTTAATAAATTTTCTTTTTTAGAAAATGTTTTATTAAAATGGAAAATGAAAATTTGAAAATAGCATATTCCAAATGCTGTTAGAATATCCTTTAAAGGTTTCAAATACCTCAGATATTCCCACCCCACTAAAAGACAAAAAACGGAGCGTAGTCTAGTGGCGGTACCTTAAGTACCTATGCGGTTCCTTAGCGATATGGAACCGCGGGGTGAGATTAGGTACCGCGCACAACTAGCCGTTATAGATCCGTTATACTTTGTCTCCTTTAAATAGTGGGTCAAATCTCATTTTCCAGTAAGCCTCTTGGACGTTTTTCTCAGCCCTCTTTCTATTTTCTATGGCATAATCATTAGTAAATGATCACTTAAAGTGTTAAGGATGTTTACATATGATTATCCTCTTGATCCCCTCCTTTACCTTGTCCAATGAGAAGATCACTCACTCACTAGTGTTGTGGTAAAGATGAATCTATGAGCTAGTCATATTCATCATGATACCTTTTTGTTTTAGGTCAATCCAATGTATTTATGAATACTTGGACTAGTTGTGTTTATCCAAGTTATTTGTGGATACTTGGATTTGTTGTGTACATCTATTGCATATGTATTTGCTTGGATTTGTGTTTTTTAAATCCAAGCTACATGTGTGTACTTGGATAAGTCTAGTTGAGTTGTAATAGATTTAATTAGAAGTTCTCACTAAACTATAAAGTGATGTGGTTGTGTCTTGTGAGTTCTCACTAAACTTAAAAGTGATTAGTAGTTGTGTTGTGTGAAGTTCTCACTTAGCTTCAAAGTGAAGAGTCGTGAAGATTGGTTCTAGCTTTCGATTAGAACTCGACATCTAGCCTTGTGTCGTAAAATGGTGAAGTAGGCAACGTCGTGAAGATTGGTTCTACCTTAAGATTAGAACTCGACATCTAGCCTTGTGTCGTTAAATTGTGAAGTAGGCAACGTTGTGTAGATTGGTCCTAGCTAAAGATTAGGTCTCGACATTTAGCTTAGTGTCAGAAAATAATGTAAGCGACGATGTAAGGTTTTCTCCGCCAAGAAGGGAGCTTGTGGATATAGTGGAAATCTCGAGTAGGTGTACTCGAGGAGTGGAGTAGAAACGAGGATAGAGCCTCGTTGTCGAACCACTATAAATCTTGGTGTCTTCCCACTAGGTTGTCTCCTTCCTTACTCTTTACTTATTTCATTATCATTACACTTACCTATTATCCTTGCTAGTGCATTTGAATTGAACCTAATCATTATGCAACTTAGCCTCAAGTAAAAGATAGTTTTGATACAAACCAAATTGAAAGTAATTTTAATTTGGTCACCAATCGAAGAGAAACTATTCAACCCCCCACTCTAGTTTCTACAATTGGTATCAGAGCGATGGTCACTCAAGATCTTTGAAGTATATTGTACTTTGAAACTTGGATCGATCCATTGTCTCCTCAAATTAGAAGGTCAAGTTATACTAAAGTTTCTCTTTGGTCAAAACTATGTTTTCTTTGAAAATAGGTCTTTTAATTGATAATATTGCATCCCACTTAAGATTAGTAGCCTTTATGCATTTTAGATATACTCTTGAAATGTATCTACTAGTTTGCATCTTGCTTTGTGTAGGTACTCATGAAGATCAATCACTTAATTGGTTGTGGATTGAGTTACTTGCACTTGTAGAAGACTCATCTTCATTGATCTTTAACATCTTTGAATGATGATACCAAGATGATTGGGAATGATACTATTCCTTGAAGAGTTAGTACTCATCATAGTCATTTATTGGGCATAGCACTTATTCCTTCATGGATTGCTCTTTGTGGCCAAGGTACGCTTTCGTTCTTCCACACGCCCTTTGATCATTCTTTTGATCATTACTTGACTATGTGCTTGTTCTCGGCATCCTTGCCTTGACATTTATTTGTGGTTTGTGTTTCTTTTCTTTTATCCTCTCAAACCTTCATTGCTTGGATACTTGACTCACTATGGTGATGTAGAGTGAGTTTGTAGAAGCTTAAAGTATCAATCATGATTTCCATGGTTTGCACCCATACGGTTAGTAGGCCCTTTGTGGGAGAGAAAGTGAATTAATACCTTGCTCATATTTTGGTTTAGACTAAGACTATTATTGAAAGTGATCTTAGTCTATACTTGAATAATTGCTTTGTGCTTATTCATTACCAAAGCCGTTTAACATTTCGCCAGAAAGGCACGTCTTAAACCACTATATATGACACAAGCTCTTCGTTACCACTATTTGAAGATTATCATTAATCCCTTGAGCATTGGTCCTAGTCTTGATTCACTTCCTTGACTTCTCTCCACTTTGCCATTTTGCTACGAGTAGTCGTTTGTCCGTTTCGGTTCTTTTCGATCTTGATTTAACTCGTAATCCTTCGTTAAGGCATATTGCTTAGTGTTATTATGATCCAGTGATATTATAAAAGGCTCATGATTTAATTTTAAGTATTTTAGAAAAACTTGGTTTTCAAAATTCGGCGTTTTTCATAGATAAAAACCTGCCTCTGTAGGCGGTTCCTTATCTAGGCGGCTCAAACCCGTGGTACCTTATCGATAAGGAACCGCGGGCAGAAACTTTTGTCAGAGCGCCAGTTTGATTATTTTATTCTTTTCAAACCACTATCTCTCTCTCCCAAAAACTCACAGCGACGGTTTACCCTTTTTTCACCATTGTTGAAGCTTCCAAAACCTTCAATCACTCAAATTAATTGATTCCAAGTTGTGGGTTTCACTCATCCTTCATCTAACATCAATTAATTGTAAGTATTTTCTTTCAATTTCAACTATTTTGTTCTAGGATTCATCCTTTCATAATTGGGGATTTTTAAAATTGAAATTGAATTAAAACCTTAATAGGAATGTGGGTTGACATGGTTATTTTACTATGATTCCTTAGGTTCATATTCATTAAGATTTCACTAAAACCCACTTGTAGAACAAATCCAAATTTAGGCTAAATGATTTTGGTTGAAAGATGGATTTGAGATGAACCTATGAACAAGTAGGTAATGACATTGTTAATGCTTACCTAAAAACCTTGTTTTGAAAAACCAATGTTCTAATCCATTGTTGATCTAACATAGATCATTGTGAACATGAGAATGATATGGATTCAATCCTATGTTTGTCAAGAAATTGATATAACACATTCTCATATTTTTTATCTTTGATTTTATTTTTCATATGAGTGATTGGAGAAATATTTTCTTGTATCTATTTAGGTACTAATCATGCCTTCACAATACCAAAAGGATCATCAACTCACCAAACAGTATATGCCAAACCTATCCGACTTTTGTCACTCAACTCACCTTGCCTATACTTTTTCCTCTCTTCAATCCCGTTGCTTTCATGAGGGTAGAGTTGTCCAAAAGGATATCAAGGATTATGTCTACATCAAGTCAATGTTTGAACACACTGGATTTGATTGTTTGTTGAACATTAAGGAAGACATCTATCCTCGATTCCTATTGGAGTTCTTTAGCACATACTCCGTCATTGAAAACAATGATGGAATATTTGTTAGGTTCATCTTGAATGATCAACTCATTCAATACTCTCTCGAAGTGTTTGGTCAAATTCTTGATGTCCTATTTGTAGGCACTTGTCGCTTCACGGATAAATGGAAGCTTAGTGCTCTCCTTGAATCCTACAATTGTCCTCCAAATGATCATGACGAAATTGATCTTGACTTCATTGTCGACATTGTCTCCAAAAAGCATAATCGACCCGTTAAGAGAAGCCTTCATACTAAGGTACGTTCGGTGAAACGTCATGAGGTTCTCTTAAGCGACCTTAATGATAATATGGTTCAATGGACCAATATCCTTAGGGAAAATGTGTTTTGTCTTGGTGGAAACCGGGATCATGTTCCGGCGTATTTAGTGCATATGTTATATTGCATCTTTACCAACACCAATTATAATTTGGCATATTTTATCGCTCAACGGATCAATTATGCTATTCACAAGCCTAAAACAAACCTCCCTTACGCAATGCTTCTCACTCGCCTTTTTAAAAGGGTTGGCCGTTATTTTCCAAATCTTGATCTTTCTGAATTTCAACCGGTCAAACGGGTCATGCTACCTATTCGAGAGGTATATAAGAGAAAGACAAGATCTGACCGTAAATCCGATCAACAAGAGTTCAATGATGAGGACATGGACATGCCAACAAGTGATGGTGATGGCATTGGAACAAGTGCTCCCATTGACTCTTCGAGTTCTTCTCACCACTCCACAAACTCATTCGTGGATGGTTTAGATGACATTGCTTCCCCTCCTCACCATTCCTCTAGTGAAGTTCCTAATAATCTCAATTTAGAGGAACTTTACCGTTAAAATCTTCGAACCAGATGTGATTTGCATGATCACCGGATTGAGTCAAGAAAAGTAATCAAGTATTTGGGAAAAATGATCAAGGATTTAGGCAAGAAAAGGAGGTGAAGACTTTGAGTTGTGTCAAAGTTTGGTTATCATTTGCAGCTTAAACATTTGCTTATTAACACTTTGGTTTAGTTGTTTATTAACTTATGTTACATGTTTGGATTATTATTTATTTTGATCCTAAATGTTTCTTATGCAATAATGTTTGTGATTTACATAGCTTTGTGCATGCCTTATGATAGTTAGCTTATTAGATTATGATCTGTAGTTAACTTTGGCTTGTGAATTCTTTGGTAAAAATTTGTGTTTATCAAAAACTGGGATGGGAAATTTTTGAAAGCCCTCTAGTCGCGGTTCCATATTGACCCACGGATCCTTATCAATAAGGTACCGCCGGTCCTAGATAAGGAACCGCCGGCCACTGTGTACGACATCATCTTTTGCTTTACAATGTTTTCTTAAATCTGTGTAAACCTTGCATGATTTTCAGTAATAAACTGCACATTTCCTAAACCAGCTTACCTAAATTCATTATTCACCTAAAATGAATTTAACCCATTACTAGTTTGGATCATCCCCTCACCCATTTAAACCCACCTTGTTAGTCATGTTCTTCACACATCAAAACATCCATCCCTAAACCTTAAACCACCCTTGTCAACCATGATGTGTACCAAAACCTCAAACACTTCCAAGACCTCCACCCCAAGGAAAACACTCAAAATAAGGATTAAGGTAGCCAAGCCTAACTCCTCACCTTTCCACACACCTAATAATGAGATGGTTTCTATCCTCATTTCTTCATCTCCTTCCCCACCTCTTGCTCCATGCAAGACATCATCCACCCATGGTACTAAGCACTCCATTGGTTCTACCTCCTCTTCATTCAACTCAAGAATGAATGAGCTCTCTTCACCCTTCACTCCAAGTGCACCCTTGGATGTAACCACACAACCCCAACCAATCCAAAGCATTCCTTTTGTGAATGCCTTTGATGACACTTTGGTGACTTCACCATTTACCCCTCACAACTCACCCATTTCACCAACCTTGGAGAACATACCTCCACACTCACCCATTTCCCCTTTAGGGAACATGCCTCCACTCTCACCCACATCACCCTTGGAGAACATGCCTCCTCCACCTCCACCCAACTCAAACATTCCAATTTTGGGTATTCCACTTTCCCTCCTTTTGGGTGATCCATACTATGGGTTTCAACAAATACATGGTCCTAGTTGTCCATGTTGTCTTTACAACCACTACATCATCCATAAACTTAGGATGGATATGTATGGACTACATAGGAGGTTGCAAGAGTTCTTGCTTGCCTTGTTCTCCATGCCTCCTCCTAGGAGATGAATGATGGAGTTTTCTTAATAAGAGTTTTCAACAAAACCAAGCCAAAGAAGACTACTTATCTAGATTTAATGTTAAGCTAGCTATGTATTAGTTAGTTTTATTTGTCATTGTACTTGCTTCCTTCATGAATGTTTCATGTTGTTGATCTATAGATTTAGCTTTGTGTGTTTCTATCCTTTTTGTGCACACTAATCAACTTTAATTTGAAATTAAAATTGAACCTAAATCTATCACAACCTCTAAAAACTTGACTAAAATTGGTTCAAAATGATATCTAAATTATTTTGTCACCCTTTGTCGAGACACTCTTTGTGAATGTGTTGCTTTATGCAACCCTAGCATAATTTGGTGCTAATAGAGGTAAAATTCCAAGATTTGCAACTTTTTGAAAAGTCTTAGTTTTTCTCAAAAACCTGTAAAAACTTGGTTTCAAGTCCACTGGACGCGGATCCTTAAAGCCCCGCGGTTCCCTAGCGATATGGAACCGCCGGTCCCTTTAAGGTACCACGGGCATAAATCAGTCTTTGACGAATTTTTGGTCAAAACTTTTAAAACCCTATACCCTGTCAAGATTCCTTGTTTACTCAAATTGACTAAACATCCCTTGACACTTCATATTTTGTATTCAAATTCTTACCTTGATTACATTTTACTTATAACCCAACCTTGAGATTTCATTCTCACACCTTCCCAACCTTGAGATTTCATTCTCACACAACCTTGAGATTTCATTCTCACACTCTCACAATGCCTAACTCCTACATTCCTAACCTTGACATTTCTTTGTCAAAACCCCACTCACCCAAAGCTTCCTCATCCAAGCTTTCAAAGAAACCGAAAATCTTAGTTCGACCTATTTGGGTTAAGAAGAATGAACCATCTTCGTCCAAACCACTCAAAAACCCTACCTTCTCTCCAATCAAGTATTGGAATGAGACTTATACCATAAACCCCATCACCGGAGCAAAAGAAAATGTTCCCCCACCACCACAATCCTTCAACACCCCTCAACTCAATGACCTTGCAACCTTCCCAAACCTCACAAGGCATTGTGAAAACATTCCCAAACCCATTACCCCACCACCACCAAACCCTAAGTTTGATGCCATACCCCCATCAAACGATTTTATGTTGCATCATGGATCCTCGTGTGCTTGTTGTCGATTTCAACAAATTGAACTTGCTCATGTGTATGAGAAGTTAAATTTTCTTGAATTCCTCCTCACTCGACCTCCTATTCAAGTTTTCGTTCCGGTGGACAAAACTTCGAATGATGCATCATCGTCTTTTTAGTCTTTTATTTTTTTAGCAATCTTGGAAAACATCACTATTAGACTAGCTTATGCTTAGTGGTTTATTTTCCATATTTATTGCTTTTAAATACTCATATTGTATGTATGACTATCTACTTTGTTGTGTCTTTTCTTGTATGTAACCTTTGTGTTGTTTGTGTGTTATTTCATTAGTTCTATTTTGAGTTGATCATGGTTAACTTTTACAATTGATTATGGGTGATTCCATCAATTCTAAACTTTAACCCATTGACAAGCCTATCATCTTCAATGGATTGAAGTTTGATTTTGTCAATACCTCTTTGGACATACTTAGCAAAATACTTGCTTCTAATTTGAGATTTCTTCTCTCTATCCCTCTCAAGTTACTTAGTAGGTAGTGATCATATATACATTGGTGTTTCTTTTCTTTCTACTAACCTTTGTGTAGCATGTCACCTTAGCTCACAAACTTGGTGCCCCAAGCAAGGGGGAGCAACCACCAAGGGGGAGCTACTAGCAAAGTTCGATCTTCTTCGAAGACTTGTGCTAACTTTTTTGCTACGACAAAGGGGGAGAAATGATAGTGATAAACTAGTTAATAATTCGATATTTTGTGTTTCTACGTAAATGAGTTTATCGTTTGTCGTAATCAAAAAGGGGGAGATTTTTAATGCAAGTGATGCCTAAAAATATTATTAGTGTTAACTAATCTTTCTTAGTTTTGATCGCAACAAACCATACAACACATTTAGTGTAAAACACAAAATGAATTATTTAACTAACACTATCATCAAGGTAATAATCATATCACTAACCTTTCTTAATCATACTTATTGATCATCAAAATGATTATTCTTAAAACTCACTTTTGTTAATATGACAAAATACTTTTTAATAAACTTTATTTTTTAGAAAATGTTTTATTAAAATGGAAAATGAAAATTTGAAAATAGCATATTCCAAATGCTGTTAGAATATCCTTTGAAGGTTTCAAATACCTCAGATATTCCCACCCCACTAAAAGACAAAAAACGGAGCGTAGTCTAGTGGCTGTACCTTAAGTACCTACGCGGTTGCTTAGCGATATGGAACCGCGGGGTGAGATTAGGTACCGCGCACAACTAGCCGTTATAGATCCGTTATACTTTGTCTCCTTTAAATAGTGGGTCAAATCTCATTTTCCAGTAAGCCTCTTGGACGTTTTTCTTAGCCCTCTTTCTATTTTCTATGGCATAATCATTAGTAAATGATCACTTAAAGTGTTAAGGATGTTTACATATGATTATCCTCTTGATCCCCTCCTTTACCTTGTCCAATGAGAAGATCACTCACTCACTAGTGCTGTGATAAAGATGAATCTATGAGCTAGTCATATTCATCATGATACCTTTTTGTTTTAGGTCAATCCAATGTATTTATGAATACTTGGACTAGTTGTGTTCATCCAAGTTATTTGTGGATACTTGGATTTGTTGTGTACATCTATTGCATATGTGTTTGGTTGGATTTGTGTTGTGTAAATCCAAGCTACATGTGTGTACTTGGATAAGTCTAGTTGAGTTGTAATAGATTTAATTAGAAGTTCTCACTAAACTATAAAGTGATGTGGTTGTGTCTTGTGAGTTCTCACTAAACTTAAAAGTGATTAGTAGTTGTGTTGTGTGAAGTTCTCACTTAGCTTCAAAGTGAAGAGTCGTGAAGATTGGTTCTAGCTTTCGATTAGAACTCGACATCTAGCCTTGTGTCGTAAAATGGTGAAGTAGGCAACGTCGTGAAGATTGGTTCTACCTTAAGATTAGAACTCGACATCTAGCCTTGTGTCGTTAAATTGTGAAGTAGGAAACGTTGTGTAGATTGGTCCTAGCTAAAGATTAGGTCTCGACATTTAGCTTAGTGTCGGAAAATAATGTAAGCGACGATGTAAGGTTTTCTCCGCCAAGAAGGGAGCTTGTGGATATAGTGGAAATCTCGAGTAGGTGTACTCGAGGAGTGGAGTAGAAACGAGGATAGAGCCTCATTGTCGAAGCACTATAAATCTTGGTGTCTTCCCACTAGGTTGTCTCCTTCCTTACTCTTTACTTATTTCATTATCATTACACTTACCTATTATCCTTGCTAGTGCATTTGAATTGAACCTAATCATTATGCAACTTAGCCTCAAGTAAAAGATAGTTTTGATACAAACCAAATGGAAAGTAATTTTAATTTGGTCACCAATCGAAGAGAAACTATTCAACCCCCCCCCTTCTAGTTTCTATAGAGTGTTTTGTGTAAATGAGAAAATTGATGAAAGATAATGATGAGGTTTTGCATGTTTCTGTAGATACCACGAAACCAGACGGACCCTTTGGGGAAGGGTCCGACGGGGTCCGAGAGAGAACGGGTTTAAATTCAAAAAATTAATTTTGGAGGAAATTACACGGACCCGGTCGGATCCCTTGGGAAAGGGTCTGACAAGTTCCGTACCTGTCTGTGACCAGATTTTTGAATTGTTGAGGAATGAGAGAATTTAGTCTCATGACATGATGTTTTTATGACTCAAAATTATGAGGAACAATGTTTCATAAACATTTGACTATAATTTGACTCCTGGGGTTAAGAGAATGTACCTTTTAGCGTTTCAATTTGTGGTTTGCCAAACATGAGCAATTAGTCCATGCATTATATATAAAAAGTCATATCATAGTTCACCAAAGATAGTTAGCGTAATCAAAGAAAGAAACAAACATAAGTATTTAAGTATTTTACATAACACCTTTGTTTTGAACTTCAGAACAAAGCTCACGAGTACCCATTCATGCTATCAAGCTTCACTTCCCTTTCTTTTTCTCCATCTTGGTGAGAAATCTTCCAAGACATTTGAACATTCCTTTTGTTTGTTTGAACTCAATGGAGGGATTAGGGATTTCGTGTAATCTATTTAGATAGTCTAAAGGGGATAGCCTAGAGCTAGGTAGACCTTCATTTTCACTACCCGAGGATGAGGAACTAGCCGGATGTTGTGGTCTTTTTCCTTTACTTCTAGATTGGGATGCTAAAGGTCTTGTTACCCTTTGATCACTAATTGAGGTCGTAACACGATCAACAAGGTGATACATTACTTGACGTCCACTAGGGCTAGGAGGGATAGGAGCAATTGAGTTGTAGAGGCGAGTGAGCAACATACCATATGGAAGAACGGAAGTGGGTAGACTTCGGACATGAGACATCCGATTTGCAATATAGTAAGCAAGATTAAAAGGTTTTTCTGTTTCAAGACAATATAGCATGTAACATTCACATGCATTTATGTGGTCTTTGTTTCCTACCAAACACATAACATTGCATCGCAAAATCCTTTCCCATTTCTCGTATTTATCCTTAAGCTCTTTAGCTTCCATACCGTATGGGTCCTTTTGGATGATTTTTCTTGTGTTAGAAAAACGAGTGTCATCAACACGGCGTTTGAAGAGAGTAGATTTAAATAGATCCGTGTTATCTAATCTAGTATTATATCTATGTTGGGCATCCCTAGGTATGTTATTGTTTTCAAGAGTAGTAAGAGAGTGAAGGTCGAATTAGAAACATGCTCCTTGATTTGGTATCCTAAGGGTGCGAGCAAATTGGTCTAGTGAGTATGTGTAGTTAGCGTCATTTTCTCTAAAGTTCACATATAAGACGTGGTTTTCATCAAAAGTTACCCTTACGGACTATAGAGTTCTAGAATGAATTTGGGAAAATGTGTTCATCCATGTCCAAGAGACAATCAAAGTTGATTTTAGAGAAAACTTCACGAATGTCGGTATATCCGTGAAGGAGTGATGAAAAAGGCGACACTCATGGAAAGTGAGATTTTCAAATTCTCTGCACAATTCTCTTTTACTAGAGGTGAGATGTTTTGACTTTTGAAACTTAGGGATGTAACTACCAGTATCTTTGTGGTGGTAAGTCCATGCGGGAGGCATTTTTTTCCTAAGGCAAAACTTTATCAAGTTAGTCAAATTCTTTCAAATTGTGTGAGGTCTCAAATTCAATTCCCACTAGGTGCAAACAACCTTGAAGTGGCCACGCCAACCTACTGAAAAGGGAGGGCTTTACCTGGTTTGAGTCTGTGTGGCGGTGGGCTCAAACCCCGTGGATTAGTCGGCCAATGAGTCGGAAATCACGGTTACCAAAAAAAAATTCTTTCAATTTTAAGCAATCTCGTGCCTAGTGTGTGCCTATATGCAACATATGTGGAGGTGCGGTCATCTTGACCCAAAAATCAATTTTTGAAAGTATAAATAATGCATAGTTTTGAGATAACTCAAACGCTCCTTATTTTCACTTCGGATTCAAATGAATGTACCCGAAAGTGCGTATTGATTATGCAATTCCTTTAGCGTTCATGAGACTTTTATGCCATGATTAAAACTTGTTTTTGTATATTTGTAATTTGTAGTGTTCGAAAAACGGATTTAATTAGACCTAATTAGTGAGAAGTAATACCAAGCTTTTGGCTAAGTATAAAATCTTATCGTCCGAATCTTTTCGAATTGACTATTGGTAGAAAGTGCGACTCAATTTTTCTTGGTGAAATATAAATGGTTTGGTTGATTATCTATTTTAAACTAATAGCAAATAAATGTAAATGTCGTTGAGTAAAGTAAAAGCTTAAAAGATTAAACTAAAGTAACGAGTGAAAAGTAAATGCTTGAAAACTTAAAGAAAAGATTAGAAAAATTACTTGAACACTTTATCAATCTAAATACTTGAAAACTTAGGAAAAACAAGAAATTAAACCATCGGAAACCCAAATCGGAACTTGATCGGAATGTATGGTCGGAAAGTGCAATCAGAATGTGGGGAAAATATGGCTGATCGGAATATACCCTAGTCGGAATGCTGGCGTCAGAATAAGGCCCAATCGGAATATTAAAGATGCTACAATCGGAATATCCAAAAATCGAACCCAAATCGGAATGTTAACAAAGGATACAGATCGGAGTGCTTATGCAAGAAACATCCAATCGGAATGTGCCTTAAAACCCTTATCCGATCAGAGAGATCGAAATAATGTAGCAAATCGGAATAAGGTAAAACCCTAATCCGATCAAGTGATCGGAATGAGGGGGTGATGGTTGGAAAGCCAAATCGGAAAGGGATTTACCCTTTCCGATGTTATGAATTCGTAAATAAGCTATGTATAAGGCTATTTTCAATAAGCCAAACCCAAAACTCGAACGAATCTAATATGAAAAAGACTAAATAAGCACAAATAACAACTTATCCAAACTTAAAATAAGCAATCTTTTAAATCAAACTATAAAAAGATGAACTTTTTAAGAAAACTTTTAAAAAGTAAATAAGCTAAACATATAAATAAGCCAATAAGAACAAAGATCTTAAAGCTTATTCGTATGAAAACTTAAGTAGGAATAAAAAGATTAACTTTTAAGCATGAAAACATTAAGAACAACACGGATCAAATAGATTTCGCACCAAAAGTAAACTAAAATCAAAGAAAGGTAGAAAGAGATGAAAGATTAAAAGCTTAACTTGAACTTGATTAATGAAATCAACAATACAAAAGGTTTAATCTTGAAAGATTAAAAGAAAGAAAAGATGAAAACTTAGTGAGAGAAAGTTGAGAACTTTCTCTCTCTAAAACTAGAAAGAAAAATGAAAAAATGAAACTAACTACTAAAAACTAACCAACCCTCCTAATATGTATTAGAAGGGTATTTATAGGGATAATGGGAAGGTGTTCATGTGTTGCCTCTTCTTTCTTTCTTCTCGACTTGATTTAAATCCTTTGTCTTTCTTGACGTCGTCTCGGGATTTGTCGATGTATATTGAACTTGTCTTGTATTTTCTTCTTCTATTAGACTTGAGTTCTTCGACTTCATTAAACTTCCGTCTTTAGACTTTTTTTTCGATAAATCTTCAGAATAGGCCTTGGACTTCCGTTCTTTTTGCACTCTTGATCTTTTGACTTCGTCTTTTCTCGTTTTCTTCGATAAAAGCCCGTAAAAGCCCATGTTTTCTTCATTTTTCATCATTTGGTCCTAAAACACAATAAAAACACAAACCACGTATAATTCCGACTTTTACGACATAAAATACACGTTTTGCTCTTGTTATTATTGGAAATAAGTGGTAAAAGGATAAGTGTTTTCACACTTATTAAATCCCCTACACTTGACCATTGCAATGCCCTCATGCAATGCATTAATTTTAAAGCACGGTTTACATTTTCCATCGTAAATAACCCACCTTGGCCTTTATTAAATGCTAAACATAAAAAGATAGAAACAAGTAAAGAAATCAAAGACTTACATTGGTTTTTGGCTGCCATGAACGTTTATCATCCTCAAGTTTCACGTTCCCCATACCAAGCTTAAAAACGAGATCATTGTTATTATAAGTTAGCAGACTAACACGAATTCATGTGGGCCAATTATTCACTTAGACTCCCTTATTCCTAGGTGTATCTCTTATATTTTATTTTTGTCTTGAATGATCACGAGGATGCATTGTTTGACTTATTTCGATAGTTCTTTAGGCCGAAAATAAAGTGAACGATTTAATCAATAGTTAGCTAAATGACAAAATCTTTTAAAACTGCTTCTCGGGACCTCATAAAGTTCATATCTTGGCATAACTCGTTTCACGATTTGAGACCTTTCTCAGACCGATATTTGGCAGCGACTTCATACTTCAAATCTTGAGAGATGTTCTTGAAATTATGGTCTTCTCTTCATAATAGGAATTTCTTCACTTGAAGTTTTTGAGAGATTCTTCATACTTGGACCACGACTTCTTCTATTTTCTCCAATCTTTATTTTGGATTTTGATATACAACGATCCGCCTCCTTTTAGGACTTGGATCTATTTATCCTCATACCTTGTTAGGGCCTTTTTGGATAGACTTCTCCATGATCTTTTGGGGAGTTTTTGCTTTTCGTCGTGTGTCTCGATCCTTCATATTGATTTTCGATAAATGATTCTTCACATCACTTTTGGATCTTTAGCAACAAAATGTAGCCCTCATGCCTTGTTAGGGCCTTTTCGGACTCGCCAATCTTCGCATCCCGCTTCAATAAGTTATGCCTTGGCTATGAACTCTAATTAATACCGAGCAAATTTTAAACGATCTTGGGCTAGAAGCTAAGTAACTTTTCAAATCGTACAACCTTATTTATTGCAGATAAATTTATTAACAAGCGATGGGAGAATAGGCTCATAATTAACTCACATAAATTCACGAAAGAATACCAAACTTATAACCGACTCTATCATCTCTCGTTCTCCACAGTTTAAAATCTCAAGGAATGAGACTCGTGGATGCTTAGCCAATTAAATCAAAGTTTTGGGTTTTCGAGTCGCCTATAGGATCTTGCAAATTCTTAGACTCTTTCAAATTTTAGAAATCGCGTTTTAAAGTTCCCTTGATAAACGACTCTCTAGGATCAATTATAGGAACTTACGAAAATTTCTTGTTCTTAACCCCTGAGACTTAAGACTTTCGCGTTTTAAAGCTCCCTATATAAAAGCCTAGCAAAACTTGACTTAAACACGTTAAGGATACTAGCTAGAGTAAACTTAGATATGTAAACTCGGGTTGAGTCAAAATGTTCACGACTAAGAAAAATTTAAAACCACTTTATTTAAGCAAGGAAAGAAAATAACCATAACAAAGGAAAATACAACTATACAACTAGGCCAAAATAGATTAAAAATTTTGAAAAATGTCGCAAAATCAAATTTTCCGGTTAAAATGAGGGCAAATTCATGGAAACGACCACTTACTTCGATAGAAGTCCCCCTACACTTGATATAAACATTGTCCTCATTGTTTAAGCATGTGGGTGTAAACTCCCCTACACTTAGGACATTGTGTACTTTGTTTAAATCTTGCTAAGGAAAGGACAACTAAAGTGATTTCAATGTGAACATATAAAATATGAAATATTGAATCACGACTGTTTAGGATAGAACCAGGAAGACGGGTACACGGGATCACGGTCTGTCAAAAGTCATCGAGGTGCTCTTTGAAGCTTGAATCCCTGTAGAGAATAAGAAACAAGACAACAAACACATACGGGGCTCCCCCTATACTTATTATGAAAGCAGTAAAGGATAGATCACGGGTTGCCTCCCGAGAAGCGCTTGTTTTTGTTCACCGAGTCACGAGCCTGACTCGACCCAAATTTAGTTCATGGGAAACGTGGTGAGGGATGGAATCATCTCATGAGAGATGTCCTCACCAAAGTACAGCTTCAAACGCTGGCCATTCACCTTGAAATTGGGCCCATTTGGCTGAGAAAGCTCAATGGTCCCATATGGAAAGACTTTGGCGACGGTGAATGGACCAGACCAGCGGCTCTTCAACTTACCCGAGAAGATCTTCAACCGAGAGTTAAAAAGTAAGACTTGATCACCAACGTGGAACTATCGGTTCTTAATTCTTGCATCATGGATGATCTTGGTCTTCTCTTTGTAGATCAGTGAGTTCTCGTAAGCTTCATTCCTCAGTTCATTTAGCTCGTTGAGTTGAATCTTGCGAAGATCACCGACTTTTTGATGTCGAAGTTAGCCCACTTCAAGGCCCAGTACGCCTTATGTTCCAACTCGATAGGGAGGTGGCATGCTTTCCTGTACACAAGTCGATAAGGTGTACAACCAATCGGGGTCTTATAAGCAGTACGGAAAGCCCACAAAGCATCATCTAACTTATCGGCCCACGCGGCACGCTCTCCCCCACAGTACGCTCCAGAATTCGCTTCAACCCACGGTTGGAAATCTCGGCTTGACCATTGGTTTGGGGATGATAGGCGGTGGAAAGACGATGATTAACACCATACTTAGCCATGACTCTTGCAAATTGATCATTGCAAAAATGAGTCCCGCGGTCACTGATTATAGCACAAGGAACGCCGAATCGAGCGAAAAGCTGCTTCAAAAAGTTCACAACCACCTTCGCATCGTTCGTAGGGAGAGCCTTGGCTTCAACCCATTTAGAAACATAGTCAACGGCTACGAGGATGTACTTGTTCCCTTTAGAAGATGGAAATGGCCCCATAAACTCGATACTCCAGACATCAAATATTTCACATTCTTGTATGAAATTTTGAGGCATCTCATCTTTATGTGTGATCTTGCCTTGTCTTTGGCAAGCATCACAATGTTTAACCATATCGTGAGCGTCACGATAAATAGTGGGCCAATAGAATCCAGAGTCGAATACTTTCTTCGCGGTGTAATTGGGACCAAAGTGGCCACTGGTGGGTCCTTTATGGCAAGCGTCAAGGATTTGTACCGCTGCCGGCCCATCAACACATCGACGAATAATCAGATCAGCACATTGTTTGAAAAGGTAAGGGTCGTCCCAGAAATAATGTTCAATATCTTTAAAGAACTTTTTCTTTTGTTGGGACGTGAGCCCTTCCTTGAGAATCCCACCCGCTAAGTAGTTTGCAATGTCTGCAAACCACGGCGTATCATCGAGATTGGAGTTGATAGACATTAAGGCCTCAAGGGGAAAAGAGTAATTGATCTCTTTTTTCGGATGATCCCCTTGATAAGGATCCTCAAGTCTACTGAGATGATCCGCGGCTAGGTTTTCAGCTCCCTTTTTGTCACGAATTTCAATGTTGAATTCTTGAAGGAGCAAAACCCAACGAAGAAGTCTTGGCTTAGAATCTTGTTTAGTCATCAAGTACTTTAACGCGGAATGATCGGTATACACGATGGTGGTAGAAAGGACAAGATAGGGGCGGAATTTTCAAAAGCATACACTACAGCTAAAAGCTCTTTTTCGGTAGTGGTATAATGCGATTTAGCCCCCGTCATTGTCTTGCTAGCATAGTGGATTGGTTGGAAGTGTTTGTTCACTCTTTGGCCCAAAACCGCTCCAATAGCAAAATCGCTAGCATCACACATCAACTCAAAAGGTAGCTCCCAAATTTTGGGTAACCAAGACCGGTGCCTTAGTTAGCTTATCCTTAAGAAGATTGAAGGATTCAAGACACTCTTTGGAAAAGATGAAAGGAGTATCTTTTTCCAAGAGGTGGGTCATCGGGCGAGGGATTTTAGAAAAATCTTGTATGAATCAGCGATAGAAGCCCGCATGACCGAGGAAACTTCTCACACCCTTCACGGTTGAAGCTGGAGGCAATTTAGCAATAACATCGACTTTAGCACGGTCCACTTCAAGACCGGCTTTGAAAATTTTGTGTCCAAGCACGATGCCCTCTTTTACCATGAAATGGCATTTTTCCCAATTAAGAACAAGGCGAGTGTCTTCACACCGCTTAATCAGACGTTCTAAATTGGCAAGGAAAACGGAGAAAGAATCGCCATAAACCGAGAAATCGTCCATGAAGAGTTCCATAGTTTCTTTAACCATGTCATGGAAGATAGCCATCATACACCGTTGGAATGTCCCAGGAGCATTGCATAAATCGAAAGGCATGCGTTTGTAAGCAAATGTTCCGTAGGGACAAGTGAATGTGGTCTTTTCTTGGTCCTTGGGATCGATGGGAATTTGAAAATACCCGAAGAAACCGTGTAAAAAGCAGTAATAGTCATTACCCGCTAGACGTTCAAGCATTTGGTCCATGAAAGGAAGGGGAAAATGATCCTTTCTCGTAGCATCATTGAGTTTGCGATAGTCTATACAAACTCTCTACCCTGTAACAATACGAGTAGGAATCAACTCGTTGTTTTCATTGGGAACAACGGTGATTCCGCCCTTCTTAGGCACACAATGGACGGGACTAACCCACGGTGAATCCGAGATAGGATAGATCATTCCCGCATCAAGAAGTTTGATAACTTCTTTTTTGATTACGTCATGGATATTAGGATTCACCCTTCTTTGGCTTTGAATAGTGGGTTTAAAGTCGTCCTCCATGAGAATTTTGTGTGTGCAGAAGTGAGGATCAATTCCACGAATATCAGAGATCTTCCAAGCAATCGCTTTCTTATGATTCTTCAACACGGTGATAAATCGGGATTTTTCTTCTTCTTTCAAGTCCTTAGCGATGATGACCGGTAACGTCTTGTTGTCTTCAAGGAAAACCTACTCGAGATAAGACGGAAGATCCTTAAGCTCTAAATCCGGAGGATTTTCGATGGATGGCGTAGTCAACTTCGGATCATCGGTAGAGATATCCTTAGGAGATGGTGGAAAAGTATGGTCCTCATTGAGAAGTTTCTCAATGATACGAATGTCTTCATCCCAATCGGTGGGAGAATCATCATACTTAAGATCGAGAGGACCCAAGCTAGCTTCAAAATCATCTAAGTCACTTTCTCCAAAAGGAGTCAATGACGGAGCAATTGAGGCAACGGTCTCAACATTGGGTAGAAAAGAAGGACCACTTTTACAAGCGTCTTTGAAATGTTCTTTACAAGCCTCATCAAGAACATCAATGAAATTAACACTCTCGTTTTCCGAAGGCTGCTTAGAAAGTTTACCCATGTTGAAGACGATTTTATCGTCACCAACTCTCATGATTAATTCGCCAGCGGCTACATCAATGAGAGTGCGACCGGTCCTCAGGAATGGACATCCTACGATTAATGAAACACGGGGGTCCATCTCGTAGTCAACGACAACAAAATCCGTCGGGAAGGTGAATTTGTCGACACCAACGAAGACGTCTTCGGCTATCCCCACTGGATAAGCAACCGTGCGGTTAGCTAATTCCAAAGTCATTCGTGTGGGGACTAGCTCGGGGAGAGATAATTGCTTCCAAACACTTAATGACATTAAGTTAATACTGGCACCTAGATCGGCTAGGGTCATGCAATTCTCTACTCCCGGGAAGTTGCAAGGAATCAAGAAACGACCCGGATCACCAAGTTTGGTTGGCAATTTCCTTAAGAGCATTGCGGAGCAATTCTCATTAAGTTGGGTCTAAGCAATATCGAGAAGTTTCTCCTTATCACTGAGAAGATCTTTAAACATTTTAGCGTATTTGGGCATGTGAGCGAGAGCCTCAGCAAAGGAGATATTGAAATGCAGTTGTTTGAACATTTTAAGAAAGTTCGAAACCTGAATATCATCCTTGTTCTTCAATTTCTCTTTCCTCAACCTCGAAGGATAAGGTATATTGGGTTGAGATGAAGGCTTTGGGATAGAATTCACACTCACATCCTTGGGTGGTGGAGGGGTAAAGTAGAAGGTGGTGGAATTGGGGAAGTATAAGTTGGAGGAATAGAAGATGGAGGATTCGGAGAAGGAGACTCGTTTTCCTTTTTCACAATCACCAGTGTAGGTGTATGAAGCTCGGGTTCCTTTAAACCTTTTCCACTACGAGTGGTGATTGCTTTCATCTCCCCTCTTGGATTAGCAACGGTGTTACTCGAAAGAGAACCCGATCCAGAGGCTTGATTACTAGGGAAGAAACTAGCCATCATGTTCCTCAAGTCATTCGTTTTACTTGCCAAAGTGTTTCGCATATCAGCTCGAAGATCATTCCCTTGCTTTACCATATCTGCTTTCATGTTGGCCATTTCTCGCTGAAGATTTTGCACGATCACATCGTTCGTCCTCATGTAGGTTTCAACATCTTGGTGTAAGGCTGTCGGTTGGTTAAGAGGAGGAGCATGGTAGGCGGGTGGTTGATAAACAGGTTGTTGGTAAACTTGGTTGTTTCTTTGAGGTGGATATGGGTTTCTTTGGTTTGGATATTGATTTGGAGCACGAGGTTGGTTTTGATTGTTGCGATTGAGGTTGTTTGGGTTTTGTGAGGGAAAACCGGGTGGTGAAAGATAGTTGTTTGAGCGATAGCTGAGCAAGTTGCGGTCACCTTGAGGACGTGCTTGATAGCTTCCTGTAGCATAGGTACCTTTGGCGGCATACACATTTTCCAGATTGTCGTGAGTCGAAGGACAATCGATGTATGAGTGAGATCCCCCGCATATATCACAAGATTGAGTCATAGCATTTGCTTGGGCAGTAATAGCTTTAGTGTTATTGGCGGCTTGGAGGGCAAGTGATTCAACAAGCGAAGTAAGCTTATCAAGTCTTTTGTCGCTCTCATTAGTGCTAGCACTAGCCACATTGGTCCGAACACTCTTGGTTTGGACTCTAGACTTGTTCTCAATAATATCCCAAACGGCATTAGAAGACTTAACCAAAAGATTACCCCACGAAGTACTATTTAGTGAATCTTGGTCATTCATGCTTAAACCATTGTAAAAAGTGTTAATTTGATGCACTTTGGTAAAACCATGTTGTGGGCACTTTCTTAAAAGTTCTTTAAAACGGTCCCAAGATTCACTAAAAGTCTCATCGTACTTTTGTTCTAAAGTAATGATTTCATTCCGCAAAGCGGTAGTACGAGAGGGTGGGAAAAAGTAGTTGATAAATTTGGTCTCTAAATCCGTCCACGTAAGAATACTTTGTGGTGGTTCCTTATCAAGCCAATGCCGGGCTTGTCCCTCTAAGGAGAAAGGAAAAAGTTGCAAACGGATTACCTCTTGTGAAACCCCATTGAATTTGACCGTATTCGTTAGTTGAAGGAACCTTTTGATGTGGTCATGAGGATCATCAATGGTACGTCCCAAGAATGGTTGAGCGGAGACCATTTGAATAAAGCCGGATTTGAGCTCAAAGTTGTTGGCTCCAATCGCGGGTATGACAATAGTATCGTGGTTGCCCTCTACATGTGCTTGCAAAAGTTCGATCATAGGGCGATTGTCCGGTAGAGGTTCATTGTTGTTATTATTCATGTTGTTTTGAGGTGGATTATTATTGTTGTTGTGCACACCGGCCATGTCTAATTTATCGAGAGTCTCGGGCTCTTGATAAGATGTTGATCGAGTGCGCATACACCTGCAAAAGAACTAACAAAGCAAGAAGTATTTTTGGTTTTTTACGTTTTATTAATTTTTTGTAGTTTTGAAAATTTTATATTTTTTAGGATTTTTGAAATTTTTAAAGCAAGGAAAATAACGTTCAAAGATGAACGGATCCCAAAATCCAACGCGTCTCTCACTAAAAACCTTTAATCTTAACGAAAAGAGCCGGCAGCGGTGCCATTTAATACCAAGCTTTTGGCTAAGTATAAAATCTTATCGTCTGAATCTTTTCGAATTGACTATTGGTAGAAAGTGCGACTCAATTGTTCTTGGTGAAAGATAAATGGTTTGGTTGATTATCTATTTTAAACTAATAGCAAATAAATGTAAATGTCGTTGGGTAAAGTAAAAGCTTAAAAGATTAAACTAAAGTAACGAGTAAAAAGTAAATGCTTGAAAACTTAAAGACAAGATTAGAAAAATTACTTGAACACTTTATCAATCTAAATACTTGAAAACTTTGGAAAAACAAGAAATTAAACCATCGGAAACCCAAATAAGAACTTGATCGGAATGTATGGTCGGAAAGTGCAATCGGAATGTGGGGAAAATGTGGCTGATCGGAATATACCCTAGTCGGAATGCTGGCGTCGGAATAAGGCCCAATCGGAATATTAAAGATGCTACAATCAGAATATCCTAAAATCGAACCCAAATCGGAATGTTAACAAAGGATACAGATCGGAATGCTTATGCAAGAAACATCCAATCGGAATGTGCCTTAAAACCCTTATCCGATCAGAGAGATCGGAATAATGTAGCAAATCGGAATAAGGTAAAACCCTAATCCGATCAAGTGATCGGAATGAGGGGGTGATGGTCGGAAAGCCAAATCGGAAAGGGGTTTACCCTTTCTGATGTTATGAATTCATAAATAAGCTATGTATAAGGATATTTTCAATAAGCCAAACCCAAAACTCGAACGAATCTAATATGAAAAAGACTAAATAAGCACAAATAACAACTTATCCAAAATTAAAATAAGCAATATTTTAAATCAAACTATAAAAAGATGAACTTTTTAAGAAAAATTTTAAAAAGTAAATAAGCTAAACATATAAATAAGCCAATAAGCACAAATATCTTAAAGCTTATTCGTATGAAAACTTAAGTAGGAATAAAAAGATTAACTTTTAAGCACGAAAACATTAAGAACAACACAGATCAAATAGATTTCGCACCAAAAGTAAACTAAATTCAAAGAAAGGTAGAAAGAGATGAAAGATTAAAAGCTTAACTTGAACTTGATTATTGAAATCAACAATACAAAAGGTTTAATCTTGAAAGATTAAAAGAAAGAAAAGATGAAAACTTAGTGAGAGAAAGTTGAGAACTTTCTCTCTCTAAAACTAGAAAGAAAAATGAAAAAATGAAACTAACTACTAAAAACTAACCAACCCTCCTAATGTCTATTAGGAGGGTATTTATAGGGAAAATGGGAAGGTGTGCATGTGTTGCCTCTTCTTTCTTTCTTCTCGACTCGATTTAAATCCTTTGTCTTTCTTGACGTCGTCTCGGGATTTGTCGATGTATATTGAACTTGTCTTGTATTTTCTTCTTCTGTTAGACTTGAGTTCTTCGACTTCATTAAACTTCCGTCTTTAGACTTTTTCTTCGATAAATCTTCAGAATAGGCCTTGGACTTCCGTTCTTTTTGCACTCTTGATCTTTTGACTTCGTCTTTTCTTGTTTTCTTCGATAAAAGCCCGTGAAAGCCCGTGTTTTCTTCCTTTTTCATCATTTGGTCCTAAAACACAATAAAAACACAAATCACGCATAATTCCGACTTTTACGACATAAAATACACGTTTTGGTCTTGTTATTATTGGAAATAAGTGGTAAAAGGATAAGTGTTTTCACACTTATTAAGAAGGTTTTTCAAAACAATTCTTAGGGATTCCTAGCAATTCTTAGTAAGGTGTTCATTTTGTGCATACAAAGTGTTTTTATATTGTAATCAACCAATGTAATGGCTAATTTTACTAACTTAAGTGAAGCCCCAAATTCAATTTTGTGCGATTGAAATAGAATCTTAGACTCAGATTCAAGGTAATATAGAAGTATAAGAATTGAAATTAGATATAGATACTTACAATTATTGATTAGCACAAAAAACTTGGTTGGTTTTGCCTTAGAATTGATAGAGATATGAAGAATTGATGGTTTGTGATGTTTTTGGTCGTGTTTCTCAAAGATATGAGTTTTGTGTTTGTGTTGTGTGATATTGTTTAACTGATATGCAGTTATCCAAAGTCTTAGACCCACAGACCCTTCCATGGCCCAAAGGGTAATGGGTCCGACATGTCTGATGACAGAACACTTTTTAATTTAGCAAGAAATTTCCATTACTCCTAATCCTATCTTAAAAGGTTGAAGGATTCACGTTTAAGTGGTTTAGTCAAGATGTCGGCTATATTATCTTCTGAAGATACCTTTTCAATAGAGAGTTACCTTTTTGGACGTTGTCACGTAGAAAGTGATGCCGAATCTTGATATGTTTGATTCTAGCATTCGACACGGGATTTTTGCTAAGATCAATAGCTCCTTTGTTGTCGCACAAGATTGTAACGTATTCCAACTTAATACCATAATCGACAAGAGCTTGTTTCATCTATAATGTTGGTTGGCATGCTTTCCCTGCCGACACATATTCGGCTTCGGTTGACGAGATGGCTAATGCGGTTTGCTTCTTTAAGAACCGCGAGGTGAGACAACATCCGATAAATGTACACACACCACTTGTGCTTTTTCTATCGACGTAGTCACCAGCGTGGTCCGTGTCCGCATAGAAAACGGTTTCCATTCCCATGCCCTTTGGATACCATAATCCAAGGTGAGTTATTCCCTTGATGTATTTAAAGATTCTTTTGACCTCTTCAAGATGCGACACATTCGGATTGTCTTGGAAACGTGCACACATATAAACACTAAGCATAATATCTGGCCTACTAGTCGTTAGATAAAGTAAGCTACAAATCATACCACGATACTTTGTGTTATCGACATAGTCATTTACACCGTCTTTGGTTAGTTTAGTTTCGGTGGACATTGGTGTGTTTGTTTGTTTAGAATCTTCTAGCCCAAATTTCTTAAGCATCTCTTTTATATACTTGTATTGGTTAAATAAAATTCCATCTTCCATCTGTTTAATTCATAAACCCAAGAAGAAGTTAAGTTCTCCCATCATGCTCATTTCAAATTCGTCATGCATGATTTTAGAGAATTCGTCACAAAGTTCTTGACATGTAGACCCGAAGACAATGACATCGATATATTTGAACAATAATTATATGTGACTCCTTTTTCTTAGTGAACAACGTATTATCCACTAGACCCATTTAATATTTGTGTTCAGTTAGAAATGACTTAAGTCGGTCATACCATGCCTTGGGTGCTTGCTTGAGACCATAAAGAGCCTTTTTAAGTTTATGAACATGATTAGGTTTTCATAATCTTCAAAACCGGGAGGTTGTGCAACATACACTTCCTCGTTTATAAAACCATTTAGAAATGCACTTTTAACATCCATTTGATAAAGTTTGAACTCGTGTGCACAAGCATAAGCGAGCAAAATTCTTATGGACTCAAGTCGAGCAACCGGGGTATAGGTTTCATCATAGTCAATACCTTCTTGTTGATTATAACCTTGAGCAACAAGTCTAGATTTGTTTCTTGACACAACACCATTTCATCTAATTTATTACAAAAGACCCATTGTGTCCTGATTATCGTTTGATTTTTAGGTCTAGGTATTAAGTACCAAACATCATGAATTACAAATTGATTTAATTCTTCTTACATGGAAAGAACCCAACTTTCCTCGATCATAGCTTCATCAACATTTTTAGGTTCTATTTGAGACACAAAGTAGAAGAAATTACTTTCAGTTTGAGCTTGAGACCTTAAGGTTCATTTATTTAATTTACCGATAACATTTTCTAAAGAATATCCTTTTGATTCCTTAATGTTTAAATGTTTAATTTTTAATGGTTCATTTCCCTTATCCTTTTCAAGATCAATTGGATGTAATTTAGTTTGACCTTCAGCTAGATCATCATCTACCAAAGGTGAGGTTCTAGATGGAGGTGGTCTTTCGTCGAATGTTATGTTCAATGATTCATCGACACACATGGTTTGTTTGTTTAATACCACATAAGCTTTTCTATTTTGAGAATATCCAAGAAATAATCCCTCGTACGACTTTGGGTCGAATTTAGTGAGATAATCCTTAGCGTTAACAATAAAGCATTTACTTCCAAAAACTTTAAAATAACCAATTGTCGGTTTTCTTTCTTTTAATATCTCATATGGAGTTTCATTTAGAAGTGGTCTAATTAAAACCCGATTTAAAATATAAGTTAAGGTATCAACCGCATGACACCAAAACTTTTGAGGCATGTTTGACTCATTTAAAATTGTTCTACTCATTTATTGAAGTGTTCTATTTTTGCGTTCAACTACCCTGTTTGATTGAGGTGTTCTTGAAGCCGAGAAATTGTGAGTGATACCTTTGGTGTCACAAAAGGCTCCCAATTGCACTTCATTGTCTAATTCCCGACCATGATCCGTTCGAATTGACACGATTCAACAATTTAATTGGTTTTCAATTTTCTTACTTAAAATCTCAAAATGATCATATGCTTCATTTTTATTTTTCAAAAACTTTGTCCAAGTAAATCTCGAATAGTCATCCACGATAACCAGGGTGTAAAAATTTCCTCCGAAACTTTGTACGAGGATGGACCGAACAAGTCCATATGTAGGGTTTCTAGACACTTGGTTCTGGTGACCACATTTTTATCCTTATGACTTGCGTATGTTTGTTTACCAATTTTACATGCATCACAAAAATGTTGATCATATTTTACTTTTGGTAAATTTCTCACGAGATCTTTGTTAGACAAATTTTGTAAAAGATCCATTTTTATATGACCTAGTCGTCTATGCCAAAGGGTGGAAGTATCGTCTATTGTGGCCAAGCAAATATCGTCTTTAGATGAGTCAAATTTCATGACATATATGTTATTTTTCCTAATACCTTTTCCAATTGTTATTCCGTCTTTTAGTATTTTACTAGCATTTTCTTCAAATAAGACTTTTGATCTGTTACTACATAGTTGACTAATACTAAGCAAGTTAAATCCTAAGTTTTCAACATGAGCGACATTATCAATACTAATATGGTCATTAGAGATCATACCTTTGACTATGATTACTTTTGACGTTGCCACAAAAATAAATTACCTCCATCCGTTGATGTGTAGGTGCTAAAGAGATTCCTATTCCTCGTCGTGTGTCTTGAACATCCGCTGTCCTTGATCCATTCATCGGATTCAAGTCCAACCTTCAAGCATACCTACACATTATAACACTCAAACATTTGGTCCCCATCATCTCATGGGTCCGTTTGGGTTAAACATACTTCTCATGACAATTTCGATAGGAGTGTTGCTAAATACATCCCAATGTACCAAATTTCCTATAGATAATTGGTTGTGGTAATCATAGTTAAAAGGTACTTGACTATATATACCTAGAACACTTTGATTACTTTTCGGAAAGGGGCGTTTGGGATAGGAAGGTCTCGGTTGATATTGAATGTTTCTAGTTCTAGCATTTGTTTCCATATTTCTAAAACTTTTGTTATATCTCTCTGGACTAAATGGTTCAGGTTTTCTAGATACAACGACAAATTCGGCGCGATTTTTCTTTTTTTTTCATCAGACAGACCCACAGACCCTTTGACAAGGGTCGGACCCTTCTGTAAAGGGGTCCGTGGCCCTCTGTGACGGAAAATTTGGAAATGTTGTTTTGCGGTGTCGTCTTTAAGCTAGAAGCTATATTTTGTTTATCAAACCTCAACCCCGTTCTATCCTTGCTATCTCTTTAATAGTTAAGCATTTCATCAATGTAATTTGCGTTTTTGCTAAAATATTCGAATTTTAGACTTTGTCTGGTTAGCGTTTCGTGACTAGTTTTTAATCTCTCCATTTCGCTTTTTAGCTCTTCACACTTTTTACATTTGTCTTTGGATGATTTACCTTTTTCTTGTCTTAACAATTTAGCTTTTAAATCATAAGCTTCTTTTTTTAAACTTTCATTTTTAGCCTTCAAAAGTTTGTTTTTGTTTATAATTTTAAGGCTTAATTCACACATTTTGTTGTACTCAATTTGTAGTGTATCGTCATCAAGTTAAGAAGAGTAGTAAGAAGATTCAGAATGTACCTCATTAGTTTCGTGTGCCATAAGAGCTAGCTCTTCCTTCTTAGATTCGTCACCTTCATCATCACTAGCGCTCCATGCTCCACTCATGAAAGCTCTTTGTGTCTTTTGCTTCGCCTTTGGACAACTACCAATAAAGTGATTCGGATCACCGCATTAGAAGCATTTTCTTTCATCTTTAGGCTTCTTGATATCAAATGGATTTCGAGATACTTTCTTGTTGTGGAGTGGTTGCCTTACGCGTGTTCCTCGCCTTTTGAAAAATTTCTAAAAATCACGTACAGCCATGACATATTCTTCGTCATCATTGTCTGAATCTTCATCATCACTAGATTCCACGCGGGCTTTCAAGGCTAGTGATTAATGTTTTTCTTTCTTCCCTTTGATGATTTCGGAATCCTTTTCATTAACCATTTCGTGCACTTTGAGGTTGCCGATAAGTTCGTCTAGTGATAGGTTTGAAAGATCTTTAGATTCTTCGATTGCCGTGAATTTAGCTCGCCATTTTGGATGAAGAGCCCTTAGAAATTTCCTAACAAAATTCTTGTTGGGGAAAGATTCGTCAAGTGCTTTAAATGATGTTATAATAGTATTAAACCGAGCAAATCCTACATTAATTGACTCTTCTTCAAGGATAGGAAATTGTTCATATTGTTGAACAAGTAAGTCAAGTTTATTATCCTTGACTTGCGAGTTTCCATGATGTGTGACTATGAGTGAGTGCCAAATTTATTTGGCGGTTTGACACATAAATATTCTTTCATACTCCTTTTTAGGTAGAGCATTATAAAGCATCATTTTGTCTTTGTCATTTTTAGCCAACATTTTCTTTTGATCGTCTGTTTGTTTTTCGCGAGGAACCGACTCAAATTGGTTACTAGTAACATTTCTCACTGTTGGTGCATAATCACCTTCAATGATTATATACCAAAGATCTATATCTTTAGACTTCACATATGTTTCAAAACGATTTTTCCAATAAATAAAACCATCATTTTCAAAGAGTGGTGGTCTTTGCATAGATTGCCCTTCTTTGTAATTTTTAGGATCCATGGATCGATTCAAGTTTTAAAGTACAATATACTTTAATTGAGTAGGTAGCTCTTGATGCCAATTGTAGAAAACTAGAGGGGGGGGGGGGGGGGGGGTTGAATAGTTTTTACCGATTAGTTTTAATTATCTTTATAAACTTTTTCGTGATTGCTAAAAGATATAGACAACTTGTTGATTAGTAATGTAAGTGACTTGAAACAATAAGTAAACAAACCACAATGCATGATTATTTATAGTGGTTTGGATTAGGAAGATCTCACTTATCTTGCCCCTACTTCCATTCCTCGAGTATGCACTCGAGAGTTCTACTTCACTAGCAAACGAGTCTCCTTTACACCGGTGGAGAAACCTTCGCTTTACGAACTTACAATCTTAAACAACACCGAAGTTTAAGATGTCTTGATCTAAAAGCACATAAACACCTCTTTATATATTTCTTACACTTTGTGGTTTATAACACCAACCACAATTTATACAAGTAGATAGATGAATGGGTACAACAATGGTGATAGTGTAGGTAACGCTTAACACTTTCACGCAATGTGAAGCCTTGGAGGATCAAAGCTTAGACTAGAAGCTTTCTCGTGACCGATCTTTAGTTGAACAAGGATCTAATCACAAGCAAGGAGAGAATGAACAAGATAGATTAGAGAGTTAGTTATATACTGAGTTTAGAGAGAAAATTAGATGGAAAGAGGTGAGTTAGAAGCTTGGACAAAGGCTCAATTTATAGGCAGTTTGCCAGACCCTACGGAACCCGTCAGACCGTTCACCATGGGGTCCGCCGGGGTCCGACAGTGCTGAATTTTGTAGCCTCATAAATGTTTGTCCAAGACTTCAAGCGATCAAGATAATCTACTTGGTTTGACTTTAGTTTGTGACATTAAAAGTCTATCATTGACTTTGCGGAGACAACTTTTATCATTTTATGTTTATACAAGTTAAGTTATTTTTGTAAAACATTTTTGTATAAGTTTAAAAAAACTTATATGATGCTTATATTTTCTAACATAAAAATATGTTTGATGTTTTTTCGTTAACAAAACGTTAAGCATGATTAAAACGTAAATATCGTTTTAGTGCGATATTTGCATTTACCAAGCTTTAAGTGTGAAAATATGCATCATCGTTTCAAATATCATTTCATAACATATGATGATATGATATATATATGCAAAGATAAATAGTTTATGGTTTAAAACTAGAAAAATATCAAAGTTTAGATAGAAGTTAGTCGAGAATTACGTTTCTTCAAAAGATGAGTCCCTTTATACCCAGTCACAAAGATTGGTAATGTACTTTTTATGTACGAGTGGAAATTAACAAGAAGTTGTTTGATGTCGTATAGCATGGGCACAATTTGGTGAGCCTAAAAACATACATCAAAATTTGAGCAAAAACCTAAGTAAATATAGGCCAATCACTATGGCAAAGGATTAACGGATCAGCTCTCCGAGAGCCGCAAACAACTAACTGATCAACTTCATTCAAGCGGGCCCGCATGCAACTAACGGATCTACTTCTTGAGATCTGATCCGCAAACCATGATTAACAGATAAGAACAAAGTCCTTTAACTAACAAAGGCTCGCTCTGAGCATTATTCAAAATACTTGGAAAACCTAGTAATAGGCTCGAATATAAAAGGTAAACTATGACACTCCTACAAGGTATGATTTTCTCACACATCCCAACACACACATATCTCTGACAACATGAAATCTTACTCTTACATTGTGTTAGGTCAATTCAGTGCCTAATGGTCTCACTAATGGATTTGAATAACAATAAGCCTAATTGTGTGTATAAACCTTGAACACTAAGAGGTCACTAAGTGAACAGTCACTCAGTGAGTTGCCTTCGAGAACTCGGCCTGAGTCTAAGAGAAAGACTCTAGTATGCAATGAGGCAAAACTCAGTGAATGGTGCACATGAGACGAATAAGAAGTTGATGGGTTCAGTGAGTTGTTGCAATGGACTTACTAAGCCCCATATGATCTCTATAATAGAATGATGAAGTCCTGAAGACTAAAGAGTGGTCAAGATAAGTTTAAAGTAGATAAGATCATGTACAAGACGCTTATTGTAACTTATTCTTTTAGAATAGACACTGGTACCAAGTATTGACAGACTGATACTTAGAACATATATATGACAAACTGTGTACCTTGTACCTTAGTTGAGACAGAGGAATTGTAGATGGCAATTCCTTGTCTCATTCCTAACCTTATTCTATAAATATGATCATTGTAAAAGATAGAATTTAAGTTTGTGCACTTAATGCTTCGACATTCACAAACAAATTCTCTCTTCCAAAAACGACCAAAAGCACTTGAGTTATAAACTCATTGATGTCTTAATCGACGAGTATATCAAATCGTTAGGACTGATATTACTCCTTAGTGAGGATATCACAACAAACCATTGTCTATTCAATCCCTATTGGAGTTTCACATACAATAGGGTATAATTCTTTATACAATAAGAGTTAAACATTGAGAACTTTTTTGTCTTTACTTATTATATTTAAATTGTTTTAAGCATTACTTTACCATGGGTTAGCCTTATATTTAGTACAAATAAATATAAGACTAGTTACAAGGGTCCAACAAGTGGTATCGGAGCGGTTGGTTTATAAAACATTTTTCAAATACCGCTTAAACATTTTAAAACCTTGATCCATTATGGCTGAAAGTAATGTACCTCAACTTGTCAAAAAGAAAGGAGCTAGTTGCTTTGTTAATGCTCCTAAATTGGAAGTTGAAAAATTTAATAAGTGGAAAAAGCAAATGTTGTAATATTTAATGGGAATATAACCCTACTACATCACTTGTATTAAGGATGGTCCATTGATATGAGCTTAAACTCATATCCTTTTAACAACAAATAACCCTAAAACATGAAGCAAAATACCAATTTATCTTGCAAAAACAGTGTTATGTGGTATGTTTGTGTTTGTGTACACTTGTGTAGGTAAAATGATACATTTTCAAGCAAACAAAGAAAAATCAAGCTCAAATGGATGAAAAAGACAAAGAAGGATCAAAAGTGACAAGACTTTGAAGTACAAGGACCTATCTTGACAAACTGCCAAAGTTGAAGGACTAAAGTGCAAATATTGTGAAAGTCAAGATTCAAGTCAAACTTGGTCAACTCTCAAGTCAACTCAGTCAAAGGACCATTTTGTTCAAGAATGAAAGTTGAAGGACCAAATATGTCAAAAGAATGAAGATCCTAGCTCAAAACAACAATCTGCCAAGTATAAGGACTAATTCTGCCAACATTTGAAAGTTATTCGAAGTTAATCCATGTGTACAACATTTCAGCCAATGAGAAGAGAGGAAACAAAGCACACGGATTGAATAATAAATTCCCACTCAGCCGACATGCATTTAATACCCAATCACAACAGTGTGATCCGTGTGACGCTTTTTCAGCCAATCACATGCTGACACGTGGCGTCTTCTTCATCCAAAATTTTCACCAGGATCGTATTTGAGCTACAAGCCATTTCATGGAAAGATTTCAACACCAAAGTTGATCATTTTGAAGAGACGAACACAATGGTGCAAATCAATTAACATATCATCCACTCATTCAAGAAACCCCAAATCCTTGTTCATACCTGCAAATGCAATTGTGCAGAATTGTACACGTGGCAAGCTGGGATTGGTTCTGACACGTCACCAACCCCAACTAACTCCTCCTTCATGCCTATAAATAGATGATAGGACTTCATTTGTAAAGTGTAGCTTAATTTTGTAAAAACACATAGTTCTTAAATTTCTTTCCCTTTCCTCCATTTTTACCCTAGCTACTCAAGAGTCTGACAAACTCTTGAGTTAGTTAGTTAGTTACTTACCTTCCAACAACTTTGTAACCGTTTTTCATTGAATAAAATTCAAATCTTCCATTTCCCGCCAAAACTGTTCTTGATATTTCTGTTCATTACCTGCTGCTATTGGTTACTTGAGTTGCTGTTTTGTGTTTATTATGATCATAGATTGATCATAACTGACATTGAAGGAGTTTGTTAGCTGTTCTTGAAGAATTCAGTTCATTCCATGATTTTTGAGATTTCAAGCAGAATGATGATTCCTGTTGATTGTTAGCTGTTTTGATGATTGATTTGTTGTCCTAGTGATAAGGTGGTGGTTATCACTAGGCTAAGAGAGCTCAGCGCTCCTCTTCTTCCCAAAGGTTTACTACAATAGGTTCTAAAAGCTCTTGTTTCAATTCCTCTCAATAAGTCAACTGCATGCTTTCTTTCTTAGTGTAAATTTGGTGTTGGTATGATAAAAGCTGTTTAGAGTTGCTGATTCTGTGATCTTTTGTGTGCTTATAGCTTAATTCTTGTTTACTTGTTCTTTGATTTGGATTTAGTCATAGCTTATTGCTTAATTCAGTAATTTTTGGCCTTGTAGCTTGATTGTATTTCTAGTAGTGATAAGTACTTGTTCACTTCTTTTAAGCCTTTCATTTTGATCACTAAGTCTAGTTTGTTATAGCATTTGATTCAGATTTAACTAGATCTTAAAAAGCCTTTGTAAAAGTTTGAAATACCAGTTAAAGGAGTGTTTGGGATTAGCTTAACAAGAGTTTTCAAGAATTGAGTTTTGGTGTTTTAAGGTTCATTTGCAGTTAATAGGTAGTATAAAAGTGTTTCAAGTCATTTACAAGTCATTTTGATAGTCAAACAGGCAAATGGCATAAAAAGGTTTGGGTCATTCTTATTCAGTTTTGCCATTTAGAAACTTGTCATTTTCATTTGACTAGTACTCATTCATTTCTAGATGAAATTGCATCAAACTTGTTCTCAATCATAGCTTATATCATAGAGATTCATATTCCAAGAGGATTTTCTATAGTATTCAATAATCAGATAGATATAAGCAAAATTCAGATAAGCCAACTTAAGTCAAGTTTCTGTAACTTGAAACTGGAAATCTGTATCTCCTTATCCTATTCATTAACATGGCCATTTTTCTTCACAAATCCTCTTAAAACATTGAGTTACATGATTTTTGAAAGATTCAGCTTTTTGAAAAATAAGCTGGTCAACGCTGGTCAACGATAAGCCCATTTTTAGCTTAATTCAGATTCTCAGCTTATTTCTTGATGAAAAATGTTCTAGTTTGATTTCCCGTTCATTAATTGGATAGCTTAATCAGTTTCATTAAGAAAATCAAGTTGTGACTGTTTAGTTTTTGCTATAGCTTATTTTGAGCTTATTGATAAGCACTCATTTGCTTATTTTGAATCTTTAGCCAATTTCCTTTGACACACGTAGCTTATTTTGGATTTGAAAAGTTTTGAAACTTGTCTCATTGAATTTGGTTAAGAAATAAGCTCAAACGAGCTTATTTTCATCCATAACCCGTTTTTGCTTAAATAGTTTTGGAATTTGCACTTTGGTCCCTTATGTTTTAATCAGTGCTTAAAATTGGCTAAACTTCCAAGTTTTTAGGGTTTGCATTTGTTAAGTCCTTGCAGTTTTAAAAGTTGTTATTTTCAGTTTTCAAGTTGTTAGTTTGTTACATTTTTGGTTAGTTGGTTATTAGATTTGTATATTTGATCCTTGTAGTTATCTGTTTTACACTTTTAGTCCCTAGAATTATTAGAATTTACATTTCAAGCATTTATCTTTCATAGAATTTACAATTTCAGTCCTTTTAGTTTCATATTTTTACATTTTGAGTTTTACTTGAATAAAAACTTGGTATTTGCAATTTGTTTTACATATAAGTAGGTAATATTTTTCCGTTTTACAAGGTTTTGATTGAATTAGCAAATAGAATATCCAAGCAAGTTTAACAACCAAAAACAGTTATAAACCCGATATTGGTTGGACTTTCCATTAGCAAGAACTGAGAAAAAACGAACTGCATTATACACAATTTCAAATGGCGCCGCTGCCCGGTAAAAATATAAACACGTAGAACTTAAGACCATTTCCCACTTCCCTTTATGGATCAAATGCTTGAACGCTTAGCGGGAAATGAGTACTGTTGTTTTCTTGATGGCTTTTCGGGTTATTTCCAAATACCCATTGACCCTAAGGATCAAGAAAAGACCACATTCACTTGTCCCTACGGTACTTTTGCTTACAAGAGGATGCCTTTTGGCTTATGTAATGCACCGGGGACGTTTCAAAGGTGCATGATTGCGATTTTCCATGACATGATAGAGAAAACCATGGAGGTTTTTATGGATGACTTTTCCGTATTTGGAAACTCATTTAGCTCATGTCTCACCAATCTTGAGAGAATGCTTAAGCGTTGTGAGGAAACACGTTTGGTGCTTAATTGGGAGAAATGTCACTTTATGGTGAAAGAGGGGATTGTTTTAGGACACAAGATATCCAATAAGGGATTAGAAGTTGATCGAGCTAAAATTGATGTGATTGCTAAGCTTCCCCCACCCACCTCGGTTAAAGGTGTGAGGAGTTTCTTAGGTCATGCGGGATTTTATAGGCGCTTTATACAAGATTTTTCTAAGATAGCTAGACCGATGACTCACCTCTTGGAGAAAGAGGCTCCTTTCATTTTTAACCAAGATTGTTTAGACTCTTTTGAGACTCTTAAGGAAAAATTGACTAAGGCTCCCGTTTTGGTTTCTCCAAATTGGGAATTACCTTTTGAGCTTATGTGTGACGCTAGTGATTATGTGGTGGGGGCCGTCTTAGGACAAAGAGTTAATAAGCATTTTCAACCTATACACTATGCGAGTAAAACCATGACCGGTGCACAACTTCATTACACTACCACAAAAAAAGAATTGCTTGCTATAGTATATGCTTTTGAGAAGTTTAGACCATATCTTGTGCTTTCCAAAACCATAGTGTATACGGATCATTCCGCTCTCAAGTATCTTATGACAAAACAAGATGCTAAGCCTAGGCTTTTGAGATGGGTTTTGTTGCTTCAAGAGTTTAAGATAGAGATTCGTGATAAGAAAGGGGCCGAGAATTTAGCGGCGGATCATTTGAGTAGACTTGAGCATCCTTTTCAAGGAGATTTCCCACACCAAGAAATCAATGAATCCTTTCCATTAGAGGAGCTCATGTCTATCTCTTCCCAAGAGGATGCCACACCTTGGTTTGCGGATATCGCAAACTATCTTGTGGGCAATGTGCTTATTGAGGGTCTTACTTATCAACAAAAGAAAAAGTTTCTTAAGGAAGTTAAGTATTACTTTTGGGATGATCCATATCTTTTTAGGCAATGTGCGGACCAAATCATTAGACGGTGTGTAGATGGGCCCGAGGCATTTAAGATCTTAGAGGCGTGTCATAAAGGACCTACGGGTGGACATTTTGGGCCTAACTACACCGCCAAGAAAGTCTTTGATTCGGGTTACTATTGGCCTTCCATTTACAAAGATGCCCAAGAAATGGTGAAATTTTGTGATGTTTGTCAAAGACAAGGAAAAATTACACAACCTGATGAGATGCCACAAAATTTTATCCAAGAGTGTGAGATATTTGATGTATGGGGAATTGATTTCATGGGACCTTTTCCATCCTCTAAGGGAAACAAGTATATACTTGTGGCGGTGGATTATGTGTCCAAATGGGTGGAGGCTAAAGCCTTACCTACCAATGATGCTAGAGTGGTTGTAAAGTTTTTGAAACAATTGTTTGCTAGATTTGGTGTACCTCGGGCCATCATAAGTGATCGTGGTACGCACTTTTGTAATGATCAATTCATGAGAGTTATGAAGAAATATGGAGTGAATCATAGACTTTCTACCGCGTATCACCCTCAAACAAATGGTCAAACCGAGGTCACAAATCGTGGTTTAAAGAGAATTTTAGAGAGAACGGTGGGAGAGCATCGAGCTTCTTGGTCGGATAAGCTTGATGATGCTTTGTGGGCGCTTAGGACGGCTTTTAAAACACCAATTGGTTGTACGCCTTATAGGCTTGTCTATGGAAAAGCGTGCCACCTCCCATTTGAGTTAGAACATAAGGCATCTTGGGCTCTCAAGTGGGCTAACTTTGATTTAAACCAAGCCGGTTCACATAGGAAAGATCAACTCAATGAGATGGATGAGTTGAGAGCCAATGCCTATGAGAATTCTTTGCTTTACAAGGAAAAGACTAAGAAATTGCATGATGCTAAGATCAAGAATCGTGAGTTCAAAGTTGGAGAGCCAGTTCTCCTCTTTAACTCAAGATTGAATCTTTTTGCGGGCAAGCTTAAGTCGAGATGCTCCGGTCCATTCACTATTAATCAAGTGTTTCCATATGGAACTCTTGAGTTGTCCCAACCCGATGGTCCAAATTTTAAAGTGAATGGTCACCGTGTTAAACATTACTTTGGGGAGGACATTTCCGTTGAAATGGTCCAAGAGGTCCCCATTTTCCCCATGAATTAATTCATTGAGGGACGAGTCGAGCTAGAGACTCATTAACTCAAGCATCGTATAACTAGGTTTAGAGTGTTGTAGGTTAGAAATAAAGGTATAGACTTGGAGATAAGTGTAGGGGAGATCTTCTTTTGTCTTCATGATTATTTGTAGGGTTGCTCACTCATCTCATGCTTTGGAGCTTATGGAGGAGGCCCTTGTATCCGGTTCACTTCGTTACTATAGTGATTTTTCATTGACACCTTGTGCTTAAACATGATTTCACTAATAGTTGTCCTTTCCTTAACTTGGGTTAAGCAAAGTCTATTCATTGTCATAAGTGTAGGGGAAGTTTTTATACTTCCATGCTCTTAAACATTGAGGACAATGTTTAGCTTAAGTGTAGGGGGGTCTTCTATCGAAGTGACCTTACCTAGAACTTGTCATTGTCTTGCATGATAACATGGAAAATTGAATTTTCAACATTTTTCAAATTTTTGATCTACTTTGGCCAACAAAAATATGCATTCATAATTTTTGCATTAATCATTTTTCAATTGCATAACACATTTGCATTGTATATATTTCTTCTCTTATTTTTCATAAAAATATATAAAAGAGTAAATATAATAAAACATGGTTTTAACAAGTTTAGATTTCTTTGACATATTAGGCCCGCCATGGATATTTTGACTCAACCCGAGTTTGCTTATCTTAGCACTCTCTAGCTAGTATCCTTAACCATGTAGTCCTTTATTGGTCTATTAGGCTAAGCATCCACCAATCTCATTATTTGAGATTTTAAATTTGTGGAGAATGGGAAATGATAGAGTTGAAGCAAGTGTAAAAGGGCTAGATAGACTTCATGGCAATTACTTGTGGCTAAACCCTTCTCTTCTTTGCCTCTAATTTCTTCGCATGTATATAATTGTTAATAAATAATCAAGTACGGTTTTAATTGGTTTGTAATCTCTTATGCATTTTTGGCTAATCATTTATGGTTGATATGAGTACGTCTTAAGATTCTAAGTTATCACGTTTTATGTGTACTAGACTTATGTCATGCTCCATATTTAGCGGGTGTTTTTCCTTTTCTTCTTTTCAAATTTCTTTGTGAGGAATAAAGAAAAATAAGAGCGGCTTATGAAAAAAAAATGAGTGGCTAGAAAAAAAAAGAAAAAGAAAAAAAAATAATGCAAGACTCCCAAGAGGGGCAGTGTGGTGTTAATTATAGTGAATATTGAGTTCCAATATTACCTTGACGGGTTGCGGGGATTCAATAGATTGCTCCAATCCAATATTACCTTGACGGGTTGCGGGGTTGAAGATCCAAAGTCTCAAAAAGATGGCGGATGTAATTATTGCGTGAGTTTTATTTTCCTTTCCTTAGCGAGTGTGTAGCTACTTATGAAAGCATGACATGAGGATTTTACACATAAGGCGAATGACTTATTACTCTTAAAACGGACTTATATTAATTGTGAGCGGTTTTTCAAGTAATGGATGAGAGGATTACTTAGGATTAAAACCGTGCTTCCTTATTTTTGGATTTTACATTTCTTATACTTCACGCTTGAATAATGACAAATTTGCTCACAAGCAATTTGCTCAAATAATAACCGGTTCCATATTTAATTGTCATGAATAAGTTGATGCACTTTTTACTTGTGAATGCAATGATCCCATTTTTAAGCTTGGTATGGGGAAAGTGAAACTTGAGGGTGATAAATGTCCATGGTACCCAAGCCCTAATCTAAGCCATTGAATTCTTTATGAGTTATTTCCATCAAAACCATTTCAAGAAAAATAAAAAAGATATAGATAGAATTGTATTTTGTTCATTGCATTATTAAAAGTAAAAATCATGCATCATTTACTTTAGAGTAGTGTAGATGCATTTCATATGGCCAAAGTGGATTAATTATGAGGGAAATGTAAATTTGAGCTTTAATATATAATATTGCATGAGGACATGACAATGTTCAAGTGTAGGGGAATTTGATATGAGCTTAAACTCATATCCTTTTAACAACAAATAACCCTAAAACATGAAGCAAAATACCAATTTATCTTGCAAAAACAGTGTTATGTGGTATGTTTGTGTTTGTGTACACTTGTGTAGGTAAAAGGATACATTTTCAAGCAAACAAAGAAAAATCAAGCTCAAATGGATGAAAAAGACAAAGAAGGATCAAAAGTGACAAGACTTTGAAGTACAAGGACCTATCTTGACAAACTGCCAAAGTTGAAGGACTAAAGTGCAAATATTGTGAAAGTCAAGATTCAAGTCAAACTTGGTCAACTCTCAAGTCAACTCAGTCAAAGGACCATTTTGTTCAAGAATGAAAGTTGAAGGACCAAATATGTCAAAAGAATGAAGATCCTAGCTCAAAACAACAATCTGCCAAGTATAAGGACTAATTCTGCCAACATTTGAAAGTTATTCAAAGTTAATCCATGTGTACAACATTTCAGCCAATGAGAAGAGAGGAAACAAAGCACACGGATTGAATAATAAATTCCCACTCAGCCGACATGCATTTAATACCCAATCACAACAGTGTGATCCGTGTGACGCTTTTTCAGCCAATCACATGCTTACATGATGAGACTGTATTTATACATAGTCTCATCGTCCAAATCGGACTTAAAACGCTTAAAATATCATCAAAATACCCATATATGTGCTTGTATTTGTTCATTATGTATTTTAGGTACGGATATCGTGAATTCACCAAAAGATTACAAGAATCAAGCAAAAACGAACACGGGAAACGAAGCCGCACAAAGAACCGGACCCAAATCATGATTTTCCTTTAAAGTCCTTGAAGTTTGAAGAATTGGCAAGATTGGTCCCTAAATTATTGAAGACTTGTCACTTTAGGCCCTTGTAAATCTCAATATTACAAGTGGGTCCTTAAAGTTTCAAGATATGTCATTATAAGCCCTTAAAGATTGATAAAAATGCTTTTATGGTCCTTGATACAAGAATTGCAAAAGTTATATGCCAAAAATGACAAGTGATGCAAACTTCATTACAAAGGGAAAAGAGTTGTTGGATGTTTTAACTTGATTTGAACACAATTGGGGAGTTCAGGGGGCAAACATGGACAAACTATACCCATATCCATCAAACACCCAACCAAACCCGCTTACACCCTACCCAAACCCACCACTTTACCCGACCAAGCCCAAAGTAATACCCTTTTACCCGGTTTTACCCAGCCCAAACCACAAACACGTCACCCATTTTAAAACGTGTTTAACTTTTTTTAAACCAGTTTTTAATAATAAATTAGGGAGGGAAACATGTACTGTTCACCCATCTCCCCTAATTTACCCTTAATCCCCAGCCACGAACCCTAATTCCCCCACCCTTAATTACCCAATAATTAAAACCCAAATCATCCAGAATGATGATTTATCCTTTTCTCACCAAAACCCACCAACAAAACAAGCCAACCCGTGACTCTAAGAGGGGCCCCCATGTTCCCCTGTCACCCCGTTTATGGCAAAAAGAGCATCATACAGTCATCCAACGATTTTTATGCATCTCCTTGGTCCCCAAGGACCAAATGAACGTCCAAGATGCACCAATCCAACTGGCAACACCAAGGACGATCACAAGAGGCCTTGAAGACCAACTTTTCAAGATTTGACCAAGGGGCATATTCGGGAATCATAGCAACTAGGGTTTTTATTTTTCTAGTATCTTCTTAGCTAGCTATAAAAGGAGGTCCAACTTGTGGCACCCCTTTCTTGTTCCAGTTTTATCAAGTTGTAACTTTTTATAAATTAAATAGTTAAAGTAATTTTTTAAAATCCTTGCATTTGATATACTGAGTTCCAATTTATTTCTGCTTTAGTTAATTGAAATTCTTGCAAAGTAATCTTAGTTTAATCAAAACTTTTTTAAAAAAAAAAAACTATTTTTGAGATCCTATAAGCTATAAGCTGGCTTATGAGCTTATTCTGACAAGATAAGCTCATAAGTTTTTCCTTATAACTTATAGTTATTTCCCTGTTGGTATTTCACACTTGGTTTTAAAAAAAAAAGAAAGTTTTCCTTTAAGAGTTCTGAAAAATCAGTCTTATATGATTTAAGTTAACTGCTTACTAAGAAGCTTAAGCCTCAACTGATTGACAACCAGTAAGCTTAAGCTCCTTGTGAGTTTATTTATTTGGTACTTTGTGGTGTTGTGCAGGATCAAGGAAGAACCAAACAGTCATCATCCCATTTCCATTTTTTTTCATTTTCTCTTAGAAAAGGCATATTGCACCCTGGTTCTGTTGTTGAACCTCAGCAGGGTTCTTGCAATTCTCCATAAGCTCCCCATAAGCTCAGAACACCAACCTTTGGAAGGCATTCAGCTTGTAAGTGGCTTTGAACCCCTTTGGTTTATTTTTCTGAAGTTTGATGTAATGCTTATGTGTTTATTGTGAAATCTATTTGAATGAGCATTTAAGAGTTTATCCATGTTAGTTTAGGAACTTTATGCATGATTTGGTAGTTAGGAATTAGATTTGAGCTGTTTAGATCACTTTTACTTGGTTAATTTTTGATTTCAGATATTAAGGGGGTGTTTGGGTCTGCTTATTAGGTTAGGATCTTGACAAGTTTTTGGCTTAAAAACGGCTTAAACACATCTCAGTAGGGTAGTTATATATAATAGGTTGCATGGTTTGAATTTTGATAGGTTTAAATAACATTTGCATGCTCATTTTCTTGGTGACATAGCTGAAATCAGAAAGCCCTTCATAACTGCTTGATTTAGCTTAAATTTGCCTTCCATTTTACTTGATATGTTAGATTATAGGTCTATATAGGATTGCTAGTAGTTTTTTTTGTGGTTTGATAGTGTGTTGTGAGAATTTTGGTGGTGTGAATCTTAACTTTTGACCAATTGCATCAGCAAACAAGTTCATCAGACCCATAGCACCATTACAGCAACTGTTATTGCCCATTTTTGTGAGATTATTGTATTGTGCCTGTGTGATTTTGTGTTTAAACTGACTCCCTACACTCCACTGAGTGTAGGGGTGCCAATATTGTCCAACAAAATCAACCAAAGCTCAAGTTATCAAGCAAAAGGTCCACAGACCCGTTTTTTTCATTATCAGTGGGAACTCCTTTCCCACTGATAGGTTTGTTGTAGCCACTGCTACACTAAAAGACAGAAAGCAAGAAAGTGTCACTATCAATCTTAACTTTTTTGTCTTTTGTGCTTAAAAATAGGAATTAGGATTTAATTTTTGTTGCATTATTTTTCTTATTTTATTCTTAATTTTTCAGTATAATTTAATTTTAAGTTACTGTTCATTAAGTAATTTTTGGATTATTTAGCCATTTTAATTATTTTTTTTATTACTGTTTTTTGTCATCTAGTGTAAAAAATTATCATTTTTCACTTTTAAAATTTTTATTAGTTTTAGAAAATCAATTTAAGATTTTTAGTAAAAAAATTAGTCACTGTTCACTTTTTTAATTATTTTTTATAATTAAATTAGTTTAATTAGGGTTTAATTAATAAATAGTTTTGTCTTTTAGTGCAAATTTTTACATTTTTTAAACTTTTTCAATTTTCTACTGTTCATTAGGATAATTTAGGATTTTCAAAATTGTCAAATTAATTTTGGCATTATTTTATTATTTTTTAGGATTATTTTAATTTAAAAACAGTTTTAAGTGTTTTAAAAATAGAAAAATAGTTTTTAAAATTTAAGAAAAATAATTTTTAGTCTTTAAATAATATAAGTGATTTATTAGTTCAATAAAATAATATTTTGGGCATTTTGTTAATTATATTTAATTTTTGGGCTTTAATTAGCATTAAAAATTGAATATTTAATTAATAAAAGGTTTTAAAATATATTTGTTGGAATTTTATTCTTATTTATATTATTTAAGACTTAGTTTAATCATTTAATTAGTTTTTAGGTTTTAATTTTTAATTTCGTCACGTTTTACGTATTTACGTTCGCGTTTTACGTTAATTCGTCGTAGTTTAAACGTAGTCGTAGCTCGTCTTTTATTTTTCTCTCTCAAAACCAAAAACGTCACTAATCCAAACATTGTTATTTCATATATTGGCACATTAATTCACACACCTCCTTCGAGAACGAACCCGCATTTATTCGACTCTTCGGTTTTCCTAAATCGTCGAGTTTAATACTTGCCACTCATATACGTTTTTCCTAAAACGTGTACGAAAAACCTACATCAATTTTTGGCGCCGCTGCCGGGGAGGTGTTTGTGTGCCATTATTATTAGTATCGTGTTTGTGTGAGTAGTGCATTTTTAGCTTTTCATTTTTTAGAAAGCGTAAATATCGTACATACTCATTTTTGTTATTTTCTCTATTATATTATAATATCCAAATAAATCGTGTTTAATTTTCCTAAGTTAAACACACAACAATCTTTTACTATATTGTAGATATATTGGTTTTCGTTTTTCTTGTGAATATATTATTACTATATTGTACTACGTAAGAACAAATAAATATACAAGTACTCCAAATACGTGAGAAATCACAACCTTGATTCGGGATTTCATCACTCGATCATTGTATTCGAATCCAAAGCAAAAGTTTAAAGGCAAAATAGATAAATACTTTCGTGAGGCTTAATTTCAATTAACACAAACTATAAGGTGGGTATAAGGCGGTTGTATTTCACGACCTAAAGGAAAAAGGCTCTTAAGTGCTTCGCGCCGCCTCGTTTCCTCCGCTTGCTTGTGCGTGTTTTGAGAAAGAGGGCCAATCGAGGGTTTGCCGCCCAAGTATTATCTACGTATATTATATTTGCTTGTGTTTTCAAGATTAAACCCTCTTGAACGTTTTGGTGTTCCACCAACGTTCTAAAGTCATCGAGAACGTTTACTCCACGTGATCGTTTTCATTCTTTGAGGCTCCTTTAATCGAGAAAGTCGATTCGAGGAGAGATTTGTAGATTTGTGTCTACGTAATACATTCAAAAATCCAAAAAAATTAAAAAACCAATCAAAAACCAAAAAAATTGAAAAAAATCGAAAAGCCGCAAAAAGAATCTTCTTTGCTACCAACCATTCTACGCTTAGTGCATGCGCACTCGATCGAAGGATTATTCCAATTCTAGTGAAGCTTCGAATCGACGCAATCGTAATCGAAGGAATCGACGACGTAGACGAGAATTAGAAACCGACGTTCCTAATATCGTTGTTGAAGAGACCGTAGAGGAGATGGCCGACAATCGTTCTATGATGGAATTGCTCCAAGCGCCCACCGAGGGTTATGGAGACGCGATCGTAATTCCCGCTATCGAGGCGGAGAATTTTGAGATCAAAAGCGGAATGCTTTTGTTGATCCAAGCTACGAAGTTTCGAGGTCGTGAAACCGATAATCCTCACGACCATATTCGGAATTTTGATCGTCTTTTAGCCACGAGCAAGTTTAAGAACGTCGACGCCGATGTCGTCAAGCTTATGCTTTTTCCGTACTCGCTCGATGGTGCCGCCAAGGATTGGTACGAGAAAGATCCACCTAATTCCATAGTTACGTGGAAGGATCTCGTTTCCAAGTTCGTTAATTATTTTTTCCCACCGTCTAAGACAACGTTTTTCAAGAACGAGATTACAAAATTTGAGCAAAAACCGAATGAATCTTTTAGAGACGCGTGGGATCGTTTTAAGGAATTGCTTAGGCAATGTCCTCACCATGGTTTTTCCGAGTTGCACCAAATCGATACGTTTTACAACGGTCTTAATTTTCACGAACAAGACTCGTTGAATTCCGCCGCCGGTGGCAACTTTTTGTGTAAAACTCCGAGAGAAGCCTTGATAATTATCGAAAACCGATCCAAGGTTTACCAACTCCGCAACGCACCGAGTGTTGCCAATGTCGCCAATGTTAGTAGTTCTATTCGCGACATTGAGAGAGTTGATGCGAAAGTCGACAAGTTGACGAATGTGTTTACGTCTTATCTCATTGAGATGCAAAAGAAAGACGCTCCCGCTACGGTGAAAGCGGTTGAGGTTTCGTGTACGTTTTGTGGTGGACCTCATAATTATTACGAGTGTGCGGCTACAGATGGCCAAACGTCGAATGTGAGTGCGTTAAATGGAAACAACAATTTTTCAAATCAAAATAACGCCGGTCCATCACAACAAGGCAATTATAACCAAGGCAACAATTATCAAAATCGAAACAATTTTCAAGGAAATAATCAACAAGGAAATCTTTCGAATCAAAATCAAGGAGGTTATAATCAAGGTCGTAATATAACTTGGCAAAATCGAGACAATAATCAGAACTCGAATTTTTCAAACAACAACAATCAAGGTAACAATTTTTCAAGTGGTAATCAAGGAAATTTTCAAAGAAACAATCAAAACCAAAATTCAAATCAAAATAGTTCGTCAAACGATTTTCAAAATTACATGAAAACGAATGAGGCTAATATGAGACGATTAGAGGGAGAAATTGGTACTTTGAAAAACGACTTTACAAATACATTAAAATTGCAAAACACGAAGATTGAGCAAGGGCAAATTGATATTAAAAAGATGTTTTCGGCTATAATGAACAAAGCCTCGGGTTCGTCATCAAGTTCGTTACCTAGTGACACCGTTGCAAATCCGAAAGAACAATGTAAAGCCGCCTCGTCTCGTGAGAAAGGTCGTATGATTACCCCTAACCTTGAAGGATTCCGTGTTGTTTATCCCTCTCAACCCTCGACTTCTAAGACGTCCTCTTGTTCTAAAGTCGAGGGGATGAACGTGGCGACCAAGGAAAAGAGTGCACACCCTCGTGTACCTCAAATTCCATCCACGGTTCAAAAAGAGAGCTTTGTCGACCTTACCAAAGTAACCCTTGAAGAAACTTGTGCTTCGATCCTTCTTAAAAAACCCAAAAGGCGTATGCCGAGAAAGGAAAAGGATCCGGGCCAATTTCTACTACCTTGTGATTTTTCCGAGATTGAGGGATGTTTAGCCCTTGCCGATTTAGGTGCTAGCATCAATCTCATGCCTCATTCTCTTTGGAAATTGATGAGATTGCCTTCGCTTACCCCCACGAACATGACAATCGAGCTTGCAAATTGTACACCTTTAATACCAATTGGAATAGCCGAGGATGTCTATGTTAGGATTGGAAAGTTTGTTTTTCCCGCGGATTTCGTTATATCCGATTACGAGTGTGACCCTAAATGTCCCATTATTTTAGGCCGACCATTCTTATCGACGGCTCGAACCGTAATCAACGTTCACGAGGGGAGACTTACTATGAGATATGGGGATGAGAAAATAGACTTTTTCGCTAGAAAATCCCAAGGATTTTATGAGAATGAAAAAACCGAGGTTTCCAAACCTAATGATTCAAATTCTAATGATTTCAAAATGTTTACTTTAGCGGAAAGAATGAAGCTTGATGCATGTTTTGAAAGAATTAAGAAAAACGGTTTTAAAGATGATGATTTTAATGATAAAGAATACGTGTACCTAATTCAAAAGGGTATGTGTAAATTTATGGATGAAAACTCACTTTGGGATGTTTTTAGCGAAACAAGTGAACCACCAATTCCGAAGGGCGACGTTAATGCCATCACGACAATGACCAAAATGGGTTCGTCTTCACCACCTTCGAAGGACCATGACTTTGAGGCCTATACTTCTAAAACCATTGAAGTGCCTCCCACTCCTAGCCCCAAATCCATTAAGGCTAAGGAAGTGGCCCAACCCAATGCAATCTCATCCATCATAGAAATGTCACCTAAGCATAGTCATTCGACTTGTAAGTCCATGGTTGTGACTCTTGAGAAATCCACTCGAGAACTTGCTCACATCGACACTTTCTTTGATGACGATGGTGATTTTGCCGAGATCGAGCATATACATGCTAATCCGCCATCCATCTTCGAGGATTTACCCTTTGATAAATCTTCAAATGAAGAGGACGATCTCATGTCGGAAATTTCTTATGATAATGAGAATGACGACACTTTCACAACGTACTTGAATTCCGTATACGAACCTATTTTTCGTCATAATCCCATTTTTGATGATGAATTCGAGAACGTTGATGACCATATCATCGATCCTCCTTCGTTTCACAATTGTGATGATGAAGAATTCTTTAAGGAGGTCGATGATTTTCTTGCTATAGACACAAGTCCCATTCTCGAGGAGTTACCTTATAAACACTCCTCAATTGAGAATGACGTTTACCACATTCGTGAGGATCTTACTTATCAACGATCCCCACAAAAGAATGATGGTTTCGTGCTTGATCGTGATCTCTTCGAGAGAGTTTCTAAAATCATCAAAGAGGGGAATGACAAACCATGGTTTGACAAGCCTATCTATGACGAAGAAATCGATGAGATCGACGTTCATGAAGATGACGAGTATGTAGACCCAGAGGGGGCGGTGTTCTTTATTGATCGACGTTTTGAGAACTTATATAATCCACCACCCCCTAACCGCGACTTAAATGTGAGGATTTTTAGCGCGACTAATTTTGAATTTGACACGCCAAATATTTTCGACATAATTCAATCGGGTTTTCATAAAGAGTTTAAAAACGATGAAAAAGGAAAAGATTTTAAAAATGTTTTAAAAGATTTTTCTACATGTTTAACTCCGTCATCACCGCGTTTTATGAGTGCTACCACCTCGTCTACTCCTTTTGACGATGGTTGGTGTGGTCTTAGTATGGGGGAAGCCCCAAATGTTCCCTCACACTTTACCACCGAGGACGAGATTTACGATCCTGGAATTGCTTGTAAAGGGAAATCTCGGTCTTCCACCGATGCAATAAATGGAAATCATATCTATTTGCTTGGTGTGAGTCTACCTCGAGTAGCTCATATGTTTGACTTACCCATTGCCCCACCTTTCTACTTCTCATCTCTTTTCTTCTACCCCATTGGGGTTCTAGTTGGAGTGGCGTTGTTTCGTCTTTCATCCGAAAACGAGGACGCTATCTTTGACCCCGGTATACGTTTATCGGTTTTTTAAAGTACTCCATGTACTTTTGGGCCTTGTTTATCATGTAAGTCCCACCAAAAATGACCAAACCAAGATTATCCCTAAATGATCACATTTATGGGGATTCGAGTCGAGCTTTTGACTCGGTTATCAAAAACAAGGTGCCTCGTGGGGGATTCTCATGCTTATCCTTGTAAATATTATTTCTTTCTTAGTTAATGTAACGAGGGGACTTGTGCTCTTCCTACCTTTGTTTCGTGGTTGACTGTGATTCATTAGGTTCATCGTCATCATTGAAGCCTCTCGTGTTCGTTTCACGGATCACTCGAGCTTCGATCGTTGCCTTTGGAGATTCCGATATCCGATGATATCCTTTTATGTTCTAACGTTTATCTTATTAGCATAATTCATAAACGGCTTTTAGGTTATTCGTTTTACCCTTTCCATGCTCGAGATTAAGCATTCGACTTCGTCTCTAGTATGGGGGTGTTTACACCCCTAGACTCGAAACATTGAGGACAATGTTTAGTTTTAGTATGGGGGGGTGAGTAGATACTTCACCTTGCTTACGTCAACACGCAACCCAATATTCATCTTTTTGCTATCGTTTTGTTGCAAAATAAGGCTAAAAATGGCCAAATTTTAAAATTTTTCTTGTTTTTCATAAGTGTTTAAGACACGAATGTAGGTTTTCCGATGGTGAGAACGAGAGTAATTTTTGACTCGACCGTGCGTGTTGAGCACTTAGCTTCGATTCCTTAACTTTTTTAGGCTAAGTCTCTTAAATGAGGACGAGAAATGATAGAGTTATTTATAAGTCTCGTAATCGTCACGATCTTATGTGTAGTAATTATTAGCTTATTCTCCCAACGCTTTTGCATAATAACTTGTTAATAAATATTGATTTGGCGGTTTAGTCACTATTGTTGGTTTCTAATTTGTTTTGGTAGCTTCCATGTAATTAAATTGGGAAAACATTAAGGTATCGCCAGCGTCACGGTTTTGAAGTATTGGCACCCGAATAATCAAAAGCTTCACCTAATAATAAGGTTTCAAGTGCTCACCTAAATTAAGCAAAAATTTGAAGCTCACAAGGCCGAAAAATCTATGCCCAAATTGAAAGTGAATCAAGCCTTAATCTTCGAAGCTTTAAAGATCCAAAATTCGCTTTAGCGTGAGGATATACGTCTTTGGCTAATAAAACCACCGATGAGGCGGATAATAAAAGGCAAGGCAAGACCAAAGTCATAATAAAAGCTTCATGGCGAAGTTGAATAAAAGATGGAGGTAAACCAAAGATAATAAGGCCCTTCCGTTAGGGGGCGTATAAAAGTCTTGGTAATAAGTCTCATTTTCAAAAGCGTTATAAAACCGTGTTTATCGATCCTTCTTGTTGACTTCATTTTTTGACATCGTTGTCTATTGGGGTGAATTATTAATTTAATGATTTTGGTTACACCGTTAAGTTTCTATTTTTAGACTTAATTTCTATTCACACATAAGTCAATGATGTATCCTTGTGATCATTAAGAAAAAAATAAAATATAAGAGATACCAATTAGGAATAAGGGAGTTTAGGTTCGTAATTAACACTCATGAGATATGATCGTGTTGCTAACTTATAATAACAATGATCTCGTCACACGCTTAGCATGGAATTGGGTGAAAATCGAGGACGACGAAATTATTTCTAACGAAGCATTCACGTGTTCTTGTTCTATGATCCTAAAAGTCACGTTCTCGTGATGAAAACATTACATTATGTCTAAAACGCATGTAGTAGTTTATTTAAGTTTATGTCCTCAATAAAAGTCGTCATAAAATGGATTTTGGAAGTTCTATGATACTTAATTCTAGCATTGCGTGGGGACACGACAATGGTTTAGTATGGGGGAGTGATGAGACTGTATTTATACATAGTCTCATCGTCCAAATCGGACTTAAAACGCTTAAAATATCATCAAAATACCCATATATGTGCTTGTATTTGTTCATTATGTATTTTAGGTACGGATATCGTGAATTCACCAAAAGATTACAAGAATCAAGCAAAAACGAACACGGGAAACGAAGCCGCACAAAGAACCGGACCCAAATCATGATTTTCCTTTAAAGTCCTTGAAGTTTGAAGAATTGGCAAGATTGGTCCCTAAATTATTGAAGACTTGTCACTTTAGGCCCTTGTAAATCTCAATATTACAAGTGGGTCCTTAAAGTTTCAAGATATGTCATTATAAGCCCTTAAAGATTGATAAAAATGCTTTCATGGTCCTTGATACAAGAATTGCAAAAGTTATATGCCAAAAATGACAAGTGATGCAAACTTCATTACAAAGGGAAAAGAGTTGTTGGATGTTTTAACTTGATTTGAACACAATTGGGGAGTTCAGGGGGCAAACATGGACAAACTATACCCATATCCATCAAACACCCAACCAAACCCGCTTACACCCTACCCAAACCCACCACTTTACCCGACCAAGCCCAAAGTAATACCCTTTTACCCGGTTTTACCCAGCCCAAACCACAAACACGTCACCCATTTTAAAACGTGTTTAACTTTTTTTAAACCAGTTTTTAATAATAAATTAGGGAGGGAAACATGTACTGTTCACCCATCTCCCCTAATTTACCCTTAATCCCCAGCCATGAACCCTAATTCCCCCACCCTTAATTACCCAATAATTAAAACCCAAATCATCCAGAATGATGATTTATCCTTTTCTCACCAAAACCCACCAACAAAACAAGCCAACCCGTGACTCTAAGAGGGGCCCCCATGTTCCCCTGTCACCCCGTTTATGGCAAAAAGAGCATCATACAGTCATCCACCGATTTTTATGCATCTCCTTGGTCCCCAAGGACCAAATGAACGTCCAAGATGCACCAATCCAACTGGCAACACCAAGGACAATCACAAGAGGCCTTGAAGACCAACTTTTCAAGATTTGACCAAGGGGCATATTCGGGAATCATAGCAACTAGGGTTTTTATTTTTCTAGTATCTTCTTAGCTAGCTATAAAAGGAGGTCCAACTTGTGGCACCCCTTTCTTGTTCCAGTTTTATCAAGTTGTAACTTTTTATAAATTAAATAGTTAAAATAATTTTTTAAAATCCTTGCATTTGATATACTGAGTTCCAATTTATTTCTGCTTTAGTTAATTGAAATTCTTGCAAAGTAATCTTAGTTTAATCAAAACTTTTTTAAAAAAAAAAACTGTTTTTGAGATCCTATAAGCTATAAGCTGGCTTATGAGCTTATTCTGACAAGATAAGCTCATAAGTTTTTCCTTATAACTTATAGTTATTTCCCTGTTGGTATTTCACACTTGGTTTTAAAAAAAAAGAAAGTTTTCCTTTAAGAGTTCTGAAAAATCAGTCTTATATGATTTAAGTTAACTGCTTACTAAGAAGCTTAAGCCTCAACTGATTGACAACCAGTAAGCTTAAGCTCCTTGTGAGTTCATTTATTTGGTACTTTGTGGTGTTGTGCAGGATCAAGGAAGAACCAAACAGTCATCATCCCATTTCCATTTTTTTTTCATTTTCTCTTAGAAAAGGCATATTGCACCCTGGTTCTGTTGTTGAACCTCAGCAGGGTTCTTGCAATTCTCCATAAGCTCCCCATAAGCTCAGAACACCAACCTTTGGAAGGCATTCAGCTTGTAAGTGGCTTTGAACCCCTTTGGTTTATTTTTCTGAAGTTTGATGTAATGCTTATGTGTTTATTGTGAAATCTATTTGAATGAGCATTTAAGAGTTTATCCATGCTAGTTTAGGAACTTTATGCATGATTTGGTAGTTAGGAATTAGATTTGAGCTGTTTAGATCACTTTTACTTGGTTAATTTTTGATTTCAGATATTAAGGGGGTGTTTGGGTCTGCTTATTAGGTTAGGATCTTGACAAGTTTTTGGCTTAAAAACGGCTTAAACACATCTCAGTAGGGTAGTTATATATAATAGGTTGCATGGTTTGAATTTTGATAGGTTTAAATAACATTTGCATGCTCATTTTCTTGGTGACATAGCTGAAATCAGAAAGCCCTTCATAACTGCTTGATTTAGCTTAAATTTGCCTTCCATTTTACTTGATATGTTAGATTATAGGTCTATATAGGATTGCTAGTAGTTTTTTTTGTGGTTTGATAGTGTGTTGTGAGAATTTTGGTGGTGTGAATCTTAACTTTTGACCAATTGCATCAGCAAACAAGTTCATCAGACCCATAGCACCATTACAGCAACTGTTATTGCCCATTTTTGTGAGATTATTGTATTGTGCCTGTGTGATTTTGTGTTTAAACTGACTCCCTACACTCCACTGAGTGTAGGGGTGCCAATATTGTCCAACAAAATCAACCAAAGCTCAAGTTATCAAGCAAAAGGTCCACAGACCCGTTTTTTTCATTATCAGTGGGAACTCCTTTCCCACTGATAGGTTTGTTGTAGCCACTGCTACACTAAAAGACAGAAAGCAAGAAAGTGTCACTATCAATCTTAACTTTTTTGTCTTTTGTGCTTAAAAATAGGAATTAGGATTTAATTTTTGTTGCATTATTTTTCTTATTTTATTCTTAATTTTTCAGTATAATTTAATTTTAAGTTACTGTTCATTAAGTAATTTTTGGATTATTTAGCCATTTTAATTATTTTTTTTATTACTGTTTTTTGTCATCTAGTGTAAAAAATTATCATTTTTCACTTTTAAAATTTTTCTTAGTTTTAGAAAATTAATTTAAGATTTTTAGTAAAAAAATTAGTCACTGTTCACTTTTTTAATTATTTTTTATAATTAAATTAGTTTAATTAGGGTTTAATTAATAAATAGTTTTGTCTTTTAGTGCAAATTTTTACATTTTTTAAACTTTTTCAATTTTCTACTGTTCATTAGGATAATTTAGGATTTTCAAAATTGTCAAATTAATTTTGGCATTATTTTATTATTTTTTAGGATTATTTTAATTTAAAAACAGTTTTAAGTGTTTTAAAAATAGAAAAATAGTTTTTAAAATTTAAGAAAAATAATTTTTAGTCTTTAAATAATATAAGTGATTTATTAGTTCAATAAAATAATATTTTGGGCATTTTGTTAATTATATTTAATTTTTGGGCTTTAATTAGCATTAAAAATTGAATATTTAATTAATAAAAGGTTTTAAAATATATTTGTTGGAATTTTATTCTTATTTATATTATTTAAGACTTAGTTTAATCATTTAATTAGTTTTTAGGTTTTAATTTTTAATTTCGTCACGTTTTACGTATTTACGTTCGCGTTTTACGTTAATTCGTCGTAGTTTAAACGTAGTCGTAGCTCGTCTTTTATTTTTCTCTCTCAAAACCAAAAACTTCACTAATCCAAACATTGTTATTTCATATATTGGCACATTAATTCACACACCTCCTTCGAGAACGAACCCGCATTTATTCGATTCTTCGGTTTTCCTAAATCGTCGAGTTTAATACTTGCCACTCATATACGTTTTTCCTAAAACGTGTACGAAAAACCTACATTATGACACGTGGCGTCTTCTTCATCCAAAATTTTCACCAGGATCGTATTTGAGCTACAAGCCATTTCATGGAAAGATTTCAACACCAAAGTTGATCATTTTGAAGAGACGAACACAATGGTGCAAATCAATTAACATATCATCCACTCATTCAAGAAACCCCAAATCCTTGTTCATACCTGCAAATGCAATTGTGTAGAATTGTACACGTGGCAAGCTGGGATTGGTTCTGACACGTCACCAACCCCAACTAACTCCTCCTTCATGCCTATAAATAGATGATAGGACTTCATTTGTAAAGTGTAGCTTAATTTTGTAAAAACACATAGTTCTTAAATTTCTTTCCCTTTCCTCCATTTTACCCTAGCTACTCAAGAGTCTGACAAACTCTTGAGTTAGTTAGTTAGTTACTTACCTTCCAACAACTTTGTAACCGTTTTTCATTGAATAAAATTCAAATCTTCCATTTCCCGCCAAAACTGTTCTTGATATTTCTGTTCATTACCTGCTGCTATTGGTCACTTGAGTTGCTGTTTTGTGTTTATTATGATCATAGATTGATCATAACTGACATTGAAGGAGTTTGTTAGCTGTTCTTGAAGAATTCAGTTCATTCCATGATTTTTGAGATTTCAAGCAGAATGATGATTCCTGTTGATTGTTAGCTGTTTTGATGATTGATTTGTTGTCCTAGTGATAAGGTGGTGGTTATCACTAGGCTAAGAGAGCTCAGCGCTCCTCTTCTTCCCAAAGGTTTACTACAATAGGTTCTAAAAGCTCTTGTTTCAATTCCTCTCAATAAGTCAACTGCATGCTTTCTTTCTTAGTGTAAATTTGGTGTTGGTATGATAAAAGCTGTTTAGAGTTGCTGATTCTGTGATCTTTTGTGTGCTTATAGCTTAATTCTTGTTTACTTGTTCTTTGATTTGGATTTAGTCATAGCTTATTGCTTAATTCAGTAATTTTTGGCCTTGTAGCTTGATTGTATTTCTAGTAGTGATAAGTACTTGTTCACTTCTTTTAAGACTTTCATTTTGATCACTAAGTCTAGTTTGTTATAGCATTTGATTCAGATTTAACTAGATCTTAAAAAGCCTTTGTAAAAGTTTGAAATACCAGTTAAAGGAGTGTTTGGGATTTGCTTAACAAGAGTTTTCAAGAATTGAGTTTTGGTGTTTTAAGGTTCATTTGCAGTTAATAGGTAGTATAAAAGTGTTTCAAGTCATTTACAAGTCATTTTGATAGTCAAACAGGCAAATGGCATAAAAAGGTTTGGGTCATTCTTATTCAGTTTTGCCATTTAGAAACTTGTCATTTTGATTTGACTAGTACTCATTCATTTCTAGATGAAATTGCATCAAACTTGTTCTCAATCATAGCTTATATCATAGAGATTCATATTCCAAGAGGATTTTCTACAGTATTCAATAATCAGATAGATATAAGCAAAATTCAGATAAGCCAACTTAAGTCAAGTTTCTGTAACTTGAAACTGGAAATCTGTATCTCCTTATCCTATTCATTAACATGGCCATTTTTCTTCACAAATCCTCTTAAAACATTGAGTTACATGATTTTTGAAAGATTCAGCTTTTTGAAAAATAAGCTGGTCAACGCTGGTCAACGATAAGCCCATTTTTAGCTTAATTCAGATTCTCAGCTTATTTCTTGATGAAAAATGTTCTAGTTTGATTTCCCGTTCATTAATTGGATAGCTTAATCAGTTTCATTAAGAAAATCAAGTTGTGACTGTTTGGTTTTTGCTATAGCTTATTTTGAGCTTATTGATAAGCACTCATTTGCTTATTTTGAATCTTTAGCCAATTTCCTTTGACACACGTAGCTTATTTTGGATTTGAAAAGTTTTGAAACTTGTCTCATTGAATTTGGTTAAGAAATAAGCTCAAACGAGCTTATTTTCATCCATAACCCGTTTTTGCTTAAATAGTTTTGGAATTTGCACTTTGGTCCCTTATGTTTTAATCAGTGCTTAAAATTGGCTAAACTTCCAAGTTTTTAGGGTTTGCATTTGTTAAGTCCTTGCAGTTTTAAAAGTTGTTATTTTTAGTTTTCAAGTTGTTAGTTTGTTACATTTTTGGTTAGTTGGTTATTAGATTTGTATATTTGATCCTTGTAGTTATCTGTTTTACACTTTTAGTCCCTAGAATTATTAGAATTTACATTTCAAGCATTTATCTTTCATAGAATTTACAATTTCAGTCCTTTTAGTTTCATATTTTTACATTTTGAGTTTTACTTGAATAAAAACTTGGTATTTGCAATTTGTTTTACATATAAGTAGGTAATATTTTTCCGTTTTACAAGGTTTTGATTGAATTAGCAAATACAATATCCAAGCAAGTTTAACAACCAAAAACAGTTATAAACCCGATATTGGTTGGACTTTCCATTAGCAAGAACTGAGAAAAACGAACTGCATTATACACAATTTCAAATGGCGTCGATATTGTGATGTTTGTCAAAGACAAGGAAAAATTACACAACGTGATGAGATGCCACAAAATTTTATCCAAGAGTGTGAGATATTTGATGTATGGGGAATTGATTTCATGGGACCTTTTCCATCCTCTAAGGGAAACAAGTATATACTTGTGGCGGTGGATTATGTGTCCAAATGGGTGGAGGCTAAAGCCTTACCTACCAATGATGCTAGAGTGGTTGTAAAGTTTTTGAAACAATTGTTTGCTAGATTTGGTGTACCTCGGGCCATCATAAGTGATCGTGGTACGCACTTTTGTAATGATCAATTCACGAGAGTTATGAAGAAATATGGAGTGAATCATAGACTTTCTACCGCGTATCACCCTCAAACAAATGGTCAAACCGAGGTCACAAATCGTGGTTTAAAGAGAATTTTAGAGAGAACGGTGGGAGAGCATCGAGCTTCTTGGTCGGATAAGCTTGATGATGCTTTGTGGGCGTTTAGGACGGCTTTTAAAACACCAATTGGTTGTACGCCTTATAGGCTTGTCTATGGAAAAGCGTGCCATCTCCCATTTGAGTTAGAACATAAGGCATCTTGGGCTCTCAAGTGGGCTAACTTTGATTTAAACCAAGCCGGTTCACATAGGAAAGATCAACTCAATGAGATGGATGAGTTGAGAGCCAATGCCTATGAGAATTCTTTGCTTTACAAGGAAAAGACTAAGAAATTGCATGATGCTAAGATCAAGAATCGTGAGTTCAAAGTTGGAGAGCCGGTTCTCCTCTTTAATTCAAGATTGAAGCTTTTTGCGGGCAAGCTTAAGTCGAGATGGTCCGGTCCATTCACTATTGCTCAAGTGTTTCCATATGGAACTCTTGAGTTGTCCCAACCCGATGGTCCAAATTTTAAAGTGAATGGTCACCGTGTTAAACATTACATTGGGGAGGACATTTCCGTTGAAATGGTCCAAGAGGTCCCCATTTTCCCCATGAATTAATTCATTGAGGGACGAGTCGAGCTAGAGACTCATTAACTCAAGCATCGTATAACTAGGTTTAGAGTGTTGTAGGTTAGAAATAAAGGTATAGACTTGGAGATAAGTGTAGGGGAGATCTTCTTTTGTCTTCATGATTGTTTGTAGGGTTGCTCACTCATCTCATGCTTTGGAGCTTATGGAAGAGGCCCTTATATCCGGTTCACTTCGTTACTATAGTGATTTTTCATTGACACCTTGTGCTTAAACATGATTTCACTAATAGTTGTCCTTTCCTTAACTTGGGTTAAGCAAAGTCTATTCATTGTCATAAGTGTAGGGGAAGTTTTTATACTTCCATGCTCTTAAACATTGAGGACAATGTTTAGCTTAAGTGTAGGGGGGTCTTCTATCGAAGTGACCTTACCTAGAACTTGTCATTGTCTTGCATGATAACATGGAAAATTGAATTTTCAACATTTTTCAAATTTTTGATCTACTTTGGCCAACAAAAATATGCATTCATAATTTTTGCATTAATCATTTTTCAATTGCATAACACATTTGCATTGTATATATTTCTTCTCTTATTTTTCATAAAAAATATATAAAAGAGTAAATATAATAAAACATGGTTTTAACAAGTTTAGATTTCTTTGACATATTAGGCCCGCCATGGATATTTTGACTCAACCCGAGTTTGCTTATCTTAGCACTCTCTAGCTAGTATCCTTAACCATGTAGTCCTTTATTGGTCTATTAGGCTAAGCATCCACCAATCTCATTATTTGAGATTTTAAATTTGTGGAGAATGGGAAATGATAGAGTTGAAGCAAGTGTAAAAGGGCTAGATAGACTTCATGGCAATTACTTGTGGCTAAACCCTTCTCTTCTTTGCCTCTAATTTCTTCGCATGTATATAATTGTTAATAAATAATCAAGTACGGTTTTAATTGGTTTGTAATCTCTTATGCATTTTTGGCTAATCATTTATGGTTGATATGAGTACGTCTTAAGATTCTAAGTTAGCACGTTTTATGTGTACTAGACTTATGTCATGCTCCATATTTAGCGGGTGTTTTTCCTTTTCTTCTTTTCAAATTTCTTTGTGAGGAATAAAGAAAAATAAGAGCGGCTTATGAAAAAAAATGAGTGGCTAGAAAAAAAAAAGAAAAAGAAAAAAAATAATGCAAGACTCCCAAGAGGGGCAGTGTGGTGTTAATTATAGTGACTATTGAGTTCCAATATTACCTTGACGGGTTGTGGGGATTCAATAGATTGCTCCAATCCAATATTACCTTGACGGGTTGCGGGGTTGAAGATCCAAAGTCTCAAAAAGATGGCGGATGTAATTATTGCGTGAGTTTTATTTTCCTTTCCTTAGCGAGTGTGTAGCTACTTATGAAAGCATGACATGAGGATTTTACACCTAAGGCGAATGACTTATTACTCTTAAAACGGACTTATATTAATTGTGAGCGGTTTTTCAAGTAATGGATGAGAGGATTACTTAGGATTAAAACCGTGCTTCCTTATTTTTGGATTTTACATTTCTTATACTTCACGCTTGAATAATGACAAATTTGCTCACAAGCAATTTGCTCAAATAATAACCGGTTCCACATTTAATTGTCATGAATAAGTTGATGCACTTTTTACTTGTGAATGCAATGATCCCATTTTTAAGCTTGGTATGGGGAAAGTGAAACTTGAGGGTGATAAATGTCCATGGTACCCAAGCCCTAATCTAAGCCATTGAATTCTTTATGAGTTATTTCCATCAAAACCATTTCAAGAAAAATAAAAAAGATATAGATAGAATTGTATTTTGTTCATTGCATTATTAAAAGTAAAAATCATGCATCATTTAGTTTAGAGTAGTGTAGATGCATTTCATATGGCCAAGGTGGATTAATTATGAGGGAAATGTAAATTTGAGCTTTAATATATAATATTGCATGAGGACATGACAATGTTCAAGTGTAGGGGAATTTGATATGAGCTTAAACTCATATCCTTTTAACAACAAATAACCCTAAAACATGAAGCAAAATACCAATTTATCTTGCAAAAACAGTGTTATGTGGTATGTTTGTGTTTGTGTACACTTGTGTAGGTAAAAGGATACATTTTCAAGCAAACAAAGAAAAATCAAGCTCAAATGGATGAAAAAGACAAAGAAGGATCAAAAGTGACAAGACTTTGAAGTACAAGGACCTATCTTGACAAACTGCCAAAGTTGAAGGACTAAAGTGCAAATATTGTGAAAGTCAAGATTCAAGTCAAACTTGGTCAACTCTCAAGTCAACTCAGTCAAAGGACCATTTTGTTCAAGAATGAAAGTTGAAGGACCAAATATGTCAAAAGAATGAAGATCCTAGCTCAAAACAACAATCTGCCAAGTATAAGGACTAATTCTGCCAACATTTGAAAGTTATTCAAAGTTAATCCATGTGTACAACATTTCAGCCAATGAGAAGAGAGGAAACAAAGCACACGGATTGAATAATAAATTCCCACTCAGCCGACATGCATTTAATACCCAATCACAACAGTGTGATCCGTGTGACGCTTTTTCAACCAATCACATGCTGACACGTGGCGTCTTCTTCATCCAAAATTTTCACCAGGATCGTATTTGAGCTACAAGCCATTTCATGGAAAGATTTCAACACCAAAGTTGATCATTTTGAAGAGACGAACACAATGGTGCAAATAAATTAACATATCATCCACTCATTCAAGAAACCCCAAATCCTTGTTCATACCTGCTAATGCAATTGTGCAGAATTGTACACGTGGCAAGCTGGGATTGGTTCTGACACGTCACCAACCCCAACTAACTCCTCCTTCATGCCTATAAATAGATGATAGGACTTCATTTGTAAAGTGTAGCTTAATTTTGTAAAAACACATAGTTCTTAAATTTCTTTCCCTTTCCTCCATTTTTACCCTAGCAACTCATGAGTCTGACAAACTCTTGAGTTAGTTAGTTAGTTACTTACCTTCCAACAACTTTGTAACCGTTTTTCATTGAATAAAATTCAAATCTTCCATTTCCCGCCAAAACTGTTCTTGATATTTCTGTTCATTACCTGCTGCTATTGGTTACTTGAGTTGCTGTTTTGTGTTTGTTATGATCATAGATTGATCATAACTGACATTGAAGGAGTTTGTTAGCTGTTCTTGAAGAATTCAGTTCATTCCATGATTTTTGATATTTCAAGCAGAATGATGATTCATGTTGATTGTTAGCTGTTTTGATGATTGATTTGTTGTCCTAGTGATAAGGTGGTGGTTATCACTAGGCTAAGAGAGCTCATCGCTCCTCTTCTTCCCAAAGGTTTACTACAATAGGTTCTAAAAGCTCTTGTTTCAATTCCTCTCAATAAGTCAACTGCATGCTTTCTTTCTTAGTGTAAATTTGGTGTTGGTATGATAAAAGCTGTTTAGAGTTGCTGATTCTGTGATCTTTTGTGTGCTTATAGCTTAATTCTTGTTTACTTGTTCTTTGATTTGGATTTAGTCATAGCTTATTGCTTAATTCAGTAATTTTTTGCCTTGTAGCTTGATTGTATTTCTAGTAGTGATAAGTACTTGTTCACTTCTTTTAAGCCTTTCATTTTGATCACTAAGTCTAGTTTGTTATAGCATTTGATTCAGATTTAACTAGATCTTAAAAAGCCTTTGTAAAAGTTTGAAATACCAGTTAAAGGAGTGTTTGGGATTAGCTTAACAAGAGTTTTCAAGAATTAAGTTTTGGTGTTTTAAGGTTCATTTGCAGTTAATAGGTAGTATAAAAGTGTTTCAAGTCATTTACAAGTCATTTTGATAGTCAAACAGGCAAATGGCATAAAAAGGTTTGGGTCATTCTTATTCAGTTTTGCCATTTAGAAACTTGTCATTTTCATTTGACTAGTACTCATTCATTTCTAGATGAAATTGCATCAAACTTGTTCTCAATCATAGCTTATATCATAGAGATTCATATTCCAAGAGGATTTTCTACAGTATTCAATAATCAGATAGATATAAGCAAAATTTAGATAAGCCAACTTAAGTCAAGTTTCTGTAGCTTGAAACTAGAAATCTGTATCTCCTTATCCTATTCATTAACATGGCCATTTTTCTTCATAAATCCTCTTAAAACATTGAGTTACATGATTTTTGAAAGATTCAGCTTTTTGAAAAATAAGCTGGTCAACGATAAGCCCATTTTTAGCTTAATTCAGATTCTCAGCTTATTTCTTGATGAAAAATGTTCTAGTTTGATTTCCCGTTCATTAATTGGATAGCTTAATCAGTTTCATTAAGAAAATCAAGTTGTGACTGTTTGGTTTTTGCTATAGCTTATTTTGAGCTTATTGATAAGCACTCATTTGCTTATTTTGAATCTTTAGCCAATTTCCTTTGACACACGTAGCTTATTTTGGATTTGAAAAGTTTTGAAACTTGTCTCATTGAATTTGGTTAAGAAATAAGCTCAAACGAGCTTATTTTCATCCATAACCCGTTTTTGCTTAAATAGTTTTGGAATTTGCACTTTGGTCCCTTATGTTTTAATCAGTGCTTAAAATTGGCTAAACTTCCAAGTTTTTAGGGTTTGCATTTGTTAAGTCCTTACAGTTTTAAAAGTTGTTATTTTCAGTTTACAAGTTGTTAGTTTGTTACATTTTTGGTTAGTTGGTTATTAGATTTGCATATTTGATCCTTGTAGTTATCTGTTTTACACTTTTAGTCCCTAGAATTATTAGAATTTACATTTCAAGCATTTATCTTTCATAGAATTTACAATTTCAGTCCTTTTAGTTTCATATTTTTACATTTTGAGTTTTATTTGAATAAAAACTTGGTATTTGCAATTTGTTTTACATATAAGTACGTAATATTTTTCCGTTTTACAAGGTTTTGATTGAATTAGCAAATAGAATATCCAATCAAGTTTAACAACCAAAAACAGTTATAAACCCGATATTGGTTGGACTTTCCATTAGCAAGAACTGAGAAAAAACGAACTGCATTATACACAATTTCATCCATTCAATCCAAAAACAGCACAAGGTGATGACAAACCTGAGTCCCAATGGTCTAACGATGAGAGGATAGTGGTGAATCACGACCAACGTCTCAAAAGCATCATAATATCCTGTCCTCCCGCCAATATTATGGATGGTGTCATCGAGTGAGAGACGGCCAAGGCAACATGGACAGACCTAACTCATAGTTTTGAGGTCCGCCTGACACTAAGGAAAATCGGACATGATACTCGAATACAACACTTTCAGAGCCAAACCATCCGAAACACATCCTTAGACTTAAACCTGATACAAAGCCCTGCTCAATGAGCTGTCAAATGACGGGGTGAAACTGTCTAAACATGAAGTCCATGTTGGTTTTGTGAACAGTCTCCCTGAAAAATGGCTTAGCTTTTCTCAAGGCCTGAGGAATGCTTACGATATTCAGACTCAGGATCTAGCCGATATTTACAGAAGGTTTATCTATGAAGATAACCTAATCTCTAAGACATATCATGAGTCTAACAAAGCCTTGATTACTGCCACCCTAAGTCCACTTAATTTCCCTATATCAACTGATTTCTATTCAAATGGAAGTGTTTAGGACTTTCAAGAGACATTAGATGATGAGGTGGATGCAAGATCTAGTTCAGAGTACCTGAAAGACTTACATAAAGAGTTTATTGAAAGAGCCCTTTTGGCCACTTCAAAACGTTCTATCAAAAGAACTGTATTTGTTGGAAATCAACCCACTAAGAAGGTGTAATGTTTTAGATGTGGTCAAATGGGCCACTTCGCAAAATATTGTCTTTCAAAACACCTCTTGCCTCTTATAAAGGTCAAAACTTATCATTAGGAAATGATAATTTTTAGCCAAAGTTTACACCAAAACTGATTCAGGCTTCTCAAAATAATCAAAGTTTTCAAAATGATAAGAAAATTGAAAAGGACTACAGATCTGAGTATAAGAAAGTCAAAGCCAAGCTTGCATTTCTTCAGGTTGGACCTTCAAACACTCAGGCTAAAAAAACCTACTCAAGCTAAAGCCAAAGGATTAACGGCTGAAAATTTTGATTGTGATGATGAAGAAGTGTCTTCAGACGATAAAGAAGTCAAATATTGTAAGAACTCGTATTTTTCTCGGTATTATTTTATTCTTTTATTCGTGCTTCTTGAATTTTCCAACGTATTATATTTTCTTGTATTCATATATGTAAATCCTGAGATCATGATAACTTAAATAAATTATACTTTTTAAGTATTTTATGATCATTGATGACACTTTATCTAGAATTAAAAAATTTCTTATTTTATTTTTCCATATTTATTTAAATTAAAGTTTTTGATTTAAAAGCACCCGCGTGCATTTTACAAAGATTTTACTCAAATCAATGAATAACGAGAATTCCTAGTGATTGTGATACCGACGGATGTCCAATATTTTACATTTTATTATCGATTGTTTCGATAATTAATATTTTCGAAGATTTCGTTTTAATTACGTGTTAAGTCGTGTCGGGAAACCATATTATCATATGTTTTATGCATTTTAACTTTTGAAAAGTATTTTTACGAAACCCGAGCCTCGTAAATATCTTCAAAATTTACTAATAGTCATTTTCTACCCTTTAAACTATTAAATTGATTTTAAGTCCAAAAGATTATACATTTGGCAAAACAAGCCCCTCCACCCCACTATTTATTGTTTTTCCACTAACACTAACACATAGAAAATGTGTGTAAAATAAATCAAACGCCCCTTTTTCCTCCCCTTTTGTTCTACCGTGAGCTAACTCCCACCAAAACCACCATAAATCTTAAATCTTACTTTGTTTTAACCAAAATTAAAACATGTCCCATTCATAAAATTGAAAGGTGATCCTATTGGTATCTATTTTTTACACATGCATTAAGATTTCATGTTCTTATGGTTTTTATGGTTGTTATGAGTTTGATCATCATACATGTGATGATCATGTTATGATCTTCATGTTTTGATGTTAAAAAAGATAAAGTTTTGATTTTTGTTTTTGGTACATGCAAGTGTTAGGATTGATAAGGGTTGATTATAAGGTATTGATATTGGTAGAAAAATGAGAATTTTGTGTTGAAAAAGTGCATTGATATGATTTTAGAGTGGTGATTTTAGGGCAGTAGGTTAAGGCTGATTTTTGGGTATCTTAAAATTGAAAAATAGTTAAACTAATAAGATATTGTCGTAGATATTTTCGTTAGCTTCTATTTGATATAAATTCGAGCTTCGAACTCAAAACGAGGAAGAAGTTACGCTAGTTTGATTATTCGTGTACCGGGAGACGAGTATCGGCACAATCCGAAATTGTTGTCGATATTTGGATCGAATCTCGGGGATTATAAAATGAGTTTTACAAATGGTCAAGGGCTTTTCTCAGGCCCTAAACTTAGCATTTTGAGTCTGTTGTCAAAGTCAATGGTGGGTTTTGCTAATGGTAAAGGTTAGGATGGTCTAAATTGTTTCACGAGTCAAGTATACATCCGGTTTTCCAAGTCTAGAAATGTGTCGAGCAGGTGGTTCTAAAATGTAAATCATTGAATAAAATTTAAACTGAGTTTTATTCAGTTTATAATTGAGTTTTTCACCAAGTATCATAAAAATCCGAGTTATCTAAGTAAGGGAAACGATCTTGTACATTTGTTATGTACCGACAGATTTTTATCGAGGAAATAGCTAATAAAGTGAACATCTAGAAGAGTATTGTAGTATCACTTGCATCATTGTTCTTTCGAGTTTGTCATGGTTTTATAACTTGGGTTTTATGTTACTAAGTATGGTTTATACTTGAGTCAATTATTAATAAAGTGCGCGCCTTATTTGGTAGGTTGCGGCTTTCGTGTTTCCCTGGTATCCATATCGTCGGTGATCGTCTTGCCACTATTGTTTCTACTCAGCTTATGAGTACAATGATTCACTTACCTCATGGCTAAGGTGAGTTCATAACCCCTTTTTACTTGTACATTGTTTCTAAACGCGGGGTGAGATTTTACATGGTTGAACACATCCATTTAAAAATTGTATGCTATCCAGAACTTGTATGCTTTCCAACAGTTTTCATTGATATTATTGCTCTTAGTCTCTAGCCTTAAGTTGCCTCTCTTGATCATGAACCGTTAATTTACTTGTGTTGCTAAGCTCGAATGTTGTGGGTGGATCCATCAGGATTGACAATCCTCGTCCCGATTACCTTAACGCATTTAACATTTGATTTGTTACTTGAGTATTTAGGCTGAATACTAACTAGAGGAACTTACATGAGTTAAGCTTCGGTTCATGAACTAAACTGCAATAATAATGTTTCAGACTCTGGTTAATGATCATAACCATTTTCCCTATGAATATCACTCAACTTTATGTTCACGATTTTACATGTTTAATCTCAGGTATTTATACTTAGCTTTGCTTGGATGGGAGCCCGCAGGATATTATCGCAACTTGGAGATTTCTGTGTATATTAAACTTTGGTTTTATCTAAAAACCGTCAGAAGATTATTCTGTAGTTTTGGTAACTATATGTTATAAATCATGATGAAATAATAAATTTTTCTGCTTACAAAACTCTGGGACCTAAGTTTAAAACTCTGATCTTTTATGATGTATTGTATATGTTTTTATTACGTCAACTTTGTGTCAATAGTATTACATTGTTTCTTGTACCATGACGTGTTACCCCTTTGTTGCCTAGTTGTTTCCTTGCCTGATTTTGGGGGTCTCACAGATTGGTATCAGAGTGATGGTTATAGGGAACTGAGTTATTTTCAAAACTTAGTCTATAACCGAAAAGTTCAAATATTTCATGTTTCTAAGTGTCAAACACAGAATCTGCCATTGTTGTTCGATATCTAATCGGGTAACTCTCTAATCCTTATTATTTACTTTCAATTATCGTTGTAGTATTTCATCTCTTGATTACATTTTGAAATATTACATTACTCTAATAACAATAATTACTACCTCTTTTCAAAGTCTATGTGCTTCATGAATTATCATTGAATATTACTTGATTACATATGCTCTTACCGCATTTCTTGAATTCTAGTTCTTGTGAATTGATCTTGTTACAAAATTTTCATATTGTTATGACATTTTATACTTGTATTTGGAGCGCGTATGCTGCCGGCCTTTCATACTCACTTTTCTGATTACTATTGCTATCTTGTTTATGCGTGATACGACTGACTTCATATACTCGTTCGTTCAGAACCGTCTATTTTTCTCATCTCACTGTTACATGTTGTGTGTATTCTCGTGATACCATTGTTTGGAATTAAATAAGTGTTGTTGCTTTCAATGAAACTTCTTATTTTCATTTACTACCATGTGTGTTACCTCCATTGTTAAACCTCCTTAAGATATCTATTTAGATATCCACATTGTTGTCCGACCATATGTGATTGGATGCCTTGAAAAATAGTTTATAAACCATTGTGTAGCTCAAAGTGTCTCCAAAAGAGACTAAAGGACATCGTGAGAGTCACACATCTCGAAGCATTCCTTGAATCCATGTTGAAAAATATCGTGGGTTTTAGTAACTTTGATTGACCTTTACGTCACCGTTCTACGCAGTACTTGTATATCGATTAAATATTACTTCATTGACCATTCTACGTTTCGACTTTGAGTTTCAACGTTCGTTGTACCTTGGAAACACCATCGTCATCTTGTAATTCATCCTCTATTATATGGCGATTGTTTGGAATACGATTCTACTTCTATAAATGTAACACCCCCAAATTTATACAATTCAATACAGCGGAAGACTCGTTGGTGTTACGGGATAGCACATTACTCACATCATAGACAACGCATAAAAATCGCGTCGTTTATTAATAAAGCATTTCCATTCATGAATATCAAATTTACATAGGTCCCAAGTCATTATATTTCATACAGGTTTTACAAAGCATTTGAATGGAAATTATTATTTAAGTGCGGGCCATGAATTCTTGTCGTCTTCCCGAGAATTACCTTCAAGTATCTGAGATAAAACATGTTAAAAGAAAACGTCAGCGATAACGCCGAGTGAATTCATAGAGTTTAATAAAATTCATCAATATAACATCGGTACAAAATTATTACCGAAAATCATTTTGTACAAATCTTTGTAATAGGCCATAAAATAGCCAAAGTCATTTTTATACAAATCCTTATCGAAAATCATAATATAGGCATTTGCCTTAAAAATCATTATACGAGCCAATGTCGTAAAAACATCATACAATACGTCTTATGACGTTGTATAAAGTTAAATAAAAACCGTTATATGAATATAGTTATATAAAACCAAAACACGAACATAATATCAATAGTATGACCCCGTATTGCTAGTCAGGCAATACATCGTAATTCGGTGCGTATAGCATTATTTCGTTAATTGGATAATTATAAGCCGCATGACATTGTTACCTTACTAAACCAAACAACGGGTAGCTAGCCCGAAACTCAATTTTCCCATCTAAATTAGCGTGTCGTCACAATAATCACGCTTGTGTAATCTTCTCATACATAAATTCGCTTACCAATCAATGTGGCACGACGGGGATCAACCGTCAAGGTGCGAACTGGGGTGATCGTCCCCAAATAGTACAATTATATGCATAAGAGTCTATCAAATCCCGGTAGTTCACAATTCATGCTAATGGGACTTTTAGTGACATAACCTAACTTTAATAATCCATTTCATTTCATCTATCGGGTCATTTAATCATTCATCGGGTCATACAATCATTCGGGTCCAAATCAATAAACAGACAATCGGGACAACTAGTGTCCTATTTTATAAAAACTAACATGTTATCTCCCTCGCGGGTTTATAAAACATTTCATAAAAACATTTAAAAGAGTGTGAGGCTATGAACTCACGTTGATGTGGGAAGGCGATTATCGGTGATTTGGATGTACGGTACGTGCTTCAATCACGGAAACCTAGACAAATAATACTCGTCTTAGACTCATGTCCAATGACTTTATAAAAATATCAATTATATATACATATGATGATTTTATATATATGATGATCAAGTGGGTTTACACATTCTCTTTTACTCATTTTAGTGTCTACGTATTGGTAACTTCTTACTAGTTTACTAGTTTTACCTATTTACGTATTTTAGGTCCAATAAACTTATTATAAGTTCTTCATACTTGTATTATCAGTATTTATACTTTAAATATTGGGCCCAAATGGGTTAAGCCCAATAAGTACTTTTTTATAAGTGTTTTGGCCCATTTGGTTGTATTATTAGTCCAATAACGTTAACTTAGCCCGTTAATGTCCGTATGTTATATAGTTCGGGTTTTATTGGTTTTTACTTGTTATATATGTTTATATATCAGTATATGAGTTTTAAAAACTTTACATTAGACGGGGTTGATCGTCTAAGTAATAATTGGCAAAAAACGTTAATTTTACGGTAATAGCCGAAAAAGTCGTAAAAATCATGTTTATAGTTTTTATAACTTATAAAACTTATCAAACTACCATTTTTATAAAATGTACATTTATTTATCCCTATACATATTTATATAAATTTATTATATAAGTTAGTGGGTTTTAATTACCATTTTATACTATTTTTATTTGAGTGCTTATATAATACTATTATACTTTAATTTCCAAAATCTGATTTTTACTTTCATGTTCACCAAAACAGCCATATCTAGAGTTCTATATGGAGATAGAAGCTCAAATTTTATGACATAAACTACATGATATGTTCTCCATTTAACTCTTCTATAGCTACTGTTGAATCAGCCTCTAAGTATTTTCTAAAAATCGTCCAAAACAGTGAACTCAGATTTGTACTCTAAACTTGTTTTGATCATATCTCACTCATCCTAATGATTACATTGCATGGCCAACTCTCACATGTGTACAAGACATATTAATTACTGTATATCCATTAATCTATGGCATTTTATCAGTTCATGAAATGGTTATTTACTGTTTTTATACAGCCTACCATTTAAACAAGATTTAACCATTTTACATGTAGTTTGTCCATCTTTTTACCCATGTTTATCCAATCTATCAACACCAAATCCCCACATAATATTTTTAATCATCATATATCATCATACATATATACATTTAAGAAGAAAATACATGATTACATGATCAAAATTAACAAAAGGATGGGGAGGACAATCTTTATACCACCATGATGATGTAGGTTATGATCAAGACATGGATTTTGATGGAGAAACTTGTGATAAACCAAGACCATTTTCAAGACCACCATTCTTTAAGAACTCCTTGTGGAAAATCAGCCCCAATACTCCATAGAAACTCCTCCTTGGATGTTAAAACTTCCACCAATCTTCATCTCTTTGAATGAAGATTAACATATGTTAATTATAACAAATGTTTATGGTTAAAATTTTGTATGAATGGGGTGTTTTGGTTGAGATGGGACGGCAAGAAGAAGAGGGTGAGAGGACTTGAGAGTTGTTTTGCATGTAAGATATGAGAGAAGTGGTATGGGATGGTGGTTTTGATGTAAAGTAGCTTACTAGTTAAGCTTGTATGACAAGTGTAGCTAACTTGTAAATAAAATTTTACACCAAGTGTTTGTGTTGCTTATTATTGCCGTCCATATAGTGGGGTGGGGCAAGATTTATCTTGTCTCATCCCACTAATTTACGGGTACTCCTTGATTCTAGTTTCCTTGATTTGCGTGCCCTCGGGTCGTTTTACAAAAAAAGTTTTTATAAATTATGAATCAACGGCACAAAACGAATCTAATAAAAATTGTCTCATCAAAAACGGAGTTCGAAAACGTAAATATATAATCCTAAGGTTTCCGGTTTAGTCGTAAAGGACGTTAAATTAAAATCGTAAGTCCTAATCTCTTCTCGTAAATTTGTGAGTTTATGAACCGACAAAAATTTAAAATCTCAAAATAATATTCACGGACAAATTTATTTTCTGAAATGTCAGACTGTCACCAAAACGGTGTATGTAAACGTAAGCACGTAACGTAGAATCCTCCGGTTTAGACGTAGTCGATGCTACTTCAAGACGTAAATCTAAATTTCTTCCCAAAAATAAATGAGTTCATAAAATAATATTTTCAAATAAATATTGAGAATAAAATATCAACCATAAATTGACGGATTGTCACAGCATTTACCCCTAAACAGGATCTTTGTCCTCAAAGATCATCTTACTACTCACTTTTTATAGAGTTTAAGCCATGTGGGTATTTCCTCCACATTCGGTCTTTTCTCACAAGTGTAATCCATTACAATACGCGAGTTTCATCAAACATAACTACAGGAATAAGATCAGGCTAAATGTTGACTTACTTTCTCTATCCATGATGTTCACGGGTTTCTGATGATTGCAACTTTTCGCCAATCTAAACTTTATCAAGAAGTGATTAGATTCTCACTTGATAGACATTTTATCAAGTTCGATATACGAAACATAATTTACGCAGCTCTTGAAGTCCTAGGGTAGATCCAGCTTATATGCCTTTCAAACCGATCTTTTACATCATCTCAATGGTCCCATACAACGGGGACTTATATCCCATGATCTTCCAGATCATCAATTCATTTTTCCATGGTTAAAATTTTTGGCATAACTTCGCTACCCATCTGGCACTTCAAGATCTACATTTCGTATTCACATAACCTCCTGCCCACTACCGACAATCAATAATCACATCCTAATTTCAACAATCATTTCAGGTCTCGCGGGTCGAGTATTTTGTAAGGTTAGGTTTGCCATCATAGGAAACCTTAAACCTAAAAGACATGTCCAACTCACAATGGGTGTATGTCGGGTGTCTTCATCCCAACTCCTGCTTACAAATGCTCTAATATATAAATCTTAACAAGGTTCGATCTCGATCCTAATGCGATGATTATCAATGATAATCTCTCCAAAGGAAAACGATTATACGGTTCATTACCAAAGGTTAATCATTCAAGCATAAAACAAGACTTCTAGTGTTTTGTATTGTTACTTTACCTCGTCCCTTCGATTTGGGGTGGTAAACAGTACTCTCATCAAGATTCGTTCTAAATGACTTCTGAGCAAATCTCTAGAAATTTGATGCGAAGCGAGGATCTTGATAGAGATGATCGATACAGGCACACCATGTTTACATAACTCCTTCAAATACGAAAGAGTCAATTTCTTCATCAAGAATCTATCATTAACAGGAATGATATTAGCAGATTTGGTCAGTCTGTCGACGATGACCCAAATCAAATCAAATTCAGATGATGACCTTTGCGATAGCTAGACGTTTACTAATGTATGAGGCAATGTCTGGCTTCATAATTTTTCATTAGTACAACTTCTTCAGACAAAGATACATTTAGTCAGAAATGACATAAATAGAATACTTATACTTACAAGACTCCAACATAACTATATCTAAAAATCTCCATATATAGACAATCACAAGTGGCCTTTTATACATTTAACGCCATAGGCTTCTTAAATCTAATGGTTCACATTAGTCGCGAACCCCTTTTTATTATCTATATTATCCTTTTTATAAGCATCAGCTATTTTTATATTGTTCGGCAAATTTATTTTGCACCTTCATTATTAAGGAACGTGTCCTAATTGGTTCTTTATCTTTTATACATAATGTGTCAGTAATTACGTTCACTTTCCTAGATGGAATAATTATCATGACCGTATTTATTCGAAAATTCTTTCTTCACATTTTTTAAGTCTTAGTTCTATCTCAACTATTATTTTCATCAGTTTTGCTCAATCCGACGTTTAAAGCGTCGATAATTACTACAAGTAATTAAATAATAATTAATTAATTTTTTATGAAGCGTAAACGTAAAAATTTTAAATTTTTTAGTTCGACCAATTATATAAAATGTTCAAAAATAAATTTGAATTTAATTATCACGATTTTTGTTGATTTATCGAAAATAATTAATAAGATCCGTAAATGTTTGAAAAATCTTCGTTTATTCTTTGGTAGAAATTTTCTTAGTTGAAAAGCAAAAATTGTCATTTCAAATTTTAAGTCATGGTTTAACGGTTTCCTCAATCCCTCTTAGGTTGTCTTGAGGTATACACGATCATTTACCCCTAAACAGGAGTTTAGTTAAATGATTTGTGTATAAGGAAATAATCCTTTAAAAATCCTTTGTTAAAACATTTGTTCAAACATATTTCCATTTTCTTTTTGGTAAAACCCAAAGTCTTAAAAGGGCTCTTAATTTTTGAAGAGTCAATATAGATTCCATTATCTTATTAATCACACGGCAAATAATGTAAAGGATTAAGTCTTTAATCACATGTTAAATACTCAAGGTACAAGTTTTCATTGTTCGGCCAATTTAGGGCAGTCTATAAATAATTATTAACTCATTCATATTCTTATAAACAAACAAATGGTCCTTAATGATCTCAAGCATGAATTTATCAGTTTACAGCCTACACACGTGATTCACCAAATTTATGAATGCTACATGTGTATTAGTCAATCCAAACGACATAACATGAAACTCATAATCTTCATTACGAGTTCTGAATGTAGTGATTGGAATAAATAATCTTTTTCATAGATGCGAAGTTGATGATAACCATGCCGTGGATCAAATTTTTAAAACATACGCTAGAACCTTGTAAATGATCGAACAAATCTTCCCTTCCGAGTTATGGGTATCGTTTTCGATTGTCAATTTACTCAATTCACTGTAATCTATAAATATAAGGAATGATAACACCATAGCTCTTCATGATGACGAGCTTGGTAGAATAAAATCTTTCTCCGACAACTCTCTCAGTTGTACGGTAATTGCTTTAATTTAGATGGTGCTGACGTACAGTGCACAAGCCAAAGTTGCAGCACCGGAAATACAATCAATACCAATTTCAACTTACCTTAATGGCAAAAGTCTAGGTAATTTACCAGCAAATACCTCCTAAAGTTTCAGATAACGGAAACATCTTTTAATAAATTCATATTAGGTCCTTTCTAGATTATAATATCTATGTCTAGTTCATAATCAATCAATCCATTCTACTGGCACTATCAACTTTTTAGTTTTATTGCCGTTGATGAGATGTGAACTTCTCAAAAGACTAATAATAACTCATAATCCTTCACAAATTCAGGGATATATGGAGACACAACTACTATTAAAAGAGCAAGGTCAACGCATAATCTACGCGAGAGAATTTCAAATCAGATACAGACGAAAACATTTAACGAATATGAATATATCCCATGTTTTCATAATTTGAGTACGCATTCGAAAGCTCCTCGGATCGTTACCCAGGTCATTCAAATGAAATCAAATCATAAGAAATGATAAGAACGTCAATACATCCAGTCGGGTATCGACACTCGGTAATCAAATACTTTTCCAAAGAATCTCGCCACAGGAGAAATGGACAAGAAGGGAATATCAATTGTCAAATAAGACAAATTCCACAGATGAGTAAATTCAACTCAAAAGAATAAATGCTACAGGCACATATGTAGGTGTCCCTAACATTATGTCCCTATTTTTCACTTCTTGCAGATCTCATAAAATTTAATCTTTCACAATCTTCAAAGAAAATGTAGTGTTTATTCATTAGTTTTATGGTGACTACTAATCAGTCTTGCATGGTCCATTCTAAATTGTATGTAGGCGCGCAACTATATACAATTTCAAGATTAACGATGCAATACTCAGTTCGTCAAAACTTTATCATCATGTTTATAATAAAAACATTTTCATGCTTAATTCTTAAATAAGAATCAAAAATAAATTTACAAGGATGTTCTTTGTTATGGAAACAATTAAGTTTTCCAAGGTGTTTTATAAACAACTTCATTTCGATAACGATTACTTATAAATCTCACTTTGAATAATCCTTATAGTGATGAAAATTCAATTTTTCTCAAGGGATACTGTTTTATCTTATAAAAACAATGACTGATCTGCAAAAGAGTGATGAAGAGTTGTTCACCAAGAACTAACTACAATATATTAGGGAATGAGCTTAGCCAATTAATCATGAGGTTCATGACCTCGATGGAACTCAGGAAGAATAATCCACAACGTAACTCAATTCGAGATGAGTACTTGTTCAATGGTTGCATCACTAATGTGAACATTAGGATGAAGCAAGAAAAGATAGATATCATCGATACATGTAGAATTTAGCAATCAAAGGTAGTCTTTTCATTAATCACAAACAAGTCAAAATGGTACCGTAACACATTATGTGTCACTGTGTCATACAATTCCAAGAACTCATCCTACCAACTGATGTCTCAGTTAAGTTAGGGATTATTTTTAAAAGATACCACAATGAATACTAATCTACAAGAGTCATTAGGTGTTCCACATGTCCCGAAAGATCCATCGGTCCCAATTCAGAAGAAGATTTCTTCAATTTATTTATTGGACACTGGGCATCCTCATTATTGGACAATGGTTTAGGAACAACCTTTACCACAAAATAACAATCATTTAAAACCTTATAATTCAGTCACAGGACTTAACGACTTCCTCTTAACAATCTCATATTCCATACGGGTTAAGTTTCACTTTATTCAAGTTTTAACCAATTTTATACTCAATTCGATATCCTACCTTATTCTCCCATACTTTCAACCTTATTTATAAACCTTAAAAGAGTAATAAAATCTCAATATCAACAACACTTAATTTCCAATCCTATAGCTCTTACAACAATAGTTATCAAATGAGTCACTAGTATGAGATGACTCATACATTCAATTAGACTTCTCGGAAAGATATTAGTGGCATGAGGCTTTTGGGTAATGGTTCCAATGACAGCCTCAAGTGCAACATTCACCCTTTCGATTTCAAATTTAAGAATTGGGTGACAACAAATCAGACGACATCTTTCCAGGTGGTAACATTTTGTCAAACTCCACTCTATAAGGAAAGATCGTCATGGCATCGATATCAGATTTAATCTCGCCAATTCTTCTTCAATTTCACAATCAACTAATATCTACATTTCTACGAATATCAACCATTTGTTGGGATCATAAATATCCACAACTTGGTTTAGATCTAGGATAGCTAGAATTCCAACGAGAATAACTTTGATTAATTTACTAGGGGATTTAGGGTTCCTTGTGACAATCTACGTCGTATAAATACCTCGTATAAATATTAAAATAATCATCAAACAATCATGTAATCAAATTACATCGTATATATAATCCAAGTTATATATATATATATATATTAAAATAACACTTCTCAGTCTGGCCTTGTCGGTAACTCGGGAATTCTTCGGCACCGTTATAGTCAAAAGATTTTTAGACATTTTTAGAAAAATGTTTATAGTTAAAAGATTTTGAAATGTTTTATTCAAAACCTTGGTTTTAAAAATCTTTCGTTCTCTATAGCGAGAGCTCTGGTACCAAACTGTAACACCCCCAAATTTATACAATTCAATACAGCGGAAGACTCGTTGGTGTTACGGGATAACACATTACTCACATCATAGACAACGCATAAAAATCATGTCGTTTATTAATAAAGCATTTCCATTCATGAATATCAAATTTACATAGGTCCCAAGTCATTATATTTCATACAGGTTTTACAAAGAAATTGAATGGAAATTATTATTTAAGTGCGGGCCATGAATTCTTGTCGTCTTCCCGAGAATTACCTTCAAGTACCTGAGATAAAACATGTTAAAAGAAAAGGTCAGCGATAACGCCGAGTGAATTCATAGAGTTTAATAAAATTCATCAATATAACATCGGTACAAAATTATTACCGAAAATCATTTTGTACAAATCTTTGTAATAGGCCATAAAATAGCCAAAGTCATTTTTATACAAATCCTTATCGAAAATCATAATATAGGCATTTGCCTTAAAAATCATTATACGAGCCAACGTTGTAAAAACATCATACAATACGTCTTATGACGTTGTATAAAGTTAAATAAAAACCGTTATATGAATATGGTTATATAAAACCAAAACACGAACATAATATCAATAGTATGACCTCGTATTGCTAGTCAGGCAATACATCGTAATTCGGTGCGTATAGCATTATTTCGTTAATTGGATTATTATAAGCCGCATGACATTGTTACCTTACTAAACCAAACAACGGGTAACTAGCCCGAAACTCAATTTGCCCATCTAAATTAGCGTGTAGTCACAATAATTACGCTTGTGTAATCTTCTCATACATAAATTCACTTACCAATCAATGTGGCACGACGGGGATCAACCCTCAAGGCGCGAACTGGGGTGATCGTTCTCAAATAGTACTATTATATGCATAAGCGTCTACCAAATCCCGGTAGTTCACAATTCATGCTAATGGGACTTTTATTGACATAACCTAACTTTAATAATCCATTTCATTTCATCTATCAGGTCATTTAATCATTCGTCGGGTCATACAATCATTCGGGTCCAAATCAATAAACAGACAATCGGGACAACTAGTGTCCTATTTTATAAAAACTAACATGTTATCTCCCTCGCGGGTTTATAAAACATTTCATAAAAACATTTAAAAGAGTGCGAGGCTATGAACTCACGTTGATGTGGGAAGGCGATTATCGGCGATTTGGATGTACGGTACGTGCTTCAATCACAGAAACCTAGACAAATAATACTCGTCTTAGACTCATGTCCAATGACTTTATAAAAATATCAATTATGTATACATATGATGATTTTATATATATGATGATCAAGTGGGTTTACACATTCTCTTTTACTCATTTTAGTGTCTACGTATTGGTAACTTCTTACTAGTTTACTAGTTTTACCTATTTACGTGTTTCAGGTCCAATAAACTTATTATAAGTTCTTCATATAAGTTCTTCATACTTGTAATATCAGTATTTATACTTTACATGTTGGGCCCAAATGGTTTAATCCCAATAAGTACTTTTTTATAAGTGTTTTGGCCCATTTGGTTGTATTATTAGTCCAATAACGTTAACTTAGCCCGTTAATGTCCGTATGTTATATAGTTCGGGTTTTATCGGTTTTTACTAGTTATATATGTTTATATATAAGTATATGAGTTTTAAAAACTTTACATTAGACGGGTTTTATCGTCTAAGTTTTAATTGGCGAAAAACGTTAATTTTACGGTAATAGCCGAAAAAGTCGTAAAAATCATGTTTATAGTTTTTATAACTTATAAAACTTATCAAACTACCATTTTTATAAAATGTCCATTTATTTATCCTTATACATATTTATATAAATGTATTATATAAGTTAGTAGGTTTTAATTACCATTTTATATTATTTTTATTTGAGTGCTTATATAATACTATTATACTTTAATTTCCAAAATCTGATTTTTACTTTCATGTTCACTAAAACAGCCATATCTAGAGTTCTATATGGAGATAGAAGCTCAAATTTTTATGACATAAATTAAATGATATGTGTTCCATTTAACTCTTCTATAGCTACTGTTGAATCAGCTTCTAAGTATTTTATAAAAATCGTCCAAAACAGTGAACTCAGATTTGTACTCTAAACTTGTTTTGATCATATCTCACTCATCCTAATGATTCTATTGCATGGCCAACTCTCACATGTGTACAAGACATATTACTTAATGTATATCCATTAATCTATGCCATTTTATTAGTTCATGACATGGTTATTTACTGTTTTTATACAGCCTACCATTTAAACAAGATTTAACCATTTTACATGTAGTTTGTCCATCTTTTTACCCATGTTTATCCAATCTATCAACACCAAATCCCCACATAATATTTTTAATCATCATATATCATCATACATATATACATTTAAGAAGAAAATACATGATTACATAATCAAAATTAACAAAAGGATGGTGAGGACAATCTTTATACCACCATGATGATGTAGGTTATGATCAAGACATGGATTTTGATGGAGAAACTTGTGATAAACCAAGACCATCTTCAAGACCACCATTCTTTAAGAACTCCTTGTGGAAAATCTGCCCCAAGACTGCATAAAAACTCCTCCTTGGATGTTAAAACTTGCACCAATCTTCATCTCTTTGAATGGAGATTAACATATGTTAATTATAACAAATGTTTGTGGTTAAAATTTTGTATGAATGGGGTGTTTTGGTTGAGATGGGACGGCAAGAAGAAGAGGGTGAGAGGATTTGAGAGTTGTTTTGCATGTAAGATATGAGAGAAGTGGTATGGGATGGTGGTTTTGATGTAAAGTAGCTTACTAGTTAAGCTTGTATGACAAGTGTAGCTAACTTGCAAATAAAATTTGACACCAAGTGTTTGTGTTGTTTATTATTGCCGTCCATATAGTGGGGTGGGGCAAGATTTATCTTGTCTCATCCCACTAATTTACGGGTACTCCTCGATTCTAGTTTCCTCGATTTGCGTGCCCTCGGGTCGTTTTACGAAAAACGTTTTTATAAATTATGAATCAACGACACAAAACGAATCTAATAAAAATTGTCTCATCAAAAACGGAGTTCGAAAACGTAAATACGTAACCCTAAGGTTTTCGGTTTAGTCGTAAAGGACGTTAAATTAAAATCGTAAATCCTAATCTCTTCTCGTAAATTTGTGAGTTTATGAACCGACACAAATTTAAAATCTCAAAATAATATTCACGGACACATTTATTTTCTGAAATGTCAGACTGTCACCAAAACGGTGTATGTAAACGTAAGCACGTAACGTAGAATCCTCCGGTTTAGACGTAGTCGATGCTACTTCAAGACGTAAATCCAAATTTCTTCCCAAAAATAAGTGAGTTCATAAAATAATATTTTCAAATAAATATTGAGAATAAAATATCAACCATAAATTGACGGATTGTCACAATAAACATGTATCTTCCTTTTTTATTAAACCTCCTCACTCCAGGAGTGCGACTTGTTAATGTCCCGTTTCTTTCTCGACATGTTTTGTGTTTTTGGAAAATCATGCTGCCGAGAGAACTTCCTACATTGCATCTTGAAATCAAAGATACGGATGTCATGCGCCATTTTTTATTTCTTAAGATTAGCGTTGGTATTCATAAACCGATTTTATACTATGTTTTTCTTTATGTTATTAATTTTACAATCTATTCTTTTTCGTCTTTATGAAATCCACAAGTCTTGTGTGTACATTAATTCCAGGTTATTATGAAATTCGATTAAATTTCAAGGTGTAGAAAAATATACTTACTGCAGAAAAGTTACATGCAATTTAACAATGTCGAGAAAATATTTTTATAAACTGTTGACATAAAAATATATTTCTACTTGTTGAGATGTTCGTTTAGGACATGAAATTAGACCCGTAAATCTTAAAAACGAGCAAGTTACGCTCATTTGAAACTGCAAAATTTAAGAGTTTATTTCTACGTATTTTTAAAATATCATTTCATTGATAGATTTGATGCAAGGGCATTTTCGTCCATTCTTGATCTGTTTCAAGTCTCGAGTAAAACTGGAAAGTTGTTCAAACATCGTTTTACACCAAATTGTTTTGGACTTCGAGTCTTAGAAAAATGTCATTTAGCGAGTCGATTGGTCTGGTCAGACCCCAAAAGTCAAACTTGATAGACTTTAAAAATATGGTTTGAAGCGTTTTTGAGTTCGTATGAGCTCATAAAACTTAACTAATGACATTTTACAACCATGAAACATTGATTGCGTTTGAAAAAGTTTACAAATAGTAACTTGAGCTCGGTCATAGATAAATCCTGAACCTTTGAAACCAAGTGATTTGATAAACCAATGAAGAACTATATGTGTCGAAAAATGTGTACATTTTTATGCGTCACTATTTACGTGCTAAATCCCTAAACTTTCCAGATTCATAAACTTTCCTAAAATAGAAACTTTTCGGAGTAGTTGTACTATTTAGGAACTGATTCTCCACTTTCTTAAAAGCATATTTATGTCAAATAAATTACGATGTGCGCACATATGGCTTCATTTATCCTTCTTTTATACATGACCTATTTGTCATTATATATTATCTTTCTTTTCGTCCATCGTACCACTGGTTTGGGCCAAGATTTGAAGTTCTTGTTTACACATTTTAGTTATCCTTTTTGACACGTGTCTCATGACGATTCCGGCTAAATCTCTTAAAACTTTATCAACTTGTAATCATTTCATTCATTGTCTTGAACTACTCTTTAATACCCTCATGTAACCCACTCGCTATTTTATAAGATATCATGATGTCACCATATAAACTCAAACAGGTATTATTTGCGAATCATTTTACAAAATGTTCCACTTGGGCCTTATTAAATACTTGAATGTTATATTATAAAATTCATTTATATTAATTTTACAATGTATTTTCACAAATTGTTCTACTTTGATCCTATAAAGAATTCTTGTGACTATAAAATTGTTGATTTAAACATCTAGTCAATTGGTTACTAGCGAAGAGTTTCATAAATTATTTCGATTCCTGCTTTTATAAATGGCATTATATACTTATTTTAAATCATATGACATGTAATACTGGTATGACGAAGCTGAGCATCGCATTGCTAGTCCTAAATTATGCATGGCCTAATCACCTATGCGTAATTTAGAAGGAGCCATGCAAGGCCAAATAGTAGTCACCTTAAATATTTGGCCAAGAACCAACTTTTAACTTATGTTCCTTAAAAAGTTAGATAAAATAAAGTTTAGAAAACTTTTACATCTTATGCGAGTAGCACTTGTTTGTGACATACACATATGAACCCTTATCTTTTCTTGAACAAATTACATGCCTCAAACACATATGTCCTTACTCAACGATCCTTGTATTACTTGTTACCTCATCTTCCTTCGTGACATAATTATCGTCACCACTTATCTAATTTCTTACTATTGGTACCAGACTTAAAAGTTTCAACATTGTTATGCCTCTACATCGACCAACCTTCTCTATCTATTTTGTTTTACCTTCAAAATATCTCCAGACACGAATAGTGATTTATGACTGGACGTGAACAATGATTTCGTGTACTTTCATGATGTGTGTCAGACCCCATTGTTTAGAAATTCATTCGTGTGAACCACGTATTGATTTCGCCTTTCATTGCTAATGTTGCTCATCTTACTGGAATTACTCTCAACTGACTTCTTAAGAAATTCATGTGATTCGAAAATTTATTGTGTAGCTGTTCTGTTTTGATCGTGTATCGATCACCGAGAACTTAATAACCCAGTGTTGGTTACGCCAACCACACTCGTGAATTAATATTGCTAAATCCATTATTCCTTATCATCCTTATCATCGATGCATCTATTTTATCATGTTCGTTAAGAAATTTGTACAAACTACGAATTTCTTTTTATTCCCTCGTGCTATTGCTTCTATACTAATTGTTGATTATTATTTGATTCATTACTTGTTTGCTCTCTTGTCACATTTTGAAAACTCGGATATGTCACATGTTTACCATTCGAGATATTAAAAACCTTCTTGGATTTCTAAAAAAATTTATAAAACTTTTAAGAACTTTATACACATTATATCAAGTGGTTAAATTACTAAAATAACCATTTCAAGTTAAATATTAGATCTACGCATCCTCTTCGGTAGATTTATAACTAGTGTTTAAAAGGATATCAAGCTTCATCTTTCAAAGTATTTGATTTTATCATACTTTACTTTCAATCTAATGAAATTATCGATTTAAGTTACAATTTCTATCAATGATTCTAAATAATTTGGAAACTTGATTTTCTCTAATGGTAACGATAAACCTGAGCTTTTTAACAATAATTTCATACAGTCATCTAAAAGTACTTAAGCTGATCAAGATAACTATTTTGAACTATTCTATTTGTGGCTTTGAGATTATGATCAAGAAAAAGATATAGAAACTGCTTACTCACTAAATATATATAGTTTGATTTCATATCACTAAACCTTGTAAAATTTCTTTTTAATCAGGAAAATACTTAAGATGAGTTTGAAAGTAATACCGAATCTTAGACAAATGATTGTGACAACTTGTAATTCATATTTCCCCTCTATTGTCCTAATAAGTAAATTGTCATGTATTACAGTTGCGCGATTTGTGATTCCTTGTTGATTAACAATCTTGATTCATTTTATCGCACCTTGTCCGTCAATCAATTCTTGTGTTCATTCTATCTCTTGATATTTCTCCATACTGAAAGGTCATTATTCTAATCCAAGTTTGAAGATTTATTCGGGAAGGAGTTAAGAAACTGAAGCATAGTGAATTCTAATTGTTAAGGTACGCCGTGATGCAGAATTTACCTGGGAAGCAATTAATCAGTTCTAAACCATGTACCTCCTTTTGTTTGCATCTTCTTCTGTCTCCAGTAAAACTCTGAGGGACTAGAGTTCCTGTAGGGGGTAGACTGTAAGAACTCGTATTTTTCTTGGTATTATTTTATTCTTTTATCCGTGCTTCTTGAATTTTCCAACGTATTACATTTTCTTGTATTCTTATATGTAAATCCTGAGATCATGATAATTTTAATAAATTATACTTTTTAAGTATTTCTCATTCATTGATGATACTATATCTGGAATTATAAAATTTCTTTTTTTTCCGTATTTATTTAAATCAAAGTTTTTGATTTAAAATCACCCGCGTGCATTTCACAAAAAGTTTACTCAAATCAATGAATAACGAGAATTTCTAGTGATCGCGATACCGACGGATGCCCAATATTTTACATTTTATTATCGATTGTTTTGATAATTAATATTTTCGATGATTTCGTTTTAATTACGTGTTAAGTCCTGTCGGAAAACCATATTACCATATTTTTGATGCATTTTAACTTTTGAAAAGTATTTTTACGAAACCCGAGCCTCGTAAATATTTTTAAAATTTACTAATAATCATTTTCTACCCTTTAAACTATTAAATTGATTTTAAGTCGAAAAGATTATACATTTGGTAAAACAAACCCCTCCACCCCACTATTTATTGTTTTTACACTAACACTAACACATAGAAAATGTGTGTAAAATAAATCAAACACCTTTTTTTCCTCCCCATTGTTCTACCGTGAGCTAACTCCCACCAAAACCATCATAAATCTTAAATCTTACTTTGTTTTAACCAAAATAAAACATGTCTCATTCATAAAAATGAAAGGTGATCCTATTGGTATCCATTTTTCACACATGCATCAATATTTTATGTTCTTATGATTTTTATGGTTGTTATGAGTTTGATCATCATGCATGTGATGATCATGTTATGATCTTAATGTTTTGATGTTAAAAATATAAAGTTTTTGATCTTGATTTTTGTTTTTGGTACATGCAAGAGTTAGGATTGATAAGGTATTGATATTGGTAGAAAAATGAGAAATTTGTGTTGAAAAAGTGTTTTGATATGATTTTAGAGTGGTGATTTTAGGGCAGTAGGTTGAGGCTGATTTTTGGGTATCTTAATTTTAAAAATTGTTAAACTAATGAGATAGTGTCGTAGAGATTTTCGTTAGATTCAATTTGATATAAATTAGAGCTTCTAACTCAAAACGAGGAAGAAGTTACGCTAGTTTGATTATTCGTGTACTGGGAGGCGAGTATCGGCACAATCCGAAATTGTTGTCGATATTTGGATCGAATCTCGGGGACTATTAAATGAGTTTTACAAATGGTCAAGGGCTGTTCTCAGGCCCTAAACTTATTATTTTGAGTCTATTTTCAAAGTCAATGGTTGGTTTTGTTTATGGTAAAGGTTAGGATGGTCAAAATGGTTTCACGAGTCAAGTATACAAATCTGTTTGGTTTTTCAAGTCTAAAAATGTGTCGAGTAGGTGGTTCTAAAATGTAAATCATTGAATGAAATTTTAACTGAGTTATGATTGAGTTTTTCACCAAGTTTCACAAAAATCCTAGTTGTCTAAGTAAGAGAAACGAGCTTTTACATTTGGTATGTACCGGCAGATTCTTTTCGAGAAAATAGTTAATAAAGTGAACATCTATAAGAGTATTGTAGTATCACTTGCATCGTTGTTATTTTGAGTTTGTCATGGTTTTATAACTTGAGTTTTATGTTACTAAGTATGGTTTATACTTGATTCAATTATTAATAAAGTGCGCGCCTTATTTGGTAGGTTGCGGCTTTCGTGTTTCCCGGGCATCCATATCGTCGGTGATCGTCTTGCCACTACTGTTTCTACTCAGCTTCTGAGTACAATGATTCACTTACCTCATGGCTAAGGTGAGTTCATATCCCCTTTTTACTTGCACATTGTTTCTAAACACGGGGTGAGATTTTACATGGTGGAACACATCCATTTAAAACTGTATGCTATCCAGAACTTGTATGCTTTCCATTAGTTTTCATTGATATTATTGCTTTTAGTCTTTAGACTTAAGTTGCCTCTCTTGATCATAAACCGTTGAATTACTTGTGTTGCGAAGCGCGAATGTTGTGGGTGGATCCATCGGGATTGACAATCCCCGTCCCGATTACCTTGACGCATTTAACATTTGATTTGTTACTTGAGTATTTAGGCTGAATACTCACTAGAGGAACTTACATGAGTTAAGCTTCGGTTCATGAACTAAACTACAATAAGAATGTCTCGGACTACGGTTAATATCATAACCATTTTCCCTATTTATTGTTTACAAATGAATGCTTGTGTTCCACACCTTTACTGCTAAACTTATGAATATCACTCAAGTTTATGTTGAAGATTTTACATGTTTAATCTCAGGTATTAATACTTAGCTTTGCTTGGATGGGAGCCCGCAGGATATTATCACAGCTTGAAGATTTTTGTGTATATTAAACTTTGGTTTTATCTAAAAACCGTCAGAAGATTATTCTGTAGTTTTGGTAACTGTATGTTATAAATCATGATGAAATAATAATTTTTTTCCGCTTATAAAACTCTAGGACCTAAGTTTAAAACTCTGATCTTCTGTGATGTATTGTATATGTTTTTATTACGTCAACTTTGTGTTAATAGTATTAAATTGTTTCTTGTACCATGACGTGTTACCCCCTTGCTACCTAGTTGTTTCCTTGCCTGATTTTAGGGGTCTTACAGATATCAAGTGTTGATGACTCAAGCTGATGATGAACTCACATTTGGAAATAATCATGCTAGAAATGAAGAATGAGTTGATATCACCATGAGAAAGGTAAACATACATTAATCTATGGATGATGATTCTGATTGGCAAAAATACCTTAAGTACATAAACATAGATTTATTTTTTGTTGAAGAGAAAAGATTAAACTTACTTTCAAAGTATAACAAATTGTTTTTTAATTAAATAAATATAGAGATGATTTACTTATTCTCAAACAAGCTAAGTTAGAAGCAGTAAGTTGTCAACTTCAAAACACTGAACTAAGAGACTGTTGATACAAAAGTTGGGTGATCCTTGCTAGACCCGAATTAGGCTTAATTCGGGTTGGCTGGACTCCGGCTCCTACACCAAGTGAATCGTATGGTTGGGATCCTACACACTAAACAACACGCGTTAGGCTTACCGTGGGAATGTTTCCCACGATTAGACTCCGGCGTGAGAGTAAGTAATCGGTTAGGGTTATAGGAATCGGATGAGAGTTGAGAGTGTGTAGAATGTAATACCTTTATGGAACCCTTGGGGGTTCCTTATATAGGTAGTGAAACCCTAATGGGCTGTCACTGATGCTTCGGCCCCAAGGCAAGGATAATCACCAGATTTAGATTGATTGTTATCTTCTAATTATGGTGAGTGAATATCCTCTCCTTTGGGATAAATCCTAATCATAGTAGGAGTATGATTCTGTCTAACCATGCACCGGGCATGCCAGGCCGTGGGCCGCACACGTGCGTGCGGTTACTGTTCATCCAAGCCCATAAGCTCAAATAACATTATTCCCACCCATCTGTGATGGGCCAGATACGGGTAGTACCCGTGGGTCGGGTTCATAACCCGGCTGGGGACTATACGTCATCATGTCCCCCCAGTCTAGTTGTTACAGCCATAGGCGTAACCTCTAGACTATCAAGAAGCTCCCTGGACGTACCAAGAAAAGATCTTTGAGGGAATGATAATTTATCAAAAATTTATTTTGGCCGCACATGGCTGCCTGACCTAGGAATTTATTCCAATGGTACCTCAGCCGTAGATGACGACCGAGACGAAATAAATGTAGCATTGAATTTGGTCTTACGAAAGACCGCATATCCTAACATAATTGACTGTTCACCTGCCACTTGACTGACAAAGTGCAAACAGTCAGAACCTCGAGCGGCGTAAACTACTGAGTCAGAAGTGACCTGTGGGTCCTACCTGACTTTTCACATGCAACTTACACCCTAGCCACACGATTAAGGATATTGGCAAACACGTGTCATGCATCCAACAGACCATGACTCACAAGGCAACCCTATAAATAAGCTACCCCTACGGCTGTGTGTAACACACAGTCTTTTTCTCCATTTCTACCATTAAAGCTTTTCTCCTTAGCACCACTTTCTCACGCACGGATCCCTTCCTTCGCAGGTTAGAATACCACGTCCTTAACTTTTTATTTAGTAATGACCCAAAGAAACAACCCCTCCATTGGATCCGTGCTCAACTTAATGACCCAGGAGCACTTAGATCACTTTTGCACCGATTACTTCATCCCTATCAATCTACACCCTTCTCTCCCTGGTGCAGGAGACCTCATAACTGAGGTTCCGCAGGGAAAGCTTGGCCTATATACTCGTCTTTTTGATGCGGCCAACTACCACATTCCTTTCACTCGTTTCCTCATAGATCTCTTAGGATATTATGATGTACATATTAGCCAGCTTCACTGTATAGGCGCATGTAAGGTTAGTCAGTTTGAAATCCTTTGTCGCGATAGAAGAATCCCTCTAACCGTAGAACTATTCCAGCTATTTTACACCCCTAGTTTAGTAAATGGTTGGCTATCTTTTAAGAATCGATCTCCCAATAGCCCCCGGTCCCATAATAAGCCCATGGACTCATTGAAAAATTGGTACGACCATTACTTTTTCATTGACTCGATAGTGTGGCCGGCCGACTATGTATTCAAACATAGAGTATATCATGACCCTCTTCCGCACGCCAGTACATATAATCCCCAACATTCCCAAGAAATAGATAGGAATAGAACAGGGTTTCATAGAAACCTTCCCGAATCATTCCTCTATATACTAGGGATTAGCTGCAACTATTTCGGCTCGTCCAACAGATATCCTGTGTTTTGGAGGAGGCATGGTGAAGGTAGGCATAGCATCCGCACATGAAAGACGTACGTACAATTATGTGCTATAACTAATATACTTCGTTTATTGTGGCAAAAATGAACTTCTTTGGAATCCTACGTCAAGGCGATCCAAAGCTTATACCAGAGGGATCCCGACCCGGACGTGAGAACGAGGTACCCCTCCTTGAGCACACCCGGAATGTAACAGTTGCCCTAGAAGCCGTACCGGATCCTCATTTAGACGAAGAGGAAACAACTCTCCTGAGAACCCCCGTAGATTTAGACAACGAGGATGGTGATCACATGATGCTTGAAGATGAAGCTGGGCCCTCCTCGCCGCCCAAGACTGCTACCCTCGCACACGGGGAAGAGCAAGGTGACAACCTTGAGAGGACCACCTCCAGTGTGCGCCAGATGTTGGGCGATGACGAGGAGGAAATGCATCAAGCAGACAAAGAAGTAGATGAGGAAGAAACGTAGCCCGCCCCTAAGCGTACCCGCAGGAAAAACAAGCGGGTGAGAAGAGTTGCCCAAGCAGAGGTTGGTAAACACAATGCCCCACCCAAAAAACTGCGCGAGGACTACCCCGTTATCAGTCTGTTGGGAGCACCACCCAAGCCTCCGAAATGGTACGGGCCGTACTTGTGGACCCGGTCACTCAAGTTCCCCTGACTACATCAGAACTAGAAGGGAATAATATGTAAGTATACCCATTTTATTTACTCAAAACATCCATGATCTAAGTGAGAGCCACGACTTTCTTCAAACAATACTTGATACTTATTCCAATTGCATGTATGTAGAGATGAACAAGCTGGTGCCGCGCCTCCCCCTGATGCACGGAAAGAGAAGGGGAAAGAGAAGGAAGTGGAGAGAGAACCTGTGCTGCATACAACCGCAACCAGATTCGGCCTTGCCTTTGAAGAAGGTACCCCCACAGCTTCCCAAGAGATCCCAATGTCCGACCCTCATCAACAGTTTAATCCTGTCTGGAATTCACCACTACGTCGCGGATGAGAGAGGCCGAGGAGTGCCGTGAGTACCTTAATAACTGCATCCCCCTGGTTTGGTACGAGATGTAAATGTACTAAGCCATGCAGATCTGGTGGATGAGTACAATGGCGCCTTGGTGCATCAAATGGCGATGGGTACTTCTATGAGGGTAAGATTTGAGGCTGCTCTCGGGCATGTTGAGTCTTTGAAGAGGAAGGTTGGGCGAAGAGAGAGGATGATTGAAGAAAATGAAGCTCAAATTTCCACCCTCCAGTCACAGCTTGCTACTACCGAGGCGACTGTTAAAGAACAATCGGCCCACACCAATGCTCATGACCAACATGTAGCCGAGCTCGAGACTAAACTTGAGGCTGCAATAACCAAGGTATGTATCCGCGCCGCATCACACCTGCGCCATAATAACCACCATTCTAATACGTGATATATCACATACAGGTGACCGCGGCAGAAGCTTCAGCTAAGTCCTCCTCCAACCAAGTATCCATACTTACCAAGAAGCTTGAGGACGCCTATGCACTGATCTAGGGTGGGGAGAAACTTAAGGAGGAGTTTGTTTGTGAAAGGGTCGTGACTGAACAACTGAAGGAGGCGTCCACCCAGAAGGATGTGCTAGTGAATTCCCTTATCTCTGAGCGTGACGATGTGTTATACCCCCAGCTACTAGCAGCCATTGCCGGCCGTAGGTGGGTGGTGGGTAACGGGGCGCGTTTGGCTGTAACCAAGGTGCTGGAAGCCCCCGAATTTGTTCAAAAATTTGCAGACCTCTTATCAGATGGTATCGACCACGGTCGTCATGAAGGAATGGTCATGGCCGCAGAGCTAATAAGGAAGAAGCAAAACTTCACAAAGCATGCCTTCTTCAACATCAGAGCTGCTGACAAGATGACTACTTCTATGGCTGCAATTCGAGATCTCTACTATCCCTTCTTAGCCGAGCTGGAAGCCACCAAAGATGCGTCCAACATGGAGATAGAAACTAAGTCTTGGTGCATTTTCTCAAGGTGAGGGACATTCCCGGGCTCCCTTCACCCCCTCACCCAGCCACCTCACTCTTCCTATTTATGAAGATGTGACTAGAATCGTAGTTGGTGAACAACCATTAAGCGAGGTGCTGGAGAGGAATGCGGCTCAAGCTCTGGGGCGGAAGGAACGTGGTGAAATGTTGCCTTGTCTGGCTGAGGAGCGATGGGAGATAGGTAGATTTCTCCCCCCCCTCCCCGTTGTAGGGTGCCCTTAATTTGTTATCTCTTGGATAATTTGGTTTGTAACCTAAACATTTGTCCGTGGATGTCCACGGCACCTTATGATTGTAAAAATTTGTCATGCTATGTATACGTCCGTGGTAGGCACGGCAATTTGGATGATTTGGAAACTTGTTTATATCCTTTTCTAGATATCATGTATCTGTGTCGCATGACATGTCACGTCTTACCCAGAATAAAACTAAGTCTATACTTTACTAGACGTGCGGCGTGCGTCTTTACCATGGGAAGCACTACGTGAGCACGGCATATGAAAACTTATCACAACGTCTCATGAATAAGGTGTCTAGTAAGGATACATGATCCGCGTCACTAGGGTTGCATCCCTCTTATGTGACAAGTTGAATTATTAGGTTCACTTAATCCTCTTACCCCACCTGGAGGCGCATTGTACATGTACGGTATTGAATGAATGCATATGAATAAGACATGGCACATTATAATAACAACAATTAAATCCATATGACTATAATAGAATCTAAATAACAAAACAATTTGTACGAAAACTAGCCACGGAGCTAGCTAGGCACCACGGCATTTTATTAGAACGTTTACATTTTTTGTTTTGACAAGAATGGGAAACCCTAAAAATGAAAAGAACCTAGAAAAGCGTAAGAAACAAAACAAAGAGAACACATGGATCTTCATTAAAGCCAAATATAGCAAAGTGTCCATGCGGAAGCTGTAGTATTAAAAGATAGCACCTTTTGAGATTGGAGATATTCCATGTGCGTTCTAGATCGCGGCCATCCATGTCACGTAACTTGTACGCGCCCCGTCCTAAGGCCTCCGTGACCTTATACGGTCCTTCCCACTTAGGGCCCAACTTTCCTGTATTTTCCGCTCGACTTGCTTCGTTAGCACGATAGACATAATCTCCCGGTCGAAAAGAAACACCTTTAACCTTGGCGTCATAATAAGCCTTCATCCGAGCCTTGGACTTAGCCTCATTGATAGCTGCTATCTCCCTCTTTTCCTCCAACAAATCCAGATTGATCCGGAGCTTCTCATCATTTGTGACGACATTAACCTCCGCCGTGTGGATGGTAGGCATTCCTATTTCTACTGGTATAACAGCTTCAGTGTCGTAGGCCAATGCGAATGGGGTGTCCCCGTTAGCTGTTTTGATCATAGTCCTATGTGCCCATAGAACATGTGGCAGTTCGTCCACCCATTTGGCACTTCGTTCCTCCAGGCGTGCCTTGATGCCTTCACCTAAGCTTCTATTTGCTCGCTCCACAAGACCATTTGTCTGCGGGTGTTTAACAGAAGCGAAGCGCCGCTTGATATTCAATGCCGCGCACCAGTCCTTGAACGGATTATCCGCGAACTGCTTCCCGTTGTCCGATATGATTTCTCCTGGTAAGCCAAAACGGCACACAATGTTCTCCCAAACAAACTTTTTAACTTGTTTGCATGTGATGGATTTGACTGCCTTGGCCTCTATCCAGCGTGTGAAATAGTCCATCGCGATAATCAAGAACTTGACTCCCCCCACAGCCATGGGGAAAGGTCCTGCAATGTCGATCCCCCACTTATAGAATGGCCATGGGGATGTAATATATGTAAGTTCCTGCTGCGGATGTCGTGGTACTGGTCTGTGCACTTGTCAATCACTGCACTTGCGAATCATGTCGCGTGCGTCCCTATGCATAGTAGGCCAATAATATCCTGTGCGCAGGGCTCGAGCCACCACGGATCGGGGACCCACGTGCATGCCGCATAACCCTTCATGTATCTCACTGATCACGTAAGTATCCTGTCGTGGCCCAACGTACCGCAACCACGGGTGCAAGAAAGAGCGCTTGTAAAGAATACCTTCTCGAAGCTTGCAGTGCTGCGGCTTCCTTCGAATGTGCCGCGCCGCTTTTTCCTCGTCCGGAAGGGTTTCATTAGTCAAATAGTTGACGATCGGGGTCATCCATGTAGGTCTGTCCTTCTCAACTATAGCAGCGACCTCCCCTTCTGTTATGGACTTTTCCTTGAGTATTTCCACCAAGACTTGCTTGGATAAGTGGGCGAAACTTATAGACGCGATCTTGCTAAGAGCGTCCGCCTTCTTATTTTCACCTCTCAATACCTGCTTGACAGAAAACTTGGATAAGTATCAAACCATGTTATCCTCCTTAGCTACGTATTCTCCAAGAATGTGGTTCGCGACAAGCCGTGAGTCCACGTAGGCCTCAAGGTTGCGAACTCCCATTCTAGCGGCGATTTTTAAACCCGCAATCAACGCTTCATATTCTGCCTCATTGTTGGTGGCTGTGAACTCGAAGCGAAGGGCGTACGTACACTCCATTCCTTTCGGATTCGTAAGGATGAGACCAACTCCTGACCCATCCGTACATGAAGATTCGTCCGTAAATAATATCCATGGTTCTGCAGGAGTTTCGTCTTGCTGTACGATTGATCCCTCTTCATCCGGCTTCTCTATCAAGAAATCTGCCAAGATTTGGCCTTTAATAGCCGTCCTTGGTCTAAAACATATGATGTGTTCTCCCAATAGAATGCTCCACTTTTGTAGCCTACCTGCCACATCCGGTCTAGAGATGACTTGTTTTATTGGTTGGTCAGTAATGACTACAATTGGGTGTGCCTGAAATTATCGGCGCAACCGTTTTGTAGCAAACACTAGTGCCAAAACCAATTTTTCCATAGAGGAGTAATTCAACTCCGGCCCTTGTAATGTTCTACTTATGAAGTAGACCGGAGTTTGGACTGTGTCCCTATCCGTCATGAGTACCGCACTTATTGCTCCATGTGTGGCTGATAGATACATAATGAGCTCCTCCTTTGGCCGGGGAGCTACTAGCATGGGGAGAGATGCGAGGTGTTGCTTGAGTTGACCAAAGGCTTCCTCAGCTTCCTTTGTCCACCGGAAGTCTCCCTTCTGAATGCACTTATTGAGTGTTTTGAATAGGGGGAGTGACTTCTCTGCGGACTTTGATAAGAACCTGTTTAGCCTGACCAACTTCCCATTTAAGGACTGCACCTCTTTCCGTGTCTGAGGGAATGGTAGTTGTATTACTATGTCTGTTTTTTCTGGGCAAGGCATGATGCCATTTGGATCAATCATATATCCAAGGAACATTCCTTCCGTTGCCCCGAACGTGCATTTCTTTGGATTTATCTTCATATTAATCCGCCTCAATGTGTCAAATGTCTCTTGGATGTCTCAGAGGAGTGCATCCTCCGTATGACTTTTGATGACTAAGTCATCCACATAGGCCTCCAGGTTGCGGCCTATCTGTGAGTCGAAGGCTTTGTCAACAAGCCGCTGGTATGTTGCCCCGGTGTTTTTTAGTCCGAATGGCATTTTTGTATAACAGTATACGCCTTGACTAGTATGGAATGCCGTCTTCTCTGCGTCCTCTTCCGCCATCTGGATTTTGTGGTATCCTTTATATGCGTCTAAGAAGCACTTAAAGGGATATCCACATAGAGATTCCACCTTCCAGTCAATATCTGGTAACGAATAACAATCTTCTGGACAGGCTTTGTTTAGATCCGTGAAATCCACGCACATGCGCCAGCTTCCGTCATGATTTTTGACCATGACTGGGTTGGATAACCACTCGTGGTAGTATACCTCGCGCATGATACCCGCATCCACCAGTTTCCGTACCTCATCCAATATCACTTGGCTGCGTTCAGGTGCCTGACCGAAATTCTTTTGCTTGACGGGAGGATATCCCTGGCGGATCTGAAGCTTATGTTCTGCTATCGCACACAGTACGTCTGTCATATGCTTGGGCTCCCATGCGAATACATCTAAGTTTGCCTTCAGGAGAGAGCACATGGCCCTCTTACCACCATCCGAGAGTGTTCCCCCTATGGACACCTCTTGTTCCGGGTAATCAGGATGGATTGCCACCTTCCAATTGGGAGGTGGTGATCCGTCCTTGGGGGAAACAGGTGGAGCCGGTGTTGTCACGGCATGACACTCGGATGCTGGTACGATTGTGTTATAGATGGTGACAATTCCTCCTTCGACAGGGAATTTGATCATCCCGTGTGCCGTGGAGGGTAGCGCTCGTATGGCCAAGACATCTGGTCTGCCTATGATCCCATTGTATGGAGAGTGTGAGGGTATCACCATAAAGTTCATCCACGCCGTGGTGGAGTACTCTTCATTACCAATGGTTACAAGCAGACGCAGCTGTCCTATTGGCCAGATGGTGTTTCCACTAAAACCGATGAGCGGCGCCATGGCTGGTACTAATTGGCTTCTTATTTCTTGTCGTAACTGTACGAAACAGTGTTTGTACAGTACTTCTGCTAATGACCCTCCATCCACATACATACAGCGAACATTCTGTGTTCCAATGCTTATCTCAATAGTGAGAGGCGCGTCAATCACATCGCTTGCTATGATGGGAGGGAATGAGATTTCTCTGCCGTGTGAAAATTTTTGACTAATTTTCTGCCTTGTGCGGCGCTGTCTGGATTGGATCATATATATAGTTGAAGGTTTGTCCTTTTGGGGATCCTTCTTGTCATACTTCTTGTTGTCTTTTCCATCCTTCCAATCTTTGTCCAAATGCTTGAGTTTACCTGACTTGATCAGTGACTCAATGTGCTTCTTGAGCTGGATACATTCCTTCGTACCATAGACCTTGTCATTATGGAATTCGCAAAAATGATTTCCTTGGCGACGGTCTAGCGGAGTCGTCATTGGGGGAGGTCTCGGGAAATTGGCCCCTTCCGTCAGCAAGATCTCCCGGTAGGACATCTTTAGAGGGGTAAACTTGTCGTCCCGTCGTCCTCCTTTGTTTTGGCTCTTGTAATCTGAGCCCCTCCCATTGTTCTGGTTGTTTTGACTGCCCGACTGTCTCCTGGACTGTTCGTTCGATCGGTAGCTGTTTCCTTTTGAAGGAAAGGCCGCAGCTACCGCGGTTTCTCCCTCTATGAAGTTTCTGACCCTTTCCATGAGGTCGTCATACCTCTCCGGACGTTTGTCATTGAGACGCCTGATTAATTCCCTGTCTGTTATGACATGCATATAGTCAGAAATTTTCAGGAGTTCTGGCATTGTCTTTGTGCGGGTGCACTCGTCATTGAAGCGTTCAGTGAAGGCCTCCGTAGACTCCCCCGGTCGTTGCTTGACGGTTTCCAATGAGACCGGGTCCCTATTATACTTCTTCCGTTGAGTATAATTATTCTTGAACGCAGTACGTAATTCAGTGAAACTATCAATGCTTCGTAAAGGAAGTCCCTCAAACCAGTCACGAGCATTGCCGATCAAGGTTGAATTGAACATTTGGCACCATATAGGCATGGGCCATCGCTCAATTTTTGCCTGCGTATCAAATATCTTGAGGTGATCATCCGGATCACCAGTTTCGTCATAAGTCTTGACACACGCCAGCATGCGACGCATTGTATCCTCATAGTAATTCCGTATGCGGAGAGTAAAAGGATCTTCCCTGGGATTCGCCCATGGACGGGTGAGACTGGGGTCACACCACGGACGGGAAAGATCTTCTGCTTCCATTTCTCGGTAATAGGGCCCACCATAGTACTCCTCATTGTCCGGTGGTGGTGGAGGGGTACGCCTAGGTCGGCGACGCTTGGGCGGATGGTCATCCGAGTCCTCTCCTGATGGACCGGGAGAAGGAGGTGGTGCCCCATCCTTTGGGTAGGGACCGCTCTTGTGAGAAGAGCCAGGAGCCTTCTTCGCGGTATTCATCCTATCCCACACGCTTGTACGGCGATTAGTTCTGGTCAGTTCCAGATCTGGTCGTTCGGGTGAACCGTCAGACTTCTCTCCCTCTTCTCTGGACTGTATTAGTTCCTGCATGAGACGATCCCCTATGTGTTCGAAAACATTCCTGGGTTGGGGAGTTTCCTCAAAGAGGTTCCACTCCTGAGGTTGTGTCCTTTTCTTCCTCTGAGTTTGAGAAGAGGTGTCTGGTCTGGCGTTGCCAAAGTTGAGCCTTGATTGGAGGTCCCTCCCTAGATTCAACCTTGATGCAATCCCCGGGACGATCCTCTTGAAGTTCTGCGTGAGAACTCGAGTGAGATCTTCCTCGCTGAGTGGTTCGACCTCCACTTCTTCCTTGGTCGATGGTCTGCGCGGCTCCTTGTTAGGGGGATTGGGCGCACTCCCTGGATCAGGATTATCCATGGTCGAAGTAGGTGGTGGGGTCATGGAGAACGTGCTTGTCACCCCCATGGATTGAAGACCACTCCGGTTGTTTGGTCCGCCAGCTTGATGGCTAGGGGATCGATTGGGAATGAGTATCCCTTCCCCTTGGGACTTCCGATTTCCAGGATTTGTGTTCCTGGGATTTCCCTGCGGGTGCCACTTCGTCATTGAGAATTCAAGATGAGATTTTGCTCTAGCTTAGTGTAATGGTCCCACGGATGGCGCCAACTTGTTGATACAAAAGTTGGGTGATCCTTGCTAGACCCGAATTAGGCTTAATTCGGGTTGGCTGGACGCCGGCTCCTGCACAAAGTGAATCGTATGGTTGGGATCCTGCACACTAAACAACACGCGTTAGGCTTACCGTGGGAATGTTTCCCATGATTAGACTCCGGCGTGAGAGTAAGTAATCGGTTTGGGTTATAGGAATCGGATGAGAGCTGAGAGTGTGTAGAATGTAATACCTTTGTGGAACCCTTGGGGGTTCCTTATATAGGCAGTGAAACCCTAATGGGCTGTCACTGATGCTTCGGCCCCAAGGCAAGGATAATCACCAGATTTAGATTGATTGTTATCTTCTAATTATGGTGAGTGAATATCCTCTCCTTTGGGATATATCCTAATCATAATAGGAGTATGATTATGTCTAACCCTGCACCGGGCATGCCGGGCCGTGGGCCGCACACGTGTGTGCGGTTACTGTTTATCCAAGCCCATAAGCTCAAATAACATTATTCCCACCCATCTGTGATGGGCCGGATACGGGTAGTACCCGTGGGCCGGGTTCATGACCCGGCTGGGGACTATACGTCATCAGAGACATTAATCATGCTCTTCAAGAACAACTTAAGAAAGCAAAAAGAATAAATGAAAAATGTACTAAGAGCTCTGCCTTAGTGTCTTAGTGTATAAATTGTCAAATTAGTGCCTAAAAGAAAAAGATTATAGGGGAAAATCAACTCACCGAGACTCCTCTTAGTAAGGAAATAAGTGAAAAGACATTTATACCAGTCTCAGTCGGATTTGATCAAGAAATGATACCCAAATCAAAGGATTGGGTTGAAAGATCAAATCTAGACAGTGTTTTACCTAACTTTGACACTAGCAAAATTTGGATTTTATAAACTCAGGAAATCAATGAAATGCTTAGACTTACTGAGAAGTATGATGTTTCTAATAAACCCAGTGACACTGAATCATCAGGTGTGACTGTGACAGATATTTAGACTCCTCTACCTTCATTGAAAACCCTTTAGGGAGCAAGTCCATGCTCTGAGTTTATGCCCTTATCATATCAAGAGAATTCTTATAGAGGTAGACCTGGTTTAGGTCGTACAAAAAAATAAAGTCTGACTCAATGGATTCGTCCTACCAAAGTGAGTCAGGACCTGTCACTTATAACATCCAGTAGTTTTGACTAATGTAATATCTATGTTTATAAATAAAGAGGTGATTTTATTAAGAAAGTTTTGCTTTTCATTATGATGTGTGACTAAATTGTTAAATATATGAATACTCACTATCTCAATTATCACATCCACATATGCCTATATGTTACATATACTATGTATATATCAAGTCTAAGTTCTAAAGATAACTATATGTACAAATAATGAATAAGAACAACTCAAATACAACAAGGATACTCTAAATAGCCATAGAAACCATAGAAATCCCTTATAAACTAATATTCCAGGAAATATAACTACAAAATAACTATGTAATATTATTAAACACTTTATACTAATTCTAATCTACCATAAAAAGAAAAGGTAAATAATCACAAAACACTAATATTCACTAATCACAAGCTAATCACAAGCTAATTACAAGAAAATAACCTAAAACCAAGATTAGCATATAAAATCCAATCTATAATGAATTAGACTCTAATATATTGCAACAAATTATAAACTCAACTAAGTATCATATTATAATCATACATTTGTCTTAAACTAAGTTACAAATTATTAAAGCATAAAGTACAAGGTTTTAAAGCATAAAACCTTAAGCTTACTTAAATAACCCTAGAATATGATCAACCTATATAAAACCTTAAACTAAGAATGTAGAACCCTAGAAGTCATAAAAATATCATACAAGACTTATAATAATTGTACATTAAGATACAAATCTTAATTATGCAAAATAGAAAGTCATTAGGCTTAATGATATGGAAACCCTTATATTAAGAAATCTATATGGAATCATAACCTAGTCTTTTAGGACAAGTCTACAAACACTCATAGGACTTTATTAAGATTATAAGATTATGTTAAGACAATATAAAAGTACCCAAATGCACAAGGTACAGGATTTCAATGCATGACTTGTAAATTAGGTCAAAATAGGTATTTTCACTCTTTAGACATGTTACCTAAACTAAACCATTAGACCAAGTGTGAGAACTCTTTGGACACTTAAGACACAATTTTTAGGACCTAAATTAAGTTTACATCAGTAGCTAAGAGGAGGATAATCACATTTACTAAGATTAAACCCTAGATCATTAGAAAACCCTAATCTACAAAAGAATACTTCCTATTTTCACATCAAACCTTTGTTAAACTTCAAACCAAGTACCCAAATCTCTTAAATAGAATTTCTAAACCCTAATTAAGCCTTAATCATTCACTAATAACTTTACTAAGTCCCTAATCACCAAAAACACAAACCATAAGTTACAAGAATTAGGATTTGGTTTTGTATTTTGCCTCCAAAATCCGTTTTCAAACCATTTCCCTCCATTCCAAATTCAAATAAGATATTTAGGACTTCTAAGATATTTTAGGAGTGGTGACAAGTAGGTGCATCACCTCCTTGCTTGCTACACATCACCATTCTCATCTAAATATTATCGTGACCATTTTCTAGCCACAAGTGAGAATTGGATTGAATCTAGGGTCTAAGAACTTGTTTAGAGATTCAATAGCCTTCATTAGTCATATATCTATCCTTCTTACACATTTAGACGCCAAACGTGGAGCCTAAGTGTTGCTAGTACTATAAATAGAGCCGTATGGCATACTTGAAGACTTGCACCCCGTTTTCTTTGTATCCCATACCCATTACCCATTTAAACTTATATAAACATCTTAGGGCATCCCCCAAGACAATAAACCAGATCTAGAAGGTAGTCGTTGAATCCCTTGAAGCTTTGATAACAAGTAGTGTTCATAAGAAGCCATAAGGAGCCATTTTAGAGCTACCTAGATAATTTCTATACTAAACAAGCTTTGATCTTGTTATAATGAATTATAAGACTTGTTATAATTCCAAAATTTTGTTACAAAGACAATCCAAAAAGAACTAAGTCATTTCATCAATTTAAATGAAAGTTATAAGCTAAAGATGTCTTAAAACCCTAGTTTTTTTATTTTACATAAAATAATGAATTAAAATCAATTTCAAGAGCTATAACTCTGATAAAATGTTATTATTATGATTATAAATATGTTTTGAAACTTTGTTTTAAAATCCTATATCATTTGGTACATTTTTGAAGAAGTTATATGGTTTTTACAAGTATAGGGACCAAAACTGTCATTTTTGAAACTATTTAATATTTTGGGTCAAAAGTGCCATTTTATGAAATTTTAATCTATAATAATAAAATTTGGAAAGTTTGAGACCCTAAGGTTAAATATTGAGGGATTAAGTTGCAATATAATGAAACTATATACTTAAAGGGTTAAAAGTGTAATTATGCCAAAATATACCTATAAGGACTATTTTTGTCAATATTGAAACTAAAGAACATAAAATGTAATAAAATATAATGTGTCATGTTAGTATGAAGCTTTGTACAAATATGTTCCATCTTGATATTACGTTCTGACTAAGTGGTTGGGTTTATGATTTAAAGTGCCATCGCTCCTTAAACGTTTATAGAATGGCTTCTAAGTATAATGGCCCAAACAATAATACTATAATAACAAAATACAAGAATCAGAGAATAAATACATGAAATAATAAAATATTGAACTCAAAGAGTATGACTTGATATATCTATATATTGTGTGTTAACTCATATATTGTGAGAAGGTTGTGATTGAGTATAGCTGATTTAATCAAAGACTCTCTAGGCAAAGGTGACTTCATAGCCTCACTTTTAAGTTTTATAAATGATTTGAAAACCCCTAAAGGGGGATATATGCTAAAACTGGAATACAAGTGTTTTTGTATGTTGCCTATATTAACATTGACATTACGTTTACTAGTTGTCGTTAAGCCCTTTTTAATCGTGGACCGCTAATCATTTAAAGAGCGCTAATATTGTGAATAGTACTATTGGAGACTGACAACTCCTATCTAGGCAAGTCGCACTTTCTAGTAGCTAATGGTTCCTACCTAGGCTAATAAAGATATGCTTTATTTTGCATTTAGGATAGTCCGACAAGCTTCCCATCTAAGGGCAAATTTGTTGGGTTTTCCTGATAATATCTAGTTGCGGGGTCATGAGCTAGTGCAATATGAATTGATGAATTTAAGAAGTTGGGTGTATAGTAATGTAGCCCTGGAGTCGTACTTGTATTCAAGTATTATTTAAAAAACTATGAATTAGCTCAACCATTGTGTTGACAATAAGGCATATATTTAGGTGAATGAGGACTGGCGGGCTGCGAATGGTAGTGTCTTGAATAAAGTTATCATTCTAGAAAATAAAACTAGATCTTTGGGAAAAACCTGTGTTGTACATTATTGTACAGTTGTTTTTATTTAACTCTAAATAAATGAATGATGACGTTAATATTTATAAAAATGTTTTTGAGCATTTTCTATTATTATGATTATGGTACTTTGATAGTAATACCCCCAAAATTAGCTACCGCTACGATAAGGTAAAATGGGGTTGTTACAGATTGGTATCCAGAGCTCATGGTTATAGAGAATAAGTTTATCTTAAACTATAACTAAAGTTTTAAATTCAAGACCATCAGCCATCATCAACGCCAGTGTAAGATTTTTTATTTCCTTTTAAAATAAAATATCTTATGTTATTATATTATATAAACTACAAGGATGTCTACTTCCACCTATATTCTCATTTCCGATGATAATAAAGAGAAATTCCAATGTTCACTCCATCTCCCACGGATGTGCGTGTTCCGAGTTTGTCTTTTTATGATACTCCTGAAGTACAAGAATATTTCTCACATCAAACTGAAGTGATGAATAGTGTACCTTCACCTACGTCTAGTTTTCTGTTACCTGAAGATCTTTATCCGTCTCCCAATCAAAGTCGTGAAGAGCCTTATGAAACTAAGAAAGACTCTAGAGCACGGATTATGGAAAAGCACGACAAGAAATTGTCTGTCATTGCTAGTCATCTTGATGAAATATCCCTTGAAGCTTTTAGAATAGTGGAGAAGAATATTAGGAATCTAATAAGAGGAAGAAAGGAGATTGAAGAGCATATTAGTCAGTTGGAGTATAAAGTGGACGTTACTCGACGCCATAATATTAGATTGAGTAGAAGGATGCATGCTCATGAAATGAACATGACAAGACTAGAGAAATAGAATAATGAACTGAAAGAAGGACTTATGAGGACTGGGCTTAATTTAGAATTACTCATCGATGATATTAAAACAACTCAACAATCTGACTCCGGATATATTTTGGACAGAATTGAGGAGATCAAAATGGGAAATTAAGCTTAGAATTCTAGTTTTAGTTTGTAAGATATGTACAGTTTTTCTTAATGTAACAGAGATGCTTATCGTGTACATATAAATGATAAGCTGTTCATAAATGAAAGAAGTGTGCGTTTGTTCTAAAAAATTCTTGTTATCTTATTTAAGTCTTTACCGTCATTCATATTATAAATCCTCATAAATGAATTAGAAAATTTTATCGTCATTCATATTATGAATCCTCACATATGAAATGATTGAAAGAATTAAGAATACTCTATGATGAATAAATAATTTACATACTCCACTTATGAAAATTTTTTAAAAAAAAATCATTCTTATCGAGTATTATTATGTTGGTAGGATGGCTCATACGAGAGCATCAACATCTGTAACAATAAATATGACACCTAAAGAAATAAGACAATTGGTTGCTGAGAGTGTGACTGCATCTTTGCAAGCACAAGCCACCAATGTAGCCAGTACAAGTAATGGAAATGCTGCTAGGAGAGAAGTTCCGATAGAAAAAAGATGTACTTACAAAGATTTCATGAACTGTCAGCCTTTTAACTATAAAGGATCTGAAGGAGCTGTTGGACTTATTCGCTGGTTCGAGAGAACTGAATCAGTATTTGTTCGCAATGACTGTCCTGAAGATTGTAATGTGAAATTTGCTACGGGTACGCTGATAGAAGAAGCTTTGTCTTGGTGGAATGCTTATGCACAACCCATTGGGATAGAACAAGCTTATCAGACTTCCTGGAATGAGTTTAAGAATCTGCTAGTTAAGAAGTATTGTCCTAGCAATGAGATTAGGAAAATGGAGGAAGAATTCTATAATCTAGTAGTAAAGGAAAATAATATCAAAGTTTACATCTGAAGATTTCAGGAATTGGCATTATTATATCCTAATATGGTGCCTAATACTGAAAAATTGATGAAAGCTTTTATTGGAGGATTGCCTAAAAGTATAGAAGGTAATGTTACCTCCTCTAAACCCCAAACTTTAGAGGAAGTTATCACCATTACTCAAAGATTAATGGATCAAGTGATAAGGTATACTCCTGTACAAGTGACAGTTAATAATAAGAGGAAGTTTGATGATAGGAGGAGTTTTCCTGTTAATCGTAATTTCCAGAAGAATAATTTTCGTAACTATAATCAAGGCAACAATCGTCAACAGCAAAACAAAAGAAATGATGTTTCTAAAGTTTATACGGTAAATTCGAGCAATGGTTATAGTGGAAGACAACCCCTTTGTCAGAGGTGTTCTCTACATCACACAAGATTTTGCACTATCAAGTGTCAGAATTGTGGAAAAATGGGACATCAGACAAGATTTTGTAGAAGTAAAGGATTAGCTACTAGAAGTAATCAAATTTCTGTAACTAAAGTTTGCCAAAACTGCGGAGAAAAAGGGCATCTGATGAATGAGTGCCGTAAAGAGAGCAATAGCCAAGGAAGAGCTTATTTGCTAAACGATACTCAATAAGATCAGAATACGGTTACGGGTATGTTTCATCTAAATCAACGTCTGGTTAAAGTAATATTTGACTCAGGAGCTGATAGAAGTTTCATATTTGTTAAAATTGCTGCTAAGTTAGATATTCCGATTGTTTCTTTGAATACTAAGTATGATATAGAAATGGCCGACGAAAAAATAGTTAGCACTAATACCGTTATTTGGGGATGTATCCTTACTTTATTACGTCAATCCTTTGAAATCGATCTTATACCCATTAAGCTCGATAGTGTTGACGTAGTCCTTGGAATAGACTGGTTATCTAAATACCATGCCAAAATTTTATGTGAGTAGAAAGCCGTTCATATTCCTATTAACGGTGAAGTTTTGATTATCCATGGTGAGCGAAGTAAGACTGGACTAAATCTCATATCGTGCCTTAAGATAAATAAGTACGTATCCCGAGGTGATCAAGTTTTCTTAGTTTAAGTAGCGGAAAATGATAAATAAGAGAAACGATTAGGAGATATTCTGATAGTTAGAGAATTTTCTAAAGAATTACCAGGTTTCCCACCTGAGCGTCAAGTTGAATTCCAATTCGATTTGATACCAGGAGCAACACTAGTTGCTAAAGCGCCTTATCGATTAGCACCTTTAGAAATGCAAGAATTGTTAAGTCAAATCCAAGAACTAACTAATCGTGGATTTACTAGACCAAGTATATCGTCGTGGGGAGCTCTAGTCTTATTTGTGAAAAACAAAAATGGATCTTTTAGGATGTGTATCGATTATCGTGTGTTAAACAAACTTACTATAAAGAATCGTTCCCCATTACCCAGAATCGACGATTTATTTGATCAACTCCAAGGATCAAGCGTATATTCGAAAATTGATTTATGATCAGGTTATCATCAACTGAGAGTTAAGGAAGAGGATAATCCTAAAACTGCTTTTAGGACGCGGTGTGGACATTATGAATTTCAAGTGATGCCTTTTTGTTTAACCAATGCACCAGCTGTTTTCATGGACCTCATGAACAGAGTGTGTAAGCCTTACTTGGATAAATACGTAATCGTGTTTATCAATGATATTCTTATCTACTCTCGTAATAGAGAAGAACATGCCAAGCATCTTCGTATAACTCTCGAATTATTTAAGAAGGAGAAGTTGTATGCTAAGTTCTCGAAATGCGAATATTGGATCGATGTTGTTCAATTCCTAGGACATGTCATTGATAGCCAAGGTATTCGTGTGGATCCTTCTAATATTGAAGCAGTAAAGAATTGGAGTAAGCCTAGTACGCCTACGAAAATAAGACAACTTTTAGGACTTGCTGGGTATTACCAAAGATTTATCGAAGGTTTTTCAAAAATTTCTAAAGCTTTTACTGAATTGACTCAGAAAAACAAACCGTTTGACTGGGGAGATAGTCAAGAGATAGCTTTTCAATTATTGAAGCGAAAGTTGTGTGAAGCACCTATCCTAGCATTACTAGAAGGTAACGATGACATTATCGTTTACTATGATGCATCTATTCAAGGAATAGGAGCAGTGCTTGTTGGGAATTAATTTGATGATACAAAAATAAGAATAATGAAACAAGAGGGCTTATATGAAAATATTAAGAAGTACAAGAATACGGAGACCATCTACACAAGGAAGAGGACTAAAGTACAAAAGATGAATGGACTCCTAGTGTAATTAGATTTCTTGTAAAGAGGGTTACGTGTAGTATATAAACACACACCCTGCATAGGTTTAATCATTCAACTATTCACAATGTAAACCTAAAGTGTCTTCGTGTTCTAGGCGTGGGATTAAATGTATACACGCCTAGAGGTTACTTGTAATTGTTTAGTGCAAGTAATCGTTTGGAATAAAGTAAACGTTAGAGATAATTTTTTTGTTGTTTAAACACCTTGTTTATGTATTATGTTCTAGTTCCGCTATGATTCACATCATATGAACATGATGCATATCCTAGTAAGCTTAATCGATCCGTGAATAATGGATTCAACAATTGGTATCAGATCGGGTGGCTCTCGATACTAGGATCTAACAAGGTGTTGAGTCGAAGAATGAAGGAAAACATAAAATCCGTCTATGATTTTATGTTCAGATCTCACTGTCCAGCCGTTTTGAAACAGCAATAACTCGTTTGTTAACCGTTGGATCGTCGTGAAATTTTTGGTGTAGGTTCTCGACACACGTGTCTAGTAACTCACCGGAGAGATCGTCGATTTGAAAAGTTATGAGTGAGTTATGAGTGAGTTATAGCTCGTCGAAGTTGGCTGTAGAGAGAGGTACAAAATTTTCTGTTTTTGTTTTTATTAATTAAGGATTTAAGGTTTCTACCACTTAATTGCAATAATAACCGGACCAAAACGTGTATTTTATGTCTTTTATGTCGGAATTATGCGTGGTTTGTGTTTTTGTTGTGATTTAGGACGAAAAGGTGAAAAGTGGAGAAAACACGGGCATTTACGGACTTTTATTGAAGAAAAAGATGAAAAGACGAAGTCAAGAAGTCAAGAGTGCAAAAAGAACGGAAGTCCAAGACCAATTCTGAAGATTTATCGAAGAAAAAGTCAAAAGACGGAAGTTACTTAAAGCCGAGGAACTCAAGTCTTATCTAGCAAAGAATTAAAAGACGAGTCCAAAGAAATCCCGAGCCAAAAGTCGTTAAAGTCCAAGATTAAAGAAGATTTGAAGGCTTAAGGACTAATGGCGCAATTAACAAAAAGATTAAAGAAGAGGAGGGACCTAAGCATGCAATTAAGGAAGAAAGGAAGGAGGGGAGGAAGCTTCCTCTAACCTCCTCCCTAATCTCCTATATATAGTCATTAGCTAATTACTTTTCATTTTGTTGGATAGCTTGACAAACTATCTCTTCCATTTTTATTTACTTGCACCTTTAATTACTTGCACATTTAAATACATGTTTTGCACCTTATTTACCTTTTAATTTCAAGTAAGTGTTTCTTTAATTTCTTGCACCTTTACTTTATCTTGTTAATCTTCTTCTACCTTTCTTTAATCTTTGATTTACACGTTTTTATCTTGTTAAGTTGTTTAAAGATTTCATTTTTATGCTTTTGATTGTTTTAAATCTCTTATTTTCATAGCTTATTTGATTTATTTTCAAGTTTATATAGTTTTTTTATAAAAGTTATTTTTATATAAAAAGTTGTTTTTCTTAAAGTTTATCTTTTTCGTGTTTTAAAAGTTGTTAACTTTCAGTTTCGTAGCTTATTTTTACACGGTTTTAACTAAGTTTTTCGTCTAGTGCTTATTAGTATCATAGCTTATTTTTCTAGCTTATTTCCATTTCCTTTTTCCGTATTTCGATTGGGGTCAATCGGAAAAGGGTTTATCTTTCCGATTGGCATGATCAGAAAAGGGTTTTGACATTCCTATCTGTATTCCGATTGGGGAGGATTTATCTACATTCCGATTGGTGGACTTCTTGGTATTCCAATCAGTAGGGTTTTGATCATTCCGATCAAAGGTAAGTTCTACATTCCGATTGGATAAGGTGACAATATTCCGATTGGTATTTTAGTCCTTATTCCGATCTAGTTTGATTATACACATTCCGATCGAGGTGCGTGTTTGGGTATTCCGATTGGGTGAGTGACAGCATTCCGATTTGGGGCCGACCATCATTCCGATCTGAGGTGAGCCTGATCGGAATATATTTCGATTGGGGAATTTTTCATATTTTTGTCTTGTTTAATTTTTACATTATCATTTTTATACTTGTTTAATTTTAATTCTCGTCACACTTTTATTTTCAGTCATTTAATTAATTTACTTTCCGTCAAGTTTTTAAATATCGCACTTTTCTTTTAAATTAGACTTAGATTTTAATATTTGCCACTTTACTTTAACGACATTTACTTTTAAGTCTTGCACATTTAAATTTAAAAACAACCAAAAAGATTTGTTTCACCAAAATAAAACTGAGTCGCATAGAGAACCTAGATCAATTCGATTAGACAGGAACAACGAACTTTATTTTTTTATACGGGGTGCTAAAATCCTTGTATTAAATGGCGCCGTTGCCGGCTCTTTTCGTAAAGATTAACGGTTTTCTGTGAGAGACGCGTTGCTTTTTGGGATCCGTTCACTTGTGAGCGTTATTTTTCTTGCATAAAAAATTCAAAAATTCATAAAAATTAAAAAAATTGATAAAAATCCATAAAAATTAGAAATTTCAAAAATCCAAAAAGATTTTATCTTTATTGTGTATATATATTGTCTTTGTGTTTGGTTTCTTTTTCTTTTGTATTATCAGGTGTATGCGTACTAGATCTTCTAATTATCAAGAGCCCAAGACTCAAGAAGATTTAAGTATGGCCGGTGTTAACAACAACAATAATCCACCGCACCTCAATAATAACAACAATGCTCTTCCACAGCCCGATCTTCGGACCATGGAGGAACTTTGTCAACCAACAATGTTTGGACGAGGAGGACCGATTGCGCCGATGCAAATCAACGCTCCTGAGTTTTCGTTGAAGCACCACATGATTCAACAAGTACAAACTAACCCATTCCGTGGATTGCCTGATGATGATGCCAACAAACACCTCGACAAGTTCATTACAATCACCCAAAGCATGAAGTTGGCTGGTGCCACAATGGATGAACTTCGCCTACAACTCTTCCCACACACCTTATTACATCATGCCGAGAAATGGTTTGATCGTCTCCCGAAGAATTCTATTCACACTTGGGATGACATGACTCAACGCTTTTTGTCGCGCTACTTTCCACCATCCATGGTCACGAGCCTTCGCAATCAGATCAGCGGTTTCATGCAAGATCCCGATGAATCTCTTTTTGATGCTTGGGAGAGATATAATGTCTTGATCGATAGATGTCCAAACCACAACATGCTCCCTGTGACATTAATTGATACTTTCTACAACGGTTGCTGTGACAATCCGTCAATTTACGATTGATATTTTATCCTCAACTATTATTTGAAAATATTATTTTAATGTTACAATATGAACTCACTTATTTTTGGGAAGAAATTTGGATTTACGTCTTGGAGTAGCATCGACTACGTTTAAACCGGAGGATTCAACGTTCCGTCCTTACGTTTACATACACCGTCTTTGGTGACAGTCCGACATTTCAGAAAATAAATTTATCAGTAAATATTATTTTGGAGTTTTAAATTTGTGTTGGTTCATAAACTCAAAATTTACGAGAAGAGATTAGGACTTACGATTTTATTTTAACGTCCTTTACGACTAAACCGGAAACCTTAGGATTACGTATTTACGTTTTCGAACTCCGTTTTTGATGAGACAATTTTTATTGGATTCGTTTTGTGACGTTGATTCATAATTTATAAAAACGTCTTTCGTGAAATGACCCGAGGGCACGCAAATCGAGGAAACTAGAATCGAGGAATACCTGTAAATAAATGGGGATGAGACAAGTGGGACACTTGTCCCACCCCCAACAAAACCGGCTACAACAACACATACCACCTTAGGTGTCAATAACTTAACCAAAACAAGTCACACATGTCTTAGCTTAGCTAGTAAGCCAAGCCTTACCTCAAAACCAACAATCAAAACCATTTACCACACACACACTACATGCAAAACAACACATTTCTCTCATCCTCTCTCAATTGCGCCATCCCATTTTCTCAACAAAACACCCCAATTGATCCAAATTTAACCACAAAACATATGTTATGATTAACAGATGTTAATCTCCATTCAAAAAGATGAAGATTGGTGGTGCTTATAACATCCAAGGGGGAGTTTTCATGGAGTAGGAGGGCTGATTTTCCACAAGGTTTTCATGGAGCATGGTGGTCTTGAAGATGGTCATGGTTGTCTACAAGTTTCTCCATCAAAAACCATGTCAAACTCATAACCTACATCAAGTTGGTGGTATAAAGATTGTCCTCCTCAACTTCTTGTTATTTTGATTATGTAAACATGTATTTTATTTCCTATTGTATATATTTATGATGATTATATGATGATAAAAATGTTATGTGGGGATTTGTTGTTGATAAACATGATTAAAAAGGTGAAAAACCATATGAAACAAGGTTAAAATCTTGATTAATTTACATGGCTGTATAAAACAGTAAAGAAACATGTTATGAACTGATGAGATAATGAAGTAGGATCCATTTACAGTAAGCTAAATGTCTTGTACACATGTGAGAGTTGGCCATGCAATGGAATCAAAATAATGAGTGAGATATGATCAAAACAAGTTTAGGGTATAAATCTGAAGTTACTGTTTTGGACGATTTTTAGAAAATACTTAAAGGATGATTCAACAGTAGCTATAGAAGAGTTAAATATAGCACATATCATGTAGTTTATGTGATAAAAATTTGAGCTTCTATCTCCATGTAGAACTCAAGATATGGCAGTTTTGGTGAAGATGAAGTTAAAAATCAGATTTTTGGAAATTAAAGAATAATACTATTATATAAGCACTCACATTTTAATATATAAAATGTAAAATAAAAACCCACTAACTTATAAAACTTATCTATATAAATATGTAAAAGGGTAAATGAATGAATAACTTATATAAATGGTGGTAAAATAATATTTATAAGTAGTAAAAACTATAAACTTGATTTTTACGACTTTTTCGGCTATCGCCGTAAAATTAACGTTTTTGTTAAATAAAACTTAGATGGTTGGACCCGTCTAATGAAAACTTTATAAAACTTATATACTGATATATAGGCATGTATAACAAGTAAAAACCGATAAAACCCGAACTATAGGGCATACGGACATTAACGAGCTAAGTAAACATATTGGACTAATACTTGGGCTAATAATTGGACTAAATAAGATAAACACTTGTAAAAAGAATCTATTGGGCTTAACCCATTTGGGCCCAACTTGGAAAGTATACATACTGATACTATAGGTACAAAATGGATTAAAATAAGTTAAATAACTTATAATAAGCTTATTGGACATAAAACACGTAAATAAGTAAAACGAGAAAACTAGTATAAAAGTTATCGACACATGACACAAAAATGAGTAAATGAGGATATGTAAACCCACTTGATCATCATATATATATAATCATCATATGTATACATAATTGTTATTTTTATAAAGTCATTGGACATGAGTCTAAGACGAGTATTATTTGTCTAGGTTTTCGTGATTGAAGCACGTACCGTACATCCGAATAGCCGATAACCGCCTTCCCACATCAACGTGAGTTCATAGCCTCGCACTCTTTTAAATGTTTTATAAATGCTTTATAAACCCGCGAGGGAGATAACATGTTAGTTTTTATAAAAGTTTGGACACCATTTGTCCCGATTGTTTGTTTATTGATTTTGGACCCGAATGATTGAATGACCCGATTGTATGACCCGATAAATGATTAAAGGACCCGATAGATGAAATCAAATGGATTATTAAAGTTAGGTTATGTCACTAAAAGTCCCATTAGCATGAATTGTGAACTACCGGGAGTTGGTAGACGCTTATGCATTTAATAGTACTATTTGGGGACGATCACCCCAGTTCGCGCCTTGACGGTTGATCCCCGTCGTGCCACATTGATTGGTAAGCGAATTTATGTATGAGAAGATTTCCAATAGCGTGACCTTTGTGACGACACGCTACTTTAGATGGGCAAAATTGGTATCGGGTTAGCTACCCGTTTCGGTTTAGTAAGGTAACAATGTCATGCGGCTTGTAATAATCCAAAACTAACGAAATACTATTAGACGCATCGAATTACGAAGTATTGCCTGACTAGCAATACGGGGTCATACTATCGATATTATGTTCGTGTTTTGGTTTTCATAACCATACTCATATAACGGTTTTATTTTTCATACAACGTCATAAGACGTATTGTATGACGTTTTTACGACAATGGCTCGTATAATGATTTTTAAGGCTTTTTATAACCATATTTATATAATGGTTTTATTTAATCTATACAACGTTGTAAAAACGTATTGTATGGTGTTTTTAACGATAATGATTCGTATAACGATTTTTAAGGCAAATGCCTATATTATGATTTTCGATAAGGATTTGTATAAAATGATTTTGGCTATTTCATGACCTATCAAAACGATTTGTACAAAATGATTTTCAGTAATACTTTTATACTGATATTATAATGATGGAATTTACTAAGCTCTATGAATTCACTCGGCGTTATCGCTGACCTTTTCTTTTAACATGTCTTATCTCAGGTACTTGAAGGTAATTCTCGGGAAGACGACAAGAATTCATGGCCCGCACTTAAACAATATTTTCCATTCAAACACTTTGTAAAACTTTTGTATGATATGTAGTGACTTGGGACCGATGTAACTTTAATGTTTATGAATGGAAATGATTTATTATTAAACGACGCGATTTTTATGCGTTGTCTATGATGTGAGTAATGTGCTATCCCGTAACACCAACTAGTCTTCCGCTGTATCGAGTTGTATAAATTTGGGGGTGTTACAGTTTGGTACCAGAGCTTTCGTTATAGAGAACGAAAGATTTTTAAAACTAAGGTTTTGAATAAAACTTTTCAAAATCTTTTAACTATAAACATTTTTCTAAAAATGTCTAAAAATCTTTTGACTATAACGGTGCCGAAGAATTCCCGAGTTACCGACAAGGCCAGACTGAGAAGTGTTATTTTAATATATATATATATATAACTTGGATTATATATATATATATATATATATATATATGATGTAATTTTATTACATGATTGTTTGATGATTATCTTGATATTTATACGAGGTATTTATACGACGTAGATTGTCACAATGTACCCTAAATCCCCTAGTAAATTAATCTAAGCTATTCTCGTAGGAATTCTAGCTATCCTAGATCTAAACCAAGTTGTGGATATTTATCATCCCAACAAATGGTTGATATTCGTAGAAATATAGATATTAGTTGATTGTGATATTAAAGAAGAATTGGCGAGATTAAATCTGATATCGATGTCATGACGATCTTTTCTTATAGAGTGGAGTTTGACAAAACATTACCACCTAGAAAGATGTCATATGATTCGTTGTCATCCATTTCTTAAATTGAAATCGAAAGGGTGAATGTTGCACTTGAGGCTGTTATTGGAACCATTACCCAAAAGCCTCATGCCACTAATACCTTTCCGAGAAGTCTAGTTGAATGATCGAGTCATTTCATACTAGTGACTCATTTGATAATTGTTGTTGTAAGAGATATAGGATTGGAAATTAAGTATTGTTCATATCGAGCTTTTATTGCCTATTAAGGCCTAAGAATAAGATTGAAAGTATTGGAATATGAGGTAGGATATCGAATTGAGTATAAAATTGGTTGAAACTTGAATAAAGTAAAATTTAACCCATATGGAATATGAGATTGTTAAGAGTAAGTAGTTAAGTTCCTTGATTGAATTATGAGGTTTTAATTGATTGTAGGTTTGTGTTAAGGGTTGTTCCTAGGCCATTGTCCACTAATGAGGATGCCCAGAGTCCGAGAAATAAATTGAAGAAATCTTCTTCTGAATTGGGACCAATGGATCTTCCGGGACATATGGAACACCTAATGAATCTTGTAGATTAGTATCCATTGTGGTATCTTTTAAAAATCCCTAACTTAACTGAGATATCAGTTGGTAGGATGAGTTCTTGGAATTGTATGACATAGTGACACAAAATGTGTTACGGTACAATTTGACTTGTTTGTGATTAATGAAAAGACTACCTTTGATTGCTAAATCCTACATGTATCGATGTTATCTATCCTTTATTGCTTAATCCTAATGTTCGCATTAGTGATGCAACCATTGAACAAGTACTCATCTCGATTTGAGTTACGTTGTGTATTATTCTCTTTTTGAGCGCCATCAAGGTCATGAACCTCATGATTATTTGGCTAAGCTCATCTCCTATTATATTGTAATTAGTTCTTGGTGAACAACTCTTCATCACTCCTTTGCAGATCACACATTGTTTTTATAAAGTTAAAACGGTATCCTTTGAGAAAATTTAATTTTCATCACTATAGGGATTATTCAAAGTGAGATTTATAAGTGATTGTTATCGAAATGAAGTTGTTTATAAAACATCTTGGAAAACTTAATTGTTTTCATAACAAGGAAAATCTTTGTAAATATATTTTTGATTCTTATTTAAGAATTAAGCATGAAAATGTTTTTATTAAAAACATGATCATAAAGTTTTGACGAACTGAGTATTGCATCGTTAATCTTGAAATTGTATATAGTTGCGCGCCTACATACAATTTGGAATGGACTATGCAAGACTGATTAGTAGTCACCATAAAACTAATGAATAAACGCTACACTTTCTTTGAGGATTGTGAAAGATTAAAATTTTAATGAGATCTGCAAGAAGTGAAAAATAAGGACATAATGTTAGGGACACCTACATATGTGCCTGTAGCATCTATTCTTCTGAGTCAAATTACTCATCTGTGGAAATTGTCTTATTTGACAATTGACAATTCCTTCTTGTCTAATTCTCCCGTAGTGAGATTCTTAGGAAAAGTATATGATTACCGAGTGTTGATATCCGACTGGATGTATTGACGTTCTTATCATTTCTTATGATTTGATATCATTTGAATGACCTGGGTAACGATCTGAGGAGCTTTCGAATGCGTACTCAAATTATGAAAACATGGGATATATTCATATTCGTTAAATTTTTTCGTCTGTATCTGATTTGAAATTCTCTCGCATAGATTATGCGTTGACCTTACTCTTTAGATGGTAGTTGTGTCTCCATATATCCTTGAATTTGTGAGGGATTATGAGTTATTATTAGTCTTTTGAGAAGATCACATCTTAACAACGGCAATGAAACTGGAAAGTTGATAGTGCCGGTAGAATGGATTGATTGATTATGACATGACGATATTGTCTTAATTGATGGGAACTCGAGTAGAAATCCCCTAAAAGATAAGATGTTGATTATCAAAAGTGATCTAAATAATTCTTGGTGGATGACCGTCTCCTGCATTTAGACTTGAAATTATACCGTAAATGGTTGTGAATTAGTCATAGATATTATAATATAGAAGGAACCTAATATGTATTTATTAAAAGATGTTTTTGTTTTCTGAAACTTTAGGAGGTATTTATTGGTGAATTACCTAAACTTTCGCCATTAAGGCAAGTTGAAATTGGTATTGATTATATTTCCGGTGCTGCACTTGTGGCTTGTGCACTATACGTCAGCACCATCTGAATTTAAGGAATTACCGTACAACTGAGAAAGTTATCGGAGAAAGATTTTATTATACCAAGCCTGTCATCCTGAAGAGCTATGGTATTATCTTTCTTTATATTTATAGATTACTGTGACTGAGTAAATTGACAATCGAAAACGATATCCATAACTCGAAATGGAAGAATTGTTCGATCATTTACAAGGTTCTAGCAAATTTGATCCATAGCATGGTTATCATCAACGTCGCGTCTGCGAAAGAGATTCTCTATTCCAATCACTACATCCGGTACTTGTAATGAACATTATGAGTTTCACGTGATGACGTTTGGACTGACTAACACACATGTAGCATTCATAAATTTGGTGAATCTCGTGTGTAGACTGTAATTTGATAAATTCATGCTTGTGATCATTCAGGACTATTTGTTTGTTAATACGAATAAGAATGAGTTAATAATTAATTATAGATTGCCCTGAATTGGCCGAACAATGAAAACCTGTACCTTGAATAATTAACACGTGATTAAAGATTAGAACCATTAACGCTTAGGGATTAAAAATTTAATCCTTTACATAAAATGACCGTTGGATTAATAATGGTAAGATGTATGCATATAGACTCTTCAAAAATTAAGAGCCCTTTTAAGACTTTGGATTTTACCAAAAAGAAATGGGAATATGTTTTGACAAATATTTTAACAAAGGATTTTAAGGGATTATTCCCTTATACACAAACCATTTAACTAAACTTCTGTTTAGGGGTAAATGTTTGTGTATACCTCAAGATAACTTAAAAAGGATTGAGGAAAACCATTTATACCATAACCTGAAAACTTAAAACGACAAATTTTGCTTTTCAACTAAGAAAATTTTGACCAAAGTATAAACAAAGGTTTTTCGAACATTTACGAAATCTTATTAAATATTTTCGATAAATCAAAAAAAATCTTGTTAATTAAATTCAAATTTATTTTGAACATTTTATATAATTGGTCGAACTGAGAAATTTAAAATTTTTACGTTTACGCTTCATAAAAAATAACTAATAATTATTTAATTAATTATAATAATTATCGACGCTTTAGACAACAGATTGAGTAGAACTGATAAAAATGATAGTTGAGACGAAACTGAAACATAAAGAATATGAAGAATTTTTTTTTTTTTTTGAATAAATACAGTTATGATATTTATTTCATCAGGAGAAAGTGAACGTAATTACTAACGCCTAATATAGAAAGAATATCTGAGTGAATTATGGACATGATAATTATATCATCATGAGAAGTGAATATAGACACCGACGCATTGTGTAGAAAAGATAAAGAACCAATTAGGATATATTTCTTAATAATGAAGGTGCAAAATAAATTGCCGAACGATATAAAAATAAACGATGTTCGTAAAAAAGGATAATATAAATAATATAAAGGGGTTCGCGGCTAATGTGAACCATTAGAATTGAGAAGCCGATGGCGTTAAATGTATAAAAGACCACATGTGATTGTCTAAATATGGAGAATTATAAGATATAGTTATGTTGGAATTTGTAAGTATAAGTATTCTATGTATGTCATTTATGACTAAATGTATCCTTGTCAGAAGAAGTTGAACTAATGGCAAATTATGAAGGCAGACATCGCCTCATACGTTAGTAAACGTCTAGCTATTGCAAAGGTCATCATCTGAATTTGATTCGATTTGGGTCATCGTCGACAGACTGACCAAATCTGCTAATATCATTCTCGTTAATGATAGAATCTTGATGAAGAAATAGACTCTTTTATTTAAAAGAGTTATGTAAACATAGTGTGCCTGTATCGATCATCTATATATCAAGATCCTCGCTTCGCATCGAATTTCTAGAGATTTGCTCAGAATTCATTTAGAACGAACCTTGATGAGAGTACTATGTACCATCCCAAATCGAAGGGACGAGGTAAAGTAACGATACAAAATACTATAAGTGTTGTTTTATGTTTGAATGATTGACCTTTGGTAATAGACCGTATAATCGTTTTCCTTTGGAGAGATTACCATTGATAATCATCGTATTAGGACTGAGATCGAATCTTGTTAGGATCTAAATCTTAGAGCATCCGTAAGCAAGAGTTGAGATGAAGACACCCGACATACAACCATTGTGAGTTGGACGTGTCTTTTAGGTTTAAGGTTTCCTATGATGGCGAACCTATCCTTGTAAAATACCCGACCCGCGAGATCTGAAATGATTGTTGAAATTAGGATTTGATTATTGAATGCCGGTAGTGGGCAAGAGCTTATGTGAATGTGAAATATAGATCTTGAAGTGCCAAATGGGTAGCGAAGTTATGCCACAAAATTTTAAACTTGGGAAAATGAATTCATGATCTGACAAATCATGGGATATAAGTCCCCGTTGTTTGGGACCATTGAGATGATGTAAAAGTTGGGAATTGAAAGGCATACAAGCTGGATCTACCCTAGGACTTCAAAGACTGCGTGAATTATGTTTCGTAAATCGAACTTGATGGAATATCTATCAAGTGAAAATCTGATTGTTCTTTAGTAAAGCTTAGATCGGCGAAAAGTTGCATTCATCAGAAACCCGTGAACATCATGGATAGAGAAAGTAAGTCAACCTTAAGCCTGATCTTATTCCCGTAGTTATGTTTGATGAAAATCGCGTATTATAATGGATTACACTTGTGAGAAAAGACCGAGTGTGGAGGAAATACCCAGATGGCTTTAACTCTATAAGAAGCGAGTAGTAAGGTAAGATGATCTTTGAGGACAAAGATCCTGTTTAGGGGTAAATGCTGTGACAATCCGTCAATTTACGATTGATATTTTATCCTCAAATATTATTTGAAGATATTATTTTAATGTTACAATATGAACTCACTTATTTTTGGGAAGAAATTTGGATTTACGTCTTGGAGTAGCATCGACTACGTTTAAACCGGAGGATTCAACGTTACGTGCTTACGTTTACATACACCGTCTTTGGTGACAGTCCGACATTTCAGAAAATAAATTTATCAGTAAATATTATTTTGGAGTTTTAAATTTGTGTTGGTTCATAAACTCAAAATTTACGAGAAGAGATTAGGACTTACGATTTTATTTTAACGTCCTTTACGACTAAACCGGAAACCTTAGGATTACGTATTTACGTTTTCGAACTCCGTTTTTGATGAGACAATTTTTATTGGATTCGTTTTGTGACGTTGATTCATAATTTATAAAAACGTCTTTCGTGAAACGACCCGAGGGCACGCAAATCGAGGAAACTAGAATCGAGGAATACCCGTAAATAAATGGGGATGAGACAAGTGGGACACTTGTCCCACCCCCATCAAAACCGGCTACAACAACACATACCACCTTAGGTGTCAATAACTTAACCAAAACAAGTCACACATGTCTTAGCTTAGCTAGTAAGCCAAGCCTTACCTCAAAACCAACAATCAAAACCATTTACCACACACACACTACATGCAAAACAACACATTTCTCTCATCCTCTCTCAATTGTGCCGTCCCATTTTCTCAACAAAACACCCCAATTGATCCAAATTTAACCACAAAACATATGTTATGATTAACATATGTTAATCTCCATTCAAAAAGATGAAGATTGGTGGTGCTTATAACATCCAAGGAGGAGTTTTCATGGAGTAGGAGGGCTGATTTTCCACAAGGTTTTCATGGAGCATGGTGGTCTTGAAGATGGTCATGGTTGTCTACAAGTTTCTCCATCAAAAACCATGTCAAACTCATAACCTACATCAAGTTAGTGGTATAAAGATTGTCCTCCTCAACTTCTTGTTATTTTGATTATGTAAACATGTATTTTATTTCCTATTGTATATATTTATGATGATTATATGATGATAAAAATGTTATATGGGGATTTGTTGTTGATAAACATGATTAAAAAGGTGAAAAACCATATGAAACAAGGTTAAAATCTTGATTAATTTACATGGCTGTATAAAACAGTAAAGAAACATGTTATGAACTGATGAAATAATGAAGTAGGATCCATTTACAGTAAGCTAAATGTCTTGTACACATGTGAGAGTTGGCCATGCAATGGAATCAAAATAATGAGTGAGATATGATCAAAACAAGTTTAAGGTATAAATCTGAAGTTACTGTTTTGGACGATTTTTAGAAAATACTTAATGGATGATTCAACAGTAGCTATATAAGAGTTAAATATAGCACATATCATGTAGTTTATGTGATAAAAATTTGAGCTTCTATCTCCATGTAGAACTCAAGATATGGCAGTTTTGGTGAAGATGAAGTTAAAAATCAGATTTTTGGAAATTAAAGAATAATACTATTATATAAGCACTCACATTTTAATATATAAAATGTAAAATAAAAACCCACTAACTTATAAAACTTATCTATATAAATATGTAAAAGGGTAAATGAATGAATAACTTATATAAATGGTGGTAAAATAATATTTATAAGTAGTAAAAACTATAAACTTGATTTTTACGACTTTTTCGGCTATCGCCGTAAAATTAACGTTTTTGTTAAATAAAACTTAGATGGTTGGACCCGTCTAATGAAAACTTTATAAAACTTATATACTGATATATAGGCATGTATAACAAGTAAAAACCGATAAAACCCGAACTATAGGGCATACGGACATTAACGAGCTAAGTAAACATATTGGACTAATACTTGGGCTAATAATTGGACTAAATAAGATAAACACTTGTAAAAAGAATCTATTGGGCTTAACCCATTTGGGCCCAACTTGGAAAGTATACATACTGATACTATAGGTACAAAATGGATTAAAATAAGTTAAATAACTTATAATAAGCTTATTGGACATAAAACACGTAAATAAGTAAAACGAGAAAACTAGTATAAAAGTTATCGACACATGACACAAAAATGAGTAAATGAGGATATGTAAACCCACTTGATCATCATATATATATAATCATCATATGTATACATAATTGTTATTTTTATAAAGTCATTGGACATGAGTCTAAGACGAGTATTATTTGTCTAGGTTTTCGTGATTGAAGCACGTACCGTACATCCGAATAGCCGATAACCGCCTTCCCACATCAACGTGAGTTCATAGCCTCGCACTCTTTTAAATGTTTTATAAATGCTTTATAAACCCGCGAGGGAGATAACATGTTAGTTTTTATAAAAGTTTGGACACCATTTGTCCCGATTGTTTGTTTATTGATTTTGGACCCGAATGATTGAATGACCCGATTGTATGACCCGATAAATGATTAAAGGACCCGATAGATGAAATCAAATGGATTATTAAAGTTAGGTTATGTCACTAAAAGTCCCATTAGCATGAATTGTGAACTACCGGGAGTTGGTAGACGCTTATGCATGTAATAGTACTATTTGGGGACGATCACCCCAGTTCGCGCCTTGACGGTTGATCCCCGTCGTGCCACGTTGATTGGTAAGCGAATTTATGTATGAGAAGATTTCCAATAGCGTGACCTTTGTGACAACACGCTACTTTAGATGGGCAAAATTGGTATCGGGTTAGCTACCCGTTTCGGTTTAGTAAGGTAACAATGTCATGCGGCTTGTAATAATCCAAAACTAACGAAATACTATTAGACGCATCGAATTACGAAGTATTGACTGACTAGCAATACGGGGTCATACTATCGATATTATGTTCGTGTTTTGGTTTTCATAACCATACTCATATAACGGTTTTATTTTTCATACAACGTCATAAGACGTATTGTATGACGTTTTTACGACATTGGCTCGTATAATGATTTTTAAGGCTTTTTATAACCATATTTATATAATGGTTTTATTTAATCTATACAACGTTGTAAAAACGTATTGTATGGTGTTTTTAACGATAATGATTCGTATAACGATTTTTAAGGCAAATGCCTATATTATGATTTTCGATAAGGATTTGTATAAAATGATTTTGGCTATTTCATGGCCTATCAAAACGATTTGTACAAAATGATTTTCAGTAATACTTTTATACTGATATTATAATGATGGAATTTACTAAACTCTATGAATTCACTCGGCGTTATCGCTGACCTTTTCTTTTAACATGTCTTATCTCAGGTACTTGAAGGTAATTCTCGGGAAGACGACAAGAATTCATGGCCCGCACTTAAACAATATTTTCCATTCAAACACTTTGTAAAACTTTTGTATGAAATGTAATGACTTGGGACCGATGTAACTTTAATATTTATGAATGGAAATGATTTATTATTAAACGACGCGATTTTTATGCGTTGTCTATGATGTGAGTAATGTGCTATCCCGTAACACCAACTAGTCTTCCGCTGTATCGAGTTGTATAAATTTGGGGGTGTTACAGTTTGACTTTTCGAGATCGTGATACGATCAATGCAGCCGCCGGTGGCACATTCATGAAAAGGAGACCCGAGGAGTGTAGAGAGCTAATTGAGAACATGACTACTCACTACAAAAATTGGGATTCCTCTGCTTCTTCAAGGAACAACCCGAGAGTCAATGTTTCCTCCACTTCAGCAAACCCTGATATGACCGAACTTACCCGTGTGCTGACTGAAATGAGCAGAAGTATGCAACTCTTGGCTTCAAACCAACAACAACAAGAAGTTAAAGTTGTTGCTACTCCTTGTGAAACATGCGGCGGTCCACACCCATACACCGATTGTCCTTCGACACAAGGAAATCCGGAAAATGTGTATGCTGCTTACGGTAATTATTCACCAGAAAATTACCAAGCTAGACAACAAGGGGATAGAAATCTGCTGAGCTACCGTTCCAACAACTACCTTTCACCCGGTTTTTCTCCTCAAAACCAAAACCCCGCCAACAACTACAATAGAAGCAACCAAATCCCACCAAGAGCTTCTAATCCTTATCAACCACCCACCCAACACACCCCACCCTTTAACTCCGATGTTGAGGCCATAATGAGAACCCAAGGTGAGCAAATCAAGAACTTGCAGAGCCAAATTATCAATCTGAAAGGAGATATCACAAAGCAAGGAAATGAGATAAGATCCGAAGTTCGTGATACTATTCAATCCTCCTTCAGCAATCAAACCAATGATTTGAAGAATATGCTTGCTAGTTTCTTGCCCGCCGCTCAACCTTCTACTTCGAGTTCTCTACCTTCAAACACCGTCACTAATCCGCGAGCCAATGTGAGTGCTATTACTACTCGTAGTGGAGTCACCATCGTAGGACCAACAATCCCACCACCATCATCTACAACTCCTCCACCACCATTTATCCCTACTCCTCCTACACCTAGTATTAGTGCACCATTACCGTCTCCGCCTCGACGTGATGAAGTTCCCACCCATGACCCTTCAACATCTCAACCTTTACCTACTACACCTGCACCCTCACCACCTAAACCTAATATCCCTTATCCTTCTCACTTGGGCAAGAACAAAATGCTAAACAAGGAGGACGCTCAAGTGACTAGCTATATCAAGATGATTTCTCAAATGAACTTCAACATTAGCTTTCTTGAAGCACTTGTCCACATGCCCAAATTTGTTAAAGCATTTAAGGAATTGCTTAGCAAGAAGGAGAAGCTGATTGAACTCGCCAACACACGATTAAATGAAAACTGCTCAACAGTTATTCTTAAAGAACTTCCGGAAAAGCTTGGAGACCCCGGTCGTTTTGCGTTGCCTTGCGTGTTCAACAAAACTGAAGAATTTACTGCCCTTGCTGATCTCGGGGCTAGTATTAATTTTATGCCACTGAGGGTTTGGAAAACACTATCATTACCCGACCTCATTCCAACAAAGATGACTCTCGAACTTGCAAATCGCACTCTCGCTTACCCCGTTGGTATAGCGGAAGACGTGTTTATCAAAGTTGGCACATTTACTTTCCCGATCGATTTTGTCGTAGTTGAATATGAAATGGACCCTCGTATTACTTTAATACTTGGCCGGCCATTCTTGAGAACCGGACGAGCTTTTGTAGATGTGGCCGAAGGTGAATTAATCTTACGAGTCGGGGATGATTCAAAAGTTTTTAAAATGGGGAAGCTTACAGGCAAATCCTTTGGAGGCCGAGAATCAGTGAATATGATAAATGTGCTCGATGACTTTACCGTCTATGACAATCCTCTATTCGAGTCTTCCACTGATAATCCACTCTTTGACGATAATGTGGATGATTCTCACTCTACTTTGGAACCTTCTCCCATTTACAATTCGCCACCGGTCTTTGATGCTTATGATGATGATGATTCTAGATCAGATTCGGATAATTTTGATTGTACTTCTGAGTATCCCGAGCTGCCCACTTTTGATGATTTCGATGAGGTTGATACTCTTTCGAGCGATTCTTCACATGATGAAGATCCTCCGCCATCACTCGATCCTACTTTGAACGATTATTCATTTGAGGAAGATTTCTCTGAATTTCTCAACACTTACTTCCCTCATGAGAGTGATGCTCCTCCTTATGACTTTGAAGATTATCGTCTTGATCCTACTTTGGATTCGAAGAACATTTTGTCAAAGGAGAAGAAACCGGTTGACACCGAAATCCGTTGCACATACGATTTGACACCTCTTTGTCCCCCTTCTAAGGACGAGGTTGTGCTTCTTTGCGGATCTTCTTCACACTCGGCTGAGCCTGAGTGCCATTTTCCCCTGAAGGAGAAGGTGTTCGACCCCGGTATTGAAGTCTTTAAGCCATCTCAGTATCCACCTGATGAAATAAAAGGAAATATCTTTGGAACTTATGGAAATCTGCTTGCACCACTTCAACCTTGTTTCCACCGTGCTCCATTGCTGCTTAAGGGAACCTTGCCTACTCTTCTTTGGCTTGCCTTGTTCGCCTTAAGCTCTTGCTTATTGATGGATGAAAACTATGTCTTTGATCCTGATGGATATGTTTCATGCTTCTTCCGTTGATGATCAAGGTCGAGTCAGGCTAATGACTCGGTTAACAAAAATCAAGCGCTTCTTGGGAGGCAACCCATGCATCTATCTTTCCGGTTTCTTTATCATAAGTGTAGGGGAGACCCTTTGGTTTGCTATTTCCTCTCCTCACTTCTTAATCAGGGATTCGAGCATCAATGATTTACTCTTGATGATTCTTGACGACCCGTGATTCCGCGTCCACTTCTTCCCGGTTCTATCTTAAACTCTTTTCGATTCACTATTTTATATATTTTCTCAATATTAAAATAGGAATCTCTTTAGTTGTCTTTTCCTTAGCAAGATTTAAACAACGTGCACAGTGTCCTAAGTGTAGGGAAGTTTACTCCCACATGCTTAAACATTGAGGACAATGTTTATCTTAAGTGTAGGGGGACTTCTATCGAAGTTAAGTGGTCTTTTCCTTGTATTTGTCCTCATTTTAACCGGAAAATCAATTTTTCAACATTTTTCAAAATTTTTGATCTATTTTGGCCTATTAGTTTTTCCTTTTGTATACTTATTTTCTTTCCTTATTATAATAAATGTTTAATAAGTGGTTTTAATTTTCAAACGTTGTGAATCTTTTGACTCAACCCGAGTTTACTTATCTTAAGTTACTCTAGCTAGTATCCTTAACATGTTTAAGTCAAGTTTTGCTAGGCTTTTATATAGGGAGCTATAAAACGCGAAAGTCTTAACTCTCACGGGTTAAGAACAAGAACTTTTCGCAAGTTCCTATAATTGATTCTAGAGAGTCGTTTATCAAGGGAACTTTAAATCGCGTATTCTAAACTTGAAAAAGTCTAAGAATTTGCAAGATCCTATAGGCGACTCGAAAACCCAAAACTTTGATTTAATATGCTAAGTATCCACGAGTCCCATTACTTGAGATTTTAAACTGTGGAGAACGAGAGATGATAGAGCCAATTATAAGTTCGGTATTCTTTCGTGAATTTATGTGAGTTAATTATAAGCCTATTCTCCCATCGCTTGCTAATAAATTTATCTGCTAATAAATAAGGTTGTACGATTTGAAAAGTTACTTAGCTTCTAGCCCCAGATCGTTTAAAAGTTGCTCGGTATGGATTAGAGTTCATAGCCAAGGCATAACTTATTGAAGCGGGATGCGAAGATTGGCGAGTCCAAAAAGGCCCTAACAAGGCATGAGGGCTATATTTTGTTGCTAAAGATCCAAAGTGATGTGAAGAATCATTTATCGAAAATCAATATGAAGGATCGAGACACATGACGAAAAGCAAATACTCCCCAAAAGTCATGGAGAAGTGTATCCGAAAAGACCCTAACAAGGTATGAGGATAAATAGATCCAAGTCATAAAAGGAGGTGGATCGTTGTATATCAAAGTCCAAAATAAAGATTGGAGAAAAATGAAGAAGTCGTGGTCCAAGTATGAATCTCTCAAAATTTCAAGTGAAGAAATTCCTATATGAAGAGAAGACCATAATTTCATGAACGTCGTTCAAGATTTGAAGTATGAAGTCGCTGCCAAATATCGGTCCGAGAAAGGTCTCAAATCGCGAAGCGAGTTATGCCAAGATATGAACTTTATGAGGTCCCGGGAAGCAGTTTTAAAAGATTTGGTCCTTTAGCTAACTACTGATTAAATCGTTCACTTTATTTTCAGACTAAATAACTATCGAAATAAGTCAAACAATGCATCCTCGTGATCATTCAAGACAACAATAAAATATAAGAGATACCCCTAGGAATAAGGGAGTCTAAGTGAATAATTGGCCCACATGAGTTCGTGTTAGTTTACTAACTTATAATAACAATGATCTCGTTTTTAAGCTTGGTTTGGAGAAAGTGAAAAGTTGAGGATGATGATTATTCATGACATTTCCAAAACCCAAGGTATGCTTTTTAATTTCTTTGCTTTGAATTTTTGTAATTTTCTATCTCTTTATTAAAGGCCAACGTGGATTAATTTTGATGAAAAATGTAATCGTGCTTTGTAACTAATGCATTGCATGAGGACATTGCAATGGTCAAGTATAGGGGATTTGATAGGTGTGAAAACACACATCTATTCTACCACTTAATTGCAATAATAACCGGACCAAAACGTGTATTTTATGTCTTTTATGTCGGAATTATGCGTGGTTTGTGTTTTTGTTGTGATTTAGGACGAAAGGTGAAAAGTGGAGAAAAAACGGGAATTCACGGGCATTTACGGACTTTTATTGAAGAAAAAGATGAAAAGACGAAGTCAAGAAGTCAAGAGTGCAAAAAGAACGGAAGTCCAAGACCAATTCTGAAGATTTATCGAAGAAAAAGTCAAAAGACGGAAGTTATTTAAAGCCGAGGAACTCAAGTCTTATCTATCAAAGAATTAAAAGACGAGTCCAAAGAAATCCCGAGCCATAAGTCGTTAAAGTCCAAGATTAAAGAAGATTTGAAGGCTTAAGGACTAATGGCGCAATTAACAAAAAGATTAAAGAAGAGGAGGGACCTAAGCATGCAATTAAGGAAGAAAGGAAGGAGGGGAGGAAGCTTCCTCTAACCTCCTCCCTAATCCCCTATATATAGTCATTAGCTAATTACTTTTCATTTTGTTGGATAGCTTGACAAACTATCTCTTCCACTTTTATTTACTTGCACCTTTAATTACTTGCACATTTAAATACATGTTTTGCACCTTATTTACCTTTTAATTTCAAGTAAGTGTTTCTTTAATTTCTTGCACCTTTACTTTATCTTGTTAATCTTCTTCTACCTTTCTTTAATCTTTGATTTACACGTTTTTATCTTGTTAAGTTGTTTAAAGATTTCATTTTTATGCTTTTGATTGTTTTAAATCTCTTATTTTCATAGCTTATTTGATTTATTTTCAAGTTTATATAGTTTTTTATAAAAGTTATTTTTATATAAAAAGTTGTTTTTCTTAAAGTTTATCTTTTTCGTGTTTTAAAAGTTGTTAACTTTCAGTTTCGTAGCTTATTTTTACACGGTTTTAACTAAGTTTTTCGTCTAGTGCTTATTAGATTCATAGCTTATTTTTCTAGCTTATTTCCATTTCCTTTTGCCGTATTCCGATTGGGGTCAATCGGAAAAGGGTTTATCTTTCCGATTGGCATGATCAGAAAAGGGTTTTGACATTCCTATCTGTATTCCGATTGCGGAGGATTTATCTACATTCCGATTGGTGGACTTCTTGGTATTCCGATCAGTAGGGTTTTGATCATTCCGATCAAAGGTAAGTTCTACATTCCGATTGGATAAGGTGACAATATTCCGATTGGTATTTTAGTCCTTATTCCGATCTAGTTTGATTATACACATTCCGATCGAGGTGCCTGTTTGGGTATTCCGATTGGGTGAGTGACAGCATTCCGATTTAGGGCCGACCATCATTCCGATCTGAGGTGAGCCTGATCGGAATATATTCCGATTGGGGCATTTTTCATATTTTTGTCTTGTTTAATTTTTACGTTATCATTTTTATACTTGTTTAATTTTAATTCTCGTCACACTTTTATTTTCAGTCATTTAATTAATTTACTTTCTGTCAAGTTTTTAAATATCGCACTTTTCTTTTAAATTAGACTTAGATTTTAATATTTGCCACTTTACTTTAACGACATTTACTTTTAAATCTTGCACATTTAAATTTAAAAACAACCAAAAAGATTTGTTTCACCAAAATAAAACTGAGTCACATAGAGAACCTAGATCAATTCGATTAGACAGGAACAACGAACTTTATTTTTTTATACGGGGTGTTAAAAGCCTTGTATTACTTCCCCTAAACCCTAGATCGATTCTAAACCGAAAAGGTATCCTGATTCGTGATGTTTTTATGATGATCTAAGGATGTTTTTCAAACCCTAAGTTAGGGTTTCGGTGCTTAAGTTTCTAAACCCTAGATCGAAGTACAAAGCTTTGATGTTGTATATTGTTGAAGTTGTTGCTGCTTAGTTTTGTTTTTGAGCTTGTGTGAACATCCCTAGATCTGGTTATCTACAAAAACAGGTCACGTGTATGTCGCTTGAAGGGTTTGTGTACTCTTATTGAATTATTTAAAGATTTGCATCTTGATAGCAGCAGCGATTGATGTATCTGCTCGAATGACAGTGGGTTTGTCACATCATATACTGGTTAAGTACTCCAAAAGATCGCATGTGATTGTTGGGACTTGGGACGAAAGTTGATGTGGACGAAAGTTGATTTCTTTTTGTGGTTCATGAGGGTACAAGAAAAGAATGAGAAAGGGGTGTGTTCAAATTGATCGTGACTACTGCTAGAGTTCTTTATCAGTTTAATTACTATGGTCCCAAACATAGTACTGATTTATTGATGCAGTCATTGGATTGAATGTCAAGGAAAAAGAAAAGGTACAACAAGTTCAGAAAATAGTGATTGGTTGCTGTTTGTGTGGGGTCATGATGTGCAAGGCTAAGAAAAGACATATGTTATATGTTTAACTTTATTCGAATGGCCAGAGAATGGAAAAGACATCACGTGGAATTGGAGAAAACTAGATTCATTCTTTTAATATTTGAGTATTATATTGGCATTAATATTGTATGTTAAAAGGAGACAAGAAAGTAGGTCTTGTTTTCTTTTATTTTAAGCAGATCATGTGAAATTGAAAGGGACGTGAGATGAAATTAGTGTTTTAGATTGTTTTTTAAGCAAAGGAAAGATGGGTGATGACGTGAGCTGCTATAGCAGCAGTCAAGAAAAGTTAAAAGAGACAAAAGATGGTGTCAGTGGTTGAGTCGAGCCGCTGACAGGAATAAAACACACGTTGATAAAGAAGACGCTGACACGTTATAATTTAGACGCTGACAGCGTGTTTTCTAATATATGGTTTTTCAGCGCTGACAAGTATCGTCCGATATCAGACAATACATACAGAAGATATATTAGATGACTTAGGATCTCAGACAGAACTATCTGGTTAAATTTTTATGACTTGTTTTTGAAGATTGTCTTTGATTCAATAAAGTTTTATTTGATTATGTGACAAGGCTAACCTTGCGGTTACGTACCGACTTGGATTAGAAGCAGAACGTCGACAGAGGCAGCAGTTGCATAAAAGAAGAGGATGATATTGTACTTAGATTATTTTCATTGCAAATTGGAGGTTTCGATGAAGACGATTGATTATTGCTTATTTGGTGTTGGAGTTGTTTTTCACAGGTTTGTGTTTTATCATATCTCAAGATGTTTCTATTCCATCTTGAAGATAACTTGTTCGTGCTTACATGAATGGTGACGAAGACTTGTCATATCTAGCAAATGGACTGACTTGCTATCACTTGAAGGAGTTACATTATCGTGCTCAGTGTCTAACAAAAGGATGAGGATTTTGACAAGAGATCGAGGTCTGCTTATAGTTTCCTGCATTATATAAGTTCGACGTCACATGGATAGTGCAAGATATAACGTACAAGCTTGGAAGATTTTGCTTCTTCAACAAATAGGTTATATTTGTTTTTCTTCATTCACAATCTACAATTAGAGTCTACATAGTTCGTGATTCGTTTACATGCATCACTCAAGGGGAAGCGTTTATTAGTTGTTTATCTTTAGAAGACCCCTATTGGATGAGACAAAAAGGGGAAGAAGATTCAAAGATCAAGGTATACAACTTAATTTTATGTGTTGATATGTTTTACAAGAAATCTTACTTTAAGGGGAAGCTTGTTTCATTCGTGAAAGATCAAGATTTGAAGATTGTTTTTGTCATCATCAAATAAGGGAAGATTGTTGGGAATTAATTTGATGATACAAAAATAAGAATAATGAAACAAGAGGGCTTATATGCAAATATTAAGAAGTACAAGAATATGGAGACCATCTACACAAGGAAGAGGACTAAAGTGCAAAAGATGGAAGGACTCCTAGTCTAATTAGATTTGTTATAAAGAGGGTTATGTGTAGTATATAAACACACATCCTGCATAGGTTTAATCATTCAATTATTCACAATGTAAACCTAAAGTGTCTTCGTGTTCTAGGCGTGGGATTAAATGTATACACGTGGGATTAAATGTATACACAAAAGATAACGTTCACGAATGAACGGATCCTAAAATCTAACGCGTCTCTCACTAAAAACCGTTAATCTTTACGAAAAGAGCCGGCAGCGGCGCCATTTAATACAAGGTTTTCACCTAGTATGAAAATAAAGTTTGTTGAACCAGTCTTTTCGAATTGATTATCAGTTGAAAGTGCGACTCAGTCGTTCTTGGTGAAAAATAAAGTGGTGTGATTATCTATTTTAAACTAAAAGTAAAAATTGAAAATGTCGTTTAGTAAAAATGAAAGCTTTAAAAGTTAAACTAAAAATTAAGGTTTAAAAATAAATGACGAGAAATTAAAACATTTTTTTAAAAAATGTAAACTTGAAGTAAATCTAAGATAAAAACCAAATAAAATAAAGTTCAAGAAAAATGGCGGGAAAAATTAAGATTTAAAACTAAACAGGAAACAAAAACTAAAATATAAGTCTGAATATCACAATACTGGACCTAATTCGAAATGTAATCCAACACCTAGTTCGGAATACACAATGGCCACCTAAGTCGGAATGTGTACTTTGAAGTTAATTCGGAATCTGCCTATACTTGACCTAATTTGGAATATACTTCTGATGTAGTTCGGAATCCCACTTCCTGATGTAGTTCGGAATATCAAACCAGGACTTAGTTCGGAATAATATTGCTTCACGCAGTTCGGAATAAAGATCCTTCACGCAGTTCGGAATCCCCACACTAGACGTAAATCGGAATCCCCTTTCCTGACCTAATTCGGAATGGAGTGTTCAATATGTAGTTCGGAATACAACTTGGAACTCAATTCGGAATTCAATCCAATCCACCACCTAATTCGGGATAATGGATCCTTCAACTAGTTCGGAATATCCATCACCAAGGTAATTTGGAATGTTGAGTTCAGTATGTAGTTTGGAATGTGATCTTGCTTCTAATTTGGGATAACTCAATAACTTGCAATTCGGGAAAAGGGGAATCTAGGACCTAACTCGGGATTTAGGGTTTAGTGTATTCCGGATTAAAATAAAATTAAGCAAAATCTAAAAATAAGCTAAAACCAATTAAGCACTTATCTAAAAACTTAACCAAATCAATTTTAAGAAAAAGCTAAAAAGACACAATTTAAAGACTTTTAAAAACACTAAATAAGCAAATATTAAAAATCAACTTTTTTATAAAAATATTAAACTATCAAATCAACTTATTTTAAAAACTATTAATCATAAAAATTAAGCAATAAACACCTTAATCTAAAAACTCTCAACACACCAACTCAATAAGCACAATCAAATAAGCAAAACAATCACATCATCAACAAAATTAAACCAACTACATGATTAATTAAGCAAAAAAATAGATTATTAAGAAAGGTAGAATGAGAATTATGAAATAAACTTGATTATATTGAAGATTAATATCAAAGATTACAAGATTAAGATGAAGGTTTGAAAAGCTTGAAAGAAAAACTAGAGAGAAGAAAAATAAAACACACTAAATTACCTGAAGACTAATTAACTAATTAACTAACACCCTCCTAATGAAGTATTAGGAGGGTATATATAGGAGAAGGGGTGGGTCTTGTGTCTTCTCTCTTTCTTCTTTTTTTCTCGACTTTTAATTAACTCGTCTTTCTCGACTTTGTCTCGGGATTAGTCGAATGATAACTTGAACTCGTCTTCTAATTTTCTTCTTTTAGTAGACTTGGTTCTTTAACTTTGTTAAACTTCTGTCTTTAGACTTTTTCTTCGATAAATCTTCAGAATAGGCCTTTGACTTCCGTTCTTCTTGCACTTTTGACCTTTTGACTTCGTCTTTTGTCTTTTTCTTCGATAAAAGCCCGTGAAAGCCCGTGTTTTCTCTCTTTTTCATATTTTTATCCTGAAACACAATAAAAACACAAACCACGCATAATTTCGACTTTTATGACATAAAATACACGTTTTGGTCTTGTTATTATTGGAAATAAGTGGCAAAAGGATAAGTGTTTTCACACTTATTAAATCCCCTACACTTGACCATTGTAATGCCCTCATGCAATGCACTAATTTCAAAGCACGGTTTACATTTTTCATCATAATCAACCCATCTTGGACTTTATAAAATACTAAACACTAAGGAAACTAAAAAGATAGAAATATATACAAAACAAGTAAATAAATCAAAGACTTACATTGAGGTTTTGGTGTGTCATGAATGTTTATCACCCTCAAGTTTCACGTTCCCCATACCAAGCTTAAAAACAAGATCATTGTTATTATAAGTTAGTAAACTAGCACGAACTCATGTGGCCCAATTATTCACTTAGACTCCATTATTCCTAGGTGTATCTCTTATATTTTATGATTGTCTTGAATGATCACGAGGATGCATTGTTTGACTTATTTTGATAGTTTATTTAGGCCGAAAATAAAGTGGGACGATTTAATCAATAGTTAGCTAAAGGACAAAATCTTTTAAAACTGCTTCTCGGGACCTCATAAAATTCATATCTTGGCATAACTCGCTTCACGATTTGAGACCTTTCTCGGACCGATATTTGGCAGCGACTTCATACTTCGAATCTTGAGAGACGTTCTTGAAATTATGGTCTTCTCTTCATAATAGGAATTTCTTCACTTGAAGGTTTTAAGAGATTCTTCATACTTGGACCACGACTTCTTCATTTTTCTCCAATCTTTATTTCGGATTTTGATATACAATGATCTACCTCCTTTTAGGACTTGGATCTATTTATCCTCATACCTTGTTAGGGTCTTTTTGGATAGACTTCTCCATGATCTTTAGGGGAGTATTTGCTTTTCGTCATGTGTCTCGATCCTTCATATTGATTTTTGATAAATGATTCTTCACATCACTTGGGATCTTTAGCAACAAAATGTAGCCCTCACGCCTTGTTAGGGCATTTTTGGACTCGCCAATCTTCTCATCCCGCTTCAATAAGTTATGCCTTGGCTATGAACTCTAATTAATACCGAGCAACTTTTAAACGATCTTGTGCTAGAAGCTAAGTAACTTTTCAAATCGTACAACCTTAGTTATTGCAAATATATTTATTAACAAGCAATGGGAGAAAAAGCTTATAATCAACTCACATAAATTCATGAAAGAATACCAGACTTATAATTGACTCTATCATCTCTCGTTCTCCACAATTTAAAATCTCAAGGAATGAGACTCGTGGATGCTTAGCCAATTAAATCAAAGTTTTGGGTTTTCAAGTCATCTATAGGATCTTGCAACTTCTTAGACTCTTTCAAGTTTAGAATTCGCATTTTAAAGTTCCCTTGATAAACGACTTTCTAGGATCAATTATAGGAATTGCAAAAAGTTCTTTTTCTTAACCCGTAAGAGTTAAGACTTTCGCGTTTTAAAGTTCCCTATATAAAAGCCTAGCAAAACTTGACTTAAACATGTTAAGGTTACTGGCTAGAGTAAACTTGGATAAGTAAACTCGGGTTGAGTCAATAGATTCACAACGTTGAAATATTAAAACCACTTTATTCAAAATTTATTCTAGGAAAGAAAGTAAATAACGATAACAAAGGAAAAACTACGACGCCAAAATAGATTAAAAATTTTGAAAAATGTCGAAAAACCAAATTTTCCGGCTAAAATGAGGACAAATTAATGGAAAAGCCCACTTACTTCGATAGAAGTCCCCCCTACACTTGATATAAACATTGTCCTTAATGTTTAAGCATGTGGGAGTTAACTCCCCTACACTTAGGACATTGTGCACTTTGTTTAAATCTTGCTAAGGAAGAGACAACTATAGTGATTTCAGTGTGAACATATAAGATATGAAATATTGAATCACGACAGTTTAGGATAGAACCGGGAAGACGGGTACACGGGATCACGGTCGTCAAATGTCATCAAAAGTGCTCTTTGAAGCTTTAATCCCTGCACATCATAAGAAACAAGACAACAAACACCTACGTGGCTCCTCCCTACACTTATTATGAAAACGGGTAAAAAGGATAGATCATCGGGTTGCCTCCCGAGAAGCGCTTGTTTTTGTTAACCGAGTCACGAGCCTGACTCGACCCAGAACTAATTCAAGGGAAACATGGTGAGGGATGGAATCATCTCATGAGAGATGTCCTCACCAAAGTACAACTTCACACGCTGGCCATTCACTTTAAAATTAGGCCCATTTGATTAGAGAGCTCAATGGTGCCATAGGGGAAGACTTTGGCGACAGTGAATGGACCAGACCATTGCTCTTAAGCTTGCCCGAAAAGATTTTCAACCAAGAGTTAAAGAGTAAAACTTGATCACCTATGTGAAACTTTCGGTTCTTAATCCTAGAATCATGAATGAGCTTCGTTTTCTCCTTGTAGATCAATGAATTCTCATAAGCCTCATTCCTAAGTTCATTAAGCTCGTTGAGTTGGATCTTTCTAAGATCACCGGCTTTGTTGATATCGAAATTAGCCCACTTCAAGGCCCAATACGCCTTAAGCACCAACTCAATAAGGAGGTGGCATGCCTTCCCATACACAAGACGATATGGAGTGCAACCAATAGGTGTCTTATATGCGGTACGGAAAGCCCACAAAGCATCATCTAACTTATCGGCCCATGAGGCACGATGCTCTCCCACCGTACGCTCTAATATTCTCTTCAATCCACGATGAGAAATCTCGGCTTGACCATTTGTTTGGGGATGATAAGCGGTGGAAAGACGATGATTGACACCGTACTTAGCCATGACTCGAGCAAATTGATCATTGCAAAAATGAGTCTCGCGGTCACTGATGATAGCACGAGGAACACCAAATCGAGCAAAAAGTTGTTTCAAAAAGTTCACAACCACTATCGCATCATTCGTAGGGAGAGCCTTTGCTTCAACCTATTTAGATACGTAGTCAACGGCTATGAGGATGTATTTGTTCCCTTTAGATGATGGAAATGGCCCCATAAAGTCGATGCCCCATACGTCAAAGATTTCACATTCTTGGATGAAATTTTGAGGCATCTCATCTTTATGTGTGATCTTGCCTTGTCTTTGGCAAGCATCACAACGCTTAACCATTTCATGAGCGTCATGATAAATGGTGGGCCAATAAAATCCATAGTCAAAAACATTCTTCGTGGTGTAATTAGGACCAAAGTGACCACCGGTGGTTCCTTTATGGCAAGCTTCTAGTATTAGTAAAGTTGTCGGCCCATCAACACACCTATGAATGACAAGATCCGCACATTGTTTGAAAAGGTAAGGGTCGTCCCAATAATAGTGTTTAATGTCCCTGAAGAACTTTATCTTTTGTTGGGACGTTAACCCTTCCATAAGAATTCCACCCGCCAAATAGTTTGCAATGTCCACAAACCATGGGGTTTTATCAAGATTGGAGTTAATAGACATCAAGGCTTCAAGGGGAAAAGAGTCATTAATCTCTTGATTTGGGAGCTCCCCTTGATAAGGATCCTCGAGTCTACTAAGATGATCCGCGGCTAGGTTTTCTGCTCCCTTTTTATCACAAATTTCAATTTTGAATTCTTGAAGGAGTAAAACCCAACGAAGAAGTCTTGGTTTAGAATCTTGTTTTGTTAACAAGTACTTCAACCGGAATGGTCGGTATAGACAATGGTGGTGGAAAGGACAAGATAGGGGCGGAATTTTTCAAAAGCATACACTATAGCTAAAATCTCTTTTTCGGTAGTGGTATAATGCAATTGAGCACCTGTCATTGTCTTGCTAGCATAATGGATTGGTTGGAAGTGTTTGTTCACTCTTTTTCCCAAAACCGCTCCAATAGCAAAATCGCTAGCATCACACATCAATTCAAAAGGTAACTCCCAATTAGGGGTAACCAAGACTGGTGCCTTAGTTAATTTATCCTTAAGAAGATTGAAGGAGTCAATACACTCTTTAGAGATAAAAGGAGTACCTTTTTCCAAGAGGTGGGTCATCGGGCGAGCGATTTTAGAGAAGTCTTGGATGAATCGACGATAGAAGCCCGCATGACCAAGGAAACTTCTCGCACCCTTCACGGTTGAAGGTGGAGGTAATTTAGCAATCACTTCAACTTTAGCACGGTCGACTTCAAGACCGGCTTTGGAGATTTTATGACCAAGAACAATACCTTCTTTTACCATGAAATGGCATTTTTCCCAATTAAGAACGAGACGAGTGTCTTCACACCGTTTGAGCATACGTTCTAAATTGGCAAGGCAAGTCGAGAAAGAATCACCATAGACCGAGAAATCATCCATAAAGATTTCCATAGTTTCTTCAACCATGTCATGGAAGATAGCCATCATACACCTTTGGAAAGTCCCACGAGCATTGCATAAGCCGAAAGGCATTCTTTTGTAAGCAAATGTTCCATAAGGACAAGTGAATGTGGTTTTCTCTTGGTCTTTTGGATCGATGGGAATTTGAAAATACCCGTAGAAACCGTCTAAGAAGCAATAGTAGTCATTACCCGCTAAACGCTCGAGCATTTGATCCATGAAAGGAAGAGGAAAATGATCCTTGTGAGTGGCATCATTGAGCTTGCGATAGTCTATGCAAACTCGCCAACCCGTGACAAGTCGAGTAGGAATCAACTCGTTGTTTTCATTGGGAACAACGGTTATTCCGCCTTTCTTAGGCACACAATGGACGAGACTAACCAATGGCAAATCCGAAATAGGGTAAATCATTCCGGCATCTAGAAGTTTGATAACCTCTTTCTTGATGACGTCCTGAATTTTTGGATTAACCCTTCTTTGGCTTTGGATTGCGGGTTTAAAATCATCCTCCATGAGAATTTTATGAGTACAAAATTTCGGATCAATTCCGCGGATATCGGAAAATTTTCAAGCAATTGCTTTCTTATGATTCTTCAGCACGTCGATAAGTCAAGATTTTTCATCCTCTTTCAAGTCCTTTGCAATGATGACGGGTAACTTCTTATTGTCTTCAAGGAAAACGTATTCGAGATGAGACGGTAATTCCTTAAGCTCTAAATCCGGAGGATTGTCGATGGAAGGTGTAAGAAAATTCGGATCATCGTTTGAGATTTCCTTAGGAGAAGGTGGAGAAATATGGTCCTCATTGGGAAGTTTCTCAATGGTACGAATGTCTTCTTCCCAATCGGTGGGAGAATCGTCATATTGTAAGTCCACATCCCCTAAACTTGCTTCAAATTCTTTCAAAAGGAAATCACTTTTTCCAAATAGAGTTAGTGATGGAGCAGTAGAGGCAACGGTCTCAACAATAGGTAGAGAAGAAGAACCACTTTTACAAGCGTCTTTGAGATGCTCTTCACAAGCCACATCAAGTATGTCAATGAAATTAACGCTCTCGTTTTCATAAGGTTGCTTTGAAAGTTTACCCATGTTGAAGACGATTTTATCGTCGCCAACTCTCATGATTAATTCGCCCGCGGCTACATCAATGAGAGTGCGACCGGTCCTCAAGAATGGACGTCCAACGATTAATGGAACACGGGGGTCCATCTCGTAGTCAACGACAACAAAATCCGCCGGAAAGGTGAATTTGTCGACACCGACGAAGACATCTTCGGCTATCCCTACCGGATAAGCAACCGTACGGTTAGCTAATTCCAATGTCATTCGTGTGGGGTCTAGATCGGGTAGAGATAAATGTTTCCAAACACTTAATGGCATTAAGTTTATACTAACACCTAGATCGGCTAGGGCCATACAATTCTCTACCCCGGGGAAGTTGCAAGGAATGAGAAAACGACCTGGATCGCCAAGTTTTTTTGGTAATTTCCTTAAGACCACTGCGGAGCAATTCTCATTAAGTTGGGTCTGAGCGATATCAAGGAGTTTTTCTTTGTCACTGAGAATATCTTTAAACATTTTAGCATATTTCAGCATGTGAGTGAGAGCCTCGGCAAAGGAGATGTTGAAATTCAGTTGTTTAAAAATTTTAAGAAAGTTAGAAACCTGAATATCATCCTTGTTCTTCAACTTCTCTTTCCTCAACCTTGAGGGATAAGGTATATTGGGTTGAGATGAAGGCTTTGGAATGTAATTCTCACTCACATCCTTGGGTGATGGAGGGGTAGAAGTAGAAGGTTGAGGAACTGGAGAAGGGGACTCGGTTTCCTTTGTCATAGTCCCCGGTGTAGGTGTAGGAATCTCGGGTTCCTTTAAACCTTTGCCACTTCGGGTGGTGATTGCTTTCATCTCCCCTCTTGGATTAGCAACGGTGTTACTCGGAAGAGAACCCGAACCAGAGGCTTGATTACTTAGGAAGAAACTAGCCATCATATCCCTTAAGTCATCCGTTTGACTGCTTAACGAGTGTCGCATATCGGCTCGAAGATCATTCCCTTGTTTTGCCATATCTCCTTTCAAGTTGATGATTTGACGCTGAAGATTCTGCACCAGCGCGTCATTAGTCCTCATGTAAGTTTCAACCTCGTGATTAAATGCGGTGGGTTGGTTGGAAGGAGGAGCATGGTAGGCAGGTTGTTGATAAGCGGGTTGTTGGTAAACTTGGTTATTTCCTTGAGGTAGATATGGGTTTCTTTGGGTTAGATATTGTTTTGGAGCTCGAGTTTGGTGTTGATTGTTGCGATTGAGGTTGTTTTGGTTTTGAGGAGGAAAACCGGGTGGTGAAAGAAAGTTGTTTGAACGATAATTGATCAAATTGCGGTCACCTTGAGGACGTGCTTGATAGCCTCCCATAGAAAAATTACCGTTAGCGGCATACACATTTTCCGGATTGTCATGAGTAGAAGGACAATCGGTGTATGAATGGGAACCCCGCATATTTCACATGACTGACTCAAAGCATTAACTTGCGCATTGTTGTTTTTGGCATTGTTAGCGGCTTGTAAAGCAAGTGCTTCAACAACCGAAGTAAGCTTATCAATTCTCTTGTCGGTCTCACTAGTACTAGCATTAGCCACATTAGCCCGAACACTCTTAGTTTGCACTCTAGATTTATTCTCAATAATATCCCACGCGGCATTAGAAGACTTAACCAAAATGTTACCCCCCGAGGCACTATTTAGTGAATCTTGGTCATTCATGCTTAAACCATTGTAAAAAGTATTAATTTGATGCACTTTTGTAAAACCATGTTTTGGACGCTTTCTTAAAAGTTCCTTAAAATGGTCCCAAGATTCACTAAATGTCTCACCGTACTTTTGTTCAAAGTTAATGATTTCATTCCATAAAGCGGTAGTATGTGAGGGTGGTAAAAAGTAGTTGATGAATTTGGTCTCTAAATCCGACCACGTAAGAATACTTTGTGGCGGTTCCTTTGCAAGCCAATGTCGGGCTTTTCCCTCTAAGGAGAAAGGAAAAAGTTGCAAGCGAATTACCTCTTGTCAAACCCCATTATATTTGACCGTATTAGTGAGTTGAAGGAACCTTTTGATATGGTCATGAGGATCATCAAGTGTACGCCCCAAGAATGGTTGAGCAGAGACCATTTGAATGAAGCCGGATTTGAGCTCAAAGTTGTTGGCCCCAATCTCGGGTATGACAATAACATCGGTGTTGCCCTCTACGTGCGATTGCAAAAGCTCAATCATTAGTCGATTGTCCATGGCGACAATAGGTTGAGTTTCGACTTCGGCTTGAGTTGCTTTCTTCTTACGAGCACGGGTACACATACACACCTACAAAAGTAAAAGAAAGATAGACAAGAAATATTTTTGGTTTTTTATGTTTTTCTATTTTATTTTTTTTATTTTTGAAAATTTCATATTTTTTTGGATTTTTGAAAAGTGTTGACACGAAAAATAACGTTCACGAATGAACGGATCCCAAAATCCAATGCGTCTCTCACTAAAAACCGTTAATCTTTACGAAAAGAGCCGGCAGCGGCGCCATTTAATACAAGGTTTTCACCTAGTATGAAAATAAAGTTCGTTGAACCAGTCTTTTCAAATTGATTACCAGTTGAAAGTGCGAAACAGTCGTTCTTGGTGGAAAAATAAAGTGGTGTGATTATCTATTTTAAACTAAAAGTAAAAATTGAAAATGTCGTTTAGTAAAAATGAAAGCTTTAAAAGTTAAACTAAAAATTAAGGTTTAAAAATAAATGACGAGAAATTAAAACTTTTTTAAAAAATGTAAACTTGAAGTAAATCTAAGGTAAAAACCAAATAAAATAAAGTTCAAGAAAAATGGCGGGAAAAATTAAGATTTAAAACTAAACAGGAAACAAAAACTAAAATATAAGTCTGAATATCACAATACTGGACCTAATTCGGAATGTAATCCAACACCTAGTTCGGAATACACAATGGCCACCTAAGTCGAAATGTGTACTTTGAAGTTAATTCGGAATCTGCCTATACTTGACCTAATTCGGAATATACTTCTGATGTAGTTCGGAATCCCACTTCCTGATGTAGTTCGGAATATCAAACCAGGACTTAGTTTGGAATAATATTCCTTCACGCACTTCGGAATAAAGATCCTTCACGCAGTTCGGAATCCCTACACTAGACGTAACTCGGAATCCTCTTTTCTGACATAATTCGGAATGGAGTGTTAAGTATGTAGTTCGGAATACAACTTGGAACTTAATTCGGAATCCAATCCAATCCACCACCTAATTCGGGATAATGGATCCTTCAACTAGTTCGGAATATCCATCACCAAGGTAATTCGGAATGCTGAGTTCAGTATGTAGTTCGGAATGTGATCTTGCTTCTAATTCGGGATAACTCAATAACTTGCAATTCGGGAAAAGGGGAATCTAGGACCTAACTCGGGATATTAGGGTTTAGTGTATTCTGGATTAAAATAAAATTAAACAAAATCTAAAAATAAGCTAAAACGAATTAAGCACTTATCCAAAAACTTAACCAAATCAATTTTAAGAAAAAAGCTAAAAAGACACAATTTAAAGACTTTTAAAAACACTAAATAAGCAAATATTAAAAATCAACTTTTTTAAAAAAATATTAAACTATCAAAATCAACTTATTTTAAAAACTATTAATCATAAAAATTAAGCAATAAACACCTTAATCTAAAAACTCTCAACACACCAACTCAATAAGCACAATCAAATAAGCAAAACAATCACATCATCAACAAAATTAAACCAACTACATGATTAATTAAGCAAAAACAATAGATTATTAAGAAAGGTGGAATGAGAATTATGAAATAAACTTGATTATATTGAAGATTAATATCAAAGATTACACGATTAAGATGAAGGTTTGAAAAGTTTGAAAGAAAAACTAGAGAGAAGAAAAATAAACCACACTAAATTACCTAAAGACTAATTAACTAATTAACTAACACCCTCCTAATGAAGGATTAGGAGGGTATATATAGGAGAAGGGGAGGGTCTTGTGTCTTCTCTCTTTCTTCTTTTTTTTCTTGACTTTTAATTAACTCGTCTTTCTCGACTTTGTGTCAGGATTAGTTGAATGATAACTTGAACTCGTCTTCTAATTTTTTTCTTATAGTAGACTTGGTTCTTTGACTTTGTTAAATTTCCGTCTTTAGACTTTTTCTTCGATAAATCTTCAGAATAGGCCTTTAACTTCCGTTCTTCTTGCACTTTTGACCTTTTGACTTCGTCTTTTGTCTTTTTCTTCGATAAAAGCCCCTGAAAGCCCGTGTTTTCTCCTTTTTTCATATTTTTATCCTGAAACACAATAAAAACACAAACCACGCATAATTCCGAATTTTATGACATAAAATACACGTTTTGGTCTTGTTATTATTGGAAATAAGAGGTAAAAGGATAAGTGTTTTCACATTTATTAACACGCCTAGAGGTTACTTGTAATCGTTTAGTGCAAGTAATCGTTTGGAATAAGGTAAAAGTTAGAGAGAATTTGTTTGTTGTTTAAACACCTTGTTTATGTATTATGTTCTAGTTCCGCTATGATTCACATCATATGAACATGATTCATATCCTAGTAAGCTTAATGGATCCGTGAATAATGAATTCAATAGTGCTTATGCAAAGGAATAAATGTATTGCTTATGCATCAAGGCAACTTAAACCTAATGAGAAGAATTATACTATTCATGATCTAGAATTAGGAGCGGTGATATTTGCTCTTAAAATCTGGAGAAATTGCCTCTATGGTATGAACTGTATAGTATTTACTGATCATAAAAGTCTTCAATATATTCTTCATCAGAAAGAATTGAATATGAGACAACGACAATGGTTAGAGTTACTTGCTGATTACGATTGTGAAATTCGTTATCACCCAGGTAAAGCCAATGTAGTAGCTGATGCTTTAAGTCGAAAAAAACGTGTTAAGCCGTTACGAGTTAGATCATTAATGATAACTCTTTCACCGAAGTTACCTACCCAAATTCTCGAAGCACAAGAAGAATTACTTAAGGTAGAAAATGTAGGAGCTGAGAAGTAACAGGAATGGATAAATAATTAAAGTTCGTCAAGATGGAATTTGTTGTATTAAAAATCGTAGTTGGTTACCTGCCCATGGTAATTTTCGAGATTTGATTATGCACGAGTCTCATAAATCGAAGTATTCTATACATCCTGGTTCCGACAAGATGTATCAATATCTGAAGAAACTCTATTGGTGGCCTAACATGAAGGCGTTCCGACAAGATGTATCAAGATCTGAAGAAACTCTATTGGTGGCCTAACATGAAGGCAATCATAGCAGAATACGTTATTAAGAGTTTAACGTGTGCAAGAGTTAAAGCAGAGTATCAAAACCATCCGGTCTATTTATACAACCAAAGATTCCAGAAGTGGGAAAGAATTACGATGGATTTTGTGACTAAATTACCTAAGACATCAAATGGACATGACACCATCTAGGTTATTGTCGATCTTCTTACAAAATCTGCAAGATTTCTTCCTATTAAAGAGACTGGTAGTATAGAAACTCTTACGAGATTGTACATTAAGGAAATAATCTCTCAACACGGAGTACCTGTATCTATTATCTCAGATCGTGATAGTCATTTTACATCTGTATTATGGGGATCGATGCAAAATGCTTTGGTACTCAATTGAACATTAGTACGGCATATCATCGACAAGCAGATGGACAAAGTGAAAGGACTATTCAAACTCTCGAAGATATGCTTAGAGCTTGTGTGATAGACTTTGGAAAAGGATGAGAGAAACATCTACCTTTAGTAGAATTCTATTATAACAAGAGTTATCATGCTAGTATTAAAGCAGCACCTTTCAAAGTACTTTTTTGAAGAAAGTGTCGATCGCCTGTTTGCTGGGGCCGAAGTTGGAGATGTTCAACTGACTGGACAAGAAATAATACATGAAACTACTGAAAAGATTGTTCAAATTCGACAATGATTACAAGCTGCACAAGATAGACAAAGGAGTTACGCTAATACTAGACGTAAACCTTTGGAATTTGCAGTAGAAGATCGTGTTATGTTGAAAGTTTTGCCTCGTCAAGGAATTATTCGATTCGGAAAGAAGAAGAAACTGAATCCAAGGTATATAGGACCATTCAAAATAACCAAAAGAATTGGCCCTGTGGCATATAAACTAGAGCTACCTGAAGAGCTTAGTAATGTTCACAATACTTTTCATGTTTTGAATCTAAAGAAATGCTTATCTGATGAATCTCTGATCATACCGATGAAAGAACTTCAACTCGATGATAAGTTAAATTTTGTAGAAGAGCCTGTAGAAATTATGGATAGAGAAGTGAAACGCTTGAAGCAGAGACGTATCCCAATAGTTAAGGTATGATGGAACGCGAAGATAGGACCCGAGTATACTTGGGAACGTGAAGATCCAATTCGAGCTAAATATCCGCATCTATTTTCTTCTGTTACCCCTAGTTCTAGCTAAATCTCAGGATGAGATTTAAAATAAGGGGAAGAGACTATAACATCCAGTAGTTTTGACTAATGTAATATCTATGTTTATAAATAAAGAGGTGATTTTACTAAGAAATTTTTGCTTTTCATTATGATGTATGACTAAATTGTTGAATATATGAATACTCACTATCTCAATTATCACATCCACATATGCCTATATGTTACATACACTATGTATATATCAAGTATGAGTTCTAAAGGTAACTATATGTACAAATAATGAATAAGAACAACTGAAATACAACAAGGATACCCTAAATAGCCATAGAAACCATAGAAATCCTTTATAAACTAATCTTCCAAGCAATATAACTACAAAATAACTATGTACTATTATTAAACACTTTATACTAATTCTAATCTAACATATAAAGAAAAGGTAAATAATCACAAAACACTAATATTCACTAATCACAAGCTAATTACAAGAAAATGACCTAAAACCAAGATTAGCATATAAAATCCAATCTATAATGAATTAGACTCTAATATTTTGCCAAAAGTTATAAAACTAAACTAAGTATCATAATATATTCATACATTAATCTTAAACCAAGTTACAAATTATTAAAGCATAAAGTATAAGTTTTCAAAGCATATAACCTTAATCTTACTTAAATAACCCTAGAATATGATCAACCTATATAAACCCTTAAACTAAGAATGTAGAACCCATATAAGTCATAACATATCATATAATACTTAGATAAAGTGTACATTAAGATACAAACCCTAATTATCCAAAATAGAAAGTCATTAGGCTTAATGATATAGAATCCCTTATATTAAGAAATCTACAGGAATCATAACCTAGTCTTTTAAGACAAGTCTACAAACACTCATAGGACTTCGTTAAGATTATAATATTATGTTAAGATAAATTAAAAGTACCCTAATGTACAAGGTATAAGATTTCAATGCATGACTTGTTAATTAGGTCAAAATAGGTATTTTCACTCTTTAGACATGTTTACCTAAACTAAACTATAAACCAAGTGTGAAAACTTTTTGGACACTTAAGACACAATTTATAGGACCTAACTTAAGTTTACATCGGTAGCCAAGAGAAGGATAATCACATTTACTAAGATTAAACCCTAGATCTTTAGATAACCCTAATCTACAAAAGTATACTTCCTATTTTCACATCAAACCTTTGTTAAACGTCAAACCAAGGACCCCGATCTCTTAATAGAATGTATAAACCCTAATTAAACCTTAACCATTCACTAATCACTTTCATAAGTCCCTAATCACCAAAAACACAAACCATAAGTTACAAGCCTTAGAATTAGGATCCGGTTTTGTATTGTGCCTCCAAAACCCATTTTCAAAACATTTCCCTCCACTCCAAATTCAAATATCAGATACTTAGGACTTACAAGATATTTTAGGAGTGGTGACAAGTCGGTGCATCACCTCCTTGTTTGCTACACATCACTGTTCTCATCTAAATGTTGTCGTGAGCAATTTCTAGCCACAAGTGGGGATTAGATTGAAGATAGGGTCTAATAACTTGTGTAGAGATTCACTAGCCTTAATTAGTCATCTATCTATCCTTTTTAAAAGTTTAGATGCAAACTTTGAGCCTAAGTGTTGCTAGTACTATAAATAGAGTCGTATGGCATACTTGAAGACTTGCACCCCATTTTCTTTGTATCCCCTACCCATTCTCCATTTACACTTCTATAAAATTCTTAGGACATCCCCCAAGACTAGAAACCAGGTCTAGAAGGTACACATTGAAGCTTTGATAGCAAGTAGTGTTCATAGGAAGTCATAAGGAGCCATTTTGGAGCTACCTAGGTAATTTCTATACTAACCAAGCTTTGATCTTGTTATAATGAATTATAAGACTTGTTATAATGAATTATAAGACTTTTTATAATGCCAAAATTTTGTTTGAAAGACAATCCAAAAAGAACTAAGTCATTTCATCAATTTAAATGAAAGTTATAAGCTAAAGATGTCTTAAAACCCTAGTTTTTTATTTTACATAAAATAATGAATTAAAATCAATTTCAAGAGCTATAACTCTGATAAAATGTTTTTATTATGATGATAAATATGTTTTGAAACTTTGTTTTAACATCCTATATCATTTGGTACATTTTTGAAGAAGTTATATGGTTTTTACAAGTATAGGGACCAAAACTGTCATTTTTGAAACTATTTGACATTTTGCGTCAAAAGTGTCATTTTATGAAATTTAAAGCTATAATAATAAAATTTGGAAAGTTTGAGACCCTAAGGATAAATATTGAAGGATTAAGTTGCAATATAATTAAACTATATACTTAAAGGGTTAAAAGTGTAATTATGCCAAAATATAACTATAAGGACTTTTTTGTCAATATTGAAACTAAAGAACACGTAATAAAATATAATGTGTCATGTTAGTATGAAACTTTGTACAAAGATGTTCCATCTTGATATTACGTTCTGACTGAGTGGTTGGGTTTACGATTTAAAGTGCCCTCGCTCCTTAAACGTTTATAGAAATGGCTTCTAAGTATAATGGCCCAAACAATAATACTATAATAACAAAATACAAGAATCAAAGAATAAATACATGAAATAATAAAAGATTGAACTCAGAGAGTATGACTTGATATATCTATATATTGTGTGTTAACTCATATATTGTGAGAAGGTTGTGATTGAGTATAGATGATTTAATCAAAGACTATCTAGGCAAATGTGAGTTCATAGCCTTACTTTTAAAGTTTTATAAATGATTTGAAAACCCGTAAAGGGGGATATATGCTAAAACTGGAATACATGTGTTTTTGTATGTTGCCTATATTAATATTGACATTACGTTTACTAGTTGCCGTTAAGCCCTTTTTAATCGTGGACCGCTAATCATTTAATGAGCGTTAATATTGTGAATAGTACTATTGGAGACTGACATCTCCTATCTAGACAAGTCACACTTGGTAGAAACTAATGGTTCCTACCTAGGCTAAGAAAGATATGCTTTATTTTGCATTTAGGATAGTCCGGCAAGCTTCCCACCTAAGGGCTAATTTGTTGGGTTTTCCTGAAAATGTCTAGTTGCGGGGTCATAAGCTAGTGAAATATGAATTGATGAATTTAAGAAGTTGGGTGTATAGTAATGTAGCCCTGGAGTCGTACTTGTATTCAAGTATTATTTAAAAAAACTATGAATTAGCTCAACCATTGTGTTGACAATAAGGCATATATTTAGGTGAATGAGGACTGGTGGGCTGCGGATGGTGGTGTCTTGAATAAAGTTATCATTCTAGAAAATAAAACTAGATCTTTGGGAAAAAAACTGTGTTGTACATTATTGTATAGTTGTTTTTATTTAACTCTGAATAAATGAATGATGACGTTAATATTTATAAAAATGTTTTTGAGCATTTTCTATTATTATGACTATGGTACTTTGATAGTAATACCCCAAAAATTAGCTTCCGCTGCTATAAGGTAAAATGGGGGTGTTACAGATTGGTATCCAGAGCTCATGGTTATAGACAATAAGTTTATCTTAAACTATAACTAAAATTTTAAATTCAAGACCATCAGCCATCATCAGCGCCAGTGTAAGATTTTTTTATTCCTTTTAAAATAAAATATCTTATGTTATTATAATATATAAACTACAAGGATGTCTACTTCCACCTATATTCTCATTTCCGACGATGATGAAAGAGAAATTCTGATGTTCACTCCATCTCCCACGGATGTGCGTGTTTCGAGTTTGTCTTTTTACGATACTCCTAAAGTACAAGAATATTTCTCACATCAAACTTAAGTGATGAATAGTGTACCTTCACATACGTCTAGTTTTCTGTTACCTGAAGATCTTTATTCGTCTCCCAATCGAAGTCGTGAAGAGCCTTATGAAACTAAGAAAGACTCTAGAGCACGGATTGTGGAAAAGTATGACAAGCAATTGTCTGTCATTGCTAGTCATCTTGATGAAATATCCCTTGAAGCTTTTAGAATAGTGGAGAAGAATATTCGGAATCTGATAAGAGGAAGAAAGGAGATTGAAGAGCATATTAGTCAGTTGGAGTATAAAGTGGGCGTTACTCGACGCCATAATATTAGACTGAGTAGAAGAATGCATGCTCATGAAATGAACATGACAAGACTAGAGAAAGAGAATAATGAACTGAAAGAAGGACTTATGAGGACTGGGCTTAATTTAGAATTACTCATCGATGATCTTAAAACAACTCAACAATCTGACTCCAAATATATTCTGGACATAATTGAGGAGATCAAAATGGGAAATTAAGCTTAGAAATCTAGTTTCAGTTTGTAAGATATGTACAGTTTTTCTTAATGTAAAAGAGATGCTTATCGTGTACATATAAATGATAAGTTGTTCATAAATAAAAGAAGTGTGTGTTTGTTCTCAAAAATTCTTGTTATCTTATTTAAGTCTTTATCGTCATTCATATTATGAATCCTCATAAATGAATTAGAAAATTTTATCGTCATTCATATTATGAATCCTCACATATGAAATGATCGAAAGAATTAAGAATACTCTATGATGAATAAATAATTTCCATACTCCACGTATGAAAATTTAAAATAAAAATCATTCTTATCGAGTATTATTATGTTGGTAGGATGGATCATACGAGAGCATCAACATCTGTGACAATAAATATGACACCTGAAAAAATAAGACAATTGGTTGCTGAGAGTGTGACTGCAGCTTTGCAAGCACAAGCCGCCAATGTAGCCAGTATAAGTAATGGAAATGCTGCTAGGAGATAAGTTCCGATAGAGAAAAGATGTACTTACAAAGATTTCATGAACTGTCAGCCTTTTAACTATAAAGGATCTGAAGGAGATGTTGGACTTATTCGCTGGTTCGAGAGAACTGAATCAGTATTTGTTCGCAGTGACTGTTCTGAAGATTGTAATGTGAAATTTTCTACGGGTACGCTGATAGAAGAAGCTTTGTCTTGGTTGAATGCTTATGCACAACCCATTGGGATAGAACAAGCTTATCAGACTCCTTGGAATAAATTTAAGAATTTGCTAGTTAAGAAGTATTGTCCTAGCAATGAGATTAGGAAAATGGAGGAAGAATTCTATAATCTAGTAGTAAAGGAAAATAATCTCAAAGTTTACATCTAAAGATTTCTGGAATTGACATTATTATGTCCTAATATGGTGCCTAATACTGAAAAATTGATGAAAGATTTTATTGGAGGATTGCCTAGAAGTATAGAAGGTAATGTTACCTCATCTAAACCCCAAACTTTAGAGGAAGTTATCACCATTACTCAAAGATTAATGGATCAAGTGATAAGGTATACTCCTGTACAAGTGACAGTTAATAATAAGAGGAAGTTTGATGATAGGAGGAGTTTTCCTGTTAATCGTAATTTCTAGAAGAATAATTTTCGTAACTATAATCAAGGCAATAATCGTCAACAGCAAAACAAAAGAAATGATGTTTCTAAAGTTTATGTTGTAAATTCGAGCAATGGTTATAGTGGAAGACAACCCCTATGTCCGAGGTGTTCTCTACATCACACAGGATTTTGCACTTTCAAGTGTCAGAACTACGGAAAAATAGGACATCAGACAAGATTCTGTAGAAGTAAAGGATTAGCTACTAGAAGTAATCAAATTTCTGTAACTAAAGTTTGCCAAAACTGCGGAGAAAAAGGGCATCTGATGAATGAGTGCCGTAAAGAAAGCAATAGCCAAGGAAGAGCTTATTTGCTAAACGATACTCAACAAGATCAGAATACGGTTACGGGTACGTTTCATCTAAATCAACGTCTGGTTAAAGTAATATTTGACTCAGGAGCTGATATAAGTTTCATATCGGTTAAAATTGCTGCTAAGTTAGATATTCCGATTGTTTCTTTGAATACTAAGTATGATATAGAAATGGCTGATGGAAAAATAGTTAGCACTAATACCGTTATTCGGGGATGTATCATTACTTTATTACGTCAATCCTTTGAAATCGATCTTATACCCATTAAGCTCGATAGTGTTGACGTAGTTCTTAGAATGGACTGGTTATCAAAATACCATGCCAAAATTCTATGTGAGTAGAAAGCCGTTTATATTCCTATTAACGGTGAAGTTTTGATTATCCATGGTGGGTGAAGTAAGACTCGACTAAATCTCATATCGTGCCTTAAGATAAATAAGTACATATCCCGAGGTGGTCAAGTTTTCTTAGTTCAAGTAGCGGAAAAAGAGAAAGAAGAGAAACGATTAGGAGATATTCTGATAGTTAGAGAATTTCCCGAAGAATTACCAGGTTTGCCACCTGAGCGTCAAGTTGAATTCCAATTCAATTTGATACCAGGAGCAACACTAGTTGCTAAAGCGCCTTATTGATTAGCACCTTCGGAAATGCAAGAATTGTTAAGTCAAATCCAAGAACTAACTGATCGAGGATTTATTAGACCAAGTATATCGTCGTGGGGAGCTCCAGTCTTATTTGTGAAAAAGAAAGATGGATCTTTTAGGATGTGTATCGATTATCGTGAGTTAAACAAACTTACTATAAAGAATCGTTACCCATTACCCAGAATCGACAATTTATTTGATCAACTCCAAGGATCAAGCGTATATTCAAAAATTGATTTACGATCAGGTTATCATCAACTGAGAGTTAAGGAAGAGGATATTCCTAAAACTGCTTTCAGGACGCGGTGTGGACATTATGAATTTCAAGTGATGCCTTTTGGTTTAACCAATGCACCAGCTATTTTCATGGACCTCATGAACAGAGTGTGTAAGCCTTACTTGGATAAATTCGTAATCATGTTTATCAATGATATTCTTATCTACTCTCGTAATAGAGAAAAACATACCAAGCATCTTGGTATAACTCTCGAATTACTTAAGAAGGAGAAGTTGTATGCTAAGTTCTCGAAGTGCGAATTTTGGATCAATATTGTTCAATTGCTAGGACATGTCATTGATAGCAAAGGTATTCGTGTGGATCCTGCTAAGATTGAAGCAGTAAAGAATTGGAGTAAGGCTAGTACGCCTACAAAAATAAGACAACTTTTAGGACTTGTTGGGTATTACCGAAGATTTATCGAAGGTTTTTCAAAAATTGCTAAAGCTTTGACTGAATTGACTCAGAAAAACAAACTGTTTGACTGGGGAGATAGTCAAGAGATAGCTTTTCAATTATTGAAGCGAAAGTTGCATGAAGCACCTATCCTAGCATTACTACAAGGTAACGATGACTTTATCGTTTACTGTGATGTATCTATTCAAGGAATGGGAGCAGTGCTTATGCAAAGGAATAAATATTGTTGTCCCTCATATTATGTGATGATTAAACAAGAAAGAAAGATAGAAAATTGATGAATTCTAGAGAGAGAAACTAGAGAGAGAAAAAAGAGAGAAGTGTGTGAGAACTTTGGTGAATTTTAGACTAGGAGAATTATAGAAAATGAGACAACCAACCTCTCCTTAAATGCAAGGAGAGGTTTCTATAGCCTTGCCTACATGTGGCATAATGGGCTATATGATAATAGGCCGGGCTTTCCTTTTGGGCTTTGGTTACTTATGAATGAACCTTAGCTTAAAGTTAAGCTCGTAATCCACGACTAACCTACTACCTATTACAACGTTCTAATATACGATACATAATAAACATATGACCGAGCATTCTTTTTTTATTCAATATTTTGAGGCTAACAATCTCCCCCAATGTGAGGTCACTATCCTTTATGAGAGGTCATTACCCTTTTTCATTTGGAGATTCACAGAGATTACTAATCTCGCCAAAAAATGAGTCTTGAACGTGTAATAGTAGTCTTTTTCCTTCATGTTGTGATCTTTGAGCCTTTGTCGTTGTCTTTCGACTTTATCTTTTGATCTTGAGATCTTCAAATCATCCTTGACTTGTCTTTGCCATCTTCCGATATTGCGTCTTCATCCACATGCTCACACTATTAATTGTCGAATATGTCTTTAGGCATGAGTATGTGTTTTTGAATCTTTGACTTTGCTGAGTACACCGTGACGCCACCTTCTCGAGACAAAACATAGACACGGACTGAATGGCTTTGACATTCGTCCTAAATCGGTAGCGTTTTACCTCCGGTTGATGAAGACCGTTATACGATATTAAATATCATACCTGTGATAGGTAGATTCAGTTAAAAATCTCCTTGACAGGGTTTCGCGGTTGTACTAGCCGTTCTCTTTACTCGACCATCTCAAAGCAAGACTACAAACATAAAGAGTGAATCAATTGGATAAATATCCGCTTGATTAAATTCGTCAATTCAAATTCCTGGAACAAGTGTGATTCATAAAGAATCTTACCATTGTTGCTTTCCAGTTGACACAAACTTGGTTCATAAGAATCTTACAAACCGTAGCGCTGTTTAATGTTGACGCTAGAAGGATTTCCATTCGTCACTGTGAATATTAATGAATATCACTCTGAATGTTCTGGCAAAACCATAAAGATATTGCGTAGAAACCTAAAATGAGTTCGAATCAATTCAGAATCAAACCACTGTTGCTTTTCAGTTTTACACATGTTCAATTCATAAAGAATCTTGCATGACCTACCGTAGTGTTGTTTGATGTTAACACTGCAAGGATTTCGACTCATCATTGTGCATACTAAGTAGTATCACTCTTAGTGTTCTAGCAATATCACAAGGATATAGCGTAGGACTTTCTTGATCTTCATCCGTGTGTCCTAACGAGATTTGATTGATCTCTTAGCTCTAGACTCGATTTGTGCACTTTTAGTGGTCGGAGGATGGAGCAGATGCCACCTATTCAATATCAACTATCTCGAAGTGAGAAAGTCAATAGAAGTCATGTTGTTCTCCGTGACAATAAAACAAACTTCTTTTGAGAGAAGCCTGAGTAGCTAGGAAAGGGTTGTGCATACATCACTGGGTCCATGATGAGTTGTCTGCATGATGTGTTGACCCGGTTTTTGCCTAAGTTGTATGGAGGGCTTCTTTATTTACACCCTTTATCCTTACATTTCTTTTTCATTCTTTAACCCCTTCAATGCTTACCAAGACATCATTACTAGCACCTTGTTGTGATTGTTCCAGTGCTAGCATCAGTACTTAGTCGGCATTCAGCTACGTTCACATTCTACTCCATCTTTCCTAAGGATTTCTAATAATCTATTGGATTGTCCCTGGGAAGATCCCTCCGGTTCTGGTTGGATCATAGGACTTAAACCTAACCACCCATTTGACACCAATAACGTCATGAATTAAAGATGTTGTGGGTATTTGATCGAAACCATGAAAACCACTTCAAATGTCTAACAAGATGTTTGAAAAACATTTAACACCTTGATAGTTTTGTCGTTTCATAAATGCTCCCCCTTCACATGTGCATCGATAACCAAAAGTGTTTCGCACATATAGGTAAGAGTTAAAGTGCTTGAGTCATATAAGATCACATTTTAATCACATTTTCTCCCCCTATCTCTAATATATAAAATCTTTTGATATTAGAGATACCAAATTTGATTAAAATATATTTTGAAAAATACTCTTGAAAATCTCCGGGAGAAAGATGTGTTAATCTTTTGCATGAAGTTAAAATGCTCCCCCTCAAAAATTAATCCAATTGAATTGTCATTATGAGGATATGATCCACATTTCTCTTTTTGAGGATAGGAGTTGTTGAACACACAATTTTTGAAAGATTTTGAATAATCATTGAAAAAACTCTTGAAAAAAATGTGTTCAACGCTTTTTGAAAAATCCATTCTTTTTGGCGATATAGTTTTTTTAAAGCATAAACTTGAGTTCATAGACTTTGAATGTCTTGACAAATCCACTCAAGTGTAAGAAGATTTCTATTCTTTTGCTGAGGGTAAGAGCACGAAATCGTACACTCCCCTATGAATATAGATCCGGGTTGCAACCTGAAAGTGATTACAAGCCATTGTGTTGACCTTAAAACGTTGAATGACAAGCTCAACCCAAAATAGATTGCTCTACCCATTTGTTAGGATAAGTTATCTTTAAAGATACACTTTCCTTTATTTGAAGGTCGAGTTACAATCTGACATTTAACTGTAATTCGTTTACATGAGCTTAAAAACTTGGAATGTTTTTAATAAAAGCTCATGACCGAGAATTTTAATTTTCCCGTTGTTGAGGATAAGTTATCAACCATGATCAACTTTCCTTTCTTTGAAGCATGAGTCACAATCTGAGGTAATTGTAAATCATTGAAATGACATGTTTTGAATAATATTTACAACTTTTGTTCGAGCTTTATGTACACACACGTGTCGTTATTGAGCAACATTTCTAGGTACGTCCATATTATCGATACTAAAAGACATGTCGAGAAGAATATTTTTGGTATTTTGAAAGGTTTTTCCATTTTTTATTTTGTTTTTCTATGGATATTTACGTTTTATTTTATTTTTGTATTTTTCTCAAGTTTTTCGAAAATAATCCAAAATAGACTTTTGTACAGCAGAAGAAGGTGATATCGAATATACATAATTGGAACCCTTTGAAGAAGTAGAAGTGGGCTCAGAATCCGCTGTTGTACCTACAATGACAGAAGAAGAGTTTGCAGGAATACTAGTGTTAGAAGTAACAAATTCATTGTCTATATTCAAAACACCCACATTAGTGCTGGAGCAGGTTTCAACACTCTTCTCTATGGGAATACACTTAAGACCAACTTCCGTGAAGATCCAACCCGTTGTTTTACACTGAAGACTAGATTTAGGAGTAGTTTTCTCTTACACAGCGGAAGACTTCTTTGGAAAGAAACTATGTCCTTTTTGAATCCACGTTTCAGATTTGGTGTGGTTGCTTTTCTTTGCGACGGGTTTGTATCTCCTTGTTGTCTTATGCGATTCTGTATTCGATCTCCGTTCAAAGGAACAAGATTTGACCTCATAGAGGTATTGCAAAATGCAATGGTCATGATTTCCATTGTGAATGCCCTTTTTGCAAGTGGGGCATACAGGGAATTTGGGATTCACGAAAGTCCTTGTATTCCTGGGTTTTCCAAATCGTTCAAGCGTAGTGTTCGAAACATGAGTATTCATGGATGGTTTCCAATTCCTAGATTGCTGGTAAGGGATCCTAGGTTTTGGTTGACTACCATTAGGAGTGTGTTGAACTCTAGCGGGATTTGGTGAACTCAGTTTTGAATACACGGGTTTGTCTTTCTGAATCTTCCCTTTTTGTTTAGCATCCTCTAGGTTTTTGGTATGAACGAGGTCATTTGAACCTACAGATTCCTTTGTAAATGCGAACGTCACACGTTTTGGAGGAGTCCTAGAAGTGCTAGGTGGATTTACATGGTTGGGTTTAGCAACAGTGTGCTTTCTAAATGGAGGAACATAGGGTGATATGGATTGTTTTGGATCACTTGGTTGCACATCGGTCTTAAGGGGTAACCTAGATTTTACATGAGAAGAATTGGAGAAAGGAGTCGGTTTTCCTAATATAGATGGCTTTGGATCCTTGTAGGCATTGGGTTTTCGAACGACAGGTTTCTTAACACTAGGTTCCACAATTTTCCCACCCATCTTAGCAACGAGTTTCTTCAACTCTACTATCGCTGTTTCCCTGTCTTGTAACTGAGCTTTAAAACCTTTAATTTCCAAACTCTGTTCATTCATTTCTCGAAATGTTTTGGAAAGTTTTTCTTGCAAGTTATTATCATGTGGAAAACTACCAACGTCTTTTTACAAAGCAAGTCCAAGAGAATGACAATGTTTTTTAAGGAAATTAGTTTTGTGTTGAAGTAACTCAAAAGCCTTTTTATCAACATTTTCTTTTAGTTTCAAAAGCTCAAGTTCAAGACGCTCACATTCTTTGATCTTATCAAAATATTTGCATGCAACATCAAAATATTCATCGATATCAGCACAAGATTGAAGAGTAACACACAAAATATCTTTTGAGAGACACTCTTCTAAGAGGAGATCATATTCGTTCGAGAACTCTGATTTGTTCGTCTGAAGTTCATCAATTTCTTTTTCAAGAGACTCGACGTATTTCAAATCATCAAACATTTCAGACCGAACTAATCTTTCAAATTCAAGAATGTTTTCTTTTAATGTGGTCGTGTTCGGTATTAAGATTTGTTTGATAAGCACAGTTATATTTTGAGGAATTGGTTTTTTCCACTCGTCATTTTCTCGTTGTTTCCATTCATTATCAACAATGGATTTAATATTATCAATGTAATGTTGTAGAAACCCAAATGTCTGCCAACTCTTGCTTTTAGAAGCATCAAGAGGCAAGTAGTTGATGAACTTAGAAACGTTTGTTTTCTTAGTAGCAAAAGCTTTCTTCCATTGAATTATTCTTTGTTTGCATTCTAAAAACAATTCCTCACGAGACTTCTGTTTTTGTGTAGTGAAACGACCATATCGACTATTCTCATAAGCATAATTGTATGGTTTCACAAACTCTTTATTGACCGGTGATCTACCCTCCTCTTCCCAAACGGATGTCTCATCATAACCAAGAGGATATTCAGGATCGGTCCATTTGGACTCATCCATATAAAGGCGAGGGTTCGCAGCTTGAGCTTAGGCAAGGTAATCAGGACTTGTAAAGCTAGCTTGACCTTTAAACATCGATGGAGGTGCTATCATTCTAACGGTTTGAATAGAGTCATGCGTTTTATAAACAACTTTCTTCAAAGATTCGACTTGTTTTTCTAGTTCCATTACTTTTTCAGTATCTTTTTCATGTCGACTTTTGAAATCTTGCTTTAACGTTTCAACCTCTTGTTTCTTTACCTCAAGACTTTAGCAGAATCGGTAGTGGTCATAGAATGCCTTTGTTCAAGTTCGTTAACTTTGGTGGTAGCAAGGTACGTTTTTTTTACGTTCATCCATTAATAAAACATTAAATTGACGTTTCTCTTTGGTTAATAACTCAAGAGTTTCATCGTATTTCTTTTCAAGATCCTCCTTTTGACTTTTTAACGTACTACCCTTGTAACCCTCAAGCTCTTTGGTCTTTTGAAGAAGCTCAGCTCTATAACTTTCAAGGGTCTCATTAGATTTAATTAGAGCGGCTTTACATTCTTCAAAGTTTTGAGTGAGCGTTGCGCTTGCCTTCTTTAATTGCTTTTGACTATTTTTAGTTTCTTTGACATCTTTTTGTAAAGTTGAAATTAAATTAGCAAGCGTAATACGCTCCTCATCATCATACTCATTTGCATGTTGATCATCGGCAAACTCATTATTGCACGTGTCTGAGAGATCAGGTATGGTATTGCTATCAACCTTTTTCGTCATACATGTATCAATAAGGGTTTGAGTTTGATCACAATTCTCATGCGTATTAGCATTGGCAAACACATTAATTTCATCATTGTGTACCTCTTCCAACGGTTCAGAATCGTAAACAGGACCATTATCATAGGAAGGTGTATTGCTAATGACAGTCTCAGGACTGATGCCTTGTGTGCCTATGTTGCTGCTTTCTATCCCATGTATGGTATGCTTTGTGTTCTGTGATGTGCAGCTTTCATTCTCATGACCCGATACTGTACCACCAGTTGCTTTGAACCGTCTGTCGATCTCTTGTTGGTGAATGGTTGTTTTGTTGACATAGGTTGCAATGAATTCGATGTTCTGGGTGATCAAATCTCTGTAGGAGAGAGCATCCAATCCATTATTCCTCTTGAAGCACTCCCTTGTACTCGGAGACTCGATGAATTCAGAGTTAAATTGTACTCTAAATATTGTCTTGAGTTCAGTTAAAGTGGTCCGGCATTCACTATCAATGAGTCTTTGTTTGACAAGCTGTGTGGCAAGTTTATCCATGGCTTGGGTGAATGTTCTTGTGAAAGTGCTAGTGGATTCACCTAAGACTCGTAAAACTCTTGATATGGACTCAAAAGTTGACCGAAGTCCTTTAATACCGTTCATTACACTTTCTCTCATGATACCTGTCCGTTGTTGTAATCGTTCCATCTCGAGAGTTCTCACTTCTAAACACTCAGTGCTTTTTTCCATGATGATGGTGTCTCAATTGATGAAGTGACTTCGGATCTTAAGTAGATATGGTGTGATTGTGTTGTTGTTGAAATTCCAAAAATTCCGATTTTTTCTCAGTCCGACAATAAATTCCTCAGTCCGACAAAACGGTAGACCTAAAAAATTTGTAATCACCAAATTTTGAAATCGAGCTAGAAATAGCCTAAAACTAGTATGGAAAAAATTTGATTTTACGTGACCTAAAAATTTTAACTCTTTTTTTTAATCTTCGTGTAAACTACGTTCCGGGACAAGTCTAGGTATTGGCTAAGTCTAAAAAATACTCGAACAAAATTTAGATGTCCATCGCAATGTCACCCATCGCACTCTTAGATCGCAGTCTGATCGTACTCTTAGATCGCAGTCTTGGATCGTAACGAGTGATCGTACTCTTGGATCGTACTCACTTGATCGTATTGGTGATCGTATCCAACGATCGTTCTCACCGATCGTACTCACTGATCGCACTCACCGATCGTACTCACCGATCGTACTCACTGATCGGACTCACTGATCGTACTCACATATCGTACTCACGGATCGTACTGAGTGATCGTGGGCTATGATCGTACTCAGTGATCGTGGGCTATGATCGTACTGAGTGATCGTAGGAGGTGATCACGACCTTGGATCACAAGTAGAAACCCCCAGGGTTTATGCAATCGCAACAATCAGATCGTAACAACAAAGTAGTCTGAGACTTGTAAGCAACAAGAAAAAACAGATTTTTACCTTGGAACTCGTGTTTCTAGCCAAACTAAAGTAACCAAAATCTTACCACACGTATGAAAGATGTAGAGATGTATAGAGGAAGATTTAGAGCATGAAAAACACAAGAAAAAACTTGAATTCGGAATGATGTTAGGTGTAAATCATACGAACCCAATATAATAGCAACAACGAATCACAAAAACTACCCCATGGCGATTGATACCAATTGTTGTCCCTCATATTATGTGATGATTAAACAAGAAAGAAAGGTAGAAAATAGATGAATTCTAGAGAGAGAAACTAGAGAGAGAAAAAAGAGAGAAGTGAGTGAGAACTTTGGTGAATATTAGATTAGGAGAATTAGAGAAAATAAGACAACCAGCCTCTCCTTACATGCAAGGAGAGGTTTATATAGCCTTGCCTACATGTGGCATAATGGGCTATATGATAATGGGTCGGGCTTTCCTTTTGGGCTTAGGTTACTTATGAATGAACCTTAGCTCAAGTTAAGCCCGTAATCCACGACTAACCTACTACCTATTACAACGTTCTAATATACGATACATAATAAACATATGACCGAGCATTCTTGTTTGACTCAATATTTTGAGGCTAACAAATGTATTGCTTATGAATCAAGGCAAATTAAACCTAATGAGAAGAATTATACTATTCATGATCTAGAATTAGGAGCGGTGATATTTGCTCTTAAAATCTGGAGACATTACCTCTATGGTATGAACTGTGTAGTATTTACTGATCTTAAAAGTCTTCAATATATTCTTCATCAGAAAGAATTGAATATGAGACAACGACATTGGTTAGAATTACTTGCTGATTACGATTGTGAAATTCGTTATCACCCAGGTAAAGCCAATGTAGTAGCTGATGCTTTAAGTCGAAAAAAGCGTGTTAAGCCGTTACAAGTTAGATCATTAATGATAACTCTTTTACCGAAGTTACCTACCAAATTCTCGAAGCACAAGAAGAAGCACTTAAGGTAGAAAATGTAGGAGCTGAGAAGTAAGAGGAATGGATAAATAATTTGAAGTTCGTCAAGATGGAATTCGTTGTATTAACAATCGTAGTTGGTTACCTGCCCATGGTAATTTACGAGATTTGATTATGCACCAGTCTCATAAATCGAAGTATTCTATACCTCCTGGTTCCAACAAAATGTATCAAGATCTGAAGAAACTCTATTGGTGGCCTAACATGAAGGCAATCATAGCAGAATACGTTATTAAGAGTTTAACGTGTGCAAGGATTAAAGAAGTGTATCAAAAACCATCCGGTCTATTTATACAACCAAAGATTCTAGAAGTGGGAAAGAATTACGATGGATTTTGTGACTAAATTACCTAAGACATCAAATGGACATAACACCATCTGGGTTATTGTCGATCGTCTTACAAAATCTGCGAGATTTCTTCCTATTAAAGAGACTTATAGTATGGAAACTCTTACGAGATTATACATTAAGGAAATAATGTCTCAACACGGAGTGCCTGTATCTATTATCTCAGATCGTGATAGTCATTTTGCATCTGTATTTTGGGGATCGATGCAAAATGCTTTGGTACTTAATTGGACATGAGTACGGCATATCATCCACAAACAGATGGACAAAGTGAAAGGACTATTCAAACTCTCGAAGATATGCTTAGAGCTTGTGTGATAGACTTTGGAAAAGGATGGGAGAAACATCTACCTTTAGTAGATTTCTCTTATAACAAGAGTTATTGATGACGTATAGTCCCCAACCGGGTCATAAACCCGGCCCACGGGTACTACCCGCATCCGGCCTGTTACTTATGGGTTGGATTAATACATTTATAGCTTATGGGCTTTGGATGAATAGTAGCCGCATACATCTGTGTGGCCTATGGCCCGTTACGGCCGGTACAGGGTTAGATAGAATCATAATCTTATTATGACTAGGATTTACCCCAAAGTAGAGGATATACACTCACCATAATTAGAAGATAACAATGCACTTATCCTTTGCTTGGGGCCGAAGCATCGGTGACAACCCATTAGGGTTTCACCGCCTATATAATGAACCCCCAAGGGTTCCACAAAGGTATCGCATTCTACACACTCTCGACTCCCATCTATTCTTAAACCCTAGCCGATTACTTACTCTCACGCCGAAGTCTAATCGTGGGAAACATTCCCACGGTAAGCCTAACGCGTGTTGTTTTAGTGTGCAGGATCCCAACAAGATATTTTACTTGGTGCACGAGTCGGAACCCAACCAACCCGAATTAAGCCTAATTCGGGTCTAGCAAGGATCATCCAACTTTTGTATCAACAAGTTGGCGCCATCCGTGGGACCAATACACTAAGCTAGAGCAAATCTCATCTCGGTCTCTCTTTATGACGAAAGGACATCCGCAAGGAAACCCCAAGAACACGAATCATGTGAATCGGAAGTCCACAGGGGACGGGATACTCATCCCCAATCAGTCCCCTAGCAACCAAACAGGTGGACCGAACAACCGTAATATTTTTCAGTCCGTGGGTGGGGTAGGTACGTCCACTAATACCCCACCACCAACCTCAACTATGGACAACCCAGATCCAAGGAGTGCGCCTAAGGCTCCTAACAAGGAGCCGCGTAGGCCGTCGACTGAGGAAGAAGTGGAAGTTGAACCACTTAGTGAGGAAGACCTCGCTCATGTTCTCACGCAGAACTTTGAGAGAATCGTCCCGGTTATCGCATCAAGGCTAAACCTAGGTAGGAACCTCCAATCAAGGCTTAACTTTGGTAGGGTCGTACCCGGCACCTCCCTTCAAAAGAAGAAGAGGGCACGACCCCAGGAACGAAACCTCTTTGAGGAGAATTCCCAACCCCGGAATGTGTTCGAACGCATAGGGGACCGTGTTATGCAGGAACTACTGTAGTCTCGTGAAGAAGGAGATAGATCCGACGATTCAGCCGAACGGCCGGATTTGGAGTTAACCAAAACTAATCGCCGCACAAGCGTGTGGGATAGGGTGAATACCGGGAAGAAGGCTCCTAGCTCTTCTCGCAAGAGCGATCCTCAGCCGAGGAGTGGGGCACCGCCCCCTTCCCCCGATCCTTCAGGAGAAGATTCGGATGACCATCCACCCAAGCGTCACCGACCTAGGCATACTCCTCCACCGCCATCGGACGATGAGGGGTACTACGGTGGCCCCTATTATCATGAGGCGGAAGAAGAAGATATCTCTCGCCCATGGTGTGACCCTAATCTCACCCGCCCATGGTGTGATCCCAGGGAAGATCCTTTTACTCTCCGGATACGGAATTATTCTGAGGATAAGAAGCGTCGCATGCCAGCATGCGTCAAGACTTATGATGGGTCTGGTGATCCGGATGATCACCTAAAAATATTTGACATGCAGGCGAAAATTGAACGATGACCCATGCCCAACGGTGCCAGATGTTCAATTCAACCTTGATTGGCAATGCCCGTGTTTAGTTCGAGGGACTCCCTCCCCGAAGCATTGATAGCTTTACTGAGCTGCGTACTGCGTTAAAAAAAATTATACTCAGCGAAAGAAGTATAATCGGGATCCGGTCTCATTGGCAACCGTCAAGCAACGGCCTGGAAAGTCTACGGAGGCCTTCACAGAATGCTTCAATGACGAGTGCACGGGCACAAAGACAATGCCGGAACTCCTAAAAATTTACGATTACATGCATGCCATAAAAGACATGGAATTAATTAGGCGCCTTAATGACCAGCGACCTGAGAGGTATGACGACCTCATGGAAAGGGTCAGGAACTTTATAGAAGGAGAAACCGCGGTAGCCGCAGCCTATCCTACAAAGGGAAACAACTATCGATCAAACGACCAGTCCAGGAGACAGTCGGGTGGTCAAAACAACCAAGGGAGTGGAAGGGGCTCGGACTAAAAGAACCAAAACAAAGGAGGGCGGTCAGAGGACAAGTTCACCCCCTTAAAAATGTCTTACCGGGAGATCTTGTTTACAGAAGGGGCGAACTTTCCAATACCTCCTTCGATGACGACTCCGGTGGACCGTCGTCAAGGAAATCGCTTTTGCGAATTCCACAATGACAAAGGTCACGGCACGAAGGAGTGAATCCATCTCAAGAAGCACATTAAGTCACTGATCAAGTCAGGAAAACTCAAACATCTGGTCAAGGATTAGAAGGACGAGAAGGATAACAAGAAGCACGATAATAAGGATCCCCAAAAGGACAAACCTTCGACTATATACATGATCCAATCCTGGCAGCGCCGCACAAGGCAGAAAATTAGTCAAAAAATTTCACGCGGCAGAGAAATCTCATTACCTCCCATCATGGCAAGTGACGTAGCCGATGCACCTCTCACGATTGAGGTAAGCATTGGAACACACAATGTTCGCCGTATGTATGTGGATGGAGGGTCATCGGCAGAAGTACTGTACGAACACTGTTTCGTACAGCTACGACCAGAAATAAAAAGCCAATTAGTACCGGCCACGTCGCCGCTCATCGGCTTTAGTGGAGACACCATTTGGCCAATAGGACAGCTGTGTCTGCTAGTAACCATTGGGAATAAAGAGCATTCCACCACGGCGTGGATGAACTTTAGGGTGATACGCTCATACTCTCCATACAATGGGATCATAGGAAGACCAGGTATCCTGGCCATACGGGCAGTACCCTCCACAACTCACGGAATGATTAAATTCCTTGTGGAAGGAGGAACTGTCACCATCTATAACTCAATCATACCAGCATCCAAATGTCATGCCGTGACAACACCAGTCCTACCTGTCCCCGTCAAAGAGGGATCACCACCTCCTAACTGGAAGGTGGCAATCCATCCCGATTATCCGGAACAAGAGGTGTCCATAGTAGGAACACTTTCAGATAGCGGCAAGAGGGCCATGTGCTCTCTTCTGAAAGCAAACCTAGACGTATTCGCATGGGAGCCCAAGCATATGACGGGTGTGGCGCGTGCGATAGCAGAGCATAAACTTAAAATCCGCCAGGGATATCCTCCTGTTAAGCAAAAGAAGTGTGGTCAAGCACCAGAACGCAGCCAAGTAATACTAGAGGAAGTACGGAAATTAGTGGACGCAGGAATTATGCGTGAGGTATACTACCACGAGTGGTTATCCAACTCGGTCATGGTCAAGAAGCATGACGGGAGCTGGCGTATGTGTGTGGACTTCACGGACCTGAACAAAGCCTGTCCGCAGGACTGCTATCTGTTACCATAGATTGACTGGAAAGTGGAATCCTTATGTGGGTATCCCTTTAAGTGCTTCTTAGACGCGTACAAAGGATACCACCAGATCCAGATGGCGGAAGAGGACGCAGAGAGGACGATGTTTCATACTAGTCATGGCGTATACTATTATACAAAAATGCCATTCGGACTAAAGAACGTCGGGGTAACATATCAGCGACTTGTTGATAAAGCCTTCGACTCACAGATAGGCCGCAACCTTGAGGTCTACGTTGACGATCTAGTCATCAAAAGTCATACGGAGGAGGCACTTCTCCGTGACGTCCAAGAGACGTTTGACACATTGAGGAGGATTAATATGAAACTGAATCCAAAAAATGCACATTTGGGGCAACTGAAGGGATGTTCCATGGATACATGATCGATCCGAATGGGATCAAACCTTGCCCAGAAAAGACAGTGTTAGGACCATTGTAATAGTTATATGTAATAGGTAGACTAGGAGGTATGTAGTTCCTCTTGGTCCTAGTCGTAGTAGGAGCAAGTCCTGCTCCTGGTCCTAGTCGAAGTCAAACATTATTATTTACTTAATATTCTGTTAGGATATGCATGAGATATGTTAGGAAAGGATATGCATATCAGTTTTACACGTTTTGTTTAATGCTGTATTAGGTTTCCTTGTAGTATAAAAGGAACCTTAGGCAGAAGGGTTAGACACACCTTCACCAAACGTAGTTCTAGTCATTATCAATATTAGAAATCCTTAGAAAGGATCAAGTCTTTATAGTTATTTTGTTCTTCTTAATTATATTTATATTCTACATTCATATTGTGTATAGAGTCTCTTTGTGATTTGACTTGTGATTACAGAAGTCATTCACCGGTCCTGTCAGGCTGCAAGATCTACATCTGGTAGACCCAACAAGTGGTATCAGAGCCTGGGAGGGTCTCTATACAAGAAGAATCAAGTTTTCTTATTTCTGACATTTTTTTTATCATGTCTGCCTTATCTTCTACTCAAACAGGAGAAGACGGCACTCCTAAAATTGTGCAACCTCAGCAGATCCTGGCTACGGTCTCTAACACGAATGGAAAATTCCCTCTTCTGAAGAAGGGTGAATATGATAACTGGGCAATGAAGATGGAATGGTGGATCACCAACACTGATCAAGATCTTTGGAAGATCATTCTAAATGGGAACAGCAGAAAGCTTACTGTACGAGACAAGAATGGTAATATTACCCTTCTTGACCCTAAATCTCATGAGGAAATTATAGCTATTCAGAAGGAGGTAAAAGCAAAAACGATTTTGCTTCAATCTCTTCCTGAAGATCACATGGGTGACTTCTACCATTTGGATGATGCCAGAGAGATCTGGAATGGAATAAAAGCAAGGTTCGGTGGGAATGAGGAGTCAAAGAAAATGCGAAGGTCCATGCTGAGAGATGAATTCATTGAATTCAAAATCTCAGAAACTGAAGGTCTAAATCAAGGGTATGATAGGTTCCAGAAGATATTGAGCCAGCTGAATCAACTTCGGTCAAAGCCTGATGATGGTGACATTAATGCAAGGTTTCTTAAAGCCTTACCTTACTCATGGAATCAGGTGGTGATCTCTCTCAAAGCCAAAGGTGGGCTTGATTATCTCACTTTTGATGATCTGTTTCATAGGCTCATAACTTTCGAACCTCATGTAAGAGGATTTTCAAGTGACTCTTTTCCCACTCCTACTAATTCAGCCTTTGTGAGTTCTATGGCATCTAGTCCCATGTCATATGCAAGTAGCCCTAGCAATACTGTCTCCTCTCAGCATACTGTTCAGCATACTTCTGGTCCTGATCCTACTACCAAGTCTGGTAGTATGGTAGAAGCTGTTCTTCATTCTTTTGTGGCTGATGTTAATGTTGAACAACAACTTGCTTTTGATGACTTCAAACAGGTCGATAAACTTGACCTGGATGAGATGGATCTTAAATGGCAGATGGCCATGCTTACTCTTAGGGTTCACAAGTTTGAGAAGAAAGCAGGAAGGAAATTTAATTACAACCCTCAGGAGCCAGCAAGATTCGACAGAAGCAAGGTAAGATGCTATAACTGCCAGCAATAGGGTCACTTTGCAAGGGAGTGCCCTAGCAAGAATGATCAGGAGAAGGGCAGGTACTCCGCTTTCAAGGTTCAGGAGGTAAAAGATGACAGGAAGGCATTGGTATCTGTTGACTCTATGGTCAACTGGAATGATCATCAGGCTTCTACTCTGGAGTCAGCTGAGTCCTCGACTGACGTGTTTGCAATGATTGCTGGGAATCTCTCTGATGCAGAAGAAGCAGACGAGTTTGCTCTTATGGGCATCTCACCTCAGGTACAACATTGTCCTCTTGGTTGTCATGATAAATACTCAGAATTGTTGTCCCAATTTAATGAAGTAAATGATCAAAATGATAAGTATTTTCTAGAGGTTCAAGCCTATAAGGCTTCATTAAACACTTTGGAACAACAAAAGAGGTGGTTACAAGATACACAACGTGCGTATGAGGATAAAATCAGGATACTAAGCATTGATTTAGAAAACACTACCAATATGCTTAAATATACAGAAATTGAAAGAGATGCTAGTATCAAAGAAAAAGAGGAAATGCAAGCTAAATTAGATGCTACAATGCTAAGATTTGACAAATGGCAAAAGGCACCTAAAAATCTTTCAAAATTAATTCATAGTAGCATGTCTGGCAGAACTAAAAGAGGCTTAGGATTTGAAATATATTGATTCAGAAGATGTATTTGATTTATCTTTCTCAAGTGTCTTTGATGCCGACAAAGAGGGTGAGGGCAAACCTAGTTACAATAGGTTTAAACCAGCAGCAGAAATGCATGATGTCCCTCCTCCTCTTACTGGAACTTTTATGCCCACCTCATGGCATAATGACTCGGATGAATCACAGATGCTTGAGTCCCCAACAATGCTAAGAGGACAAAATCAGGATACTAAGCATTGATTTAGAAAACACTACCAATATGCTTAAATATACAGAAACTGAAAGAGATGCTAGTATCAAAGAAAAAGAGGAAATGCAAGCTAAATTAGATGCTACAATGCTAAGATTTGACAAATGGCAAAAGGCACCTAAAAATCTTTCAAAATTAATTGATAGTAGCATGTCTGGCAGAACTAAAAGAGGCTTAGGATTTGAAAAATATATTGATTCAGAAGATGTATTTGATTTATCTTTCTCAAGTGTCTTTGATGCCGACAAAGAGGATGAGGGCAAACCTAGTTACAATAGGTTTAAACCAGCAGCAGAAATGCATGCTGTCCCTCCTCCTCTTACTGGAACTTTTATGCCCACCTCATGGCATAATGACTCGGATGAATCACAAATGCTTGAGTCCCCAACAAGTTCTACTAATACTAATGACTTTGTCTCATGTACTTTCAGTGACAAAGCCGGTGACTCTGCATCTAATGGTTCACGTGACGAGTCAAGACCTACAAGTTCCAAGTCGAATGAACATGCTGATACTGGTGCTAGGAAGTGTGAAGAAAAAGTTGCTGTCAAGTCAAGTGTGTCTGGTCCTTGTTTATTGAGTCCTAGGAAGAATGTTTTTCCTAGAAATGTGTGTAATAAAGTAGGCAGTATGAAACAATCTCATTCTAATAAAAGGTCTTTTAAAACATGTTTTGTTTGTGGCAGTGCCTTTCATTTAATTAAAGATTGTGATTATTATGACACACGTGCATCTGTTAATCATGCTTTTCCTGCTCCTGGTCCACCAAGAGCTGCTTCATATGCTACTATAAGACTTAATCCTAGTGCTCTAACGTTTAATACTTCTAGAGTATCCTCTCCTTTCGCGTCTGATTATTGGAGAGATAGTGGATTCCAAACAACCAGTAATTATTTTCAAAATTTTAATCCAATCTATCCACATAATTTAGACCACACATATTTTGGTTTGGGAAATTTGGGAACTGCTGTTAAGCCCTCAGCAGGTTGTTCTTGGTCAAATAATAATACCCATATGATGCAAAGGCAACCAAGGAACAACGGTGGATCTCATCAATCTTCTTGGCACACTTCTAATGATCCACAAGGCAGGCTCAAACCTGAAAAGGTTTGGGTCCCCTTAAGACACTAACTTTTGCATTTTTATCTTGTTGTTGTAGGTTACTCCATACCAAGATCCTAGTCTAGGTATTGTTAATAGTGGTTGCTCCAGGAGCATGACTGGCAATAAGAGTCTTCTCTCTAACTTTGTACCATTTCATGGAGGCAAGGTCTATTTTGGTGGGGGTGAAGGCAGAATCACTGGCAAAGGAACGATAAAGACTCCAAATCTTAATTTTGAGCAGGTCTACTATGTGGAAGCACTTCAACACTTCAACTTGATATCGGTCTCTCAGATTTGTGACAAGAAGCAGTTTTTTCTCTTCACCGGTACTGATGCACTTGTGCTTTCCAAAGACTTTCAGCTTCCGGATGACTCACAAGTTTTACTCAGAATCCCTAGAAGACACAATCTCTATAGCATCAAGTTGAATGAAGTCAACCCTACTGGTCAACTAGCATGTCTGGTTGCAAAAGCCTCAGAAGATGAAGCCACTAAATGGCACCGAAGGATGGGGCATGTGAACTTCAAGACCATTCACAAACTTGCAAATCTGAATCTGGTCTCTGGTTTACCTCCCAAGACGTTTAGAAATGATATAAATTGTATTGCCTGCAGCAAAGGCAAACAGCACAAAGCATCCTTCAAGGCCATTACTGCTCTAAGTCTTATATCTGAACCATTGTAGCTTCTACACATGGACTTATTTGGTCCTACTTCCATCAGGAGCATTGACCACAAGCAATTCTGTTTGGTGGTAACTGATGGTTATAGCAGGTTTACGTGGGTGTTCTTCATGGCTGCCAAAAGTGAGACCTACTCAATTCTTAGAGATTTTCTTACCTTGATAGAGAATCAGTTGTCCAAGAAAGTTAAAGGTATTCGTTGCGACAATGGAATCGAGTTTAAAAATAAAGACCTCATCGCACTCTGCAATGCTAAGGGCATCAAAAGAGATTATAGTGCTGCTAGGACTCCTCAACAGTATGGTGTGGCAGAAAGAAAGAACAGGACACTAATAGAAGCAGCAAGAACTATGCTTGCAGATTCCAAGCTTCCAACCATGTTCTGGACAGAAGCTGTTAATACTGCAAGTTATGTTTTGAATAGGGTTTCTATTACTAATCCTCACAAGAAGACTCCTTATGAGCTACTCACGGGCAAAGTTCCAAATATTTCTCATTTGAAGCCTTTTGGTTGTCCAGTCACCATTCTGAATACTAGTGACTATTTGGGGAAGTTTGATGGCAAGGCAGATGAAGGATACATTGTGGGATATTCAGCTCATTCTCGGGCGTATCGTGTCTACAATCTTCAAGCCAAACGGATAATTGAAACTATTAATCTCAGGTATTTTGAGGAGAAGTCAAACATCCAAGGCAAAGGTCCAGAATGGTATTTTGATCTTGATTATCTTAGTGATTCGTTAGGATATTTTCGTTTCAAAACTAACCATGATGCAGGACCACAAGTGTTTGCAACTTCTAGTACTGGTGTTCCTTCTAGTCTTTCTGATTCAGATGATGAGGATGACATTTTTATGGTTCCATCCTATTCCACCACGGTTTCTCCTACTCCTCCTAGTGATGCAACTCTAATGGATGTACAGGATTCCCAAGCAGCTCTTGACACTCTTCTCAAACAACAACAAGAAGCTACTAAAGTAGCTGCTCAAGGTAGTTTTGAGTTTCCCTTGGTTGAGCCTGCTGACAAAGTTGCTCCTGGTACTCCAGCTTCTGCTCCTAGTGCTAGCTTATCACCTACTGGTACTCCGGCTAGTGAGTCTGCTTCCAATACTCGTTTCTCCAGTCCCTCTGATTAGGGGAACCATGAAAAGAAGTCTTCTACCAAGCTGGATGATATTCATAAACAACCGGTAGATGGGATTTTCCAAAATGCTTCATATGATGATGACTTTGTTGGTGATCTCAATAACTTGGCACCAGAAGTGGAGGTTTCTTCCAATCCAATCTTGCAATCACATAAAGATCATCCTACCACTCAAATTATTGGAGATCCTGGTTCTACCGTCAAGACACGCAGAATGCAGCAGAAGGCCTTGTCTGATCACCATGCTCTTGTGGGCTATATTGAGGATCAAAAGCGTAATAATCATACGGACTTTCAACACTGTTTGTTTGCTTGTTTTCTTTCACAGGTGGAACCTAGGTCTGTTTCTCATGCTCTTGAGGATCAAAGTTGGGTGGAGGCGACGCAGGAGGAAATGCAGCAATTCTTGTTCAGAATGTTTGGGTTCTGGTTGACTTACCAGATGGAAAGACAGCTATCAATACCAAATGGATTCTCAAAAACAAGAAGGATGCACGGGGAATTGTCGTCAGGAATAAAGCTAGGCTTGTCGCACAAGGACACACTCAAATTGAGGGCATTGACTATACTAAAGTCTTTACGCCGGTTGCAAGGATCGAGGCCATTCGTCTGTTTTTGGCCTTTGCTTCTTATGTTGGCTTTACGGTGTTCCAGATGGATGTCAAGAGTGCATTTCTCTATGGCAAAATTGACGAGGAAGTGTATGTTACTCAACCTAAGGGGTTTGTAGATCCACTTCATCTCAAGAAATTCTACAAGGTGGTCAAGGCTCTTTATGGGTTACATCAGGCTCCTAGAGCTTGGTATGAGCGTCTTTCAACTTTCTTGTTAAAGAATGGCTATAGAAGAGGTACTATTGACAAAACACTATTTCTTCGGTGGAATTCCAAGGATATTATCCTTGTTCAGGTTTATGTGGACGACATTATATTTGGTTCTACAAGGAAGGAGTGGTGTGATGAGTTTGAACACTTGATGAAAGGCGAATTTCAGATGAGTGCAATGGGAGAATTATCATTCTTCCTTGGGCTTCAGGTCAAGCAACAATCGGATGGGATTTTCATCAGTCAAGATAAATATGTTCATGAGATTCTTCAGAAGTTTGACATGGATCTTCTTAGACCAGCAGCAACTCCTTATGAAGTTGCTAAAATTAAACTTGAGAATGAGCCAGACCCCCCGGTAAATGTTCACATGTACAGGTCTATGATTGGCTCTCTCATGTATTTGACTGCATCACATCCAGACATTATGTTTGCAGTAAGTGCTTGTTCTAGACACCAGGTGACTCCAACGGTTTCGAACTTAAATGCAGTGAAGAAGATTTTCAAGTATATCAAGGCTCAACCTAAATTGGGTCTATGGTATCCTAGAGAATCTCCTTTTGTTCTAGAAGCCTATAGTGATAGTGACTATGCTGGTGCTAATAATGATAGGAAGTCTACTACTGGTGGTTGTCAATTTTTGGGTCGTCGACTTATTTCATGGCAATGCAAGAAACAGACAATCGTAGCTACTTCTTCAACAGAAGTTGAATACGTTGCGGTTGCTAGTTGTTGTGGACAAGTTTTGTGGATCCAAAATCAGATGTTGGATTATGGTTTCAATTTTATGAATACCAAAATTTTTATTGACAATCAAAGCACAATTTGCATTGTAAAGAATCCTGTATTTCATCAGCGGACGAAGCATATTGAGATTCGGCATCATTTTATACGGGATGCTAATGAGAAGAAGCTGATATAGGTTCTTAAAGTTCATACGGATGACAATGTTGCTGATTTGCTGACTAAAGCTTTTGATGGTCCTCGGTTTAACCACTTGGTGGTTCATATTGGGATGGTCAATCCTTGAGGTCTAGGATTGAGGGGAGGCAAAGCCTAAGGGGAGGCTTTGTGTACATATTAGGTCAGACTAACGTATTGATAGTATTTAACAACATAGTTTCTTGGTTCTGATGGTGTGTGGTGCTTATGATGGAGGATTTTTGCTCTCTTCTGGTGGATGTGGCCTTACATGACTGGCTTCTGGTCCTTTTGGTCAGCTTCTAGTTATAACTGGTTGGCTTCTGGTGGTTTAAAATCCTTCCATGTCAAGTGGTGTTTGGCTCCTGGTACTGGTCTGGCATACTGTTCATTCCTTTTGTCGTTTGTTAATCACGTTTTGCTCCTGGTTTGACCATACTGTGCTTTGACTTTTGGTCAACGCTCCCAATCCTGGTATTTACAAGTTTGAATTAAGCATGTTAATTGGGAGTTGGTTATTATGTTAAAAAGGGCAAGTGGTTACTATGCAATTATGGTTTAATTTGAAAGGGCAACCCCCCATTAATAGGGGTCAATGAATAGTTACCACTTTCTTTATATATGGTCAACATACACCCTTGACTCACTCATTACAATTAACACACACACAAAACCGCTTCTACTCTCTACACCCTAATCCAAATCCTTCTTCCATCCATTCATCAAGATCCATGGCTGCTCTTGCTTACCAACCTGCTCACAATCGTGTTGCTTATCTGGGTGATGGTCTAAATCGTGAACATTTTGCTGACATCTTGGATTTCATTTAAGCTTCTAACTTAAGGTTTGCATTTACTGTCTGTCCCACCATATATGATAGTCTGATTCGTCAATTTTGGGCGTCTGCTCAACTTGTGAATGTGGTTGGTCGTCAACGTGTACTCCATGCTACCATAGATGGACGTGCATATGTGGTGAATGAGGCTTCTATTCGCTCTTCTCTTCATCTTCAGGATGAGGGGGGTGTTGAATCAATCCCCAATTCCGAAGTATTGGAGGGGATGGCTGCTATAGGTTATGAACATGGGGGGAAGTTTAACTTCCAGAAAAATAGGTTTTCCCCCCAATGGAAGCTTCTGGTTCACTTTTTAATCCATTGTACGAGTCCCAAGTCTGGGAGTTGGGATGCTTTCCTTACTCCTTTGGCTACTGGTCTTATCTGCTTAGCCCAGGGTAGAGTGTTTAATTTTTCTCATTATCTATTTGAGGGGATGGTTAGTAATTTGTCTACTGCTGGTTCGAGAAAGAAGTTTCTTATGTACCCTAGGTTTCTTCAGCAAATCCTTGTTTGCATTCCACGTGATAGGACTGAGCATGTGCCATCTAAACTTACAGCTAAAGTATATTACAATATGATGAATGGGTTTACTGGGGATTGGAGGCCCCTGACTGAAGCCATGTTGGGATTGGCTCAAGGTCCTATGGGTGAGGAAGAGGAGGCTCCTGAGTTTGTTGTGCTTGATGATGACCCCATGGAGGAGGAGGCTCCTACTGTTGGTGCCACTCCTGTGGTAGAGGAGGATCTAGTTGAGGAGGTGGTGGTTGAAAAACCATCTCCTACCAAGGCTGGTCCTTCCTCAGTCCCACAAAGGTCTCCGTTTGATGCTAGTACTCCACAGGTTGACCCACATGTTGCTTCGGGCTCCAGTGATGCTTTCCCTGATCCAAGTTCTCTTGGTGGGCAGGCGGAGGAGCCTACTACACTGATATCTTTGCTTGATCTTATGCGCAGGTACCATGAGCGGATGATTTTTTTGGAAGCTGATTTAAACCAACATCGGAAGCTTACAAGGGAGTTTGTTCTTCCTCTGGCTGATCGCATCAAGGCGTTAGAGACTCAACAACGTCGTCGCAAGAAGCATATGGTCCATTCAGATTCTGATGAAGAGGGTGCGGAGAATGTTGAGGATGGCTTGACGTTGTTGGCAAAGGCTGCCTTTGCTGATAAAGTTTATGATGATTTGCCGGTTCCTCCAATGTTCCTTCTCCTGGTGCTATTCCCCCTTCTATGGGTGGTGATTCTAATCCTGTTGATGGTTCTCATGTTGGTCCCTCTCATGATCCGAAGGGCAAAGCCCCAATGACTGATGCTCCATCTCCATCTCGCAAACGTACTCGTCGACAGATTGAAGAGGAAAGGCTTGGTGAGGAGGCTGCTCGTCGAGTTCAAGCTGAGATTGATGAAGCTGATAGGGCTGCTGAGGAAGAGCTTCGAGAACGCAGGCGTGCACAAATTCAGCATGATGCTATGCATTGGAGCGATAGTGAATGGATGCAGGTGTTGACTGTTCTCACTCGAGATTATGCTCAGTTTAAAGATCTTTTGGGTGCTGATGTTGATGAACATAATTGTATTCCGCGTGCTATGGTAATGATGCGTAAGCACCAGTTGGCTCTTGCTACAGAACTTAAGAAACAGAGAAGGAACATACCTTTATCTCGGGCTGAGGAGCGCCAGCAGATGCAACGTTATGTGAAATATCAATCTGCTGCTCATTTCAATGCTCCTTGGACTTGGGCTCGGGTGCGGGCTTTGACTTTTGATGAGCTAAAGGCTCTTTATGAAAAGATGGTTAAGCGTCAGAGTCAACCTATTCCGGAAAGATTTATTTACCATCCTCGTGGTCTGACTTCTTCTATGCCTGCTGATTCTACTGGTCCTTCGTCTGCACCCACTCTTGCTTCTGCTGCTAGTCCTTCTGGTTTTGTTGCTACTTCTGTTGGTCCTTCTACTACACCTTTGGTTGCTCCTATGGGTTCTACTGTTGGTCCTGCTACTACCATCTTTGTTACCACCACCATACCTACTACATCTGATGTGCCATCTCCATCACCACCAGTTCCTGGAACTCAACCTAATCCTACTTCTGATGCAGCTCCTAGTGGTCTATTGGGTGGACACATTCATGAGTCTACTTCTACTGCTTCCCCTGCTGCTGCTGAGGTTACGGTAAAGGTTGAATCAACACCTTCTGATCCCACACCTAGACGTTCCCTTCGCTAGAAACAGACTCGTCGTATTCGCCGTGGTAAGACAGTTCCTTTTGAGAAGCGTGATCCTGAGAATTTAATTGATGCAGCTTCTGACAGCGATTCTGACTTACCCTTGGGCAATGGGAGCATTACTGGTTATACGGTTGAGCGTTCTACAACACTTCCTGGTGGCGTATCCCATCGGATTACCTTGAGTGATGGGTCTGTGCGATTGGCAACGGGTTTGCAGGGTGTGTTGTCGTGGGCTGACCGTATGGATCTTATGGCGTTGTATGGACTTGTTGATTCTAGTATGCCGTTTGACCCAATGGTTGTGTCTTCATGGCCTGGTCTGCGTATCTGGGCTGATCTCAAGATGATGTTGGATCCTCCTAATACTCCTGTTTCGGGCATATGGAAGGATCAAATGCAATGGGAGATTCTGCGCTGGAAGCTTTATGCTGGATGTGGAGTTCATGTGTTGGAATTAGAATCTAGTCATATGGTGTTTATGCTGACGGATGTGGAGTATCCTTTGACTATTTCTTTGATGGAGGCGATGTTAGCGAGTCACTTGCAAATTTCTACTGCTCCATCTGGAAATGAGTCATCTATGGCTACGGCATTGGTAGAAGGTATTCAGGCAAGGTTGATAGCAGATAAGAAGGCTGCTTCTGGTATGTAAGGTGATTGGGTTGTAAGTGTTTATACTTTGTATTTTTGTTCATTTGTTCTTATTTTTATTCTTTTCACCAATATGTACAGTGATTGGTGAACTTCATTCTTTAGAGTTTAAAAAAAAAATTCATAAAAAATTTTTTTATCCTTTTTATATAATATCTGCTTATACTTTAAACACAGTTTAGATTTTATACTTGTACATAATATCCCTTGGCTGCTTAACATTGTGGGTTCTGGTTACTGATTGTGCTTGTCCTGGTACTTGGTTTCACTTGGTGTTGGACGTGGTCCACACAACAAATGGTTCTCAACTTACCATGTCTAATCGACAAGAAAAAGTTGATTCACCTTGAGGGTACGGCTCCTGGTGCGATTCTCAAATCCGTTGATGGTTGCCAGGTTACCCAAAACTGGTGGTTTTCACTTGCCATAGTCTTGGACTGAAAAGTGGCTAATCCAAGGGGGTACGACTCTTGGTAAAGATCTTATCAAATCCGTTGATAGCTGTAATAGCTTGCTTAAAGCTATAGGGTGTTCAACTCACCGATGCTTCATTGCTAAGAGTTGGCGAGTCCAGAGGGGTACGGCTTCTGGTAAAGACACATCAAATCCGTTGACGGTTGTGATGGTTTGCCTAAAATCATCAGGGTACTCCCACTCACCATTGATTCACGTTCTAAGAGTTGGGCTGGGTTCCAGTCTCCCAGGGTGATGTCATGATTCCACCAAAAGACTGGCTAGCCCAAGAGCGAGCAGCTACTTGGTAAAGGCTCATCAAATCTGCTCATGTTGCTGACAAGAATCAACACGATGCTGATTTGTTCCAAGCTTTGGAGAAGCTTCTAGTGTTTCATGTTGCGGCGGTTACTCTGATTCTTATCTTGTTGATGTTGCTATTTGTTTTGCTGATACAATCCTCGGGCTTTCTTTGCACGTTTTCCAGGAAACTTGAACTCAACAGGTCAAATTCAAGTTTAGGGGAGGATTGTTAGGACCATTGTAATAGTTATATGTAATAGGTAGACTAGGAGGTATGTAGTTCCTCTTGGTCCTAGTCGTAGTAGGAGCAAGTCCTGCTCCTGGTCCTAGTCGAAGTCAAACATTATTATTTACTTAATATTCTGTTAGGATATGCATGAGATATGTTAGGAAAGGATATGCATATCAGTTTTACACGTTTTCTTTAATGTTGTATTAGGGTTTCCTTGTAGTATAAAAGGAACCTTAGGCAGAAGGGTTAGACACACCTTCACCAAACGTAGTTCTAGTCATTATCAATATTAGAAATCCTTAGAAAGGATCAAGTCTTTATAGTTATTCTGTTCTTCTTAATTATATTTATATTCTACATTCATATTGTGAGTCTCTTTGTGATTTGACTTGTGATTACAGAAGTCATTCACCGGTCCTGTCAGGCTGCAAGATCTACATCTGGTAGACCCAACAGACAGACGCGATGATACAGTTACCATCTCCTCAGACGCGAAAAGAGGTACAATCATTAAATGGAAAGCTGGTCGGGCTAAACAGGTTCTTGCCGAAGTCCGCGGAGAAGTCACTCCCTCTATTAAAAACACTCAAGAAGTGCATCAAGAAGGGAGATTTCCGTTGGACAAAGGAAGCTGAGGAAGCTTTTAGTCAGCTTAAACAGCATCTCGCAGCTCTTCCCATGTTAGTATCTCCTCGACCTAAGGAAGAGCTCATTATGTATCTGTCGGCTACACACGGAGCAATAAGTGCGTTACTTATGACGGATAGGGACACAGTCCAGACTCCGGTCTACTTCATAAGTAGAACATTACAAGGGACGGAGTTGAATTATTCCTCTATGGAGAAGTTGGTTTTAGCGTTAGTATTCGCCACAAAGCGGTTACGTCGGTACTTTCAGGCGCACCCAATTTTGGTTATTACTGATCAACCAATAAAGCAAATCATCTCCAAACCAGACGTGGCCGGTAGGCTACATAAGTGGAGCATTCTGTTAGGAGAGCATAACATCTCCTATAGACCGAGGACAGCGGTCAAGGGCCAAATCTTGGCAGACTTCTTAATAGAGAAGCCAGATGAGGACGGACCGGTCGTACAACGAGAGGAAACTCTAGCAGAACCATATGTCTTGTTTACTGATGGATCTTCGTGAACAGACGGGTTAGGAGCTGGCCTCATCCTTACGAGTCCGGAAGGAATGGAGTTTACCTACGCCCTGCGCTTTGAATTCACAGCCACTAATAATGAGGCAGAATATGAAGCGTTGATTGCGGGTTTAAAAATCGCCGCTAGAATGGGATTCCGCAACCTTGAGGCTTACGTGGACTCACGGCTTGTCGCGAACCACATTCTAGGAGGTTACATAGCCAAGGAGGATAACATGTTTCGATACTTGGAGAAAGTCAAGTCACTCATAGCTACTTTCAACAAGTTTTCTATCAAGCAGGTACCAAGAGGTGAAAACAAGAAGGCGGATACTCTCAGCAAAATTGCGTCTACAAGTTTCGCCCACTTATCCAAGCAAGTCTTGGTAGAAATATTAAAGGAAAAGTCTATAACGGAAGGGGAAATTGCAGCTATAGTGTAGGAGGATGCACCTACATGGATGACCCCGATCATCAGCTATTTAACTGATGAGACCCTCCCGGATGATGAGAAGGCGACACGGCGTATCAGAAGGAAGTCCCAACACTTTGTGCTCCGAGAAGGTATTCTCTAGAAGCGGTCCTTCTTACAGTCGTGGTTGCGGTGTGTTGGGCCGCGACAGGCTGCCTATGTAATCAGTAAGATACATGAAGGGTCATGCGGCATGCACACAGGACCCCGATTCGTAGTAGCACGAGCTTTACGTACAGGATATTATTGGCCTACTATGCATAGGGATGCACGCGACATGATCCGTAAGTGCAGTGATTGCCAAGTGCACAGGCCGGTACCACGACATCCGCAGCAAGAACTGACACCCATCACATCCCCATGGCCATTCTATAAATGGGGGATTGATATTGCAGGGCCTTTTCCGGTTGCTGCAGGGGGGAGTTAAGTTATTGATTGTGGCAATGGACTACTTTACACGCTGGATAGAGGCTAAAGCGGTCAAATCCGTTACAAGCAAGCAAGTTAAAAAGTTTGTTTGGGAAAATATTGTGTGCCGCTTTGGCTTACCAGGAGAAATCATCTCGGATAACGGGAAACAGTTTGCGGACAATCCATTCAAAGATTGGTGCACGACATTGAACATCACGCGGAGTTTCGCATCCGTTAAGCACCCATAGACTAATGGTCTTGTGGAGCGGGCAAACAGAAGCCTAGGTGAAGGCATCAAGGCACGCTTGGACGAGCGAAGTGCCAAATGGGTAGATGAGTTGCCGCATGTTCTATGGGCGCATAGGACTATGATTAAAACAGCCAATGGGGACACTCCATTTGCACTAGCCTACGGGACCGAGGCTGTTATACCAGCAGAAATTGGGATGCCAACCATCCGCACGGTGGAGGTTAATGTCGTCACAAACGATGAGAAACTCCGGATTAATATGGATTTGATGGAGGAGAAAAGAGAAATAGCGGCCATCAATGAGGCCAAGTCCAAGGCATGAATGAAGGCTTATTACGATGCCAAGGTTAAAGGTGTTTCTTTTCGACCGGGGGATTTTGTTTATCGTGCAAACGGGGAAAGTCGCACGGAGAAAACAGGAAAGCTGGGCCCCAAGTGGGAAGGGCCGTATGAGGTTACGGAAGCCTTGGGAATGGGCACGTACAAGTTGCGTGACATGGATGGCCGTGACCTGGAACGCACATGGAATATCTGCAGTCTTAAAAGATGCTATCTTTGAAAGGCTACGGCCTCCGCATGGACACTTCGCTATAGTTGGCTTCAATGAAGATCCATGTATTCTCTTTTGTTTTGTTTTTCATGCTTTCTAGGTTCTACTTGTTTTTAGGATTTCCCATTCTTGTCAAAACAGAAATCGTAAACGTTTTAATAAAATGTCGTGGTGCCTAGCTAGCTCCACGGCTCGTTCTTGTGCAAATTATTGTCATGTCTTTTAGATTCTATGTGCAAATTATTGTCGTATAGATTTAGTTGTTATTTGTATAATGTGCTATCTCTTGTTCATATGCATTCATTCAAAACCGTACATGTACTATTCGCCTCTAGGCGGGGTAAGAGGATTAAGTGAACCTAATCATTCAACTTGTCGCATAAGAGGGATGCAACCCCAGTGACGTGGATCATGTATCCTTATTAGACACCTTATTTACAAGACGTTGTAGTAAGTTTCCATATGCCGCACTTACATAGTGCTTTGCATGGTAAAGACGCACACCGCACGTCTAGTAACATATAGACTTGGTTTTATTCTAGGTAAGACGTGACACGTCATGCGACACAGGTATATGATATCTAAAGGAATATAAGCAAGTTTCCAACTATCAAAATTGTCGTGACTACCACGGACTTATAAATACTATTCTAAATGTTCACGATAATGTTACAAAGGATAAAGTGCCGTGGACATCCACGGACGAATGTATGGTTACAGACCAGATTATTTAGGAATTACAACAAATTTGGGAACGCCCTACATGGGGGGAGAAACTTACCTATCTCCCGCTGCTCTTCAGCTAGGCGAGGCAATACCTCACCATGATCTTTTCGTTCCAGAGCTCGAGCCGCATTCACCTCCAGTACTTCACTTAATAGATGTTCACCAACTATGATCCTGGTGACGTCTTCATAAACGGGAAGAGTGAGTTGGCTGGGGAAGGGAGTGAAGTGGGTCCGGGAGTGTCCCTCGTCCTGAGAGAAGGCACCAAGTCTTAGCTTCTCCATAACCTCCTTATTGGATGCATCTTTTGTAGCCTCCAGCTCGGCCAAAAAGGGGTAGTTAAGATCTCGCATAGCAGCCATAGAGGCGGTCATCTTCTCAGCAGCTCCAGTGTTGAAGTAAGCATGTTTTGTGAAGTTTTGCTTCTTCCTTATTAGCTCTGCGGCCATGACCATTCCCTCATGACGGCCGTGGTCGATGCCATCTGATACAAGATCTGCAAACTGTTGTACGAATTGAGGGGCCTCCAACACTTTTATGACGGCCAGGCGCGTCCCATGACCCACCATCCACCTGCGCCCGGCAATGGCTGCTAGTAGTTGGGGGTACAACACATCATCACGCTCTACGATAAGGGCATTCACCAGTATGTCTTTTTTGTGTGGAAGCCTCCATCAATTGTTCCGCCACGGCCCTTTCACGGGCAAACTCCTCTTTCAGTCTCTCCTCACCCTGGATAAATGCATGGGTGTCTTCAAGCTCTTTTGTATGGGTGGACACTTGGTCAGAGGAGGACTTGGCCAAGGCTTCTGTCATGGTCACCTGTGTGTGATACTTTAAGTATTAGAATGCAGAATAGTGTGGCGTGGGCATGATGCGGTACGGATACATACCTTAGCTGTTGCAGTCTCAAGTTGAGTTTCAAGCTCGGCTACGCGTTGATCATGAGCATTGGCATGCGCTGCTTTTCTTTAATGGTAGCCTCGGCAGTAGCAAGCTGGGACTGGAGGGCGGCAATCTGGGCCTCATTATCTTCAATCATCTTCTCTCTTCGGCCAACTTTTCTCTTCAAGGAATCAACATACTCTAAGTCGGCCTCGAATCTTACCCGCATGGAAGTACCTATGGCCATCTGATGAACCAAGGCACCATTGTACTCATCCACCAAGTCCACATGACTTAATGTACTTACATCCTTTACCAGACCGGGAGGGATGTAGTTGTTCAGATATTCACGGCATTCTTCATCCTGTCTCATCCGTGAAGCAGTGGTTATCTTCCAGTCAGGGTTGAATTGTGTATCGGGGCCGGACACCGGTGCCTCTTGTGAAGCCGTGGGGGTACCTTCCTCAAAGGCTGGGCCAGATCTGGTCGCGGCGGCATGCGGGACAGGTTCCTTCTTCTTCTCCTTCTCCTTCCGTGCCTCTTGGGCAGGTGCGGCACCAGCTTGTTCATCCCTGCGACAACAATTGGGGACATTAAATATTGTTTGTGGAAGGACGTACCTTTTACTTGGACAACAGATATAATGACAAATATATGCGGTAGACTTACATGTTGGTTCTTCCTATTTCTGACGTAGTGGGGGGTACTTGAGTAACTAGCTCGAAATCTGGTAACGACACGTCTGGATCCACGGGTGCAGCCTGCGCCGTCTCTAAGGCTTGGTTGGTGCTCTCACCAGATTGGTAGCGGGGGTGATCCTCGCGCAGTCTCTTCACAGGGGCATTGTGTTCCCCGATCTCGGCTTGGGCAACTCTTCTTACCCGCTTGTTCTTCCTACGGGTAAGCTTGGGGACGGGTTGGGCTTCTTCTTCTTCCTCCTCTTCTACATGTTGCACTTCCTCCTCGTCATCCCCCAACATTTGGCGAAGGCTGGAGGTGGCCCTCTCTATGTTATCACCCTGCTCCTCCTCGTGGGCGGGGGTGGCAGTCCTAGGCGGAGAGGAGGGCCCGACTTCATCCTCCAGCATCAGGTTGTCCCCATCCTCGTTGTCAAAATCTACGGGGGTCATCATGAGTGTTGTATCTTCTTCGTCAGATTGGGGGTCCGGTACGGCTGCTAAGGCGATTGTCATGTTTCAGGTATGCTCGAGAAGGGGTAGCTCATTCTCACGTCTAGGACGGGCTCCCTCTGGTATAAGTTTTGGATCACCCTGACGTAGGATTCCAAAGAAGTTCATTTCTGTCAAGAAAACAAAGTATGTTAGTTATGGACAACAGGTTTATGTATGTTTTTGATGTACGGATACTATACCTACCTTCACCACGCCTCCTCCAGAATACAGGATATCTGTTGGACGGGCCGAAGTAGTTGCGGCTAATCCCTAGCAAACAAAGGCGACTCGGGTAGATTCCTATGGAACCCTGTTCTATTCCTATCTATTTCTTGGGAATGCTGGGGATTATATGTACCAGCACGCGAAGGAGGGTCAGGAGATAATCTATGTTTAAAAACGAAATCGGTCGGCCACACTATTGAGTCGATAAAAAAGTAATGGTCGTACCAATGTTTTAGTGAGTACATGGCTTTATTGTGGGCTGTGGGGCTGTTTGGGGATCGTTTCTTGAAGGAAAGCCATCCATTTACTAAGTTGGGGTATAAAACAGTCTAAATAACTCTACGGTAGGGGGATGCTTCTTGCACGGCAAAGGATTTCAAACTGGCTAATCTTACATGCGCCTATACAGTGTAATTGGGTGATATGTACGTCATAATAACCTAAGAGATCTACGAGGAATCAAGTGAAAGGAATGCGGTAGTTGGCCTCATCAAACAGACGGGTGTATAAGCCAATCTTTCCCTGGGGTGCCTCAGCTATGAGGTCCCCTGCACCAGGGAGAGAGGGGTGAAGGTTGCTAGGAATAAAGAAATCAGAGCAAAAGTGCCTCAATTTCTCCTCCGTCATTGCGTTGAGCACGGATCTAATAGAAGGGTTGTTTCTTTGAGCCATTATTAAATAAAAATGATGAGGGCGTGGTATTCTAACCTGTGTAAGGAAGGATCCGTGCGTAAGAAGGTGGTGATAAGAAGGAAAGTGCTAATGGCAGAAATGAAGGAAAAGACTGTGTGTCACACACAGCCGTATGGGCGACTTATTTATAGGGTTGCCTTGATAGCCATGGTTCGTTGGATTCATGACACGTGTTTTCCACTAACCAAAATCATATGGTTGGGAAGCGAGTGGCAAGTGAAAAGTCAGGTGGGACCCACGGGTCACTTCTGACTCGGAAGGTTGCGCCGCTCGAGGTTCTGACTGTTTGCACTTTGTCAGTCAAATGGCAGGTGAACAGTCAATTGTGTCAGGATATGCGGTCATACGTAAGACCATATTCAATTTTGCATTTAATTTGTCTCGGTCGACAAGTGCGGCTGAGGTACCATAGGAATAAATTCCTAATAAGGTTGCCACGTGCGGCTAAAACAAAATTTTCAAAATTCATCATTCCCTAATGTTCTTTCTTGGTACGTCCGGGGAGCATCTTGTTAGTCTAGATATTCCGCCTACGGCTATAACAACTAGACTGGGGGGACATGATGACGTATAGTCCCCAACCGGGTCATAAACCCGGCCCACGGGTACTACCCGCATCTGGCCTGTTACTAATGGGTTGGATTAATATCATTTATAGCTTATGGGCTTTGGATGAACAATAGCCGCATACATGTGTGCGGCCCACGGCCCGTTACGGCCGGTACATGGTTAGACAAAATCATAATCTTATTATGATTAGGATTTACCCCAAAGTAGAGGATATACACTCACCATAATTAGAAGATAACAATCAAGCTAATTATGACACTTATCCTTTTCTTGGGGCTAAAGCATCGGTGACAGCCCATTAGGGTTTCACCGCCTATATAAGAAACCCCCAAGGGTTCCACAAAGGTATCACATTCTACACACTCTCGACTCCCATCCGATTCTTAAACCCTAACCGATTACTTACTCTCACGCCGGAGTCTAATCGTGGGAAACATTCCCACGGTAGGCCTAACGCGTGTTGTTTTAGTGTGCAGGATCCCAACAAGATATTTCACTTGGTGCAGGAGTCGGGACCCAGCCAACCCGAATTAAGCCTAATTCGGGTCTAGCAAGGATCATCCAACTTTTGTATCAACAGTTATCATGCTAGTATTAAAGCAGCGCCTTTCGAAGTACTTTTTGGAAGAAAGTGTCGGTCGCCTGTTTGCTGGGCCGAAGTTGGAGATGTTCAACTGACTGGACCAGAAATAATACATGAAACTACTGAAAAGATTGTTCAAATTCGACAACGATTACAAGCTGCACAAGATAGACAAAGGAGTTACGCTAATACTAGACGTAAATCTTTGGAATTTTCAGTAGAAGATCGTTTTATATTGAAAGTTTCGCCTCGTCAAGGAATTATTCGATTCGGAAAGAAGAAGAAACTGAATCCAAGGTATATAGGACCATTCAAAATAACCAAAAGAATTGGCCCTGTGGCATATAAACTAGAGCTACCTGAAGAGCTTAGTAATGTTCACAATACTTTTCATGTTTCGAATCTGTAGAAATGCTTATCTGATGAATGTCTCATCATACCGATGAAATAACTTCAACTTGATGATAAGTTAAATTTTGTAGAAGAGCCTGTAGAAATTATGGATAGAGGAGCGAAACTCTTGAAGCAGATCCGTATCCCAATACTTAAGGTACGATGGAACTCGAAGATAGGACCCGAGTATACTTGGGAACGTGAAGATCAAATTCGAGCTAAATATCCGCATCTATTTTCTTCTGTTACCCCTAGTTCTAGCTAAATCTAGGGACGAGATTTAAAATAAGGGGAAGAGACTATAACATCCAGTAGTTTTGATTAATGTAATATCTATGTTTATAAATAAAGAGGTGATTTTACTAAGAAATTTTTGCTTTTCATTATGATGTGTGACTAAATTGTTGAATATATGAATACTCATTATCTCAATTATCACATCCACATATGCCTATATGTTACATACACTATGTATATATCAAGTCTGAGTTCTAAAGATAACTATATGTACAAATAATGAATAAAAACAACTCAAATATAACAAGGATACCCTAAATAGCCATAGAAACCATAGAAATCCCTTATAAACTAATATTCTAAGCAATATTAACTACAAAATAACTATGTACTATTATTAAACACTTTATACTAATTCTAATCTACCATATAAAGAAAAGGTAAATTATCACAAAACACTCATATTTACTAATCACAAGCTAATTACAAGAAAATGACCTAAAACCAAGATTAGCATATAAAATCCAATTTATACTGAATTAGACTCAAATATTTTGCAAAAAATTATAAAACTCAACTAAGTATCATAATATAATCATACATTTATCTTAAACCAAGTTACAAATTATTAAAGCATAAAGTATAAGTTTTCAAAGCATAGAACCTTAAGCTTACTTAAATAACCCTATAATATGATCAACCTATATAAACCCTTAAACTAAGAATGTAGAACCCATAGAAGTCATAACATATCATATAATACTTAGAAAAAGGGTACAAAAAGATACAAACCCTAATTACCCAAAATAGAAAGTCATTAGGCTTAATGATATAGAATCCCTTATATTAAGAAATCTACATGGAATCATAACCTAGTCTTTTAGGACAAGTCTAGAAACACTCATACGACTTAATTAAGATTATAAGATTATGTTAAGATAATGTACAAGTACCCTAATGTACAAGGTACAAGATTTCAATGCATGACATGTTAATTAGGTCAAAATAGGTATTTTCACTCTTTAGACATGTTTACCTAAACTAAACTATTAAAACAAGTATGAGAACTATTTAGAAACTTAAGACACAATTAATAGGACCTAACTTAAGTTTACATTGGTAGCTAAGAGAAGGATAATCACATTTACTAAGATTAAACCCTAGATCATTAGAAAACCCTAATCTACAAAAAGTTTACTTCATGTTTTTACATCAAACCTTTGTTAAACTTCAAACCAAGGACCTAAATCTCTTAATAGAATGTATAAACCCTAATTAAACCTTAATCATTCACTAATCAGTTTCTTAAGTCCCTAATCACCAAAAACATAAACCATAAGTTACAAGCCCTAGAATTAGGATCCGATTTTGTATTTTGCCTCCAAAACCTATTTTCAAAACATTTCCCTCCATTCCAAATTCAAATATCAGATATTTAGGACTTATAAAATATTTTAGGAGTGGTGACAAGTAGGTGCATCACCTCCTTGCTTGCTACACGTCACCATTCTCATCTAAATGTTGTCGTGACCAATTTCTAGCCACAAGTGAGGATTGGATTGAAGCTAGGGTCTAATAACTTGTGTAGAGATTCACTAGCCTTCATTAGTCATCTATCTATCCTTTTTAAACATTTAGATGCCAAAATTGGAGCCTAAGTGTTGCTAGTATTATAAATAGAGCCGTATGGCATACTTGAAGACTTGCACCCCATTTTCTTTGTATCCCCTACCCATTCTCCATTTACACTTCTATAAAATTCTTAGGACATCTCCCAAGACAAGAAACCATGTCTAGAAGGTATACATTGAAGCTTTGATAGCAAGTAGTGTTCATAGGAAGCCATAAGGAGTCATTTTGGATCTACCTAGGTAATTTCTATACTAAACAAGCTTTGATCTTGTTATAATGAATTATAAGACTTGGTATAATCCCAACATTTTGTTAGAAAGACAATACAAAAAGAACTAAGTCATTTTATCATTTTAAATGAAAGTTATAAGCTAAAGATGTCTTAAAACCCTAGTTTTTTATTTTACATAAAATAATGAATTAAAATAAATTTCAAGAGCTATAACTCTGATAAAATGTTGTTATTATGATTATAAATATGTTTTGAAACTTTGTTTTAAAATCCTATGTCATTTGGTACATTTTTGAAGAAGTTATATGGTTTTTACAAGTATACTGACCAAAAATGTCATTTTTGAAACTATTTGACATTTTTGGTCAAAAGTGTCATTTTATGAAATTTAAAGCTATAATAATAAAAGTTGGAATATTTGAGAACCTAAGGTTAAATATTGAAGGATTAAGTTGCAATATAATGAAACTATATACTTAAAGGGTTAAAAATGTAATTATGCCAAAATATAACTATAAGGACTATTTTGTCAATATTGAAACTAAAGAACATAAAATGTAATAAAATATAATGTGTCTTGTTAGTATAAAGCTTTGTACAAAGATGTTCCATCTTGATATTACGTTCTGACTGAGTGGTTGGGTTTACGACTTAAAGTGTCCTCGCTCCTTAAACGTTTATAGAATGATTTCTATGTATAATGGCCAAACAATGATATTATAATAACAAAATACAAGAATCAAATAATAAATACATGAAATAATAAAAGATTGAACTCAGAGAGTATGACTTGATATATATATATATATATATATATATATATATATATATATATATATATATATATATATATATATATATATATATATATATATATATATATATATATATATATATATATATATATATATATATATATATATATATATATATATATATATATATATATATATATATATATATATATATATATATATATATATATATATATATATATATATATATATATATATATATATATATTGTGTTAACTCATATATTGTGAGAAGGTTGTGATTGAGTATAGCTGATTTAGTCAAAGACTCTCTAGGCAAAGGTGAGTTCATAGCCTCACTTTTAAAGGTTTATAAATGGTTTGAAAACCCGTAAAGGGGGATATATGCTAAAACTAGAATACAAGTGTTTTTGTATGCTGCCTATATTAATATTGACATTACGTTTACTAGTTGTCGTTAAGCCCTTTAATCGTAGACCGATAATCATTTAATGAGCGCTAATATTGTGAATAGTACTATTAGAGACTGACATCTCCTATCTGTGCAAGTCGTAATTGCTAGAAGCTAATGGTTCCTACCTAGGCTAAGAAAGATATGCTTTATTTTGCATTTAGGATAGTCCGGCAAGCTTCCCACCTAAGTGCAAATTTGTTGGATTTTCCTGATAATGTCTAGTTGCGGGGTCATGAGCTAGTGCAATATGAATTGATGAATTTAAGAAGTTGGGTGTATAGTAATGTAGCCCTGGAGTCGTACTTGTATTCAAGTATTATTTAAAAAACTATGAATTAGCTCAACCATTGTGTTGACAATAAGGCATATATTTAGGGGAATGAGGACTGGCGGGCTGCGGATGGTGGTGTCTTGAATAAAGTTATCATTCTAGAAAATAAAACTAGATCTTTGGGAAAAACCTGTGTTGTACATTATTGTACAGTGTTTTTATTTAACTCTGAATAAATGAATGATGACGTTAATATTTATAAAAATGTTTTTGAGCATTTTCTATTATTATGACTATGGTCCTTTGATAGTAATACCCCAAAAATTAGCTTCCGCTGCTATAAGGTAAAATGGGGGTGTTACATCACTGTTAATACAACTAAACCTGCTTCTGCCTTAGGGTCTCCTACCAACTCAGTTACCACCACTCCAACTGTTAATCAAGAGAAGTTGGCAAAACTGTTTTAAATGTTTATGGAAGAAAAGCTAAACTCGGCTACAAAGACTTAGGGTGATAAATATGTGTCCTCACAACCTGAATCCTCAGAGAGTATTAAGTTATCACCACCCGATTCTTCCAAAAACGCTAAATCAAACCTCTTTAGAAACCTAAGTTGTCCTGTGAACTTTGCCACTATACCAAACATACCACTGATGATTGCTATAGAGTACTTTATTGTATGAAATGCAAGAGTGATGATCACAGGACCTCAGACCACGATGCATACACGACCTCAATCAAGAATGTTGAAAAATATAAAGCCCGTCCTTACAACTATGGGCCCACCTCTAAACAAATCAAGAAGTACAAGGGTAAGCCTTCTCCACCATGTACACATTATGGTGGCACAGACCATTGACCTGATGATTGCCTTAATTATCCTGTGTGAGACACCCAAAATCTGACATGGAACAATTAGGCAATGAGGGGGTAACACGTCTTAGTACAAGAAACAATGAATTACAGTTCATACAAAGCTGACGAAATAAAAACGTGTACATTACATCATAAAAGGTCAGAGTTTTTAAACATAGGTCCCAGAGTTTTAGAAGCGGAAAATTTTATTATTTCGTCTCGATTTATAACATAAAGTTGCCCAAAGATAGAATAAATTCCTAACAGTTTTTACTAAAAATAGTCTTTTAAAAGCATCACAAAAAATCTCCAAGCTGCGGTAATATCCTACGGGCTCCTATCCAAGCAAAGCTAAGTAATAATACCTGAGATTAAACATATAAAATCGTCAACACAAAGTTGAGTGATATTCATAGGTTTAGCAATAAGGATGTGGAACACAAGCATTCATTTGTAAAACAAGTAAATAGGGAGTATGGTTATGATCATTAACCATAGTCCAAAACCATTATTATTGCTGTTCAGTTCATGAACCGAAGCTTAACTCAATGTAAGTTCCTCTAAGGAGTATTCAGCCTAAATACTCAAGTGTAAACGAATATTAGTGCGTCAAGGTAATCGGGACGGGGATAGTCAATCCGGATGGATCCACCCACAACATTCGCGCTTCGCGCAATGCACCAGGACAATTAACGGTTCATGATCAGGAGAGGAAACTCAAGGCTAGACTAAAAAGCAATAATAATATTGAAAACCTGAAAATCATACATGTTCTGGATAGCATACAGTTTTTAAATGGTTGTGTTCCACCATGTAAAATCTCACCCCGTGTTTAGAAACCATGTATAAGTAAAAAGGGGCTATGAACTCACCTTAGCCACGAGGTAAGTCAATTACAGTACTCAACAACTGAATAGAAACAATGGTAGTGAGATGATCACCGACGATATGGATGCCCAACCGCAACCTATCACAATAAGGCGCACGTTAAGACTCGAAATCAATATCTATATATACCAAATATAATATGACTCAAATGTTTTCAAAGTATTCATGTTTAAAAACCAGTGACACGAATCAAATGAATTCATACTAACCCATTTATTCCAACACTACACGTTAAAACACTTGTACACTTGAAATTGACCCGTTATACGACGCCAAGTTAACGCAAGTCAAACAATTCTTTAACCTTATTCGGACCAGTAGCTAAGTCATTTTTATAATGACTAATCACTTGAGTAAGTCACCATGTCCGATGGTGAATACTCAAACTCACGCAACACAAGCATTGAACTATGTGTCTAAAATTAAAATCAGCAAGTATACCCCGAATGTACACACCGATCTACCCTATCTAGACTTGTCCGTTTTAGAGGAAAATTGGTGTCAAGGTCACTTATAACCTGTATAAGACCTCACCAAAATTTGAGCCAAAGATCACACTTTAAAACCCATCAGCTCGACACTTTACTCGTCTCCAAATTTGGGACAGATTTGTGCACTTGTTTTGTAAAACCGTTTATACCGCTTTAAAAGTACTAACTCAACAATCCGTCTTTTAAAACCACTACTAGACTCATCAAATTAAGTGTATAAACTTTGAAAATCAGTAGTTACATTTATCTAACCAAGCCTATAGTCCCCGAGAGTCGACCCAAAATCAGCCACAATTTCGGATTGTGCCGACTTGCGTCTCCCGGTACACGAATACTAAAACTAGCATAACTTTTGACTCGTAATGACTTAGAAGCTCTATCTTATACCAAAACGAGCGTCTCGGAAATCTCTACAATAAAATCAAATAATCTCAGCCTTTCTCAGACCTTATACCCACGAAAAATCTGCTAAAGACCTGCTGTCCCAAATTACTCTTTTAGAAAACATGACAAATCAATTTTCCCACCAAAGCTAATCATTCCCATACCTCTAGGATCACTATACCATCATACCCATCAACCAAACACTCCTAAAAACACTTGCATGTAAAATTTTAACAAATATCAAATATCAAAATAGCATTTTTAACATGAAAACATGATGATCCTACCTAGATCATCACATGCATGATGATTTAAATATAAATCAACCATGGAATCATAAAATCTTTGAAAGTTGATGCATGTGCTTGAATTTGGTACCATTAGAATCACAAGAACAATTTAAAAATTGGTCTTAGCTTAGTTTTGATTAGATCATGTTTAAAAATCAAGATTGGTGTTTAGGGGTGGAGGTCACGGCTAGAAAAAAATGGGGGAGAGGATGATGATTTTTTTTTGTAAAAGGTATGTATGTGTTTTAGTGGAAAAGAAAGAAAGAAATGAATATATATATATATATATATATATATATTTATATGTTAGGTAGTGGAGGGACCATTGTTGTCAAGTATAAAACTTGTGGACTTAAAAATAATTAATAGTTTAAAGGGTAGAAAATGGCTATTAGTAAATATTGAAAATATTTACGGGGCTCGGGTTTCGTAAAAATACTTTTCAAAAGTTACAATGCATCATAAAAATGATTATACAATTTCTCGACACGACTTGATACGTAATTAAAACGACATCATCGAAAATATTAATTATCGAAACAATCAATAATAAAGCGTTAAATTTTGGGCATCCGTCGGTATCGCGATCACAAGGAATCCTCATTTTAATACGCACGCGGGTGATTTTAAATCAAAAACTTTGATTTAAATTAAACATGGAAAAACAAAATAAAGTTTTTATAATTCCATATAAAGTATTGTCAATGAACAGAAAAATACTTAAAAAGTATAATTTATTAAAATTTAAAAATCTCAGGATTTACATATATAACTATACAAGTGATGTAGTAAAATACGACCTTTAGGAAAAGGAAGTAAAAGTGGTAAGCGTTAAGTGTCGGTTTAGGAAAACCGAGCACTAATGACCAAACAAGTTCGTTCTCGAGGAGGCAAGTGCGTTGTGTTAAGAGTTGATTAATGATGTTTGTGATTATTAACAAGAAGAAAAGAAATGAGAAAGGAAAGAAAAGACGGTTACAAAAACGGATTAAAATACGACGAAAAAGGCGAACACGTAAAACCGCAAATAGTGCCAAATTTAAAATTTTATCCTATAAATTCCTAAAAATTACTAAAAATCCCCAATAATATTCTAAGAGTTTACAAAAAAATCCAAACTTGCTAAAACCTTTTAATTAATTCAATAATGACTTTTTAATGCTAATTAAAGCCCTAAAATCACTTTTAATTATTAAAAAGCTCTAAACAAGATCTAATGGTTTTTAAACCTCAAAAATATCCTAATTAAGCTAAAAACTATTTTTAAAAATTTTAAAACCAAATTAAACTATTCTTAAACACTTAAAAACTATTAAAATCAATTAAATCTTAAATTAATTCTAGAAATTAAATGAAAAGTCTAAAAAAAATTGGAAAGTGAAAAAGTTCCTAATTTAATGTCTACAATCTAGGAAAAATGAAAAAAGTAGAAAAAACCAACTTTCTATTTTTAGCAAAAAAATAATATTAAAATATTCAAAAAAATAAAAAGTTTGTAAATAAATTCTAAAAAATTACCAAAAATCCTAAATAATGTAACTAAAACAAAAATGCAAACCAAATTTTCTGAAACCTATTTAATAATTTTATATTAAATTTTAAACTTAGCTAAAAACCTTAAAATCCAATAAAATTAAAAATAAGCTAAATTGAAAACCTAATAAGCTGTAAACCTCAAAAATATGATTAAAAACCTAAAAACTATTTTTCCAGATTTTTAAATTACTTTTTACTATTTTTAAATGACTTTCTAAAAATTAAACTTAAAATAATCCTAATAAATAAAATAATAATGGGAAAAATCTACTTTTTGCTCAAAAAAATCAAAAACCCTAATACAATCCTAAGAAAAATGCTAAACAGTTAAATCCTCAAAGAAATAAGCCAGGAAATGCTTATTTAAAAGCTGTTAACCAAATAAGCTATAAAACAAATACTCCTTAAATATCTAATGAAATGAAATGTAAACGTAAAAAGCCATCTAGATCACTGGTTAACACGCTAGCCCTTGGAAAGCAAGGTCGCGTGTTCGAGCCCAGGCAGGGTGTGCTTTTTGCAAATTTTTTTTTTTTTTTTTACTTTTAAAACTTAAACCAGGGACCTTATAACTCACTAAAACTCAAACACAAATCCAAGATAATCAAGATTAAGCTAAGATGAAATCAAAAACGTGCTCAGTTCAAACTCAACTTTTTGATGAACACAAGTGAAGTTTCTTCACTTGTGCAAATGTTTGTCAAGAGGTCTTGACTTGCTTTTGTGGATGTTTTTGGTGGACAACAAGGCACCCTTATACTCTTTGGAGTATAAGGAGTCAAAAATCAACACAAATTAGGCAAGCACTTAGCCACAAATCAAACAAATCAGCAGATTAGAGTTGCTGATATAGCTTGCACAAGTTCAATGATGTTTGTTGGTTTAGTGTGCACACAAGTGAGTTTCAAAGGCTCAAATTATGCATACAAGTCAATCAACTAGCAAATAAACACTACACAAACCTAGAACAACCCTACTTCTAGCAGATTTAACAATCTTGGTTGGAAAAATTCACCAAAATAAGCAAATAATGGCAGTGACTGAATTTTAAGCTATATAACCAATTTTATCATGCAATCTTGCTTGAAAACTTGTTCAAATTAAAATCCTATGCTAACATACAGACTATACTACCCTAATAAGTGATTCAAAGCAGATTAAACTCACAAACTTCCAAAGAAACTCAGATAAATATGCAGATCCAAACACCCCTTAAACTATGAAAATGAAAAATTATCAAAGCAAATCTTATCAAAACTCAATCAAACAGAATCAAACTCAAACTAACATGCATATAATCAAACAAGAAAGCAATAACAATCACAATAACAATCACTTAACAACTTTCATGCAATAATCACTTAAACACATAATATTTCAGAATACTAAAAATGAAATGGAAAACAAGAGACTACCTCAAGGGTCCTACATCCAGGACCCTTAGTGGTTGAAAAACCACCTCCATATAGGCTGGGGCCTATGCTGAACTTGGTTGAGATTTTGATGAAATTCTGCTTAACAAAAATGAATAAGGTTTGTTCCTTTTTGAATCTGCTAAGAGAAAAGGGAACAAGGCTTGTGTAAAAGCTTAATAGCTTGCCCCTAGCTTATAGATTAAGCTAGAAGGAAACCTTAGCTTTTAGGTCAGATTATGATAAACTTAAAAAAAGAAAGAAATGATCAAACCAATGGCTATTTTAAACTTGGGTACCCACTACACCAGAACAAGCCATGGTGTTATGGACATACACAAGCTCAAATACCATCATACCAACATAATTAATCACCATTTTAACAGGTTTTGAGTGAAATTTGAGTTATAAGAACACCTTGAAAAAAGAAACAGAAACTTTGAAAACTTGAAAACTTTTTCTGAAATTTAAACCAAACTCAAACAATGAACTTAAATCAACATAAATGTAAAGGGAACTCAATATTTCTCATCAACAACACTTAAACCATTTATATTCCTTAATAAACTGGATTTACAAAGTTTGTGAAAAAGGAGAAAAATCAAGAACAAGAACTATGCTAAGTCCTACAATGCCTTTATATAGAGGCTACAATGTGATTCTAGAACTGAATGGAAACTAGAAACCCTAACAAGTGAACTTCCAGCTTTGCCCTTGGACGATTTTGAATTTTTCAGTCAAAACAAAGCCATGTGAAGATCCTTGGCAGTTTGTGAAGATGCCAGCAGTGAAAAAGAAATCTTGGACGTCCATTTAGCCTTTGAGAACACGAAATTGTTGTGGGATGTTGATTTGCTGACAAGTTTTTGTTTGAGAGTGAATAGTGGGGCAGGGGAGGGTTGCACAAGCATGTGGGTGATGGGGATGGGGGTTTAAGGATGGTTTTAGGTTTATATGATGTTTAATCAAGGGTCTGGAAAGAATTAACAAAAAACCCTTTGATTTGATTGATGTTCATCCTGGAAATATTTAGGGTTTAAGGGAGGATTAAGGGGGTTTTAATCCGTTTTGGGGTTAATGTTTTTTAAATTAAGTGTTTGGAGGGAGATTTAAACTGAATTAATAAATCAGTTTATGATGAGTGGAGAGGTGACGTGGTGAAAGGGTGGTTTGTGATTGGTTGATGGGTATAAGTGGGTGAGGTGTCAGCTTGTGAGTGGAGGGAATAGCTTAGGTTGTCTGGCAGGTTTGGTCCTTCATTTTTAAAACTTTGTTCACTTTGTTATAAATGGCTATCAACGCCAAAATAACGCATAACAACTTTGGACAGCTTGTCATTTTTGGCACAAATACTTCCAAACTTGAATCAAGGACTTCAAGTGTAATTTTGGCATTCTTCAAGGGCTGTTTTTGTATTGTCTTCAAACTTTAAGGACTTGACTTGTTTGTTGACTTCTTGGAGGACCAATATTTACAATTTAGTTTTGTTGAGGGACTAAATTTGCCAATTCTTCAAAGTTAAGGGTCTTTTTTGTAATTTTGACAAACTTTAGGGACCAAACTTGTAATTATGAAGATACAAGGGTATAAAGTGTCAATTCTTCAAACTTGGAGGACCAATCTTCATGATTCTTCAAATCTTCAAGGGTTTTCTTTGGAAAATTCTTCATTAGGGCTTGGTTCATCGTGCGGCTTCGTTTCCCGTGTTCGTTTTTGCATGATTCTTGTGATCTTTTGTCATTTTCTCAATATCCGTACCTAAAATACACAAGCAACAAACACAAGCATATATTTGGGTATTTTGATGATATTTAATGCATTTTAAGCCTAATTTGGATGATGAGACTATGTATAAAAGCAGTCTCATCACTCCCCATACTAAACCATTGCCGTGCCCTCACGCAATGCTAGAATTAAGTATCAAAGCATCTCCAAAATTCATTTTTATTCACTTTATTGAACGATAAACTAGCTACACTACTACTATTACTACTACTTGTGTTATAGACATAATGTATGATTTTCATCGCAAAATGAGACGTTTAGGTTCATAGAATAAGAACACGTGAATGCTTCGTTAGAAATAATTTCATTGTCCTTGATTTTCACTTCAATTCCATGCCAAGCGTGCAACGAGATCATTGTCATTATAAGTTAGTAATGCTAACACTACTCATATGCCCTAATCACGTACTTATCCTCCCATTATTCCTAAGTTGTATCTCTTATATTTTATTTTGTCTTGAATGTTTCACGAGGATACATTGTTTGACTTATGCGATAATAGAGATTTAGGTCTAAAAATAGAGTCCTAACGGTGTAACTAAGACCATCAAATCAATAACCCTTCCTAATAGACAACGATGTAAAAAAATTAAGTTGACAAGAAGAATCGATAAACACGGTTTTATAACGGTTTTGAACATGAGACTTATTACCAAGACTTTTATACGCCCCCTAACGGAAGGGCCTTATTATCTTTGGTTTACCTCCATCTTTTATTCAACTTCGCCATGAAGCTTTTATTATGACTTCGGTCTTGCCTTGCCTTTTATTATCCGCCTCATCGGTGGTTTTATTAGTCAAAGACGTATATCCTCACGCTAAAGCGAATTTTGGATCTTTAAAGCTTCGAAGATTAAGGCTTGATTCACTTTCAATTTTTGCATAGATTTTTCGGCCTTGTGGGGCTTCAAATTGTTTGCTAGATTTAGGTGAGCACTTGAATCTTATTATTGGGTAAAGCTTTCGATTATTGGGGTGCCAATACTTCAAAACCGTGACGCTGGCGATACCTTAATGTCTTCCCAATTTAATTACACGGAAGCTACTAGAAAAGACTAGAAACCCAACAATCCTAACTAAACCGCTAAGTCAATATTTATTAAGCAAAAAATATTTACAAGCGAAGGGAGAATAAGCAAACAACGAGAACACATGAGTTTTTGAAAGAATACGAGTACTCTACGTTTAGCATAGTAACTTATAATTAACTCTATCATTTCTCGTCCTCATTTAAGAGACTTAGCCTAATGTGTAGTTAAGGAATCAAAGCTAAGTGCTCAACACGCACGGTCGAGTCAAAAATTACTCTTATTCTCGCCATCGGAAAATCTACATTCGTGTCTTCAAACACTTATAAAACATGAGAAAAAATTTAAAATTTGGCCATTTTTAGCCTTATTTTGCAACAAAACGATAAATAAAACAATAAACTTTGGAAAGCGTGAAGGTTTGGCAAGGCAAGTATCTATTCACCCCCATACTAAAGTTAAACATTGTCCTCAATGTTTCGAGTCTAGGGGTGCAAACACCCCCATACTAGAGACGAAGTCGAATGCCTAATCTAGCATGGAAAGGGTGTAACCGTTAAATTTAAAGCCGTTTATGAAGTGTGCTATAAACCTAAGGTTAGAACATCAAAAGGATATATCATGGATATTGAGAAATGTCTCCAAAGCAAACGATCGAGTGCTTCCTATAAAACGAACACGAGAGGCTCCAATCGTGAAGATCATGATCTAAAGTTCACAATTCACAAACAACCACGAGACAAAGGTTGGAAGGGCACAAATCCCCACACGTAAGCTACATTAGAAAGCGATAATATGTACATAGGATAAGCATGGGACTCCCCCACGAGGCACCTCGTTTTTGATTACCGAGTCATGAGCTCGACTGGATCCCCTCAATACTAATTATCATTGGGGAAGGTGACTTGGTCGAGGTAGTTCAAAGATGGAACTTCCCCGCCAAAGTAGTGCTTCAACCTATGTCCATTCACCTTGAAGTTAGGACCATCATCTTGAGCTAGCTCGATGGTCCCATACAGAAATACTTGAGTCACGGTGAATGGACCGGACCAACGGGATTTCAATTTACCGGAAAAGATTTTCAATCTTGAATTAAAAAGCAAAACTTGATCCCCAATGTTAAAAACCCGGTTTTTAATTTTAGAATCATGCAACTTTTTAGTTTTCTCTTTATAAATCAATGAATTTTCATAAGCAATATACCTCAATTCATCCAATTCATTTAATTGCATTTTCTGGTGTTTTCCCGCGGTCTCCATATCATCATTACAATGCTTTAGGGCCCAATAAGCCTTGTGTTCTAATTCGATAGGCAAATTACAATTCTTTTCATACACAAGCTTATAGGGAGTGCACCCAATGGGCGTCTTATGAGCGGTCCTAAAGGCCCATAAAGCATCGTCCAACTTATCCGACCAAGTTTGTCAGTTTTCCCCAACGGATCTCTCCAAGATCCTCTTCAACGCTCGGTTTGAAACCTCGACTTGCCCACTCGTTTGTGGGTGATAAGCCATAGAAAGACGATGTGTAACCCCATATTTCCTTAGGACTCTTTCAAATTGGTCGTTACAAAAATGGGTTCCACGATCGCTTATGATCGCACGAGGGGTTCCAAACCGAGCAAACAAGCTTTTCAAGAACTTAACAACCACACGAGCATCATTAGTGGGCAAGGCCTTCGCCTCCACCCACTTAGAAAGGTAGTCAACCGCAACGAGAATGTACTTATTACCACGAGATGATGGGAACGGCCCCATAAAGTCTATGCCCCAAACGTCAAAGATCTCACATACTTGAATGATATTTTGTGGCATTTCATCTTTTTGTGAGGCTTTTCCTTGTCGTTGGCATGCATCACACGACTTCACAAGATCTTGTGCATCTCGGTAAATAGTAGACCAAAAGAAGCCGGCATCAAACACCTTTTTAGCCGTGAGATTAGCACCGTGGTGACCACCCGTGGGTCCCTCATGACAAGCTCTAAGGATGTTAGAAGCTTCGGTGCCAAATACACAACGTCGGATGATTTGATCCGCACAAGTTCGAAACAAGTAAGGGTCGTTCCAAAAGTAGAACTTGACATCACGAAAGAATTTTCGATTTTGTTGAGTCGTCATACCCTTAATGATGAAGTTACCCGCATGGTAATTTGCAAAGTCCGCAAACCATGGGGTAGAAGAATCAAGCTTAGAATTCACTACACCAAGTGTCTCGAGCGGAAATGTCTCGGTGATTTCCTTGGGCTCGTAAACACTTTGGTGAGGATCTTCCAAACGAGAAAGATGATCGGCCGCTAGATTCTCGGCTCCTTTTTTGTCAACGATTTTGTGATCAAATTCTTGAAGGAGGAGAATCCAACGAAGTAATCTCGGCTTAGCATCTTGCTTTGCCATGAGATACTTAATATCCGAATGATCCGTATACACTATGCATTTCGTCAAGACGAGATAAGGTCGGAATTTCTCAAATGCATACACCACGGCAAGGAACTCCTTATCCGTTGTAGTGTACTTAAGTTGAGCCTCGGTCATCGTCTTGCTAGCATAGTGAATAGGCAAGAAGTGCTTATCATGACGTTGCCCCAAAACGGCCCCTATAGCGTAATCACTAGCATCACACATTAGCTCAAAGGGGAGGTTCCAATTGGGAGAAACAAGAATGGGAGCTTCGGTAAGTTTCCTCTTAAGGATTTCAAAGGCTCGTACACAATCTTCGCCAAAGACAAAACGTGCCTCTTTTTCAAGAAGATGTGTAATGGGTCGAGAAATCTTTGAAAAATCCTTGATGAATCGACGATAAAAGCCCGCGTGGCCTAGGAAACTCCTAACTCCCTTGACGGTTTTGGGATGAGGTAATTTGGCGATGACGTCTACCTTAGCTTGATCTACCTCAATCCCCGCTTTCGAGACCTTGTGCCCTAAGACGATTCCACTCTTAACCATCAAATGACATTTTTCCCAATTGAGCACAAGGTTGGTTTCCTCACAACGTTTTAACATTCTCTCTAGATTCGACAAACACGAAGTGAAAGAATCACCAAACACGGAAAAGTCATCCATGAAGACTTCCATCGTCTTCTCGATCATATCATGAAAAATAGCCATCATGCATCGTTGAAAAGTTCCCAGTGCATTACAAAGTCCGAATGGCATTCTATGATAGGCAAACGTTCCATATGGACACATAAACGTAGTTTTTTATTGATCACGAGGATCGATGGGAATTTGGAAGTAACCGGAAAAACCATCTAAAAAGCAATAGAAATCATTTCCCGCAAGACGCTCCAACATTTGGTCCATGAAGGGCAAGGGAAAATGGTCTTTTAGAGTGGCTTCATTCAACTTACGATAGTCAATGCACACTCTCCATCCGGTCACGAGTCTAGTGGGAATCAACTCGTTGGCATCGTTTGGCACAACGGTCATCCCTCCCTTTTTAGGGACACAATGAATAGGACTCACCCAAGGGCTATCGGAAATAGGGTAAATCATTCCCGCGTCAAGGAGTTTAAGGACCTCCTTTTTGATGACGTCGTGAATTTTGGGGTTCACCCTCCTTTGACTTTGGATTGTTGGCTTGAAATCCTCCTCCATTAAGATTTTGTGTGTACAAAACTTGGGATCGATTCCCTTAATGTCGGATAACTTCCACGCAATCGCCCCTTTGTGATCCTTTAGAACATCGACAAGTGCGGTTTTTTCATCATTCGAAAGATCCTTCGCAATAATAACCGGAAACTTGTCGTCCTCCTCCAAATAGACATATTCGAGGTGAGGAGGTAAATCTTTCAACTCGGGGATAGGTGGTTCCTCAAGTGAAGATTTGGGCTCGATACTCATAACCTCCTCGGGTGAAGGAAATGGGAAATCGTTAAGAAAATCCTTGATAATCAAGAAGTCCTCATCGTTGTCGAGGTCTTCGTCACAAGTACGTGGAACATCGAATTCTTCCAACGTAAAACCACTACCTTCGAAAGGAGTGAAGGTTGGTGTCGAATTATCAAGAATTGGATCTAACATAGTGGGATTGCCACTAGTTTCTTCATCACCAAACCCTAAAACTTCTTGTGAAAATTCCTCGCAAACCACGTCGATCATATCAACGAGGTTTATGGTAGCAACGGAATAAACATGAGAAAGTTGATAATTTTGAGTTGCGTTTATAACAAGTTCCTCGTCGTTGAAACGTAAGGTGATCTTTCTAGCATGCACATCAATTAAAGCCATAGACGTATCTAAAAACGAATGACCTAAAATAAGAGGAACTTGAGGATCCGTGGGGATATCGACGACGATAAAGTCTACGGGATAGTAGAACTTCCCCACTTTCACAAAAACGTCTTCCGCCAAACCACATGCGAGAATCGTGGAATGGTCGGCCAACTCAATAGACATTCGTGAAGGAGTAAGATTAGGAAGATTGAGCGACTTGTAGATTGCAAGTGGCATCAAGTTAATGCTAGCACCAAGATCGGCCAAGGCATAGCATTCTTCCATATCTTGAATTGCACAAGGGATCAAAAATTTACCGGGATCACCGACTTTTTGAGGTATGTGATTAAGATAAACCGACGAACAACTAGACATTTGGTGCAATTTCTCCTTGTTGTTCAACATACTCTTAAAGTTAGCGGCAAATCGAGGCATCATGACCAAAGCATCGGTGAAACTCACATTAAAATGCAAATCACGAAACATTTTCATAAAAAGCTCAAATTGGTAGTTGTCGCGCTCTTGTCGTTTCTCCTTCCTAAGTCTCGATGGGTAAGGCAAGGGTGGTGTGGGTTGGGGCATAGGCATAGCCTTTGGAATCTCGGGTTCCAATGTTGGTAAAGGGTCGACCGTAGGTGTGGCTTGAGCGGTACTTTGTGGGCTTGAAGTATGCTCCTTTTCGACCACCACCTCGGGTTCTTCCTCAATTTCCTCCACCGTTGGAGTAATTGGTTGAGGAGTTGGTTCCTTAAGTGCCTTACCACTACGTGTGGTAATCACTTTCATCTCTCCCTTCGGGTTTGAAACGGTGTTACTAGGTAGACCACTCGAAGTAGAGGCTTTGTTTCCCATGACGGCTTCTAATAAGGCATTAAGCTTAGCATCAAAACTATTAAACTTCAAATCTTGACTAGCGGCTTTTTGGTCAATTCTTTGTTCAAGCCTAGCATGACTTTGCTCTATCTTGTTGTTTTGACCTCGAATTTGGTTAGCAAAATCATTTTTCAATTCATTCCTCATGCTAAGATTTTCCTTAACAAAATTAGCTAACTCCTTGGTGTTCTTAGCCGTGTCCCTAGCTTGATTAGCCAATTGCTCTTGAATGTTTTCCAAAATCTTATCATTTGCCGTAGCGTAATTCATAAAGTCCATTGGTAGTTCTTTAGTGTAAACATTTTGAAGACCTTGACTCGTGTTTTGAAAATTACGGTTTTGATTTTGATTTTGCAATTGGCTACTACTACTCCCTTGATTCCCATAGTTGTTATTACCCTTGTAATTGTTCTTTTGATTGCTTTGGTAACCAACTTGATTGTTTCGATAATTGTTAGCATTTTGATTTGGTGGAAAACCCGGTGGAGTCAATTGATTAGTGCGAGGAACTTGACCGTTTTGGTTATAAGTTCCCGCGGCCGCGAAGGCACTCGAAGTGTTACCACCGTTGGTAATGCACTCGGAATAATCGTGAGCTCCACCACAATACATACAAGAAACCTCAACCGCTTTAATCGTAGCGGGAGCGGGTTGTTCACCAACTTTAAACTCAATTAACAATCCTTTCAATTTATCAAAAATCTTATTCTCCAAACTAGCCTCGATTTGACAAGCATCAATGTTATGTGACAAACTAGGTGAAGACGAAGTCGAAGTCTTACGAACACTCGACGTGCTACGAGGACTACAGACCTTAGACCTATTCTTAATGATTAACAATGCTTCCTCGACCGTCTTACACAAAAAATTACCACCCGCGGCGGCATTAGATAATCACGCTCATGATCGTTCAAGCCATTGTAAAACGTGTCAATTTGATGCAAGTCGGAAAAACCATGATGAGGACATTCGTGCAACATTTCCTTAAATCTATTCCAATCAAAAACTCTCATTATACTCTTGTGAAAACTTTGAAATCTCGTTTTTCAAATGAGTAGTCTTAGAGGGCGGAAAAAATTGGTTCACGAATTTTGAAACGAGATCCTTCCACGTCAATATAGAATTGGGTGGCTCTTTCTCTGACCAAATTTTTGCGGGCCCCGCTAGGGAATACGGAAAAAGCATCATCTTAATCGAGTCGTTTGAGACGTCCTTAAACTTGCAAGTGGCGGTGAGACGATTAAATTGGCGAATGTGGTTATGAGGGTTGTCCTTTTCGTCACCTCGAAACTTGTTGTTTTGAATCATGGACAATAAACCCGTCTTAACCTCAAAATTCTCCGCAAGGATAGCAGGAATCACAATCGCTTCTCCATAACCCTCGGTGGGTGCTTGAAGCAACTCCATCATAGTTCGATTAGCCATGGGTGCTTCTTTCACTACAATGGGTTCGTCAATAGGATACTCCTCACTAGAAGGAGTGGTTGATTTGTTTCTTCGTTTACGAGCACGTCTTGCTTTAGACCGAGTTTGCATAAACGTCACATACAACGAGAAGGCGAGCAAAGAAGATTCTTTTTGGTGTTTTTACTTTTTCAATTTTTTTGTGGTTTTTGATTGTTTTTACTTTTTTGGATTTTTGGAATGTATTAGGTAGACCAAAATCTACAAATCTCCTCCTTAATCAAATCTCTCGATTAAAGAAGCCTCAAGGAATGAAAACGATCACGTGAAGTGAACGCCTTCGATGACTTTAGAACGATGGTGGAACACCAAATCGTTCAAGAGGGTTTAATCAAATGAAACCAAGAAAATATATATGATACTTAGTAATACTTTGGGCGGCAAAACCCTCGATTAGCTTTCAAAATCAAAATACGCACAAGCAAGCGGAGGAAACGAGGTGGCGCGAAGCACTTAAGAGCCTTTTTCCTTTAGGTCGTGAAATACAACCGCCTTATACCCACCTTATAGTTTGTATTTCTCAAAATCGAGCTTCTCGAAAGTATTTATCTATTTTTGCCTTTTTCTTTGGTTTGAGATTCGAATACAATGATTGGGTAATGACCTCCCAAGTCAAGGTTGTGATTTCTCACGTATTTGGAGTACTTGTAAATTTATTGTTCTACGTATACAATATAGTAATAGTATTCACAAAAAATGAAAACCCGATAATACGTATTAGTAGAGTGCTACTAATACAATTAGCTATTTATGGCTATATATAAAAACAACAATGGTTCAACCAAAACACAACACGCCTCCCCGGCAGCGGCGCCAAAAATTGATGTAGTAAAATACGACCTTTAGGAAAAGGAAGTAAAAGTGGTAAGCGTTAAGTGTCGGTTTAGGAAAACCGAGCACTAATGACCAAACAAGTTCGTTCTCGAGGAGGCAAGTGCGTTGTGTTAAGAGTTGATTAATGATGTTTGTAATTATTAACAAGAAGAAAAGAAATGAGAAAGGAAAGAAAAGACGGTTACGAAAACGGATTAAACTACGACGAAAAAGGCGAACACGTAAAACCGCAAATAGTGCCAAATTTAAAGTTTTATCCTAAAAATTCCTAAAAATTACTAAAAATCCCCAATAATATTCTAAGAGTTTACAAAAAAATCCAAACTTGCTAAAACCTTTTAATTAATTCAATAATGACTTTTTAATGCTAATTAAAGCCCTAAAAATCACTTTTAATTATTAAAAAGCCCTAAACAAGATCTAATAGTTTGTAAACCTCAAAAATATCCTAATTAAGCTTAAAACTATTTTTAAAATTTTAAAACCAAATTAAACTATTTTTAAACACTTAAAAACTATTAAAATCAATTAAATCTTAAATTAATTCTAGAAATTAAATGAAAAGTCTAAAAAAATTGGAAAGTGACAAAGTTCCTAATTTAATGTCTACAATCTAGGAAAAATGAAAAAAGTAGAAAAAACCAACTTTCTATTTTTAGAAAAAAAAATAATATTAAAATATTCAAAAAAAATAAAAAGTTTGTAAATAAATTCTAAAAAATTACCAAAAATCCTAAATAATGTAACTAAAACAAAAATGCAAACCAAATTTTCGGAAACCTATTTAATAATTTTATATTAAATTTTAAAGTTAGCTAAAAACCCTAAAATCCAATAAAATTAAAAATAAGCTAAATTGAAAACCTAATAAGCTGTAAACCTCAAAAATATGATTAAAAACCTAAAAACTATTTTTCCAGATTTTTAAATTACTTTTTACTATTTTTAAATGACTTTCTAAAAATTAAACTTAAAATAATCCTAATAAATAAAATAATAATGGGAAAAATCTACTTTTTGCTCAGAAAAATCAAAAACCCTAATACAATCCTAGGAAAAATGCTAAACAGTTAAATCCTCAAAGAAATAAGCCAGGAAATGCTTATTTAAAAGCTGTTAACCAAATAAGCTATAAAACAAATACTCCTTAAATATCTAATGAAATGAAATGTAAACGTAAAAATCCATCTAGATCACTGGTTAACACGCTAGCCCTTGGAAAGCAAGGTCGCGTGTTCGAGCCCAGGCAGGGTGTGCTTTTTGCAAATTTTTTTTTTTTTTTTACTTTTAAAACTTAAACCAGGGACCTTATAACTCACTAAAACTCAAACACAAATCCAAGATAATCAAGATTAAGCTAAGATGAAATAAAAAACGTGCTCAGTTCAAACTCAACTTTCTGATGAACACAAGTGAAGTTTCTTCACTTGTGCAAATGTTTGTCAAGAGGTCTTGACTTGCTTTTGTGGATGTTTTTGGTGGACAACAAGGCACCCTTATACTCTTTGGAGTATAAGGAGTCAAAAATCAACACAAATTAGGCAAGCACTTAGCCACAAATCAAACAAATAAGCAGATTAGAGTTGCTGATATAGCCTGCACAAGTTCAATGATGTTTGCTGGTTTAGTGTGCACATAAGTGAGTTTCAAAGGCTCAAATTATGCATACAAGTCAATCAACTAGCAAATAAACACTACACAAACCTAGAACAACCCTACTTCTAGCAGATTTAACAATCTTGGTTGGCAAAATTCACCAAAATAAGCAAATAATGGGAGTGACTGAATTTTAAGCTATATAACCAATTTTATCATGCAATCTTGCTTGAAAACTTGTTCAAATTAAAATCCTATGCTAACATACAGACTATACTACCCTAATAAGTGATTCAAAGCAGATTAAACTCACAAACTTCCAAAGAAACTCAGATAAATATGCAGATCCAAACACCCTTTAAACTATGAAAATGAAAAATTATCAAAGCAAATCTTATCAAAACTCAATCAAACAGAATCAAACTCAAACTAACATGCATATAATCAAACAAGGAAGCAATAACAATCACAATAACAATCACTTAACAACTTTCATGCAATAATCACTTAAACACATAATATTTCAAAATACTAAAAATGAAATGGAAAACAAGAGACTACCTCAAGGGTCCTACATCCAGGACCCTTAGTGGTTGAAAAACCACCTCCGTATAGGCTGGGGCCTATGCTGAACTTGGTTGAGATTTTAATGAAATTCTGCTTAACAAAAATGAATAAGGTTTGTTCCTTTTTGAATCTGCTAAGAGAAAAGGGAACAAGGCTTGTGTAAAAGCTTAATAGCTTGCCCCTAGCTTATAGATTAAGCTAGAAGGAAACCTTAGCTTATAGGTCAGATTATGATAAACTTAAAAAAAGAAAGAAATGATCAAACCAATGGCTATTTTAAACTTGGGTACCCACTACACCAGAACAAGCCATGGTGTTATGGACATACACAAGCTCAAATACCATCATACCAACACAATTAATCACCATTTTAACAGGTTTTGAGTGAAATTTGAGTTATAAGAACACCTTGAAAAAAGAAACGGAAACTTTGAAAACTTGAAAACTTTTTCTGAAATTTAAACCAAACTCAAACAATGAACTTAAATCAACATAAATGTAAAGGGAACTCAATATTTCTCATCAACAACACTTAAACCATTTATATTCCTTAATAAACTGGATTTACAAAGTTTGTGAAAAGGAGAAAAATCAAGAACAAGAACTATGCTAAGTCCTACAATGCCTTTATATAGAGGCTACAATGTGATTCTAGAACTGAATGGAAACTAGAAACCCTAACAAGTGAACTTCCAGCTTTGCCCTTGGACGATTTTGAATTTTTCAGTCAAAACAAAGCCATGTGAAGATCCTTGGCAGTTTGTGAAGATGCCAGCAGTGAAAAAGAAATCTTGTACGTCCATTTAGCCTTTGAGAACACGAAATTGTTGTGGGATGTTGATTTGCTGCCAAGTTTTTGTTTGAGAGTGAATAGTGGGGCAGGGGAGGGTTGCACAAGCATGTGGGGTGATGGTGATGGGGGTTTAAGGATGGTTTTAGGTTTATATGATGTTTAATCAAGGGTCTGGAAAGAATTAACAAAAAAACCCTTTGATTTGATTGATGTTCATCCTGGAAATATTTAGGGTTTAAGGGAGGATTAAGGGGGTTTTAATCCGTTTTGGGGTTAATGTTTTTTAAATTAAGTGTTTGGAGGGAGATTTAAACTGAATTAATAAATCAGTGTATGGTGAGTGGAGAGGTGACGTGGTGAAAGGGTGGTTTGTGATTGGTTGATAGGTGTGAGTGGGTGAGGTGTCAGCTTGTGAGTGGAGGGAATAGCTTAGGTTGTCTGGCAGGTTTGGTCCTTCATTTTTCAAACTTTGTTCACTTTGTTATAAATGGCTATCAACGCCAAAATAACACATAACAACTTTGGACAGCTTGTCATTTTTGGCACAAATACTTCCAAACTTGAATCAAGGACTTCAAGTGTAATTTTGGCATTCTTCAAGGGCTGTTTTTGTATTGTCTTCAAACTTTAAGGACTTGACTTGTTTGTTGACTTCTTGGAGGACCAATATTGACAATTTAGTTTTGTTGAGGGACTAAATTTGCCAATTCTTCAAAGTTAAGGGTCCTTTTTGTAATTTTGACAAACTTTAGGGACCAAACTTGTAATTATGAAGATACAAGGGTATAAAGTGTCAATTCTTCAAACTTGGATGACCAATCTTCATGATTCTTCAAATCTTCAAGGGTTTTCTTTGGAAAATTCTTCATTAGGGCTTGGTTCATCGTGCGGCTTCGTTTCCCGTGTTCGTTTTTGCATGATTCTTGTGATCTTTTGTCATTTTCTCAATATCCGTACCTAAAATACACAAGAAACAAACACAAGCATATATTTGGGTATTTTGATGATATTTAATGCATTTTAAGCCCAATTTGGACGATGAGACTATGTATAAAAGCAGTCTGATCAACAAGAAAACGAAATACGTTGGAAAATTCAGAAATACAAATAAAAGAATAAAATAATGCTCAAAAAGTACGGGTTCCCACATCCTGAGTGTGAAATTTGTGGAAGAAATGATCACTCCACCTTAGGACATAAGAGGGTCATCATGGTTAGAAGAGGTATGCTAGCTAAGTCATCTTAATCTGTTGAATCCTTAGTAAGATTGGGTTGCAATACTTGTGGGAGTACTGTTCACTCCACATCAAACCATGCCGAGTTTGAAATCTTTAAACGAGGTAAAAGACGTCAGGCTACTAAATCAAAAGAGCCTACTAAAAGGTGGGATCACAAGAGAAACTAATCCACATCGTTATTAGTGCAAAAATACTTATAGTATGGGCTCGTGATCTAGTAAGTAATAGAATAAGCCATAAAGCCCACATGTAGGTGGGCTATATATACCTCTTCCTAGCATGTTAGGAGGGGTTGGTTCTCACTTTCACTTCTCATCTAATCTAATATTCTCTTATTCTCTCCAACATGTCTCTACTTTCTCTCTCTAGTTCTTCATCTATCTCTCTCTCTTTAGATCATTCTAAGCTTTGTATAATCAAAGGATTACATAGGCCTTCAATTGGTATCAGAACCATGGGATGATTGGTTTGTTCTTGTGTTTGTTTTCTTGATTTTCGTGAGTTTTTGAGCAAAATATCTAAGATCCAAAGTTTTTTCGTGTTTTTTGTTGTTCCAAGTGATCCACATATCTTCTACATAGTTGTGGTAGAGATTTGGGTACTTTGGATTGGTTAAAATCACAGAATTCTAAGCAAAAATATCATTTTTTTTCTTTACAAGTACAGAATAGTAATCATATTGCGAAACGTCATCTCTCAAAATTCATCGCAATGTGCTAGGGTTTCTCGATTGCGATACATATTGCGATAAGGTTTTTAGATTGCGATACATATTGCGATAGGGTTTTTGGATTGCGATACATATTGCGATAGGGTATAAGTTATATATTGCGGTAGATCAGTCCTTGTGTTATTGCGATACTTATTGCGACAGAGCTTAAGTTTGGTATTGCGAAGATTCTTGCTTGTATTGCGACAGATATTACTTGAGTATTGCGAAGGATTGGATCTTTGGGTATTGCGAAGAATTGAAGTTGAGACATTGCGAAGGTTTGCTAACATTGCGAAGACTTAGCAATTTCAAACATTGCGAAGTTTGTTTTGAACATTGCGGAATGTTGGAAAAACATTGTGAAATCCTTGATTTGAGACATTGCGAAATCTTCACAACTATTCTGAGATTTTGCAAAAACGTGATTTAGAAATTAGTCTTGGAGAATTTTTGGTTTCTCGAGAACACATAATTAGGGGATTTAATCAACTTTTCTTCACAAATCAAGGAATCAATAACATTTACGGTTTATTCGGTGGTTTGTAAAATCCCGCGAACTTAATTTTTTTGGTTTCTCCCCGAATTGTAAAACTCTGTATTGTTCTTTCGACAACAACAAACACAATTACTTTCTTTCATTGCTCGATCGATAAGTAATCCTTACATTCACTTTACATCGAATTTCAATAGAACCGTTGAATTCGACATTACAAGAGGGAGAATTACATCAAATGAAAGCCAAAGCTAGAGAAAGTGGTATAACGTTATTTCGACTACTTCAGTCTCATCTTGTAACCCTTTCATGGCTTCAAGGAGGAAGAGAATTTGTGACACTCTTTGGTCAAGATCGTTATATATTCATCGATTCAATATTCCTCAACTTGAACCAACTAGCTGAGCAACTTCACAAAGAACACTTTAATCACTCTGCATCAGTATATGCATATAAAGCTCTAGTGACACAACTTACGCACTTCTTCCTATTCAACAACGTTAAGTCTAAAAATTCAGGGATATGTCAGTCATTTCTTCAATACACACATACAGAGGTTCAAGAGTTCTGTGGTACACTGTTGAAATTCATGACATCGGTCTCGTCTTCGATTTATGAAAGATCCGAGTGACCAAAATCCTCGAGACCACGGTTTGCCTCCCAAGTTGATATGTTCATCTTTTTAGACCAGTCACTCCACCAACTAGGGCTAATGTGACTAAAACAGCTTTTGCAAGACCTAATCACATGATTGCATCTAGTCTCCCTATACATAGTCAAAAGAACACGTCTCGAACTAGTTCAAATGACGTTCACCACAAATTTGGTCTAAGGGAATCTAATCAAAAGACACAAGTAAGAGATAGGAATTTCAAACCTAGTCAGATGCCTTCTAGATTACCCAACACTTCTAATCGTAGCATGTCATATCATAGGAGCATCAATCAATCACCTAAGAATTCTAGATCTTATTCGGACTTGAAACATGCTACTTGTGAAACATGTAGGATATGTGTCTTTAAGGCAAATCATGACTCTTGTGTCAAGAAATTCCTTAAAGAGGTGAATCATGGGCTAGAGTTAAATCCTTGTGGGTATCTAGAATCAAACCCATTGGTAAAATGTGGCCCCCCACGGATAGAACTTTCACTTTTGTAGGAAACAAGTGCCCTTTAACTAGGATAGTCTCCAATCCTACCAAGACTACTAGGGAGGAAACTCAAAAGGATGATCAATCACTTAAGCCTAGTGATCCATCTCCTCAGGTCGCCTCTGGCACAAGCAAAGCCAACTGTGAACCCCCATATGGTTCTAAATAGACATCGCTAACCCATATCAAAGCATACAAACTCCTAATGAGAATGCAGGTACCAAAGTCAACGCTCAACAAGAACAAAGAGGTCCAATCTTTGTAGACCGTTCAACTAAGGACACTCTTAGAGTTTGATTGCTAAAGAAGCTGATATCTAAGAAACAATTGTCTCAGGGGATTTGCAGTTAAGCTTACAGTAATGGCTCATCGTTAAATATCAGACGATGACCCGCTCTTCAAATAAAGGAAAGTTTATCGCCGATGATAAACTTATCCTCACAAACGAGAAATTAAATTTTCTCGGACACGAGCTTACACTAAAAAAATTCAAAGGTTTTCAACTCGTGTATTATGGTTAATTGTTAAATAACAGACGATGACCCGGACCTCAAATAAAGGGAAGTTTATCTATGCAACGATAACTTACCCTCAAAACGAGAAATTAATTTTTCTCGGACACGAGCTTACATTAAAACTATTCAAAGGTTTTAAGCTCGTGTATATGGCTTACAGTAAAATCACAGTCTGTGACCCGAACTTCAAAGAAAGGGAAGTTTATCTCGTCAACGATAACTTACCCTCAAAACGAGATATTAAATTTTCTCGGACGCGAGCCTACATTAAGACTATTCAAAGGTTTTAAACTCGTGTAAATGACGTATGCTTACATTTCAGATTATGCCCCGGACTTCAACAAAAGGAAAGTTTATCGCCAATGATAACTTATCCTTACAACGAGAAATTAATTTTTCTCGGGCATGAGCTAATATTAAAACATTCGAAGTTTTTAAGCTCGTGCACAATGACTTATAGTTAAATTTCAGACTGTAACTCGGATTTCAATTTTAGGAAAGCTTATCTTTAATGATAACTTATCCTCGCAACGGGAAATTATTTTTTCTCGGTCATGAGCTTGTATTAAAACATTCCAAGTTTTAAGCTCATAAAGGAAAATGTATCTTTTAAATAAGAGAACTTTTCCTCATAAAGGGAAATTCATCTTTCTCGGTCATGAGCTTTACGTTAAAACATTCAAAAGTTTTTCAAGTTCATGAAAACGAATTCTAAGTAAATGTCAGCTTAGAACTCGTTCTTCGGTTAAAAGGAAAGTTTATCGCCGATGATAACTTATCCTTAACAACGGGAAGTTTACAACTTCTCGGACTTGAGCTCGTGTCGTTAGATATTCAAAAACTTAAGATCAAGTAATTGGTTTTCAAAAAGGGCATGTCTTCTGAAATCGATAATATTTACGATCCTAGAAATGTCATTCAATAATAACACGGGGTTGTAAATAAAGTTCGAGCAGAAGTTTAAAGGATTTAAAACATGCCAAAATGGTTTGCTATTATTTCAGATAGTAACCCGCTTTTCATATTCAAGTCAAGCATTTTACCAGAAAGCTTTGACTCAACAACGGGAATTAATTTTCTCGGGCATGGTTTATTTTTATAACCATGTAAGGGATCGTGTTTACATCATAACACAATCTAACACAGATATATGTACGTGTCAGTGCATTTATTTGTTAAAACGAGAGAAATCTTGTTTTTATGAAGTTATCATCTCCACAATCCGCAGCAATTTACAATTGATATCTACATACTCGACGATGAGACTACTCAAGTGGCGACTACAGCTCTTTAGATAGAACACGAGTCACCAATTGAGGGGGAGCAATTGTTCAGCATTCAGAATCTTTGACGCCGAAAGTACCAAGTTCACAAATTGGTGTCAAGACAACGATATCAATCGTACACATGGTGTCAAGAGATAATTTCAGACGTGACGAGGCGACCAACATTCGTGAACAAGAACCATGTGATTCTATCATATGATGTTCTCCATCATTTAGGTCCAACATCGTAAATTATTAATCTTGTAAATACATTATCATCTATGATCTTTGCACGTGATAAATACCTTACACTTGTGTTTAAAAGGTACTTAATTTACGTTTCAAGTACACCCTCATTAATTTGAGGGGGAGCTTGTTTAAATCATGAAGATAAATGGATTTGCATTTTTCTTCCCAATTTTTCTTAAAATATTATTAAATCAATTTATATTAAAAACATCGATTGGGTTAATATTTTTAATATGGGGGAGAAAATGTGATTTAATATGGGAAATGATTAATCACAAATTGTTTGACTTAACGTGATAGCCCATTCCGACATGTGCGAAATGTTTTCGGATATCATGGCATATGCTAAGGGGGAGCAAAATGGATTTGGATATCAAAATGGATTTCATGGTCACATACACTTATCCAAAACATTTATTCATGACGGTGAAGATTGTGGTGACATAAGGATGGTAGGATAGGTTAAAAGTCCAATGATTCTTATAGAACCGGAGGAATCTTCCCAAGGACATTCCATAGCTAGAAATAGTAGTCCTTAGGAAAGATAGAGAAAGATTGTGAACGTAGCTGAATGCCGACTAGGGATGGAAACGGGTCGGGTTCAGGTCGGGTTCTACTGAACCCGTACCCGCACCCGTTTATAATATTCAAACCCGCATTCGCCCCAATACCCGACGGGTATCCGGTTACTATTACCTAACGGGTTTTCAGTTTTTACCCGCGGGTATCGGGTATAAACAATTAAATTTCGTTGGACATAATTGTACGTATAAAGTTAAAAAAATCAATGAAAAACAATCAAAATACCCGGATATAATTTTTTAAGTTTTTAGAAGATGAAGAATAGTAATTTAATATCATATCATGTGATATAATATATCAAATAAATCATTGTTTATTTAAAGTTACAAAATCGAAATATGCTCGATCACAAACATTTTAATACATACAAAATGTAACTAATATAAGCATTTTATTTGTTTAATAATCTTCGTCTACTATTTCGCACAAATTTAAAAATTATAGTATAAAATAGCAATAAATGATATGTATTTTGGTAACCGGGTACGTATACGGGTAAACGGGGCGGGTATTACTAAAACCCGAACCCAAACCCGTACCCGCGAAAAATAAAATATCCCAACCGGAACCCGCATCCAAACCCGCCAACCCGAATCCGAACCCGACCCAATTGGTTCGGATTTCGGTTTTCTCCATCGGTTTCGGGTGCTTTTGCCATCCCTAATGCCGACCAAGTACTTATGTTAGTACTGGAACAATCACAACAAGGTGCTAGTTATGACGTATTGGTAAGCATTGAAGGGGTTAAAGAATGAAAAAGAATTATAAAGATAAAGGGTGAAAAGAAAGAAGCCCTCCTTATAACCTTAGGCAGAAACCGGGTCAACACATATGCTATAAAGATCATTTTTAATGATTCTTGATATTGAAGATAGAAATCATGGACCCACTGATGCAACGCACAACCCATCCCAGCTAACTCAGATATCTCTCAAAAGATATTTGTTTTAATCACACGGAGACAACACATTATCTATTGATTTATTCACTCCAAATAAATTGGTATTGAAATAGTGGAACTCCTCTCCAGCCTCTGATCACTAAATCCAAAATGCACGATCGAGTCTAGAGCCATTTGAGATCATTAAATATCTCATTAGGACACACTTTCATAATCCCTTGCTTCTTCACACACTGTGAAAAGTAAGAAAGATCTTAAGAGTCCTACGCAAAATCTTCATGATCTTGCCTGAACATCCGAGTAATACGAAAGTATTTACAATGAAGATGGAAATCCTTCTTGAGCGAATATCAAAAATCTCATGGTAGGTGACTAGTGCGATTCTTTATGAATCAAGCTTGTGATAAGTGGAAAGCAACAGTGGTTTGATTCTTAACTGAACTTAAACACGTTCCAGGCCTCTACACAATATCTTAGTGATCTTGCCAGAATACTTAGAGTGACACTCTATAGTGTTCACAGTGATGAGTGGAAATCCTTCTAGTGTTATCATCAAACAGCACTTGGTAGGTAACTTGCAAGATTCTATATGAATCAAGCTCGTGACAACTGGAAAGAAACGATGGTGCGATTCTTTAATGAATCAAACTTGTTCAAGGAATCAGATTTGACGGCTTCAAATCATGCGGATAATATTATCCAAATGATTCACTCTTTATGTTCGCAGTCAGCTTTGGACGGTCGAGTAAGGAGAACGGGTTTACCCGCGAAGTCTTGTAAAGGAGGTTCTTAATTAAAACTACCTGTCACAAGTACGATATTTAATATCGTCCAACGGTCTTCACCGACCGAAGGTAAAATGCTACCTAATTAGGTTGAAATATTCAAAGCCATTTCATCCGTGTCTTTGTTTTATTGCTAATTGTCTTATGTAGCGTAACAAGAAGGTGGAATTGCGGTCTCAGAGAAGAAGTCATCCACGCATGCTTATACTTTCTACACTTAATACTTCAATAAATTTAAGAAAGCCTAAAAGTCAAGTCTTCCGCTGTATCAAACTCTAAAGCTTTCAAGAATTTATAAAGGTGTAAGTATGTAGAACATGAAGTCACGAGGAGGCAAATTTCACAAGTGATGAATGCACAAGGTCAAGGCAAGGAAACATGCTCAAGACTAAAGTCAAATATCTCATCATCATATTCACAATAACAAGATCGAAGACTCAAGCATAGTATGCTAGGTTTAAGATTTTGTAAAATGGTGTGACCTTCCTTAGGGGGAGATTGTTGGAAATACGTTTTTCTAAATGAAGTCTCGGTCACATCATTGTTAGCATAGATCACGAGCTATAGACTATTTAGGACTTTGTAACTTGGAGTGACCTCCCTTTAGGGGAGATTGTAAGAAATACGTTTTTACGTATTTAGGAAGGATCAGTCACTCTAACGAAATACATCTAGTATGGGATCGTGATCTAGTAAGTAATAGTATAACCCACGAAGCTCACATGTAGGGTGGGCTATATATACCCCCTCCTAGCATGTTAGGAGGGGTTGGTTCTCAATTTCACTTCTCATCTAATATAATATTCTCTTATTCTCTCCAACCTTTCTCTACTTTCTCTCTCTAGTTCTTCATCTATCTCTCTCTCTCTTTAGATCATTCTAAGGTTTGTATAATCCAAGGATTACGTAGGCCTTCAAAATTAAATGTGGTGGAATATTTTTCTCACAAATAGCTTTCGTAAATGGTTTAAAACATAATTTTATAAGTATCAGTCAGTTGTGTGATGCCAAATATATCATTCAGTTTGATGATAAGCAAAGAACAATCTTCAATGCCAATAAAGAAATCGTGTTGACTCCCCAAGAAGGATTAATGTATATGTCCTAGATATGTCATCTATAAATTCCTTAGGGGCATGCTGCTTTGTTAAAGCCTCAGACTCTGTCAATTGGATTTGGCATAAAGGGTTGTCACAATTAAGTTTCAAAGACATCAACAAACTTGCAAAAAAAAATATTTCTTGGATTACCTTTTCTTGTGTACTCAAAGGATAAACCTTGTTCAACCTGTGAAAAGGGTAAACACAAGCGAGCTTCATTCAATCTAAAACAAAACTTCTCCATCTGGAAGTGTCTTCACCTACACCATATGGACTTATTTGGACCCATCAATCCATTGTTCATAAATTATGAGAAATACACCCTGGTCATTGTTGGTGAGTACTCAAAGTACACATGGGTATATTTTCTCAAGAAAAAGAGTCAAGCTCTTGAATTCATCATGTCCTTCATTAGGCAAGTAGAAAATCAAAATGGCACTAAATTCAAGCAAAGTAGGATTGAAAATTGGACTGAATTCAAGAACCAAGAGATTGAGAGTTTTTGTGATGAGTAAAGAATTTCTTAGAACTTCTCTTCTCCTTACACACCTAAAAAAATGGTGTGACTAGAAGAAAGAATAAAAATCTTATTGAAGCTGCAAGGACTATGCTCAATGGATCCACTCTTTCAAAACACTTCTAGGCTAAAGAAGTAAAAATTGCTTAACTCAGAACAAAAGTATAATAGTCAAAAGGTATTATAAGACTCCTTATGAAATATTCAGATAAAGTATTCCAAATATCAGCTACATTCATGTGTTTGGATGTCTTGAAAGGTAATCCTACACTTGGTATATGTTATCCTAGATGCTTAGGCTTCGACCTAAAAGGATACTCAGAGTCAGACTATGATGGTTGCAACATGGACAAAAAAAAGCGCTTCATGTTCTTGTCAGTTTCTTGGTGGCACGCTAGTATGTTGGAGTGCAAAGAAACAGCAGTCAGTGGCCATGTCCTCTACTGAGGCTAAATATGTACTATAATGTTGAATACAAAGTGGTCCCCATATTTTGTGACAACACTAGTGCCATTTCCATATCCAACAATCCAATCCCACACTCTAGGACTAAACACATTGATATAAGATATCACTTCCTCGTGGACCATATCATGAAAGGTAATACTGAATTACACTTCATCCCCACTAAGTATTAACTAGTTGATATCTTCATAAAACCTTTGGATGAACCAACGTTCACTAGGCTGAAAGTTGGACTTGGCATGCTGAAAATAGATTAAACAGGCTCCCTGACCAAGTCTTGTTCAGTATATTGTACATTCTTCTACCTCCATGGATATCCTTATGACTCCTTTGACACTTAGACATATATAATGTGTAACTAAATGATCTAAGTATTTAGTTACTAGATATCTGAGGTTGGTGACTAAAATATTAAATAAGGAACAAATATTCCTTGTTTGACTGCCATCAGTTAGTCATGGGACCCCTACTATTAAATTACCCACTAACATTTAATGCTTGCCATTTCATACCAAATCCGTTGTAAAACGGTTCTTTCAACTGCACATGACCCTACGTCATCTCTATAAAAATCGTTTGAAACACAACAACGGTACGGTAGCCGCGAAAAATGGGGTACCACTTGAGTACGTGGCATTTAATGTGGATGCGAAAATATTTCAAAATTATTTTCGAATTTATACAAATAACAATCCATTCACATCCATTCCTATAAATATCTCATTTCTTATAAAAACACACACAAAATATTTTAGAAATTATACTCTGCCATAACTTTCTTAAGATCAAAAGTGTGTGTTCAAATGTTTCATCCAAGAAAAGTGTTCTTTAAATCTGGTAATCACGTTATTTGCTTCTTTTATTGTTATAACATATACTTTCTTGTGATCAAAGTTATTTAGTGATACCATTTGTTTTTTGAGCAATCAAAATACTGCACTAAATCACTTGGTAACCATTTGTGTTTTTATAACAAGAAACAAGTTTTAGCTTAATTATCAAAGCGTGCAATTGCCCTTTTTCAAGTTTTAAAAACAAATATTAAAAGCGGCACTTTCCAAGGCAATTATATATGCCCCTCAGGCTAAGAATCTGATCAACGAGGTAGTCCACTTTTCTAGAAACAATTACGGGGAAAATTTCAGTTACCCTCGTGATATATCAGCCTACAACCCTATTTGAAATTTTTGAAAAATTGTGGTTGGGATGATGCTTTTACTAACACTCCTTTAGTATTGTACCATGACTATCTCGGGGAGTTATGGATTGTTGTTGAGTTCGTAACCCAAACCCAAGGGCCCGAAGGGTCTCAGGAGTCTAAGACTAAGAGTCAGTAATCAAGTTCACTTTAAACAATGGCAAAACACCATTGATTTTAGACTACAAAAATATTTGTGAATCCAATGGACTTAACTATAACAAATGGGATATGTGCAACATCCTAACAATGAGTGAGTTAAAAATGAACTGAAAAATATCAGGGTCCCTAAATTATTATTGGATAAAACCCCTTTGATTAAAACTGCTTTCCCCATGTCTTGGAGGATCCTTGTCACTTTTTTTTATTCAGGTGATCGATGGGAACCATTTATCTACTAAGCAGGTTAACTACTCTCAGCATATGCTAATCTTCAGTCTCATTAATGGGCTAAAAATTGACATATGAGAGTTCATTTTTAATGATCCAGTAACCAGGCTCCTGAAGGAGTCTAAGAAAAAGTATGTATCTTACCCTAGATTCATACCGTGCGCACTTGATTAGTTATTGGGTTCCTCTTACACTCAGGACAAACTTTCTAGGTCTCAACCCGCCATCCTGAGTTCATCTAATTTTTCTCAGAACCCATCTGAAGCCGCCCCATTGAATTGATGGCCTACATGCTGATTTAATCGGTCGTGTATCTTTAGTGTCTCCCATTCCTTCCTCCCCAAAGAGGGGAAGAAGAAGTCTCAGACTATTCCTAAACCCAAACCCAAGGCACAAGGCCCTCAGGCTTCCGAGGCACTTCCGAAAGGAAAAAGGCCGAGACCAAAAAGACCACCTTGATACAGACCAAACTTCAACTAAACCAAGGGAAAGAGCTTACGGGAGGCCCTAATACATCACAGTCAGGGTTATAGCAACCTACAAGTGTTAAGTGTTTAGTAATGTTATGTTTGAGCATACAGGGAAGACTTTGTTCTAATTAATATTTTTGACCAAGGAACCGTACAAGATTCAATGTCTATCTCATATTTTTGAGTGTGCTTTGAGTACTTTGACAACTTGCTTAGATGATGAAGTTTGTCTATCTCTCTCTGTGTGTGGGTTCCTACTAAAGTGTGTGCAAAAAAATATATATAAAAATAAAAAATGAGAAGTGTATTAGTAGAGTTCGCAAGTGTATTATGATTTTCCATGTCTAATGCAAATGAAGTTTCTTGGAGATTAAGGTGTCATTATAATTGTTCATAACTCATGTAGCTAAAGTGTTTTTGAGCTTATAAAAGAAGTTGCTGGTAGTTCTAGTAATACTGTCATCCTGACCAGGATACATCTATTGTTGCTCATACATGACAAGGAAGGTGTATTATTTAAGTCCTTGTTCAGATCCTATGATCTCATTTTTAAGGGTTACTTCTCTTTATACTATAAAAGGAGGTCTTAGGTTTAGTTGGAAATATATCATTCTGACGTCTTCATTATTAGCTTTAAGGTTTTGAAACCCTAGTACTTTCACAAAGAATACTCATATCATTAATGTTGAAACTTTTGGTGAAACCCTTTGTCACTTACACTTTGTTTAAATCTTCATAATATCAAAGAGTAAATTCCGCATACTCTTTGGTAGTAATCCAAAATTTCTATTCAGACTTAGTAGAATTTATTCTACTTAGTCTAAGTCTACAAAGTAGGCTAATAAGATCATAAGAGATCTAACACATTTCCTGTTAAAAACTACCATGATTTGTTACACATCATTATCAAAAGTACTACTACTTTTGTTCTAAATTGGATGTTCATTTTGACTTTTTAGGTTTTTAATTTTGATCTTAATTACATTTTGTGTATTTTATAATGTTTTATGTAAAATATATGAGTAAATTGAATTTTAGATATAGTTTTCATTATAATCTTCATCAAATATTATACAACAAATTTTTATAAACAAAAGTTAAAAAAGGAAAACTTTAAAATCAAACTAGACGATCATTTTGAGAATGATGTAATATATTATTAAAGCTACCAAATGAGCTTAGGTAAGTTGGTACACACCTTTGACAAATCAATAGGCCCATTGGCGAGATTTATTGGATTAAAAGTCAATGGTTAGAGTCTCGGTTTCTGTCTACTCTAGTTGACGCCTCACTGGCCAGTGTGAGTTGACGAAGATATTTCTTATGAGGTGATCGATGGCTGATGTCCAAAAGATACTTGTCAAGATGTTTATGTTAATTCATATTTTTAATATATAATTAAAGCTATTAATCATTAGTACTAATTAATTTATTAAAATTTCTAATTAAAATATTAAAAATGATTAAAAAGATGGAAGCAAGCAAGATAGTGGAGGACAAATAGGTATATGTTGTAAAGTTAGAGGAATGGGCCAAGTCTTGATCCGGTCAAATTCCATTCCATTTTTCACAAATACAAACAAACAGCTGTTTTTATTACTTCAATTTCAATAACTTTGACTTTTTTTTCATAAATCAAATCATCCACATTTCTCCACTTTCTTCACAGATCTAGACTGGTAATCCCATCTGTCTCTATCTCAATTTCAATTCCCTTTAACAGGTTTCATTTTCATCCAGTTCACTTGCTTTTTATTAGGGTTTTGACTTTTGACTTTTTTATGGATCTGTGAATTAGCATGATTTGAAGATATGGGTTGGTTTAAAATCATGTTTTCTGATCTGGGTCTTTTTTAGTTTTTAGTTTTATTGTGTTTTTTAAAGATGAATTTGAGTGGTAGTTTAGTCAACTATTGTTGTGTGTCAAATGGGGTTAAGGTTTTGTATGATTTTAATAATGGAGATGATGTTGAGATTGAGAAGCTAGCAGGTTTATGTTTGGAAAAGGTTCCTAGTCATCATAAGTGGTATTTTCAGACCATGTGTAAGAAAAGTTTTGGGTTTTTGATCGAGGACGGGTATGTTTTTTTCGCGATTTTTGATGAGAGTATTGGTGGCGTTGGGAAGCTTGAGTTTTTGGAGCGTTTTAGAGATGAGTTTAAGAAAGTTGCGAAGAAAGGGTCGAAGAGAAGTGGGTCGGGGTTGAAGTTAGATGTGGTGCAAGAAAAGATGGAGCCTGTTGTACGTCGGTTGATTGCGTCTTTGGATAAGGAGAGTAATGCGTGTAAAGAGAGTAAGAGTGCACCGTCGCCTTATAATGGAAGTGATGGTAATGGTCAGAATGATAGTGTGGGTTCGACGAGAGCTCCTTTGTTGGGGAAGTCTGGTAAGCAAGAGAAGAGGAAGACGAGGGATCATGTGATTTCTGTTAGAGAAAATGGGACGGCTGACGAGCATAGGAAGTCGGGAGATAAGGGTGGTGCTAAGGTGGATTCTTCGAGTATAGATCCGGATAATCGAAGTCGATCTGTGGATGGTATTGCGAGTAAAGAAGTGAGTTCGATGAGTAGATCGAGTACTCAAACTATACGAAATAAGTGGTGTCGTCAAGTTCGGATTGTTCTTGCTATCGATGTTGCTGTTTGTTTGATACTATTAATTGTTTGGTTAGTAGTGTGCCGTGGTACTGAGTGCATACGTTGAGAATTTGTTGGATTGGATCCGAAATACATGTCTTTGTTTCTCCAAATTACATTGGGAGAGTATATGGAAGCTGCACGTGGTTCCAGATTTGAGCTTCAAGTATGTGAAGGTAACGACTCCTGATTATTGTTTATAACAGATTTGTGATTTAAACATTTTTGTACATTTCTCAAAAATCTATTTAATGTACATTATTTTGTTGCACTGATATTGAAAGCCACCGAATGGAAGTTTTGTGATTTATACTTTATTCAAATGGATTTAGTCGCATTATATACTTTCATTTTTTTTTTGAAATGAGGAATGATAAATTGTGTTCTTCGACCTTGTATTGTACTTTAACTTTCCAGAATTCTTGAAAGTTGAAACCGCTATAAATGCTGCATATTTTTCAACACAAGCAATGTGTACTTGTATGATAAGGTTTTCATCTTTCATGATGCAAATATGCAATGTGTAGGTTGTGGGGTCAATCTAGTTTGTAGCTCTCTGTCCATTTCATCCAAGTATTTTAGATCTATGAAACCAACTATAGGAACTTAAAGTGTGGTTAGTTCCTACTGGTTGAGTTGTTAATAACATGATAAATACCAAACTCTTCTTAGAGTCGCTACATGTGATTGACTTCTGTATACATTATGCTGGTTTGGACTCGTGACTGGCAAGTGCTATGTTAGCTATGTCTGTAGAGATGCGTAGGTGGCCGAACGGTCGATTGGATAGATGGGCCACTGAGAAAGTGCCGTAAGTTAGAGATTTAAGTCCAACAGAAGGTTTGTGGAAGCTGCATATGAGGTCCCCACTTGTTGAAATTATGTTCTTAGTCTTTCCAGACAGTTGATTAAAGCATAGCTGTTAATAATCTACTTAGTTGATGCCATTGCCATTTAAGTAAGAGTATTGACAACTAAGGAGGTTATTAACTTAGCTGGTCAATGGTGAAGCACCTATCTAGTGTTGTACTTCTGCTAAGTGCTTAATATGTCTTATAATAATCTTAGATGTTTTGAAGTTGTATTCACATTTGTGAATCAACCATCTGTGAATAACCAGACAACATGTATGTTGTTGGACCCAAGAATTTCGCTATTTGGATTCAGCCTTCCTTCATAGAGCCATGTATTGTAAGTGATCCCAACCACTATTTGTTGAAAAAAAACTCAACCTAAAATGAACCAGCTACCTAAATAAAATCATGCGCCCGCGCGAACCGAACATAAATTATTCGAATATGTGACTTATTGTTAGTGGATCACTATCACTAGCGTTCTTAGGTGACTCGAAGTATGCACAGTTTCGAATGGCAATGTGAAGGCTATTTTTACAAGAATTTATATATAGAAAAAATTTCATGTTTGGTCCCTATCGTTTACCTCAAACATCAAGTTTGGTCTGTATCTCAAACTAAGTGCACAGATCATCCCTATTGTTTACACTTTGGATCAAGAATAGTCCCTATCTTGGATGAGCGTTAGTTTTGCCTGTTAAATGTACTTATTTGAGGGGTATTTTTGTCTTTTCGATTTCATTAAATAAAAATAATGTTATTTTTGTCCTTTTCCTTTCATTCCTCACTTTCCTTCTTAATCCTCGCTTCCCTTCTATAACAAAAGTCAACAAGATCCATCCATAACCATAACCTTTCAAAACCACCAGATTCATACTCATTCATACTTGTTCAAAAAAAATAAAAATACTCACTCATACAACCACTCGAATCTTAGATCGAGATAAATGGTTCACCAAATGAAACCGAAATGTCATCTTCAACGAATCCAAATTGTGATATGCACCGGGCCACAATTATCCATTTGTTGATTGTAAACACGATGCTACCAATATAAATGAATTATAATCTGTTTTTATTGATTTAGAACTGGCTTACACCAAACATCAAGTCAAACTTGATGTTTGGTGTTGATTTAGAACTAGTCAGTTAAAGTTGTTCTTAAGAAGAAATGGCTTACAAAACGCTCATAAGCATGAACATGTCTTGCCAAAACGACACACGAGCCTTGTAAAGCAAGCCCTCCATTGATTCCAACCGATTGAATCTCACCTTGATGAGCATAATTGGTATTATACCACGGTGCATGTATAAGCACCACGAGCCATGGTGTTTTGGTCCTATCAACCTTCTTCAAATCAGACTCTAGCCATCGGTATTGGTTTGAGCCAGGCCCAAAATCAGTGTAGGAAGCCAAAGATGTGTTTGAGTAGTTACTGCGGTTGGGTTATTGCTGAATCTTCAAAGGTGGGGGTATTACTACTAATGGGGACCCGAATGAGATGACGGGGTACATGTGTGATTGGATGGTGGTTGTAATTTTTGGGAAAAGTTCCAACTTGTTTGCTATTCAGACTGCCATAGCAGCGCACACAGGCGAACCTCTAATTGAAACTGATGAAAAACTAAGGGAAACTTATCTTTCTAAAAGATTTATAGGATTTTCAGAGTGTAAAGAAAAGATTCTGGTGATATTGGACGATGTGTGGGAGAATATTAAACTTGAAGATATAGGATTAGCAAGTCGTTTGTCGACAAATTGCAGCTGATGCTGATTCTGCTCTTGAAGTAGTTGAAGTTGATGTCTTGGGGGAAGGGGAAGCACGGGATTTCTTTGGGGACACGAAAACGAGTTGGCTCGTTGGATTGCTGTAAAGATGACATGTTTGCCATAATAGGAGGGGAAGGGGACATTCGTGGGACCACATGGAGTCACGAGAGAGGGATTTTTAGGAGTGGGATTGGTTTAGTGAAAGTTTAATTTAAGATCTGGAGTGAATGGATCAAAACCCCTTTGAAATGAGTGTGATTAGGATTAGGGTTAATGTTCATATGTGTGTGTTTTAGTTTGTGTAATGATCTGGGTTTAGGGGGTGTTAACTGTTTAGAAAGAGTCAGAGAGAGAGATAGATATAATAGGTGGTGGGTGGATAAGGGGTGGGTGGGTGTATGCATTAAAAGAAGTCAAAACAAGTAAAAGACCGAAATATCCTTTCAGCCATAAGAGTTAACGGGCAAAACTAACGGCCATCCAAGATAGGGACCATTCTTGATCCAAAGTGTAAACGATAGGGATGATCTGTGCACTTAGTTTGAGATATGGACCAAACTTGATGTTTGGGGTAAACGATAGGGACCAAACGTGAAATTTTTTCTTATATATATAACCAACAGAACAGACTAAATTAAAGTTTCATCTTGGCATTAGAACATTGTATCCTTTTATATATATCCTTCTTTTTGGTCAAAATTACATATATGTTCAACATCATCAAAAAATTACATATATATATCCAATTTAAAACTTAAAATTACATATATATCCAAATAATTAATTTTTTATAATTAAAAACCCTAAAACACATTATAGATACCATTTTATTTAAAAAAATAAGTTGGTAAATTGTGTTTGCCTTCAAATTATGAATTCAATGATGCAAAATAAAAAAACCCTTCTTATGGTATGCACAAATATAGTTTGTTTGATTATATGACTAAATGTAACTAGCATTGAACATGTGCAAATTAGCGATAGTATAAGAATGTACTAAACCTACTACACAAATATAGGTTAGTGGAGCATATTATAAACAAAAAAACTGAAATTTTCATACGTATTGCTTTCTTCGCCATAACTTTACGTGATTACATTCATAATATAAAGAAGACCTAGTTTATCAACTTTATTTTAAACAAAATGATGTTTATTATGTATTTTAAAATTTTAATTACATAAAAATTAGGTATTAGAATATATTTGTAATTTTAAGTTTTAAATTGGATACATATGTAATTTTTTTATAAAGTTATATATATATATATATATATATATATATATATATATATATATATATATATATATATATATATATATATATATATATATATATATATATATATATGTGTGTGTGTGTGTAATTTTAACTAAAAAAGAATATATATGAAATTCTCTTTTTTAAATTGTGTCAAAATGTGCGGTCAACAGTCCTCAAGAGCTACGCTATCTGGTTTTTTTTATTATGGATATTTCCATAAGTGCCTCCTCCACCAAGGTTATTGGTGATAAATATCCTCATTTTTTTAACTTTTCTAAAAAAGGACCAAGGAGATCCGGGCATCCTCGGCAATCGAAGCAACCTTTATAAAAACGTGCCACGTGTCCAAAGGTTAGTGGAAGTTTTGAACATGTGTTGTATTTTAAAAGGAGGCGATCACATATTTATCTCCGAGGCAACCGTAATAAATTATTTAAAAAGTTTAATATATCTAGGCAACCTAAGTCTTTATTAAAAAATACGGAGGCGACGTCCATATATAAAACCGATGCAACCAAAAATACTTGGTGGTTGCCTCGAAAAAAAAAAAAAAACTAGTCGTCCAAATAATTTCTTTTATTATTTTTATCTTTTAAAATTAAGGTTGCCTCGTATATGAATACAAAGTTGCTTTGATTTAAAATATAACACGTGTTCAAAATTTTCACCGACCTTTGAACACGTGTCAAGTTATAAGCAAAGTTGCTTTGGTTGCCTAGATGACTAGATCGCCTTAGGATATTTTTCGGAAAAGTCATAATTTAAAGACATTTTTCACAAACCACCTTTGTAAAAGGGTATTCCCATAAATTTCTCTTTTGGTCCAAAATATTAGCTTCTTGGATACTACAATATTATTAAGAACAACAACAATATAGATTCTAAGATTTAACTTTCATTCTAACAAAACTTTTTATAATATCGAAATGGAGGGTCGGCCAAAGGAGCCAACCCTATAAGTTTCCACAAATTATGCCGGCCATATGTCTTGATAGCCATACAGCACTTGCCATTCGATGGGCACGCGTGGCATATTTAGCCAACCGACCCTTTTAATTTTCTCCATGGGCTTACTTCTTGTCTTATACCATCATACATCCTTTCAAGTTCTTACAATCCATCGATGTGGGACATAATCTAAACCAAAGGCCTAAAACTCTCTCTCAAAAACCTTCTCCTTTTCGATTCTTGGTTTGCTTTTTCACCTTTATAGCTCAAACGGCAGAGAGGATTATGCATCGAGTTTTAACATGATCGGTGACTTGGTGAGTGGGCGGAGCCAGAAAGTTCAGCTCGGGGGTCACGTGACCTTTGTGGCCCCCATTTTTCTCTGCCACGAGTTTCAAACCGAAAGTTCGTGTTGTCTACTCCTTCTACCATGTATTTGCATCGTGAAGATTGTATATGTGATTAGAGACTGTCTATATACCCCTACCTACATAAACAAATAGTATGGACATAATTAGATTCATGTAATTAGTTGACTTACAGTATTTAAACTTGATTTTGTGTTTCTACAAATCTCACAAAAGCTACTCCCTTTAGACAAAGCAATATTTGTGAGTGAATAAGATCAATAAATTTAGGCCTCAATACGCCAGGAACAATGTGAACAAAATGATTATAATCTAGATGTTAATCCATGTAACAATCAAGAAACAAATGATTTCGTGTACCAACTACTGTATAATCTAACGAACCCATACACAAATCGGAATCCAGCCATGTAATGAGCGGGTACTTGGGTTACAACAGCCTGGACTTTTTAGAGTTGTATCATGATCCAGGTTTCCATCTTAACGAGCCACCATACACCTAAGCCAGAATGTCATTTCTTCTTTAATCAAAGTCACAAAGCAAAGATCTAACTATTAGGGGCTTGTAAATTTCAATCTTGAGAGGTCATGCGTTCCAAACTTCCAATCATAGAGAAAAAGACTTGTAGCCATTTTACTCGTATACAACCATGCCAAGATGTGACATGAAAACAAATCTGAGTAGCAGTTATGATCCTATAGAATACCCATCAACAAGGCATTTTTTCCTGATATCTCGCATGGAACTCTGAAGCAGAGTTGGATCACTAGTGACGATGGCATCCACATTTTCATTTAACATTTTCTCCATTGTTGGTTGATCATCAACAGTCCATGAGTAAACTTTCTTATTCCTCCTGCAGATTGTATCATTAAACATTCATAAGTTAACAAGTGTAGGTTGCGTTTAGCAAATTTTTTAACCGTTCATCATAAGCAATTAGACCCACAAGAAACACTAAAGTAATAAATCATAACCTATAAATGTGACCCAAAATTGGCTCATTGACTAAAGATGCATACCTATGCAGAACTTTGACAACCGACTCATCAACTAGACCGTGGTATATGCCAACAACTTCAGCATCTCTGATCCTCAATAAGTTTGTTCTGACCCCAGTAGTGAAATTCATCATAACAATGTAGCCTACCTGCAAAAACATGAATAGGTCATTACGATGCTACGGTTTCCGGTTGTCTGTATGACAGATTTGGAAAAGAACAAAAAACAATTACTTATGTCTTAAAGACACACATAAGGTGAATAGAATCTTACTGTCACATCTGATGACTGCTTAATCACATCCCTAGCTAAACTGTCACTCTTAGCCCATACAACGCAGTTCTTGCATTGTGTCCTCTTGACCTGCAATTAGTCTAAAGTTATAAGATATAAACGCAAGGTGTACACAAGTGTGGATGTGACCTTTATGATGTCACAGTGATGAATACTTTACCAATGAGTAAGTTTGTAAGTTGTTACATATAACAGAAGAAAGGGTATTTGCAAATATAAATAAAGACTCACAACAGAAAGAATATCGCGTGCAAGCCCCTTCTCATATATTGGAGGCCCAACTTTTACATCCACAACCACCTTCTGAACGGAACTTGACACCAGCTGTAGAACACGCCACATCATATACATGCAAGTCACAAAAATGAGAAAGAGCACAACATGCAGCATTATTTTAATTAGACAATATTGAACAACGCACAATGTAAGAGTAAGTATATATGCAATTAAGGAAATGATGGACGTGATTATACCGTTAGTGCATCTTCCATTGTAGGAATAGCCACATCATGAGTAGTATCCAGCTCTTTTATCTGCAGTAAGAAGCTAAAATATACTCTCATTCAACGCTAAACTTCCATAATGGTACTTATCAGATCCAGTTGACACTAATATCATACATTCACGCCAGATAATTCAATAGCGCATAATGTATGAAGCAAAAAAGCCTCACCTCCTTTGCACTCAGGTATCCAACCTTGGATGAACTGTTCCCAGATATTCGCTGCAAATCCCTGCCTATTTCAATCAGAATCAACTCTACGAGTACCTCAAACTAACTTTTATGCACCTATTTGTCTTAACATTATAATCATATTCCATCTTACAAACAGTAGAATAATAATTACAAAATATACCTGTCATGAAGAGCAAACAGAACCCCATCAGCAGAACGAGAAACATCAATCTCAATGCAGTCTACTTGAGCACGAAGAGCAATCCGATAAGCTTCCATCTGTTGATTGAATAATGGAAAATCACCAAGACAGCTCCATATGGATCCAGATTACAAGTACACATATAAGCACATTACAAGTGGGAAAAACTACAGAAATAAGTGAATAATTTCGCTGTCAAATGAAGTTTTTTTCATGAAGTAATTCACAAAGACGAGGTACATACAGTATTAGGGAAGGCCTTGGAAGCATCACCACCATGAGCACACACAATAGGAGGATTACTCAACCATCTGCATTTTCTTAACTCTGACTGCAAACACACACACAGGCAAACAACCGTGTCATGAGTGACGACTCACATGTAATGTAACAGCATCATTGTTCATTGGTACTAGACTCTACCAAAAAAGTTTCCAAATATCCCTTCATATAAAACAAGTGAATAAAGATCTACTGTAGTTAATTTCCTATGAGGATACAAATGAGGATGCGTTGATTCGACAGGGGTTTCTCCTCTCGTGGGATTAAGCAGTCGGGATTATACATTGGGCCTGCTATAAAAGCCGCCTCGTGCAAAGTGACTAAGCACAAGAAAACATGTTTTGAAAATCAACATGAGTTTATTTCTTTCACGTTTGATACATTTGGTTTCCTTACATTTGGTTTCCTTACACCTGAGGCTTCATACATTTGGTTTCCTGAGGTGAAACTATTTATCAAAATAGAGCGTGTTATCAACAGTAATGTTTTGACACCTAAATCATACAAAAAAGACTAGAGGTGCGGCTTGTTGCCAGTTTGCCTACAATGTAAACTATAATTATTATAAATAATGAAATGAGGATATATTTGTAATTTGCCCCCTTAACGAACCGATAGTTTCTAAAAATGACCATAACTTTCTGGCTCCGCCCGCGGCTATAAATAACAATTTGAAATGGATTTAGAGGAAGTTGTTAACCTGATGAAGACGTCTGAGTCTGAAGTGGAAATAAATGGGAGGACAGATGGCGATGACTGCCAGTAAAATTAAAATGTTACGAAATGCGTATTTTCTGAAGAATAATCCTCTGATTCTCGAATCAACCGAACGTCGTCGTCTTCTCCATCTACCTGGTGCCATCTCACTTTCCTTTCTATGATCGGAAACTTTTTTTTCCCTTTGTTGATGCTGCTTCCCAAATTTTGATTTCTACAAACCTAGTCCCTCTATTTTGCCACATTATTGACACCTTTTTTTTTTAGTTTTTGCCATGGAGCAAAAAGTGTAGTGAGGGGGTGTATTTTGATTCGGTTCTCGAGTTATTCGGCTCAGATTATTTGGTTAATTTTTTTTGGGTTAAGTCGAAAATTGAATTGAACCGAATTAGATTTTAACTGAACTGAATCGAAAACATAATTCAAATTCGGTTCGGTTCTCGAGTTGACCTAAATAACCCGAATTATCCGAATTTTTATAAAAGATATATAACTATTTGAATATTTAGAAAAAAACTATTTTAAGTATAAAAATTGTATTTGTATATTAATATAAAATTTTAATAATTATTTTATGTATATAAATATATATAAATACATATATATATATATATATATATATATATATATATATATATATATATATATATATATATATATATATATATATATATATATATATATATATATATATATATATATATATATATATATATATATATATATATATATATATATATATATATATATATATATATATATATATATATATATATATATATATATATATATATATATATATATATATATATATATATAGAGTAAGGATCCAATGAGAAGAAACTTAAAATAAGAAGTGGTGAGAAGAGACTAAAACCACACATTTGAAAAGCAACGAATTGCATTAGATGCAATTCTATTCATGTAGATGCATCATCTTGAGTTTTGAAAGTTAATTTGATTTGTAGATGGTACAAATTGATTTTCATGATTTATGCACGTGCAGAGGAACAAAAATATAAATAAATCATGAAATGCATCCAATATACTTATATGCATCTAATTAAAAGCTATAGAACATGTTATCATGCATTATAATGCATCTAAGACTATAAAGATGCATCTAATTTAAGTGCATGCATCCCGAATATGCGGTTATAGTTTCTTCTTATCCTTCTTATTTTAAGGTTTCTTCTCATTTGATCCTAACTCTATATATATATATATATATATATATATATATTTGTATAACTTTAGTTTTCGGGTCCGATTGCTAAACCCATATCCAACTCGAAAAACAAATTTATAGTGCGGTTCGGTTCGGCTATGACCCACGACTCGAATTTTATTCCGGTTCGGTTCTTATTCGGATTCGTTTCGATTCGATTTAGTTCAATTTTCGATTTTCATAAATCAGACTCAAACAATTGACACCTTTAAGTGAGATCACTAATAATTTTTAAGTGGTGTTTGATGATTATTTAATTGATTTAATATAAATATTTTGATTTTATTTAATTATATAAAAACCGTTTGTTTGTGTGATTTAATAGATAAAAATAACTTAAAATATTAAGTAATAAAAATCATCTCTTAATTAAACATGATTTAATAAAACAAATTAGCAAACAAGCCCTAGAATAGTAAACAAGTAATGCAACCACAAAAAGTGATTAAACGGACTATCATATTTACGTCAACTCATCTTTCTTTCTCTTAAACCAAACACATGCCGAACACTCGTGATGCAATCAGGCAAGTGACTTTCTTTAAAAAAAAACTAAAACAACACAATAAAACTTAAAACTTAAACTAATAATCTAAATGCCCATCCTTGATCTTTTTCTTCACGAGCAACGCTATAACTAGTTGTCTTTCGGTTAAATGGCCATGGGAATCGTTGTATTAGATGATGTTTTCACATATTTTTCTTTTTGTGGTAATGCAAGCATTTTTTCTTGCATTTTCATCTATGTGTCCTTTTATGTAAGCCTCTATTCTTCAAACTTTTTTGCTTGTGATAGATTGAGTCTCTCTAAATCCGCTTTTTCTCGACCCATCTGGTCTTCTTTAATTTCCAATTCCGCTCATTTATTATCAAATACTCAAAGGTGAACTCCTTTCTTAACGAAAATAACAGCGTTGCAACCTTGGTGAATTTACTGAGCAACACGTCAACACGCCTGAGATTCACTGCAACTAAAGATGATGAACGACAAGCATAGGATGATCTCATCCTCTTAGCCTTATCTGGACCAAATGGTTGAGTCTTTTGAACCTCTTCATCCTGTGATAGGGCTGAGCTTCGGGCCGAGCCCGACCCAAACCGACCCGTCCCGAAATTTACCGAAACCGAAACAACCCATAAATCTAAACCGAAACCGAAACCGAAATGCTCGGTTCGGTCCTAACTCGGGATCACTCGGTCGAAATTCGGGTTGAACCCGAAACCGATATAACTGTTCAACAATCCAAACACCACAGATCTCATGAAAGGAATGAAACTGTATCGATTAATATATATATAAGATAAAGCAGTTAGAAAAGATAACGTCATTGTGATTGTGATTAACTGATGATAATGATTACCCTGTATAAAGGAGTATCGAATGAGTTTTTGGAGATTTATTCTTGTAGTCGAGACCAAAGAGAAGATGAGGTGGTAGATTGGACAGGAAGTGATACGATCCATTGTTGGCTAGATGGAAGGTTTGATGAGATATGTGTGTGGAGATGTAGTAATGGTATTTGATGATTTAATGATGATGATGATCAAAATAACAGTAGGTCTATCAACATTGGAATTAAATACATACTTTAAATAGGATAACATGTACTACTCGGGTTAGTCGGGCCAATTCGGGATGCATTCGGTTTTTATACCGAACCGGCCCGAAACCGAAAATCTTATATTTCCCAAACCGAATACCGAATCGAATAACTCGGTTTCGGTTCACTCGGTTTGTCGGTTTCGGTCGGGCCTGCTCAGCCCTATCCTGTGAATCCGTTGCTTCGTCGTTTATATCCAAACAAATAGTCTTTGAGTTAGAAGTTTCGTGTGAGGTGGTTTCTGATGTCCTTGATTTTTGAACCCATGACATTTGGTTATCAAACAATTTGGATATTCGATACTTTTCTATTTTTATGGCCCTTAAAAATCTTTCAACACTTAAAAATTGGGAAAGCCGAACGATAATATGCACAATACTATTTTTTCACCGTTTTGATAAATATTATTCTCACAAAATCCACTATGATTCCTAGTTTTCACGTTTTTGTAAATGTCACAAAACTGACTAACCTTAGGACAGATCCTACTTTTACATTTGAAGTAGATGGAATCGTATCATATTTTCGTCAACTCCGTTTCCTTTTGAAAAGTACGTTCTTACTTTTGTCCAAAACCCATTTATCTTTTTACTATTTCTCTCTTTATTATTCACAGAGGTGTTATCCATACTTTACATAAATTACCTCTTCTTATGGGGTTCATGGTTCATTTACGTCGTTGTCATTCTTCTTGGCTGGTTGACTTCTTTTCACATATATTCGTTCCACGCGTGTAACTTCCTCGAAGAGAGACTCGTCAGCAGTCTTTTTCAACGGGTTGCCATGGACCTTTCGAAGGTTAACCAAGTAATGAATCAAACTCGTCTTCATCAAGATCTAACGGGTTAAGCGGAGAAAAATGTTGAGAAGATTAAGATAGATTCGATGGTGGTGGTTGTGACATGTGTGATAGATACCCGTTTATTGATTATATGTGTTGTGCTTTTTTAGGTGTCATATTGAAAAATAATGAGTTTAATATATAAAATGGGGGTATTAATTTTTTTTGGAATAACAAACATCACACCCCCCTCTCCCTCACACACGCCACTCTTTTTTGCATTTTCTTCTCTTTGATTTAATCGGTTTATCAGCCGACCGAGACAATTCAAAAAAAGAGAGAGGGCGGGTGGGGTTTAAAAAAAGGATGTGGGGAGGGAATTAAAAAAAATAGGGGGGGACGCGTCTGCTAGCAACCGGAGTAAAGGCGGAGCGTGTCGGTCATCACCCATTCGAGTGACGAACACAGAAAATTGGAAGGTGGAGGGCAAAAAAAATTGAGAATAACAAGGAAAAAATTAAAATCCGAATAGAAAAACCGAATATCAATATTACATATAAAAGAGATTGGTACCTCTTTCTTATTAATTATTTAAGTAGTACACTTTTATATTCAAAATGTACAAGGTATCTATAACAAATATTTAAGTAATACATACTTGAATAATAAATATTTATATGCACAATGTACAATTAATATAGCATTTTACTATTTTAGTTACAAAACTTGAATTAAAAATTTTCATTATGACCATCTCTATTATTAATTCTTGAAAATAATAGCATGCTCAAAAATAATAAAACTTTATACCATTGGAGTCCAAAAATTAATATGAAATTTACGCTGGTTATCTCTTAAAATTTTTGTCATGCGTAAATTCGTTAATATAAAAAATACGAAATCGAACAATATCACTCGCCAAATATATAATTACAAGTACCCGTCGCCGCATTGCACGGGTAACCTATTGGTTTTAACTTAAAAATGGAGGATTTTTTAGGTTTTGGAGTGTCAAAAGTTGAATTTCATTATGTGAGTGAGGGCAATTTACGTTTCGAATGAAAGGCATTTAAAAAAAACCAGTCAAAATCGAAGAAAAAATCCACTGTAATCACGTCTTTTTGGTTAAGTAATGGGAGGCGCCGCCACCCGGACCTAATACATAGGCCCGTAAGTCCGCCCTTGCTTCCGACCAGATAGTTTGATCTCAGCACTAGTAGTCTTTTGTAGTCACTGTCACGTTAACTTCTACCCTATGAGAATCTTATAATATAAACCCCCTTCTAATAACCCAACATCGACAGTACTCGCTCACTAACAAAAACAAAATATATGTGACGATGACAAGTAGAAGATTAGAAAGGGAGATGACGAGTGATGTTTATAGGATAAGAGTAATATCATTAGAAAGATAAATCACAAACTGGGTAAGGATCTAATAAGAAGAAAAATAAAAATAATAAGAATACGAAGAGATCTGATCATAAATTTTATAAAGGGAGAAGAATTTCAAAGGAAGATGCATCAGCAGGTGCATGTAAAATGTGTTGTTGATCCCAAACTTAGATCGATTTAGCTTTATGTATACGAGACTAGATCAAGTAATACACTTAGAGAAACCTTTGTATATGTATATGACAATCTAAGTGTTATGCGGAATTAACACTTAAACAAGAACACACAAGATATAAACAAACTTTCACTTTGATTAATGATATCAAACTTGCTTACAATGAAAGTAGTTTACGTATGAAAACTTATGTTGAACAATAACCTAAAGGTCTTCTTTTATAGACATAAGAAGCCTTGTACAATAATCTACGTATCAACTATTCTAGGTAAAGATAAATATAAAAAATACATTGTTGTTCCTATCTTTACTAGAAGTAATCTAGAATACAATAAACGCGTAGAGTATATCTTTCCATCAGTGCTTGTCTTCAATGTATCAACGCTTGACTTTGTCTTGTCAACGCTTGAGCTGTCAGCGTTTATTTTACTCCTGTCAACGCTTGTTTTACTCTTGTCAGCGCTCAAGTAGACTGGCTATAATTTATTCCCAATAATCCTCCCCTAAACTTGATATCTACTCTGGTGATCAAGTTTCTGAATAAACATTAAGGACTAGGAGGAATCTTACAAACCTTCTCATATTGGTAATAAATAAATCTAATCAAGTCTTTGGTCACGTCACTTGAATAATCAGTTTCCAGCTGAGTGTTCTTCATCTTCTCCAAGATTTCCTTGGACATGAAATACTGACCATCCACAAGTAGATACTCAACAAACTTTGTAGAACTAAAATAATAAACACCAGCAGCTGAATACAATCTCCATTGAAGACTACTGAGATCATCTTCAAGATCCTTCCAAATAGCAGGATCCTCATCTTTTGGTCCACACATTCTCTTGAATGTGGAGTACAGTTTTATTCCATTGACTGAAGTTGGTGCTTCAGTCTCATACTTGGCCTCTAACAACCTCCATAGGTCTACCAAGTCTTCTCTGTTAAAACTTGCAAACAAAGATATAAGGGTGGTAAAAGTGTGAACCTCTTTTCCATACCTGCCAATCTTCCAAAACCCACATTCATCTTCTTCATAGCTTACAATTGGGTTTTTGGAATCAAGTGGTAACACTTGTACCATATCTGAAGCTTCTAATGGTGAGAGCTTGAGGCTCTTTCTTATGACATCTTCACTTGGATGTAATGGATCCATATCTTTGGGAAACTCAAGAGGAACTCCCCTTTTCACTGGTCTGGGAACAAACATTGCCTTCTTGAGCTCCATTTCCTCTTCAAGTTCTTCTTTTCTTTCATCAGAAAGAAGTCTTAGAGTGTTTGCTTCCTGCAATCTAACCCAAATGGGATAAGCTCTACATTCCAACTCTTCAAATGTCAACCCAGTCAATTTCTTGTAAGTCCACCCTGTTCCATGACATCTGAGCAGCATGAAGTACAACTCCTTTCAATCCCTTCTTAAATTTGAGAGAACATTGCTTGATTTTTGTTTCAAAATGACCTTGCAATCCATTTGTACTCTGAGAAGAATCTCCAAACCCCATATCTGATCTGAAATGGTCAAGTGTGGATTCTCCATACACCTATCTTCCCAAGCATGTTACATTTGAACCACCTCTGGCATATCAACATCAACCTGCAATTTCAACTCTCTCAATTTCTCCTTGGCCAGCTCATCACCATACTCAAGTCTTTCTGGTTGCTCTATGATCATAACACTTGAGTCTGAACTAGCTTCATCACTTCCTTCTTGCTCTTCTGAAGTGATAACAAAAGGTGACTCTCTCACCTCCTTTCTTTCTTATTCTACAATTTGTGCAGCCAACTTTCTATCAAACTCAATCTATGCTGCATCCTTTGGAACAACCTCTTCTACCATAATACCCATACCCTTATCTAATGGATCAATTGTTGGTAAGGTAGATGGTAATACCTGTGAAGAAACCTCTTTGATGATGGATGATGACTGGAATACATCAACCTCATTTGCAGGTCTGTCAACGCTCACTTTTGCTTTGTCAGCGCCCAAAATACTCATGTCAGCGTTCAAATCTGTCTTGTCAACGCCCAAAGTACATGTCTCAGCGCCTCTTGCAATTTCCTCCATCATGGCTGTAAATGACAAATTTAAGTTTGTAGGAGAGACTAGAGACGTATCAAAACCTGTCTATTTCTTCAAACTTGTTAGGGCCTCAGCAACATCCAAAGATTGACCATCATGGCTGCCCTTATCACTGACATTTATTTGTTCATCCTCTCTTTTGGAAGATTCCTCCATCCCTCTCCTTGTACTAGCAGTTTCCAAGATAACAATCCTCTCCCTTAATTGCTTGAGTTCAAGACCTTGTGTGCTGATAACTTGTACCAAGTCTACATTTTGCTTTTGCAAGCTCATGCAGACAGCCGTCAATTCCATTAGGGTCATTGGTTCCAATCTGCCCTCTTCTAAAGTGGGTATTTGACCTCCCAAGGTAGATTCATTGGGCATAGATGAGGTCTTAATGATGGTAGGACTGTCTTGGCCAGCTTCTAAGCCAGAACCAATAGTCCCAGCCTCATCCATAACACCAACCACACTTGTGGTGGTGGTTCTCTCTGCTACATGGCTAGTACTACTAGAGGAGAACACTCCAGTAGTCCTTTGGCGTTTTTGTAACCTATATTGTGTTGGTGGAGATGCTGATGTGGATTGAGTGGATGTGGGTTGGTTAAGGGGTGTTTGGGTCTGTGAAGGATGTGTGTCAACATTTGAAATAGGCACATCAATGCCAACATTTAACATGTCAGCGTCAAAGGATTCTTGGTCAATTTGCATATGTTGTGGTGAAGGTAATGGTTCAGGTATTGGGTCAATTTGGGGTTGGGGGTCTGGTTGGGGTTGTGCTGCTTCAATGACAGCAAGCATAGCTTGGGTTAGGGGTAGGTCACGATGTGGAGGTGAGTTCATCTTCATAAAAATTGCTTTCTTTTGCACAGGGATCTCATAAAAATCATCATGATCCCTTGTGTAGTATCCTTGGACATCAAAAACCATTTGTAAAAATCTGGGATAAGCTAAAGTCATTTTGTTCCCTTTATTTTTACACATGCCCTCAAAAATCATTTTGGAATAATTAAAATTTTGCCCAGTAGCAATGCACACAATGGCACTAGCAATGGATCTATTGATCTCATTGTGTGCAGTGCACTTGGGACTCAAACATTGTAGGAGGACATGTATTAGGTACTTCCAGGCTGGGGGAAACTCCTGTTTATGATATTTATTTAAAGTTCCTTCATCAGGAAAAGGATAACCCAAAGCCCTTAGTCCTTGTTCTATTTCACTAATGGGAAGGGTGGTTATACCATCAGCATCATCAAGATGCAAAGCTTGGCGTACCAAAGCTTCAGTAACCACCCAAGTTCTCCCATGAACAATAGAAGGTAATGTAGTCACTCTATTAACTGTTGAGGAACTAACATTGTTCCAAAACTGTTTAATATGTGTGACATGAATGAGTGGTGCATGAGAAAGATCATACCTAAAAGGAGATGCGTTCAAATACGCCACCATTTGTGTGTATTGGGGAAACAAAGTATCATCAGCTTCAAGATACGCGATCATGTTGTGTTGGCTTCTGAACCCCAATTCCAAATCTGATAGTTTAAACTTTGGTGCCATTGTTGAAAGCTGTTAAAATGATTGATAAAGATGAAATTGATAAGAGAAAATTGTGTTAGACAAGAATAATAGGTACCCTGTTTAAAAATAGGAGCCAAATATATAGGAGAAAAAAATGCATGTGATTGGCCCAAAAATAGGCAAGTATTTTCAAAATGTAATCATGAAAATATTGAAAAAGAATAAGTTTATCTCATGCATTAAATGAAGGTTATCGGCTCCCAAAATTACGGCACAAAAATATGTCAAAAATTAACAACTGGGTAGGTCCCATTGAGTGTCAACGGTAAAAAATAACCTATCAACGCCCAACGGCTATATTCTTGTCAACGTTTGCCATAGCCATGACAGCGTCTAAATTGGTCACAACAACGCTTGGAAAAATACTTGTCAGCGTCCAAAAATAAAAATGTTTAAAAACGAAAAATGACCTTAACAAAGCAATTTATCCTAGAGAAGATAACCAAAAAGTTGATAATTATTATAGGGCGGCAAGCACTGTCCAGTTATGCACACTTGCTTATGCAAGATAGACATAACAGTCCTCTAGTGTCCCTTGCTAACCAAAACTCTTAACAACCAAGTTACCTTTTAAAATCCCTTGTTACTCCCAGGTAAATCCCATGACAAAATCATTCCCAAGTCTCCCAACAGACCACAACCAATTCTAGGCCAAAAATGTCTTGGCAGCATGCATAGTATATCAACTTTGCATGCTACAGTGCCTCATAATTTAGTAAAACTAACTCATACTCACATGTGGACACAATCTAGAATTGTGATAAGAGTATCATATGGATACCCAACCATCCTAAAGGTTCCTAAAACCTCCCCATAAACTATGATACATAAGTTGCTAAAAATATGCATGAACATAAAAAATTTATGTCAAGATAGGAATTTAAAAATTCCAACCATCATCCATAAACAAAAACATGCCCAAATGCTTCTCCAATGATCCATAAGCAACTCTGTATCCAATGGTATACTGCTAACACCACCTGCACATTTAGATTGAAAACCACAAAACTAAAATAATCGCTGACAACGCCCCGATAACACATGACAACGTTGAGGGATGCTTTGTCAGCGTTAGACAAATATATTGCTGTCAACGTCACAAAAACACTTATCAGCGTTCAAGCAACCTTTGTCAGTGTTAGAAAAATATAGTGGAAAATCTAAATCCTCAAAAAGACCAATAACAACGCATTATCCTGTACATACTTTTACAAAAAGACTCCAAAACACATATTATGTGAGATTGATCATTCCAATGCTTGTTACCAAGTATTGAAACCTCCCAACATCAAAAGGTTTAGTTAGTAAATCTGACACATTTTCTTCTGTGTCAACCCTATCTGGCTGTATTAAACCTTTTTCAAAATAATCTCTTATAAAATGGTGTCTAATTTCTATGTGTTTAGTTTTAGAATGATGTACAGGATTCTTAATAGTGCATCAAGTGCTGTTATTGTCAACAAATATCTTGGTATGCATGAAATTATACCCATAGTCCAACAACTAGTTCTGAATCCACAAAACTTGTCCACAACAAGCAGCTGCAGCTACATACTCAGCTTCAGTTGTAGAATTAGCCACCACTGTTTGTTTCTTGCATTGCCAAGATATCAACCTGCTCCCAAGAAACTGACATCCACCAGTTGTGGATTTTCTATCAAACTTATCACCTCCAAGTCACTGTCTGAATATGCAATCAGATCCAATGGTGAATCCTTTGGGTACCACAAACCAAGACTAGGATAACATCTTAGGTACCTAAAGATCCTCTTCACAGCATAAAGGTGACATTCTTTGGGAGTCACTTGATGGCGTGCACAAGCACACACAGCAAACATGATGTCAGGTCTGGAGGCTGTAAGATACATCAATGATCCAATCATGGATCTATAGCGCCTGACATCAACATCTTTACCATCTCCAATCTTTCCCTAAGGGTGTTCTCTATCCATAGGAGTAGTAGCCCTCTTTTCATGTGGAGAAAAGCCAAACTTCTTCAAGATCTCTGCCACATACTTATCCTGGGAGATGAAGATACCATCTTCTTTCTGTTGAACTTGTAAACCAAGAAAGAAGTTCATCTCCCCCATAGCACTTATCTTGAATTTGTCTGTCATAAGCTTAGAGAAATCCTCACTCATCTTTGGATTAGTAGACCCAAAAATGATGTCATCAACATAGACCTGAACAAGCAACACATCCTTACCTTTCTTCTTTGTAAATAGTGTCTGATCTATGGTGCCCCTCTTGAATCCATTGTCCACTAGATAAGTAGACAAAGTACCATACCATGCTCTAGGGGCTTGATGAAGTCCATACATAGCCTTCTTGACTTTATACACCTTGTCTGGATTCTCTAGATCCTCAAAACCAGGAGGCTGCATCACATATACCTCCTCAACAATTGTTCCATAGAGGAAGGCACTCTTGACATCCATTTGATAAACAGTAAAGCCCATGTAGGATGCATAGGCTAAAAAGATCCTAATAGCTTCAATCCTTGCAACTGGTGCAAAGACCTCCTCATAGTCTATCCCCTCCTCTTGTGTATATCCCTGAGCCACTAATCTTGCCTTGTTTCTGACCACAATACCTCTTTCATCTATCTTGTTTCTTAGAACCCATCTTGTCCCTATAGGTCTGACATATCTGGGACAATCAACCAGCTCCCAAACATCCTGAATTGAAAATTGGTGAAGCTCATCCTGCATTGCTTCCACCCAACTTGGTTCTTTGAGAGCATCAAATATTTTCTTGGGTTCCTGTTGTGACAGAAAACAGGCAAACAAACATGCTTGCACAAGAGGGGTATCAACCTTCTTGTGAATATTGGCAATAAATCTACCAAGACCTTGATGAGATCTTCTAGTCCTAACAAGAGTCATAATATCACCAATGATTTGAGAAGTTGGGTGATTCTTCATAGTAGAAGTGAGAACTCCTCCTTCAAAAAGTCTGGTGTCCTCAACCTCATTCTCCATGTTGCCAATATCTTCTTCATCAGACTCTCTTTCATCAACATGGGGACGAACCTCTTCATATAAATTGGAAGGTTCACCCTGTTAAAAAGTAGAAGAGAAAAGATGTGCAAAGGTGTTGTCAACGCCTGAACCTTGGTTGTCAGCGGATGGGCTAACAACGCTTGAACTGTTGTTGTCAACGTCTGAGCCATCAACGTCTGAATTGGTCTTATCAGCGCTAGATTTTCCTTTGTCAGCGCCTGAAGGACCATGCATGTTTGTATCTGGTGGTACTTGGGGACCACCATTATGTTTTCCAGCAGCAGCAAAAGCATCTGTCCATATAGGAATTGTGACATACTCTTGTATAGGAGATGACTTTTCTGCTTGTGATCTAACCTTTTCATGAACCTGTGTACCTGAAACATCAACAACTTGTTCTTCCACAACATTTGAAGTTACCTTCACAATGTCTGGATTAGTGACAGGCATATAATTTAAAGTTCTAGATAAAGGTTCCAAGTCAAACAATCAATTTGGACCACTTTCAGGATCACTAGGTTTATTCTCTAAAAACCTAACATGTACTCTTTCAAGAATACGTTTTTCCTCTTTAAGATAAACCCTATATCCCTTGCTCTGTACTGAATACCCCATGAAGTAGCCTTCATCACCTTTTGCACTAAATTTACCTAAGGCATCACTAGTATCTAAAACTACTACATGACAACCAAAAGGTCTGAGAAAACCAATTTTAGGTTTTCTTCCCCAAAGTAACTCATAAGGCGTTTTGTTCTGTATTTTGTTAACCAATGCTCTATTTTGAACATAACAAGCTGTATTAACAGCCTCAGCCCAAAAGGCTATAGGAAAATGAGCATCAGCCAACATGGTTCTGGCTGCTTCAATTAGGGTTCTATTTTTCCTCTCAGCAACCCCATTTTGCCGTGGGGTTCTGGCAACACTAAATTGCCTAGTAATTCCTTTCCTGGCACAAAAATCATCTAACTTTTTATTCCTAAATTCACCACCATTATCACTCCTAAGCATTTTAACTTCATTACCAGTTTTCTTCTCAAACTGAGTGATAAAATCAATTAAAGTATCAGCTGTGTCACTCTTCATAGCTAGAAAGAAGGTCCAAGTAAACCTAGAAAAGTCATCTGTGATGACAAAGCAGTAGGACTTTCCATTCAAACTTTCTATATTGGTTGGACCAAAGAGGTCCATATGAAGCAAATGAAGAGGTCTAGTACTAGAGTGCACCTGTTTAGACTTGAATGAGACCTTGTGCTACTTGCCTTTAAGACATGCAACACAAGAGTGGTCATTGTGGAAGGCCTTCTCAAGCAAACCATCAACCAAGCCAAGTCTCACAAGCCTGTTTATATTCTTAAAATTTATGTGCCCTAGTCTCCTGTGCCACAAATTACTTTCATCTACTGAAGCTTTAGCATAAAAACAAGACATATTGTTATTCATTCTAATCCCATTCAGATTCACATTGTATATGTCTTTATGCCTAGGTGTTCTATAGTCAATATATTACTCATCAGGGATCTTATAATCCTTGCTTAACACCAAACATTCAGTATCAGTAAACAGAACTTTATTTTTGTTATCACAAACTTGTGATACACTAAAAAGATTGTAATCAAGTTCCTTTACCAGAAAGACGTTCTCAAAACGCAAGTTCTTGGTGAGAAGTGTTCCTTTGCCTGTGATAGTACCATATCTGCCTCCAAAGTAAACCTTATCACCATCCTTAATGGGAGTGAAGTTAGTGAGATAATCTTCCTTCCCTGTCATGTGCCTTGAGCATCCGCTGTCCCAATATCCATAGTCATTGACCTGTTTTTGAATGCCTTGCACATAAAGAAAACAAGTTAGTTTTCTTTGGGAACCCAAGCCTTAGCAGACTTAGATTCATCTGGTTGTTCCATAAGAACAGACTTAATTCTCACAACAAGCCTATTTTCATCCTTCTTTGGATGAAATACCCAATTAACCCCAATAGGTTTTGTAATGACCTTTGAAATGTAATTAAATCTATTGCAAGTCATTGAAATCCCATTATCATTAGGGTTTTGATCTTTCTTTGGTCTCCATGTCAAGCTTGAAGAAGCTTTAGACCCCTTACCCTGTGGTTGAAAATATTTAGGTCTGGTTACGTTTCTGTCAGCGTTGGAATTGGTCTTGTCAACGCTGAAATTTCCCTTGTCAGCGTTGAACTTAGGGTTTGCTACAGAAACCCAATGCCTATTGGACCAAGTATTTGTCTTTTGAAATGGTCTTTGTCCATGAGTGTTAGACCCTCTAGTGAAGAATGGGGCAGGTCTAACAACTTATGGACTTTGCTGCACACAAGGTTTGGGTCTGACAACGTTTGACTTTCTAACAACGTTGACTTTTGGAGCGTTGACACACTTATATGCTAAATGTGAAAAGCTACCACAAGTGTAACAGGCTTTTCTAGACACAACCCTAGGTCTAGAAGGGAAGAAGCCTGTTCCATCATTGCTAACTTGGCTCTTAGGTGACCTAGTATTCATATACATCTCTGCATACTTAATGCTAGATTTTCTAACAGTGTTTGAGCCAAAGTCAACAGCTTTACCAGTGATTGGGTTTGTAACCTTAATGGGAGTTGACTCATTAGGACTTTCACATAGCAAGCCACCCTTAACAAATAAGGTAGGGTTAGCTTTCTTCCATTCATTCAAGTCAGTCAACTTTTGTTGATATTCTTCAACTGGGGTGACAACTCTTGGTGGAGGAATGAATTCCTCCTCTTGGAGTTCTGGCAAACCAGTCCAAGATAGGTCCTTTTGTTGGACACCATAGAAGTCACCAGCTGGTGGTGGAACCATAGAGTAGTCTTTCATCCCAATCCCGGTCATGTCCTTAGGATCCCTTTGTTTATTCACACATTCTCCTAGGGTTTTTGTGGCTCTATCAAATCTCTGAATTTTAAGGCCAACATTATCTTTATTCTTAATGGCCTCATCTAACTTAGCATGTAGATCACCATTAACCCTTTCCATGATGTTCCTAACATCATTACTAGCATCTAACTCATGTTTTAAGATATTTATTTTATCTTTTAAATCAAATTCCATTTTCTTGTATTCAGAGACTGTCTTCTCAGTTTGAGTGAGAGCTAATTGATAGTTAGACAGTTTGCATCTCTCAGTGCTCACATCATCTAATAACCTTAACACCTCTTTGTTAAGTTTTTCAGTATTTAACCTACAACCCTTACTACAAAAAGGATCATCGTATACCTCATTATCTGATGAAGAGGAGGAGTGTGTCATGAGAGCATATTGAACATGCTCTTCTTCTTTAATTTCAGCAACCAAAGCTTTATCCTCTTCTACATCTTTAGCCAAATAGCTCCAATCCCATCCCATACCATCAATTCCTTGAACTGCAACCATGGCCTTAGGATCTTGAGCCTTAACAATTTGGCTTGAGGGTTTACCAGCATCAGATCTTCTAGGAGATCTGCATTCTCTCATAAAATGCCCCATACGATGACTGTCACACCCCCAATTTATCAGAGTAAGATAACGCAATAGGGTGCGACAGTCATGACTATCACAAGATGTAGGTACAAAGAACGACTATTTAAAAATCGTTTTCATTTAATTAAAACATAAACTTGTTCGGAAGCGTATTACACAAGATCAAATAAAGCATAGTTTTCAAAGACTTTAACATTGTTTTGGACATCCAAAATACAAGTCACGACCATTTTATTTAAATCTCCCAAGCATAACCACGTCACTCCTCCGTCTTGATACCTGAGAAAAACATTGCTAAAACGTCAACACAAAGGTCGGTGAGTTCATAGGTTTAAGATTAAATAGTGTGATGAACCATAAGATTTTCAAGGCAACCGGCATATAATCTTATAACAAATACAAGATTATAATCAAAAGTATACGTTTTCATAACCTACGCCTAAGCTCATGACACCGAAGCGTTAACCTAAACCAACAAGATATAACAAGAGCCCAAGCAAATGCCCATCCTTTAGCATTTGTAACAACTCAAATGTAAGTGTATCTAACTTTGGTCACACAACCAAATTAGATAGGGAGGTTAATCCCAATAGATCTATCCATAACATTCGCGCTTACACAAAGTAATTAACGGTTCATGATAGTGGGCTAAAAGCAACATAGGATGGCGGGACTTAGACATCATGTAGGCAAACGTATGAGTTTTTAAGGCACTTATGTTCATCCGTTAAAACAAGCAATGTTCTCACCCCAAAATAGTTAAACAATTTAAAAGTGGGGGCTATGAAACTCACCTTGATGAAGTAGTAAATATGATCAAGAAAGATAGCTCGATAAATCAAGGCACGCAAACCAATGCGCAAACAATCTACTCGCAACCTAAGTAAAATATCCGTACTTAGGCTAAATACAAATAAATAACGTACAAGCACTTGGTTGATGATTTATACTTTCCATTGTTTAATAAAAATGTTTTCATACATTTTTCTCGTTCAACAAAATTAGTCACGGGGTCAAGTTCGGGTTTCGATAACTTATTGAATAATAGTCCGAAAAATAAACGGACTCTCACTATAAAAACTAGGCCGCGAGGTCGTCGATATTTGATAAATCTCTTATTTTTATGAAGGCTCTAAGTCAAGTATCTAATCATGTAAAGTAGTGCACTCACGCATAAGTCATAACAAGTAAAGTTCAATTTTTATACAAGTGGAAATCGACCAACTTTGGAAATTTATTGTGATCTCGTTACTCGACCTTATGACAAACCGAAAGTTGTTTTGAAAACTAGGTCGTGTCGAGTTTCACAAGGTATTTTTAGATCTTTGGGCGAAAGTCATTTGATTAGTTAAAAATGGGCGTAAAGTGGTGGACTCGGCCACACTTTACGTCTACTAATATATCTTACCTTTGATTTACAAATTGGAAAAAGATGATGACAACCTTTTGGATCCCTATATTCTGTCTTATGCCCCCCCCCCCCCCCCTTACACGCACCCTTATAGCTTTCTTTTATTCCCACTTGACATATACAGCTACATACATATATGGCAATTTACATAACAAGTCTAAAAGGAAAGCAAGTGGCTGTTGCCACATTTGGCTTCCTGCTCATACGCAGGCTGTCAAGAAAGAAAAGGGGATGGTCCCCATGACTTTACTTGCCTTATATATCCACCCATGAGCATACAATGACAACTAAACAATTTGGAACATGCTCTCACTGTTTGACATACCAGCGCAAGTACACCCCTTTGCACACATAATCTTCACGCAGGGGGGGGGGGATTTGTTTATTTGTTGCATATGTGTTTATTAATTTACAAGTGGGTATCAACTTGCATACATTCAGACAAAGTAGCCATGCTCCTACTATTTCTACTGTTCACGCAGGTAGTATCGAAAGTAAAGAATAAGTACTTTTCTATGGCCCATTATTTTATGCAGGAAACACACACACTTATACTCGGTTCATTCACCTTTTCACATATACAACAATAAGTATTTCTAGTTTATGTAGTTTTAGGTTGATGTTGGTTCGTTTGTTTATATATGACCCTCACACATAGTTAGCTTGCATACCACAACAAGTCTTTGTTTTGCTTACTGCTATCATGCATGAATACTCGCAACATATACGCATACATCATATAGGCACATAACGATTAGACATGTAATTCATGCATACACTACCTAGCGAATAGTTTTCCTGTTGGTTTGAGTTCACACACGACGACACAACACATGACATATAACTTTATATTCAGACAGTAATACACACAACTCCGCACACAAACTCGCAGGTATAATATTAGCATTACATACTCGCATACAGTACTTAAGGCATGTGGGTTTGTATTTTCTAAGATTTACATGCATGAAATCAATCTACTTGAATTATTCATACTTACTTAAGGTTCATACACATATTGTATCAACTTACACATGAGAACATACACGCACATAGCATACGTTGATTTATCTAAGTCCTTTCTTACGTGGCATGCATTTAAATACCGATTTCCAGCAACGTTCTCATATATAATAGGATGGAAGTTTCAAATTACAAATTTTGCTCACATGAAATCATAGATGCATACTTGTTTACTCACGTAGTCCTTCTTACTCAAAAGTGACCTAGTCAATTTACAATATGGAAGGTACTATTATAATGGAAATGGTTATCTTTTGTTTTTCTGGCCACTGTGATTTCAAGCAGGGAGTGTATACCCTTGCTACATTTTCTTGTCTTAATTTACATCACTTATGTTGAAAGTATTACCCATCATTCATGCATTGTCCAGATTATGGCATACACTCAAGCTAACCATATTTACACCAAGTCATACGTGTTCATCTACATAATCTAATCAAACAACATACATGCTTACAAATGGACTGAGTTGGCGGGGTTGTTTTTCATGCAAGAGCTAATACACATAAAGTTCACAGTAGCGTGTACATTCCTTCATTTTAGGGTTTCTTGTTACATGAATACGTGATACTACTTCCTACTTATGATATCTCATATCAACTCGCATGTATCAGTAAGGAAGTCATTTAAAGGTCTTCATGCATTTACATACCAGTTAACATACACATGAAATCATAATTCCTCGTTTCACAATCCGTGCCCTAATGATGCATTTTAGTTCGTTTTGTTTGTCCAATGAACCTAGGTCGTAAGCATTTCATCAAGACCTCATTGTGACTTAGCGTGGTTTGTCTCATCATTTAGGTCGTCCAGTAAACAACCATCCAACCCTACCCCGTGACTTAGTTAGTGTGGTTTTTACAAAATGGTTTAGCAAGTATAATCATCACCCAAAGTATAAGTTGTAAAGAGGGTTAGAATGGACTTACAAAAGGTCCTATGTATTTTATGAAGACGTAGAATAGAACTAGTGATCGACTAACAACACGTGTTCATGTCTTCACCATTTTTAGTGTTCTTAGCTTGCTTAAGGAATCAACCCGAGACCCTTGTTTTTAAATCGCCGTGACTTATTTCAGGAGACTTATGAGAGATTTTCTTTATGAGTGCGTGTGTGTGTTTTGATGAGGAAGTGGCTGGTATTTATAGGCATGAGGGTGTGTCATTAGGGTTTAGAAAACTAGTTAGGACTTAGTTAGGGTTTGTTAAGGTTATAGTTAGAGTGTAACTAAGTTGTGGGTTTAGTTCTTAGTTGGGAAAGTGTGTAAGCTTTGGGGTTTCGATGTAGCAGGGAAAGGGGAAGGGTACTTGGTACTATCCCTTGACTAACCACTTGTATCCATTGTATCTAGTGGGTAGTTTAAGAAAAGGGGGAGACAAAAAGGACTCCCATTTAATGGGAAGGTGATGTACAAGGAAGGGTTTTTGAAATTGTGAAGTGATACAGGAAGAAAAAACGTGTGTGGGATGCAAGTGGGAAAAAGGATCCGATTTTTGCAAGTATAAGGAAAGAAAACTTTTGTTTTTCTTTTTATTTGTTATTATATACTTTGTATAATTGTATGTAGTAGATAATTTGTTTGGAGTAGTGGTAAAGAGAAGAAGTTTTGCCAAATGTAAACTTTCTTAAGTGTGTCGAAATATAAACGTAACAAAACGATTATTTGTTTTGTGTCGCGACTATTTAATTTGATTACGTTAAAGAAATTAAATGTCATTTTCTTAAATAAAGATCCTAGCAAGGAACGACATAAATAATAGACGTTTACTTAAAAGTTATGATTGTCGTCAATAAATATTCAAATTCGTACAAAAATTCGCGTAACCAAATCGGGACATCAATAGACACGCAAGTCTAACCCGAATTAATGCGTTTCACATAATTTAAATAGACCCTAAATTCACGGTTGTGACATCCGACAACCCTTAAGTTTGAGCTTCGACCCGAAGCTCATATCTTGACAAAACATATCTAATTAAATAGATGAGGATACTTAAGCTTAAATTGATCTTCGCGTTCCCAAGTAAACTCGGGTCCTCGTTGTGCATTCCAACGCACTTTCACAATCGGTATACGGCTTTGTCTAAGTCATTTAATTTCACGGTCTACAATCTCAACGGGTTCTTCAACAAATACGAGCTTGTCGTCAAGTTGAATTTCTTCTAATGGTATAACAAGCGTCTCATCGGATAGACATTTCTTCAAATTGCAAATGTGGAACACATTATGCACGCGACTAAGTTCTTGGGGTAAATCCAAGCGGTAAGCGACTTCACCAATTCGTTGAGTGATCTTGAAAGGTCCAATATATCGTGGGTTTAGCTTCCCTCGTTTTCCAAAACGGATGACACCTTTCCACGGTGCGACTTTTAGCATGACGAGGTCTCCAACTTGAAATTCCAATGGCTTACGTCTTTTGTCGGCGTAACATTTTTGACGATCACGGGCCGCTTGCATACGGCTCTTGATTTGAACAATTTTCTCCGTCGTTTCATGAATTATTTCCGGGCCGGTAAGTTGTGCATCACCAACTTCTGCCCAACAAACGGGTGAACGACATTTTCGACCATAAAGTGCTTCAAACGGTGCCGCTTTAATACTCGTATGGTAACTATTGTTGTACGAAAATTCCATGAGCGGTAAATGACGATCCCATCCGTTTCCAAAATCGATCACACATGCTCGGAGCATGTCTTCTAAAGTTTGGATGGTTCTTTCGCTTTGGCCATCCGTTTGAGGATGGTAAGCCGTGCTCATATCTAGTTGTGTTCCTAGAGCTTCTTGAAGTGATTGCCAAAATCTTGAGCAATATCGACCATCTCGATCCGAAATTATGGATATCGGCACTCCATGCTTAGTAACGATTTCTTTCACATATATTCGTGCTAAATGATCCATTTGGTCTTTCTCTTTCATAGGAATAAAATGTGCGGACTTCGTAAGACGATCCACAATGACCAAAATCGTGTCATACCTGGCGGATGTCTTGGGTAATTTAGTGATAAAGTCCATAGTAATTCTTTCCCATTTCCACTCCGGGATTCTAGGTTGGACTAGTAATCCGGATGGCTTTTGATGCTCGACCTTAACTTTCGCGCAAGTTAAGCATTTTCCAACATAGGTAGCTATATCGGCTTTCATGTTCGGCCACCAATAAAACATCTTCATGTCATGGTACATTTTATCCGATCCGGGGTGAACCGAATATTTAGATTTATGTGACTCATGCATAATTATGTTTCTCATGTTTCCATATCGTGGTAGCCAACTTCTACCTTCAAGACATAACGTTCCATCGGTACGTGCAACGAGTTTCTTCGTGATCATACCTCCGGCATCCTCCTTATGAATGTTATCCGCCTTAATGGCTTCACGTTGAGCTTCTAAGATCTTTTTGGGTATGTTCAAGCCAATAGTCATCACTAAAGCTCGAACTCTAAGAGGTTTATCACGAGGTTTCCTACTTAAAGCGTCGGCTACAACATTGCCTTTTCCCAGTGTATAACGAATTTCACAATCGTAATCACCAAGCAATTCCAACCATCGTCTTTGTCTCATGTTAAGCTCTTTTTGATTCAAGATGTGTTGTAAACTTTTGTGGTCGGTGAACACAACACATTTGGTACCGTAAAGGTAATGTCTCCAAATCTTGAGAGCAAAAACAACCGCGCCTAATTCCAAATCGTGAGTGGTATAGTTTTCTTCGTTCGGCTTCAATTGTCGAGAGGCATAAGCGATAACTTTCTTTCTTTGCATAAGAACCGCGCCTAAGCCTTTAATTGACGCGTCACAATAGACTTCAAAGTCTTCACTACCCTCGGGTAGTGCGAGAATAGGTGCATCACAAAGCTTTTGTTTGAGGGTTTGGAAAGACAATTCTTGATCGTCTCCCCATTCAAACTTTTTGTTCTTTTGAGTCAAAGTCGTCATAGATTTTGCGATCTTCGAAAATCCTTCGATAAATCTTCTATAATAACCGGCGAGTCCAAGGAATTGTCGAATCTCCGTGGGTGTAGTAGGAGTCGCCCAATCCTTGACCGCTTCAATTTTGGCGGGATCAACGTGAATTCCACTGCTATCAATCACGTGACCAAGAAATTGAACCGTATGAATCCAAAATTCACACTTTGAGAACTTAGCATACAAATGCTCTTGCCTCAATAATTCCAAAATCTTTTTCAAGTGTTCCTCGTGTTCTTTCTTCCTACGAGAGTAAATAAGGATGTCGTCAATGAACACGATAACAAACTTGTCCAAGTAAGGTTTACACACACGATTCATGAGGTCCATGAAAACCGCGGGTGCATTAGTCAAACCGAAAGGCATGACTTGGAATTCAAAATGACCGTATCGGGTTCGGAACGCCGTCTTGGAAATATCTTATTCTCGAACTCTAAGTTGATGGTAACCCGATCTTAAGTCAATTTTTGAATATATGCTCGAACCTTGAAGTTGATCAAACAAATCGTCGATCCTTGGGAGAGGATAACGATTTTTGATGGTAAGCTTGTTCAATTCGCGATAATCGATGCACATTCGAAAAGTTCCGTCTTTCTTCTTTACAAATAGAACCGGAGCTCCCCAAGGTGAGGAACTCGGCCTAATAAATCCTTTGTCGGTAAGCTCCTTCAATTGGTCGGCTAATTCCTTCATCTCGGCGGGTGCTAAACGGTAAGGTGCTCTTGCGACGGGTGCGGCTCCGGGTGTTAACTCGATATGGAATTCTACTTGACGGAGTGGTGGTAATCCGGGTAAATCTTCGGGGAAAACATCGGGAAAGTCTTTAACAATCGGAACATCTTCAATCTTCTTCTCTTTTGGCTCGGCTTCTTTCTTGTTAGTAACTTGAATGAGAAAAATCGGACGACCTTCCTCGATGTACTTTTTGGTTTTAGTACATGAGATGACATCTAATTGAGTTTGGCTTTTCGCGCCATTTCTTTCTCCAAAGATAGTTAGAATTTGCCTTCCATATGGAACGCGAACTTGTTTTTCGTGACAAAGCAACTCCGCATGGTATTTAGACAACCAATCCATACCAACAATAACGTCGAAGCTTCCAAGTTCAATTGGTAGGAGGTCGATAAGAAACGGGATATTTTGCAAATTCAAAATGCAATCCTTAAGGACGGTATTTGTGGAGATGGACTTGCCATCGGCTAACTCCACATCATATCTTACTTCTAAGGCTACGGGATTCACATTAAGTAGTTTGCTAAAGGTAGTAGATACAAAGCTCCTATCCGCACCGGAATCAAATAATACGGAAGCATAAAGATTATTGAGGAGGAACGTACCGGTGACGACGTTGTTATCTTGGATAGCCGCCTCGGCTCCCAAAGCATATACGCGACCAATTGCTCCCGCTTGATTCCCATTTCCCCTTGTTCCACTACCCGAAGCTCCTTGGTTTTGTTTCGGATTCTTACGAGCTTGGTTGTTGTTGTTGTTGCCACGGATTTGATTTCCGCGACCCACGGTGATAGCCTTAGGACACTTATTTTTAAAGTGGCCCTTTTCTCCACAACCATAACAAGTAACATCCGCATATCGCTCATTTGGAGCCGTTGGGGCTCTTTGGTTCAATGGTCTTGGAGCACTACGACAATCTTTGGCAAAATGGCCGGCTTTACCACAATTGTGGCAAGTTTTACCACAAGCTCCTGGATGGTGTTTACCACACTTTGCACAATACGGTTGCTTTCCTTGGTAATTTGAGCCACCATTGAGATTGAAAGCCTTGGCCACATTATCTTGGCGCTTGTTGGGGTAGTTGCCATGATTAGGGCCATGGTTTCCTTCCCACTTTCTCTTGTGATCACTTGAGTCCAAGATAATAGCTTCCATTAAGCCATTCGCCATTTCAATGGCTTCATTGAGATCGGTTGGCTTCGAAGAGATGACATCACCACGGATTGACGAAGGCAATCCTACCATATATCTTTCCATGGCACGAGTCTCCGTGGGTAGCATCTCAGGACACATCAACCTAAGCTCTTGGAACCTTTGAGTATATGGCATCAAGTTCGTACCATTCACATGAAGGTTCCACAATTCTGTTTCCAACCTTTGCATCTCATTCCTTGGACAATACTTTTTGTAGAGCATGTTCTTAAAATGAGCCCAAGGTGTTGCATTAGCGGCTTCCAAGCTAACGGCACGAACATGGATATTCCACCATGTTAGCGCGCCATCAATCAAAGTACTAGATCCGTACTTCACTTTGTCGCCTTCCGCTACATTGCTCACACTAAATTGAGCTTCCAATCGTTCGATCCACCTAGCGAGACCTACGGCCCCTTCGGTTCCATTGAAAGAACCGGTGAAGCAAGACTTAAACTCCTTGTACGTGCATGTACGAGTAGTTGTTGCCGTGGTGTTAGTGGTATTGTTCCCTTCTTGAGTACTTTCGGCGGCAGCGAGAGCGGCGGCCACACCGTCCGCTATCATTTGATTTAGAACGGCCGGGTCGATAGCAATTGGAGCGGCGGGGTTTGCGTTTGCGTTAGCATTCGCTCTTGTTCTACGTCTAACGGGTGCCATTGATCTAAATAAAGATTACATTGAGCGTTAGAAATAACAATTCATAAGATCACGTTTTTGCATGGCATATATATATAGTTCATGATGTCACAACAAATATCATAAGTTTCACAAGTGTTAAACATAACCCAAACATTCGATTCATCATCATGAATTAAGATTTACAAAAAGAGAGCATAGTGTTTTGGGAATTGTTTTCAAAAGATTACACAAAAGAAAAGGAAATAGAAACACAATAAGACAACTAGTCGGAATGGCCCTCGATGCGCTCAATCCTAGCGGTCGCCATAGTCAATCCTCTATTGAGGAGGTCGCGCAATCCATTGACTTGGAAGCGCAAGTCATCAATCCTCCTTGATAGGACGGTCACACGATTTGGCTCAGGGGGATTGGCAACCCCCAAATAGGTGAGAATATCACTACTACACTCCTCAAGCCTACACATCAAGTCATTAGGAAGCATGCTCATGTTGCGGAGGATGTAGGCCATCTCCTCTCGTAGTGACTCAAGTCTAGCAAAGGGATGACGAGGGTGCCTACGGACTCCTGCGGCCGTAGAACTCTCGGGTATATCCGCTCCAGGGGGTGGAGGAATGGGTGTCATCCTCGGCCAAATCGAAGCATCCTCCATTGGGGGGGTAGGTCCTAAGGAGAGGTAGGTGGAGCAAACCGGTGCCGTATCCTTGTCTCTAGAAGCAAGCTTTTTCCCCACATAGGTGTGCTTCACTGATATTCGAGCTGTGCGTTTCATAGGAGACCCCTTCGGTGCAAGAGATGATGAGCAAGGGGAAGCAGTCTTCTTGGCCTTCCCGCGCCTTTGGTAGCATATGATCGGCTTTGGGAGTGGGAGTGGGAGTGGCTCTCTTACAGGTGAATTTTCTGGCGACTCACCAATCCTCATTGGTCTCAGTCCGTTGGGAGATTCCACCATGTAAATCTTCTCGTCGCTAGTTGTCGCCATAGCACTGCCAAAACAAGGCATGTATTAGTATTAGATCGAAAATAATAGCTTTTAAATTCGTAAATACTTGTAAAAATAAATATATCCCAAAACTCTCTCGTATAAAATTTTTCAAATAATCATGTCGTGTTTCAATATTAGTTTTCCATTGTGATAAGTTATTAGCACTCCAAATTTGGATGTTACGTACATACATCGTATTAATTGTCGTTCTAGCGCATATCTCTAAAGGATATCAAAATTTTTGTATATCGACGTGCAAAAATATATTAGATCACAATAATTCATATCAAATAGCATAGCAAATAAATTAAACTAACTTGCAACTTACTTGTATCGAAGACGCGGAGTGAAGTGGTTCTTGGAGATTTTCGAGTTAGTTATAGTCTAGAATTATTTTTCCAAAATTGGATTTTTGACTCAAGTTTATAAAAATCATTTTGTAAAAAGATAACCTAGTTCTCTATAACTACATCTCTGATACCAATCTGTCACACCCCCAATTTATCAGAGTAAGATAACGCAATGGGGTGCGACGGTCATGACTATCACAAGATGTAGGTACAAAGAACGACTATTTAAAAGTCGTTTTCATTTAATTAAAACATAAACTTGTTCGGAAGCGTATTACACAAGATCAAATAAAGCATAGTTTTCAAAGACTTTAACATTGTTTTGGACATCCAAAATACAAGTCACGACCATTTTATTTAAATCTCCCAAACATAACCACGTCACTCCTCCGTCTTGATACCTGAGAAAAACATTGCTAAAACGTCAACACAAAGGTCGGTGAGTTCATAGGTTTAAGATTAAATAGTGTGATGAACCATAAGATTTTCAAGGCAACCGGCATATAATCTTATAACAAATACAAGATTATAATCAAAAGTATACGTTTTCATAACCTACGCCTAAGCTCATGACACCGAAGCGTTAACCTAAACCAACAAGATATAACAAGAGCCCAAGCAAATGCCCATCCTTTAGCATTTGTAACAACTCAAATGTAAGTGTATCTAACTTTGGTCACACAACCAAATTAGATAGGGAGGTTAATCCCAATAGATCTATCCATAACATTCGCGCTTACACAAAGTAATTAACGGTTCATGATAGTGGGCTAAAAGCAACATAGGATGGCGGGACTTAGACATCATGTAGGCAAACGTATGAGTTTTTAAGGCACTTATGTTCATCCGTTAAAACAAGCAATGTTCTCACCCCAAAATAGTTAAACAATTTAAAAGTGGGGGCTATGAAACTCACCTTGATGAAGTAGTAAATATGATCAAGAAAGATAGCTCGATAAATCAAGGCACGCAAACCAATGCGCAAACAATCTACTCGCAACCTAAGTAAAATATCCGTACTTAGGCTAAATACAAATAACAATAACGTACAAGCACTTGGTTGATGATTTATACTTGCTCTTGTTTAATAAAAATGTTTTCATACATTTTTCTCGTTCAACAAAATTAGTCACGGGGTCAAGTTCGGGTTTCGATAACTTATTGAATAATAGTCCGAAAAATAAACGGACTCTCACTATAAAAACTAGGCCGCGAGGTCGTCGATATTTGATAAATCTCATATTTTTATGAAGGCTCTAAGTCAAGTATCTAATCATGTAAAGTAGTGCACTCACGCATAAGTCATAACAAGTAAAGTTCAATTTTTATACAAGTGGAAATCGACCAACTTTGGAAATTTATTGTGATCTCGTTACTCGACCTTATGACAAACCGAAAGTTGTTTTGAAAACTAGGTCGTGTCGAGTTTCACAAGGTATTTTTAGATCTTTGGGCGAAAGTCATTTGATTAGTTAAAAATGGGCGTAAAGTGGTGGACTCGGCCACACTTTACGTCTACTAATATATCTTACCTTTGATTTACAAATTGGAAAAAGATGATGACAACCTTTTGGATCCCTATATTCTGTCTTATGCCCCCCCCCCCCCTTACACGCACCCTTATAGCTTTCTTTTATTCCCACTTGACATATACAGCTACATACATATATGGCAATTTACATAACAAGTCTAAAAGGAAAGCAAGTGGCTGTTGCCACATTTGGCTTCCTGCTCATACGCAGGCTGTCAAGAAAGAAAAGGGGATGGTCCCCATGACTTTACTTGCCTTATATATCCACCCATGAGCATACAATGACAACTAAACAATTTGGAACATGCTCTCACTGTTTGACATACCAGCGCAAGTACACCCCTTTGCACACATAATCTTCACGCAGGGGGGGGGGGGGATTTGTTTATTTGTTGCATATGTGTTTATTAATTTACAAGTGGGTATCAACTTGTATACATTCAGACAAAGTAGCCATGCTCCTACTATTTCTACTGTTCACGCAGGTAGTATCGAAAGTAAAGAATAAGTACTTTTCTATGGCCCATTATTTTATGCAGGAAACACACATACTTATACTCGGTTCATTCACCTTTTCACATATACAACAATAAGTATTTCTAGTTTATGTAGTTTTAGGTTGATGTTGGTTCGTTTGTTTATATATGACCCTCACACATAGTTAGCTTGCATACCACAACAAGTCTTTGTTTTGCTTACTGCTATCATGCATGAATACTCGCAACATATACGCGTACATCATATAGGCACATAACGATTAGACATGTAATTCATGCATACACTACCTAGCGAATAGTTTTCCTGTTGGTTTGAGTTCACACACGACGACACAACACATGACATATAACTTTATATTCAGACAGTAATACACACAACTCCGCACACAAACTCGCAGGTATAATATTAGCATTACATACTCGCATACAGTACTTAAGGCATGTGGGTTTGTATTTTCTAAGATTTACATGCATGAAATCAATCTACTTGAATTATTCATACTTACTTAAGGTTCATACACATATTGTATCAACTTACACATGAGAACATACACGCACATAGCATACGTTGATTTATCTAAGTCCTTTCTTACGTGGCATGCATTTATATACCGATTTCCAGCAACGTTCTCATATATAATAGGATGGAAGTTTCAAATTACAAATTTTGCTCACATGAAATCATAGATGCATACTTGTTTACTCACGTAGTCCTTCTTACTCAAAAGTGACCTAGTCAATTTACAATATGGAAGGTACTATTATAAGGGAAATGGTTATCTTTTGTTTTTCTGGCCACTGTGATTTCACGCAGGGAGTGTATACCCTTGCTACATTTTCTTGTCTTAATTTACATCACTTATGTTGAAAGTATTACCCATCATTCATGCATTGTCCAGATTATGGCATACACTCAAGCTAACCATATTTACACCAAGTCATACGTGTTCATCTACATAATCTAATCAAACAACATACATGCTTACAAATGGACTGAGTTGGCGGGGTTGTTTTTCATGCAAGAGCTAATACACATAAAGTTCACAGTAGCGTGTACATTCCTTCATTTTAGGGTTTCTTGTTACATGAATACGTGATACTACTTCCTACTTATGATATCTCATACCAACTCGCATGTATCAGTAAGGAAGTCATTTAAAGGTCTTCATGCATTTACATACCAGTTAACATACACATGAAATCATAATTCCTCGTTTCACAATCCGTGACCTAATGATGCATTTTAGTTCGTTTTGTTTGTCCAATGAACCTAGGTCGTAAGCATTTCATCAAGACCTCATTGTGACTTAGCGTGGTTTGTCTCATCATTTAGGTCGTCCAGTAAACAACCATCCAACCCTACCCCGTGACTTAGTTAGTGTGGTTTTTACAAAATGGTTTAGCAAGTATAATCATCACCCAAAGTATAAGTTGTAAAGAGGGTTAGAATGGACTTACAAAAGGTCCTATGTATTTTATGAAGACGTAGAATAGAACTAGTGATCGACTAACAACACGTGTTCATGTCTTCACCATTTTTAGTGTTCTTAGCTTGCTTAAGGAATCAACCCGAGACCCTTGTTTTTAAATCGCCGTGACTTATTTCAGGAGACTTATGAGAGATTTTCTTTATGAGTGTGTGTGTGTGTTTTGATGAGGAAGTGGCTGGTATTTATAGGCATGAGGGTGTGTCATTAGGGTTAAGAAAACTAGTTAGGACTTAGTTAGGGTTTGTTAAGGTTATAGTTAGAGTGTAACTAAGTTGTGGGTTTAGTTCTTAGTTGGGAAAGTGTGTAAGCTTTGGGGTTTCGATGTAGCAGGGAAAGGGGAAGGGTACTTGGTACTATCCCTTGACTAACCACTTGTATCCATTGTATCTAGTGGGTAGTTTAAGAAAAGGGGGAGACAAAAAGGACTCCCATTTAATGGGAAGGTGATGTACAAGGAAGGGTTTTTGAAATTGTGAAGTGATACAGGAAGAAAAAACGTGTGTGGGATGCAAGTGGGAAAAAAGATCCGATTTTTGCAAGTATAAGGAAAGAAAACTTTTGTTTTTCTTTTTATTTGTTATTATATACTTTGTATAATTGTATGTAGTAGATAATTTGTTTGGAGTAGTGGTAAAGAGAAGAAGTTTTGCCAAATGTAAACTTTCTTAAGTGTGTCGAAATATAAACGTAACAAAACGATTATTTGTTTTGTGTCGCGACTATTTAATTTGATTACGTTAAAGAAATTAAACGTCATTTTCTTAAATAAAGATCCTAGCAAGGAACGACATAAATAATAGACGTTTACTTAAAAGTTATGATTGTCGTCAATAAATATTCAAATTCGTACAAAAATTCGCGTAACCAAATCGGGACATCAATAGACACGCAAGTCTAACCCGAATTAATGCGTTTCACATAATTTAAATAGACCCTAAATTCACGGTTGTGACATCCGACAACCCTTAAGTTTGAGCTTCGACCCGAAGCTCATATCTTGACAAAACATATCTAATTAAATAGATGAGGATACTTAAGCTTAAATTGATCTTCGCGTTCCCAAGTAAACTCGGGTCCTCGTTGTGCATTCCAACGCACTTTCACAATCGGTATACGGCTTTGTCTAAGTCGTTTAATTTCACGGTCTACAATCTCAACGGGTTCTTCAACAAATACGAGCTTGTCGTCAAGTTGAATTTCTTCTAATGGTATAACAAGCGTCTCATCGGATAGACATTTCTTCAAATTGCAAATGTGGAACACATTATGCACGCGACTAAGTTCTTTGGGTAAATCCAAGCGGTAAGCGACTTCACCAATTCGTTGAGTGATCTTGAAAGGTCCAATATATCGTGGGTTTAGCTTCCCTCGTTTTCCAAAACGGATGACACCTTTCCACGGTGCGACTTTTAGCATGACGAGGTCTCCAACTTGAAATTCCAATGGCTTACGTCTTTTGTCGGCGTAACATTTTTGACGATCACGGGCCGCTTGCATACGGCTCTTGATTTGAACAATTTTCTCCGTCGTTTCATGAATTATTTCCGGGCCGGTAAGTTGTGCATCACCAACTTCCGCCCAACAAACGGGTGAACGACATTTTCGACCATAAAGTGCTTCAAACGGTGCCGCTTTAATACTCGTATGGTAACTATTGTTGTACGAAAATTCCACGAGCGGTAAATGACGATCCCATCCGTTTCCAAAATCGATCACACATGCTCGGAGCATGTCTTCTAAAGTTTGGATGGTTCTTTCGCTTTGGCCATCCGTTTGAGGATGGTAAGCCGTGCTCATATCTAGTTGTGTTCCTAGAGCTTCTTGAAGTGATTGCCAAAATCTTGAGCAATATCGACCATCTCGATCCGAAATTATGGATATCGACACTCCATGCTTAGTAACGATTTCTTTCACATATATTCGTGCTAAATGATCCATTTGGTCTTTCTCTTTCATAGGAATAAAATGTGCGGACTTCGTAAGACGATCCACAATGACCCAAATCGTGTCATACCCGGCGGATGTCCGGGTAATTTAGTGATAAAGTCCATAGTAATTCTTTCCCATTTCCACTCCGGGATTCTAGGTTGGACTAGTAATCCGGATGGCTTTTGATGCTCGACCTTAACTTTCGCGCAAGTTAAGCATTTTCCAACATAGGTAGCTATATCGGCTTTCATGTTCGGCCACCAATAAAACATCTTCATGTCATGGTACATTTTATCCGATCCGGGGTGAACCGAATATTTAGATTTATGTGACTCATGCATAATTATGTTTCTCATGTTTCCATATCGTGGTAGCCAACTTCTACCTTCAAAACATAACGTTCCATCGGTACGTGCAACGAGTTTCTTCGTGATCATACCTCCGGCATCCTCCTTATGAATGTTATCCGCCTTAATGGCTTCACGTTGAGCTTCTAAGATCTTTTTGGGTATGTTCAAGCCAATAGTCATCACTAAAGCTCGAACTCTAAGAGGTTTATCACGAGGTTTCCTACTTAAAGCGTCGGCTACAACATTGCCTTTTCCCGGTGTATAAAGAATTTCACAATCGTAATCACCAAGCAATTCCAACCATCGTCTTTGTCTCATGTTAAGCTCTTTTTGATTCAAGATGTGTTGTAAACTTTTGTGGTCGGTGAACACAACACATTTGGTACCGTAAAGGTAATGTCTCCAAATCTTGAGAGCAAAAACGACCGCGCCTAATTCCAAATCGTGAGTGGTATAGTTTTCTTCGTTCGGCTTCAATTGTCGAGAGGCATAAGCGATAACTTTCTTTCTTTGCATAAGAACCGCGCCTAAGCCTTTAATTGACGCGTCACAATAGACTTCAAAGTCTTCACTACCCTCGGGTAGTGCGAGAATAGGTGCATCACAAAGCTTTTGTTTGAGGGTTTGGAAAGACAATTCTTGATCGTCTCCCCATTCAAACTTTTTGTTCTTTTGAGTCAAAGTCGTCATAGATTTTGCGATCTTCGAAATTCCTTTGATAAATCTTCTATAATAACCGGCGAGTCCAAGGAATTGTCGAATCTCCGTGGGTGTAGTAGGAGTCGCCCAATCCTTGACCGCTTCAATTTTGGCGGGATCAACGTGAATTCCACTGCTATCAATCACGTGACCAAGAAATTGAACCGTATGAATCCAAAATTCACACTTTGAGAACTTAGCATACATATGCTCTTGCCTCAATAATTCCAAAATCTTTTTCAAGTGTTCCTCGTGTTCTTTCTTACTACGAGAGTAAATAAGGATGTCGTCAATGAACACGATAACAAACTTGTCCAAGTAAGGTTTACACACACGATTCATGAGGTCCATGAAAACCGCGGGTGCATTAGTCAAACCGAAAGGCATGACTTGGAATTCAAAATGACCGTATCGGGTTCAGAACGCCGTCTTGGAAATATCTTCTTCTCGAACTCTAAGTTGATGGTAACCCGATCTTAAGTCAATTTTTGAATATATGCTCGAACCTTGAAGTTGATCAAACAAATCGTCGATCCTTGGGAGAGGATAACGATTTTTGATGGTAAGCTTGTTCAATTCGCGATAATCGATGCACATTCGAAAAGTTCCGTCTTTCTTCTTTACAAATAGAACCGGAGCTCCCCAAGGTGAGGAACTCGGCCTAATAAATCCTTTGTCGGTAAGCTCCTTCAATTGGTCGGCTAATTCCTTCATCTCGGCGGGTGCTAAACGGTAAGGTGCTCTTGCGACGGGTGCGGCTCCGGGTGTTAACTCGATATGGAATTCTACTTGACGGAGTGGTGGTAATCCGGGTAAATCTTCGGGGAAAACATCGGGAAAGTCTTTAACAATCGGAACATCTTCAATCTTCTTCTCTTTTGGCTCGGCTTCTTTCTTGTTAGTAACTTGAATGAGAAAAATCGGACGACCTTCCTCGATGTACTTTTTGGTTTTAGTACATGAGATGACATCTAATTGAGTTTGGCTTTTCGCGCCATTTCTTTCTCCAAAGATAGTTAGAATTTGCCTTCCATATGGAACGCGAACTTGTTTTTCGTGACAAAGCAACTCCGCATGGTATTTAGACAACCAATCCATACCAACAATAACGTCGAAGCTTCCAAGTTCAATTGGTAGGAGGTCGATAAGAAACGGGATATTTTGCAAATTCAAAATGCAATCCTTAAGGACGGTATTTGTGGAGATGGACTTGCCATCGGCTAACTCCACATCATATCTTACTTCTAAGGCTACGGGATTCACATTAAGTAGTTTGCTAAAGGTAGTAGATACAAAGCTCCTATCCGCACCGGAATCAAATAATACGGAAGCATAAAGATTATTGAGGAGGAACGTACCGGTGACGACGTTGTTATCTTGGATAGCCGCCTCGGCTCCCAAAGCATATACGCGACCAATTGCTCCCGCTTGATTCCCATTTCCCCTTGTTCCACTACCCGAAGCTCCTTGGTTTTGTTTCGGATTCTTACGAGCTTGGTTGTTGTTGTTGTTGCCACGGATTTGATTTCCGCGACCCACGGTGATAGCCTTAGGACACTTATTTTTAAAGTGGCCCTTTTCTCCACAACCATAACAAGTAACATCCGCATATCGCTCATTTGGAGCCGTTGGGGCTCTTTGGTTCAATGGTCTTGGAGCACTACGGCAATCTTTGGCAAAATGGCCGGCTTTACCACAATTGTGGCAAGTTTTACCACAAGCTCCTGGATGGTGTTTACCACACTTTGCACAATACGGTTGCTTTCCTTGGTAATTTGAGCCACCATTGAGATTGAAAGACTTGGCCACATTATCTTGGCGCTTGTTAGGGTAGTTGCCATGATTAGGGCCATGGTTTCCTTCCCACTTTCTCTTGTGATCACTTGAGTCCAAGATAATAGCTTCCATTAAGCCATTCGCCATTTCAATGGCTTCATTGAGATCGGTTGGCTTCGAAGAGATGACATCACCACGGATTGACGAAGGCAATCCTACCATATATCTTTCCACGGCACGAGTCTCCGTGGGTAGCATCTCAGGACACATCAACCTAAGCTCTTGGAACCTTTGAGTATATGGCATCATGTTCGTACCATTCACACGAAGGTTCCATAATTCTGTTTCCAACCTTTGCATCTCATTCCTTGGACAATACTTTTTGTAGAGCATGTTCTTAAAATGAGCCCAAGGTGTTGCATTAGCGGCTTCCAAGCTAACGGCACGAACATGGATATTCCACCATGTTAGCGCGCCATCAATCAAAGTACTAGATCCGTACTTTACTTTGTCGCCTTCCGCTACATTGCTCACACTAAATTGAGCTTCCAATCGTTCGATCCACCTAGCGAGACCTACGGCCCCTTCGGTTCCATTGAAAGAACCGGTGAAGCAAGACTTAAACTCCTTGTACGTGCATGTACGAGTAGTTGTTGCCGTGGTGTTAGTGGTATTGTTCCCTTCTTGAGTACTTTCGGCGGCGGCGAGAGCGGCGGCCACACCGTCCGCTATCATTTGATTTAGAACGGCCGGGTCGATAGCAATTGGAGCGGCGGGGTTTGCGTTTGCGTTAGCATTCGCTTTTGTTCTACGTCTAACGGGTGCCATTGATCTAAATAAAGATTACATTGAGCGTCAGAAATAACAATTCATAAGATCACGTTTTCGCATGGCATATATATATAGTTCATGATGTCACAACAAATATCATAAGTTTCACAAGTGTTAAACATAACCCAAACATTCGATTCATCATCATGAATTAAGATTTACAAAAAGAGAGCATAGTGTTTTGGGAATTGTTTTCAAAAGATTACACAAAAGAAAAGGAAATAGAAACACAATAAGACAACTAGTCGGAATGGCCCTCGATGCGCTCAATCCTAGCGGTCGCCATAGTCAATCCTCTATTGAGGAGGTCGCGCAATCCATTGACTTGGAAGCGCAAGTCATCAATCCTCCTTGATAGGACGGTCACACGATTTGGCTCAGGGGGATTGGCAACCCCCAAATAGGTGAGAATATCACTACTACACTCCTCAAGCCTACACATCAAGTCATTAGGAAGCATGCTCATGTTGCGGAGGATGTAGGCCATCTCCTCTCGTAGTGACTCAAGTCTAGCAAAGGGATGACGAGGGTGCCTACGGACGGCCGTAGAACTCTCGGGTATATCCGCTCCAGGGGGTGGAGGAATGGGTGTCATCCTCGGCCAAATCGAAGCATCCTCCATTGGGGGGGTAGGTCCTAAGGAGAGGTAGGTGGAGCAAACCGGTGCCGTATCCTTGTCTCTAGAAGCAAGCTTTTTCCCCACATAGGTGTGCTTCATTGATATTCGAGCTGTGCGTTTCATAGGAGACCCCTTCGGTGCAAGAGATGATGAGCAAGGGGAAGCAGTCTTCTTGGCCTTCCCGCGCCTTTGGTAGCATATGATCGGCTTTGGGAGTGGGAGTGGGAGTGGCTCTCTTACAGGTGAATTTTCTGGCGACTCACCAATCCTCATTGGTCTCAGTCCGTTGGGAGATTCCACCATGTAAATCGTCTCGTCGCTAGTTGTCGCCATAGCACTGCCAAAACAAGGCATGTATTAGTATTAGATCGAAAATAATAGCTTTTAAATTCGTAAATACTTGTAAAAATAAATATATCCCAAAACTCTCTCGTATAAAATTTTTCAAATAATCATGTCGTGTTTCAATATTAGTTTTCCATTGTGATAAGTTATTAGCACTCCAAATTTGGATGTTACGTACATACATCGTATTAATTGTCGTTCTAGCGCATATCTCTAAAGGATATCAAAATTTTTGTATATCGACGTGCAAAAATATATTAGATCACAATAATTCATATCAAATAGCATAGCAAATAAATTAAACTAACTTGCAACTTACTTGTATCGAAGACGCGGAGTGAAGTGGTTCTTGGAGATTTTCGAGTTAGTTATAGTCTAGAATTATTTTTCCAAAATTGGATTTTTGACTCAAGTTTATAAAAATCATTTTGTAAAAAGATAACCTAGTTCTCTATAACTACATCTCTGATACCAATCTGTCACACCCCCAATTTATCAGAGTAAGATAACGCAATGGGGTGCGACGGTCATGACTATCACAAGATGTAGGTACAAAGAACGACTATTTAAAAGTCGTTTTCATTTAATTAAAACATAAACTTGTTCGGAAGCGTATTACACAAGATCAAATAAAGCATAGTTTTCAAAGACTTTAACATTGTTTCGGACATCCAAAATACAAGTCACGACCATTTTATTTAAATCTCCCAAACATAACCACGTCACTCCTCCGTCTTGATACCTGAGAAAAACATTGCTAAAACGTCAACACAAAGGTCGGTGAGTTCATAGGTTTAAGATTAAATAGTGTGATGAACCATAAGATTTTCAAGGCAACCGGCATATAATCTTATAACAAATACAAGATTATAATCAAAAGTATACGTTTTCATAACCTACGCCTAAGCTCATGACACCGAAGCGTTAACCTAAACCAACAAGATATAACAAGAGCCCAAGCAAATGCCCATCCTTTAGCATTTGTAACAACTCAAATGTAAGTGTATCTAACTTTGGTCACACAACCAAATTAGATAGGGAGGTTAATTCCAATAGATCTATCCATAACATTCGCGCTTACACAAAGTAATTAACGGTTCATGATAGTGGGCTAAAAGCAACATAGGATGGCGGGACTTAGACATCATGTAGGCAAACGTATGAGTTTTTAAGGCACTTATGTTCATCCGTTAAAACAAGCAATGTTCTCACCCCAAAATAGTTAAACAATTTAAAAGTGGGGGCTATGAAACTCACCTTGATGAAGTAGTAAATATGATCAAGAAAGATAGCTCGATAAATCAAGGCACGCAAACCAATGCGCAAACAATCTACTCGCAACCTAAGTAAAATATCCGTACTTAGGCTAAATACAAATAACAATAACGTACAAGCACTTGGTTGATGATTTATACTTGCTCTTGTTTAATAAAAATGTTTTCATACATTTTTCTTGTTCAACAAAATTAGTCACGGGGTCAAGTTCGGGTTTCGATAACTTATTGAATAATAGTTCGAAAAATAAACGGACTCTCACTATAAAAACTAGGCCGCGAGGTCGTCGATATTTGATAAATCTCATATTTTTATGAAGGCTCTAAGTCAAGTATCTAATCATGTAAAGTAGTGCACTCACGCATAAGTCATAACAAGTAAAGTTCAATTTTTATACAAGTGGAAATCGACCAACTTTGGAAATTTATTGTGATCTCGTTACTCGACCTTATGACAAACCGAAAGTTGTTTTGAAAACTAGGTCGTGTCGAGTTTCACAAGGTATTTTTAGATCTTTGGGCGAAAGTCATTTGATTAGTTAAAAATGGGCGTAAAGTGGTGGACTCGGCCACACTTTACGTCTACTAATATATCTTACCTTTGATTTACAAATTGGAAAAAGATGATGACAACCTTTTGGATCCCTATATTCTGTCTTATGCCCCCCCCTTACACGCACCCTTATAGCTTTTTTTTATTCCCACTTGACATATACAGCTACATACATATATGGCAATTTACATAACAAGTCTAAAAGGAAAGCAAGTGGCTGTTGCCACATTTGGCTTCCTGCTCATACGCAGGCTGTCAAGAAAGAAAAGGGGATGGTCCCCATGACTTTACTTGCCTTATATATCCACCCATGAGCATACAATGACAACTAAACAATTTGGAACATGCTCTCACTGTTTGACATACCAGCGCAAGTACACCCCTTTGCACACATAATCTTCACGCAGGGGGGGATTTGTTTATTTGTTGCATATGTGTTTATTAACTTACAAGTGGGTATCAACTTGTATACATTCAGACAAAGTAGCCATGCTCCTACTATTTCTACTGTTCACGCAGGTAGTATCGAAAGTAAAGAATAAGTACTTTTCTATGGCCCATTATTTTATGCAGGAAACACACACACTTATACTCGGTTCATTCACCTTTTCACATATACAACAATAAGTATTTCTAGTTTATGTAGTTTTAGGTTGATGTTGGTTCGTTTGTTTATATATGACCCTCACACATAGTTAGCTTGCATACCACAACAAGTCTTTGTTTTGCTTACTGCTATCATGCATGAATACTCGCAACATATACGCGTACATCATATAGGCACATAACGATTAGACATGTAATTCATGCATACACTACCTAGCGAATAGTTTTCCTGTTGGTTTGAGTTCACACACGACGACACAACACATGACATATAACTTTATATTCAGACAGTAATACACACAACTCCGCACACAAACTCGCAGGTATAATATTAGCATTACATACTCGCATACAGTACTTAAGGCATGTGGGTTTGTATTTTCTAAGATTTACATGCATGAAATCAATCTACTTGAATTATTCATACTTACTTAAGGTTCATACACATATTGTATCAACTTACACATGAGAACATACACGCACATAGCATACGTTGATTTATCTAAGTCCTTTCTTACGTGGCATGCATTTATATACCGATTTCCAGCAACGTTCTCATATATAATAGGATGGAAGTTTCAAATTACAAATTTTGCTCACATGAAATCATAGATGCATACTTGTTTACTCACGTAGTCCTTCTTACTCAAAAGTGACCTAGTCAATTTACAATATGGAAGGTACTATTATAAGGGAAATGGTTATCTTTTGTTTTTCTGGCCACTGTGATTTCACGCAGGGAGTGTATACCCTTGCTACATTTTCTTGTCTTAATTTACATCACTTATGTTGAAAGTATTACCCATCATTCATGCATTGTCCAGATTATGGCATACACTCAAGCTAACCATATTTACACCAAGTCATACGTGTTCATCTACATAATCTAATCAAACAACATACATGCTTACAAATGGACTGAGTTGGCGGGGTTGTTTTTCATGCAAGAGCTAATACACATAAAGTTCACAGTAGCGTGTACATTCCTTCATTTTAGGGTTTCTTGTTACATGAATACGTGATACTACTTCCTACTTATGATATCTCATACCAACTCGCATGTATCAGTAAGGAAGTCATTTAAAGGTCTTCATGCATTTACATACCAGTTAACATACACATGAAATCATAATTCCTCGTTTCACAATCCGTGACCTAATGATGCATTTTAGTTCGTTTTGTTTGTCCAATGAACCTAGGTCGTAAGCATTTCATCAAGACCTCATTGTGACTTAGCGTGGTTTGTCTCATCATTTAGGTCGTCCAGTAAACAACCATCCAACCCTACCCCGTGACTTAGTTAGTGTGGTTTTTACAAAATGGTTTAGCAAGTATAATCATCACCCAAAGTATAAGTTGTAAAGAGGGTTAGAATGGACTTACAAAAGGTCCTATGTATTTTATGAAGACGTAGAATAGAACTAGTGATCGACTAACAACACGTGTTCATGTCTTCACCATTTTTAGTGTTCTTAGCTTGCTTAAGGAATCAACCCGAGACCCTTGTTTTTAAATCGCCGTGACTTATTTCAGGAGACTTATGAGAGATTTTCTTTATGAGTGTGTGTGTGTGTTTTGATGAGGAAGTGGCTGGTATTTATAGGCATGAGGGTGTGTCATTAGGGTTAAGAAAACTAGTTAGGACTTAGTTAGGGTTTGTTAAGGTTATAGTTAGAGTGTAACTAAGTTGTGGGTTTAGTTCTTAGTTGGGAAAGTGTGTAAGCTTTGGGGTTTCGATGTAGCAGGGAAAGGGGAAGGGTACTTGGTACTATCCCTTGACTAACCACTTGTATCCATTGTATCTAGTGGGTAGTTTAAGAAAAGGGGGAGACAAAAAGGACTCCCATTTAATGGGAAGGTGATGTACAAGGAAGGGTTTTTGAAATTGTGAAGTGATACAGGAAGAAAAAACGTGTGTGGGATGCAAGTGGGAAAAAGGATCCGATTTTTGCAAGTATAAGGAAAGAAAACTTTTGTTTTTCTTTTTATTTGTTATTATATACTTTGTATAATTGTATGTAGTAGATAATTTGTTTGGAGTAGTGGTAAAGAGAAGAAGTTTTGCCAAATGTAAACTTTCTTAAGTGTGTCGAAATATAAACGTAACAAAACGATTATTTGTTTTGTGTCGCGACTATTTAATTTGATTACGTTAAAGAAATTAAATGTCATTTTCTTAAATAAAGATCCTAGCAAGGAACGACATAAATAATAGACGTTTACTTAAAAGTTATGATTGTCGTCAATAAATATTCAAATTTGTACAAAAATTCGCGTAACCAAATCGGGACATCAATAGACACGCAAGTCTAACCCGAATTAATGCGTTTCACATAATTTAAATAGACCCTAAATTCACGGTTGTGACAATGATAGTTGTAGCATTCAACTTTGGATTTATCAAATCCAGCTGTGTCCTTTGCATTGAAGGTCATCTTCTTCTTAAACCTTCTATTCCACCTGTTTGCTCTTATACTAGCAAGAGCCATATTCCACTTGATGTCCATTTCTTCCAAGTGCTCATCACTTATCTGCTTAAGGTCCTCATATGTAATCACTGAACCATTGGGCAAAGAAGCAATATAAGCACATACAGTATCCAGATCCAAGCCATCAGGTTTAACTCTTGGCGAGTCACTTTTGTATGTGTCAGTGTCTGAAAAGGAGGCGTTGACAGGACATGTTCCAGCGTTGACACATGATGATCCAGTAACTGGATGCATGTAAGAGTCCTTCTGTTCAAATTGGCCTTCACTATGTGAGAAGAAGGCCATGTTGCTATTAGTAGACTTACTTCCATGCTCCAGAAGGGTTTCATTCTCCAACAACCTTAGTTTGTTGTAGATATCATCAAAAGTAGAACTTTTGTGAGTGTTGTTGGCAAGTATAGATCTTGCCTCAATCTTCCACGCTTCACCAAGACTTTTAAGAAAAGTAGCATTAATGTCAACATCACCAAGTTGTGTCCCCATAAAGGACAACTTGCTTGTAATATCAAGCAATCTGCTTCTCACACTGCTAAGCTTCTCACTGGGTTGAGCTTTGAAAACAGCATAATCATGCATGAGTTGTTTCTTCTTCTCTTCCCTAGTATCTTCATTGCCACCATATGCAACTTCAAGAGCTGCCCAAAGGTCTTTAGCAGAATCATAACCTCTGTATTTATGCTGGTTCTCTTGTCCTAAAGAGACTTTCAGAATATTTAGGGTTTTCATATCAACCCTTCTCTTTGCTATATCTTCAGCAGACACAACTCTACCATCACCAGGTTTTTCTTTCTTATCTGCTTCTGGACATCCAGCAACAGCAGTTCTTGTAGCAATAGCAGCAGCAACCTTTTCAGCTCTATTGTATGTGTTCCCATATTCAATGATCTCCCAGAGAGTGTAGTCGTAGATCCCCAGATATTGCTCAAAGTTGAATTTCCACAATTCAAAGTTGGTTGCATCAAGCATGGGGATCTTGATGTTTGGCAAAGGTTGGGAGGAAGAGGTTATTTCTGGATTTGACATGATGTTGTTTAGGGTTTTGAGAAAATTAGGGTTTTGGTGTTTTTAGGGTTCTTGTGTTCTTTAAGATCAAAAGTTCCTCAACAAGCTCTGATACCACTTGTTGATCCCAAACTTAGATCGATTTAGCTTTATGTATACGAGACTAGATCAAGTAATACACTTAGAGAAACCTTTGTATATGTATATGACAATCTAAGTGTTATGCGGAATTAACACTTAAACAAGAACACACAAGATATAAACAAACTTTCACTTTGATTAATGATATCAAACTTCCTTACAATGAAAGTAGTTTACGTATGAAAACTTATGTCGAACAATAACCTAAAGGTCTTCTTTTATAGACATAAGAAGCCTTGTACAATAATCTACGTATCAACTATTTTAGGTAAAGATAAATATAGAAAATACATTGTTGTTCCTATCTTTACTAGAAGTAATCTAGAATACAATAAACGCGTAGAGTATATCTTTCCATCAGTGCTTGTCTTCAATGTATCAACGCTTGACTTTGTCTTGTCAACGCTTGAGCTGTCAGCGTTTGTTTTACTCCTGTCAACGCTTGTTTTACTCTTGTCAGCGCTCAAGTAGCCTGGCTATAATTTATTCCCAACATGTGTCACTGTGTTTTTTTTAAATTTTTCTTATTTTACTTTATCTTTTTATTTGATCTTAACTCATATAGAGTGAGAAAAGGATATACTACATTATACAGTCAGTAATGAAGATAATCAGAAAGTGCAAAATGGCGTGATTTGAGGGTAAAGAGGTCAACCAACAATGACTAAATCATGGTTTATGCCTTTATAGAATCTGTCACCTCATATCACTACTTGTATGAACATGAAAATATCCTTTGTGACTTAAAAAAAGGGTAAAACATACTACTACACTTTTGCTTTCTTTTCTCATGTTTAAAGGATATACAACATTTCAAAACTGGATAGAACCGGTACTGAAATTTTTGGATGCCTATTAGTATCATATCATAAAACCATGCTCGGATTTAAGGTAAATTTTAAAATTTCTTTTACATAATAGTATTTGACTCTGTAAAAGAAAAAGAAGACCGGGTTCGTCTTAAGAGAGTTGGGAATCGTTGACACAAGAAAGTGGTGCCAAAGCCGTCACGTACGATATTGGGGCTTTGACACCAGAAACCGTTTCGCACCACATTTACGGGAGAGTGGTTGACACAAGAAAAAGTAGTGCCAAAGAGGTATAATGTGAAGGAATATGTACACGTAAATAATATATGTCCGGAAGTCGTCCCGAGCCTAAGGAGACGCACGCGTTAATACGTAAAACAATTATACGTTAATATATTAGACGTAATATATTAATTAGTGATAAGCTATAATAAACGTTAATTAATTAGTTAGTTAACGGGATTTACAAATAATAGTTAAAAGTTAACTATTAATATTTTGTATGTAAAACAAATAAAAAGGAAATTTGTATTATACCTTTTTTTTTGTCTTTAGCCCAAATCTTGTTTCCTAATTGGTTATGAATTGGAAACCGACATATGCTATGTGTTATATATATAATGAGATCTTTCATTAATCATGATATAAGATATATCATACATTGACCTACGGCAAAACAAGAAAAGTAAATTGCGACTTGTTGGTTCCTTGCGATCAACTAATACCTCAATTTATTTAGGGTTTTACTTGATTTAAGAAATCAAGTTTTATTAGCTTATCATTATTGGTACTAGCATACTTAATTGTTCGCTATAACGTATTGTGTGCGTATTCTTAGAGAGATCATACTTTGATCTTTATTGGTGGTTCGACAAAGGTGTTTAATCTATCGCTAAAAGGTACGCGTTTCTTTATCGTTTATGTTAATTACTTGTCTATACGTGATTCTAAATTCCGCTGCGTACTCGTGATTATTAATGTGTTAATATGATAAAAGGTTTTTATAAATTCCAACAGTGGCATCACGAGCCGTTCGTATAGCTTTTAATTACATTAAAAATAACGAAAGAGATAAAATTGTGTAAACTTACTATGATGGCGTTTGAATTATTTTATTTGAAGATTAGTTTTTCATAAAACCTAATTAGGGTTAATAAAATTAATTAGACAAACCCTAAGTTGTATGCAATTTTTGTTGATAAATATGTTGTTAATTGTTACTTAGTCGTTATTTATCACGTTGTTAATTGTTAAATTTATGGTTCGATCCATGGGAATCATGCAAGTTTACCATGGATCATGAATTAATTGATTTAATTGAAGTCATGATAGATGTGGTATGCATGAAGTATGTGATTAATTGTTAATTGGGTATATGTTTTAGGTTAATGTTTATTTGTTTTGCTTTTGATTATAATTGTTATATATCATGGTTCAAGCAAAGGGTTTTTTGAAAAATAAAAATAAACCGGACTAAAACTATATGAAATTTGATTTATTATAATCTTGTTCTTGCACGATCATATGTGGCAACAAATGAGTCGCCCTTACATGGTTTTAAATCTAACTCACGCCGTGATTAGCAAGAATCAAGTTTATAATTTGTTTTCTACTTTAAAGTTGTAAAATTTTATTAATGACGTAATTTGCAAAAGTACTATCTAGTTGCAAGGCTAAGGTTCGGGAAGACTCATCAAGACTTCGGTCTTGTAGATACCATTGCCCTATAATACCTGACTATTTGTAGTCTCCTTATCTTGCATACTATTTAGGAAGCCGCGAATGGTCTAGGGTTTGAATGTTTTTAATCATTCTTTAATCTTTTCCCGTGATAAAATTAAACTTCTTTAAATAGAATACATGTTGAATCGTCAATTTTTATGATATCACTATTTATACAATTGAATTATAAGTTAAATAAGTGATGTTTATAATTAACGAATTGAGTAAATTTTATAAATTATCATGATACAAAGATGTTGCATGCTTCTTTGTACATGTTTTGAATTGTCAAAATTTATACCCTTTGAAATAAGTTTATTTGCCATCCAACGTGTAAAAGCACTTGCACTTACTCTTTCACAATACGTGAGACTGTGGTGATTTTGTAACCCAAGGTGATATAATACACTCGATTGTGAGACGTCGGTGCTATATAATCTCAGTTTTTAGTTGGATGACTTAAGCAAGTTAAGATAGGTGAGACCTTAACTCGTGGCAATAGATGGGATAAACATGCTCACTTTTTCACTTTTGAATTGTCACAAGTGATGTATATAAAGTTGAGTCCCATAATTCTAGAAGTTGTATTGGATGCAATTATTGAACGTCAATTACCCCTTGAATATCATCATCACTAGCAGATCAACTGATGCGGTGGTGATATGTCTTGGTGGATTCTAGCTTTTAGGAAATTAATTGTTTATTTATAAACATGGGTATTTAATTTTCTATAAAGGAAGTATTATCAAAAATACTAAATTATTGAACTTTGTTTATTTGTAGATGGCAATGAATAATGCCCAAACCAAACAAAACAGTTCGGCTTTCAGGTCGATGCTTGAGAAGCAACATCTTACTGGTCCTAACTTCAATGAGTGGTTACGCGCGCTCAAACTAGTTGTGCGTGTGGAGAAACTAGAGGATGTGTATGACAATCCTTTGCCTGACCATCCTGGTGCTAATGCTACTAATGAACAATTAGTAGAATGGAATGCTCTTTATGATCGTCATAATGAAGTTGCTTGTTTAATGCTTGGAACTATGTCTCCATCGCTTTATCAGCAATTTGAATACAAAAGTCCTAAGGACATGATAACTGAGCTCCAAAAGATGTATGGAAAGCCTCCTGGTGTCGAACTACAAGAGTTAGTACACACTTTCCATTCATGCAAGCAGGAAGAGGGTCAATCCGTTAGCGATTATGTTCTATTGATGAAAAGCTATTTGGATCATTTGGCGACTCTCAACTATGTTCTTCCAGAAGCTGTGTCGGTCAGCTTGATTCTCAATTCACTTTCAAGTGATTTTGAGGGCTTTGTGCAAAATTACAATATGCAAAGCATGGGGAAGACAATTAGTGAAGTTCATTCTTTGCTTATTGAATTTGAGAAAGGAGTTAAGAAGAACAAGAAGTCAAATGTTGCATCTTCTTCTACACCACAAGTGATGGCGATCCAAGGTGGTAGGATCCAGAAGTACAAACCGCAAGGAGGTAAGGCTAAAGGTAAAGGTAAGGATAAGGGTCCTAAAAATTCTTATCCTCCTAAACCTAAAAAGCCTCAACCTTATAAGAAAGAGCATCCGGCAAAAGATTCCATATGTCACCACTGCAAAGAGGTTGGACATTGGAAGAGGAACTGTCCTGTTTATCTAGCTGAGTTGATGAAAAAGAAGAAGCAAGTTGGATCGTCCACTTCTTCAGGTATTTATACTATTGAATTATTTGCTTGTTCTAAAAATTCCTGGGTGTATGACACTGGTTGTGGTACTAATATTTGTAACACAAAACAGGGACTTAGAGGAGCAAAGAAGCTGAAGCAAGGTGCTGTCTACTTGTATGTTGGAAACGGCGTACGTGCTGAAGTAGAAGCTATTGGAAGTTTTGACTTAGTTTTACCTAATGGTTTAATTCTTGTTTTGGATGATTGTCATTATGCACCTACTATAACTAGAGGTGTTGTTTCAGTTTCTTGTTTGCATGATAAAGGATTTATTCATAAATTTACGGATTCTGGTATGACCGTTTCTTTTAATGATATGATTTATTTTAATTGTATCCGTGTTAATGGTATTTATGAAATTGATATGCATGATCCTACTTTGCAAATTGTGAATTCAATGTATTCGATTAGCAATAAGAAATCTAAAGCAAGTTTAGATTCGACTTATCTTTGGCATTGTCGACTTGCTCATATTAGCAAAAAGCGAATTGAAAAGTTGCAACATGATGGACTTTTAAACTCAACGGATAATGAACCGTTTGATCAATGCGTTTCTTGTATATCGGGCAAGATGACAAGGAAATCCTTTTGGCATAAAACGGAAAAGGTGAAAGATCTACTTGGATTAATCCATACCGATGTATGTGGTCCACTTAGACATGTGTCAAAGCAAGGTGCTACGTACTTCATTACCTTTACTGATGATTATAGTCGTTATGGTTATGTTTATTTGCTTAAACATAAACATGAAGTCTTTGAAACATTCAAGGTATTCAAAAATGAAGTAGAAAATCAACTCGGGAAGACTATTAAAGCCATTCGATCGGATCGTGGTGGTGAATATATTAGTCAAGAATTTAAAGATTATCTAAAGGCTAGTGGAATTGTCCAACAGCTGACTCCTCCTTACACGCCACAACATAATGGTGTTTCTGAGAGGAGAAATCGAACTTTGCTAAACATGGTTCGATCAATGATGAGTCTTTCTACTTTGCCACTATCCTTTTGGGATTATGCTCTGGAGACTGCTGTACGCATTCTCAATATGGTTCCAACCAAGAAGGTTGACAAGACTCCATATGAACTATGGCATGGAAAAGTTCCTAACTTGTCTTACTTAAAGGTCTGGGGTTGTGAGGCTCATGTGAAACGTCACACGCCTGACAAACTTCAATCAAGATCGGTTAAGTGTGTCTTCATAGGTTACCCTAAGGAAACTATGGGTTACTACTTCTACTACCCACCTGAAAACAAAATAGTTGTTGAGAGGTATGCAGATTTCTTTGAAAAGAATCTCATAGTTCAAAAAGAGAGTGGGAGGATTGTAGAACTAGAGGATGAAGATATTTTACCTTCTGAAACTACTAGCGAACATCCAATTGAGGAAGAAAGTCTTGCACCTGATGTAACTCAAGAAGAGGATGTTGTCCCCATTCGTAAGTCAAAAAGAACAATCAAAGCACCTGAACGACTATGTCTAAATGTAGAAGTCGAGGAACATAGTTTAGGGGATCTTAACGAACCCACTAACTATAGAGATGCAATATTGGATTCTGAATCCAATAAGTGGATTGTTGCTATGAATGCGGAAATGCAATCTATGTATGATAATCATGTCTGGAGACTTGTAGATTTACCACCCAATGCGAAGGTCGTAAAGGGTAAGTGGATTTACAAGAAGAAGACAGACATGGATGGCATTGTACACACCTATAAAGCTCGATTTGTAGCAAAAGGGTTTACACAAACTTATGGTGTTGACTATGAGGAAACCTTTTCTCCTGTTGCAGATTTGAGAGCTATTAGGATTCTCATAGCTATAGCAGCGTACTATGACTATGAGATATGGCAAATGGATGTAAAAACCGCGTTCTTGAATGGTTACTTGGAAGAAGAAATCTATATGGAACAACCGGAAGGTTTTGTTGATCCTAAGCATCCCAGAAAAGTATGTAGGCTTCAAAGATCCATTTATGGACTTAAGCAAGCATCAAGAAGCTGGAATAAAAGATTTGATGAAGAAATCAAAAAGTTTGGTTTTGATCAAAATCTAGATGAGCCATGTGTATATCAAAAAGCTAGTGGGAGTAATGTTGTTTTCCTAATCTTGTATGTTGATGACATAATCATTATGGGAAATCATATTCCAAGTCTACAAGAGGTAAAGACCTATCTTGGAAAATGTTTTTCTATGAAAGATTTAGGGGAAGCGGCGTTTATTCTTGGAATCAAAATCTATAGAGATAGATCGAAGCGGTTAATTGGACTAAGTCAAAATGCATATCTTGATAAGATCTTGAAGAAGTATAGAATGGATAATTCCAAGCGTGGTCTCATTCCTATGCAAGTGCACACTGACTTAAATAAAACACAAGGTGCTACTACATCTGAAGAGATGAAGCGTATGCAAAATGTTCCTTATGCTTCGGCTGTAGGGTCGATTATGTATGCTGTGAGATGCACAAGACCTGATGTTGCGTTCGCGCAGAATATTACAAGCCGATTTCAGCAAAATCCAGGTGAAAGTCATTGGACTGCTGTGAAAAATATTCTTAAGTATTTAAGACATACTAAGGATACGTTTTTGGTTTATGGTGGAAATCCTGAAGCTAATGAGCTACAAGTTAATTGTTATTGTGATGCTGGATTTGAAACCGATAGAGATGACACTAAATCTCAAACTGGGTATGTTTTCGTTTTGAACGGAGGCGCGGTAGTATGGAAGAGCTCCAAACAAAGTACTACTGCACAATCTGCCACAGAAGCTGAATATATCGCTGCTTCTGAAGCTGCAAAGGAAGCTGTTTGGATGAGGAAGTTTATTGGTGAACTTGGTGTAGTTCCTACCAATGAAGAACCTATAAAGATGTATTGTGACAATTCAAGTGCAATCATCATAGCTAACGAACCGGGAGTTCAGAGAGGCGCCAGACACTATCAAAGGAGATATCACTATGTTCGAGAATGTATCGAATTAGGTGAGGTTGATCTAGTTAAAGTTCATACAGATAATAATCTAGCAGATCCTTTTACGAAGGCTTTACCTGGTAAAAAGCTTACTCAACATGCTAGGAGCATGGGACTTCGTCCTGCTAGTAGTTTCATGTAATCTGTTTTAGTATTTGGATAAAGGATATTGTTAAACAATATTTATTTTATGAATTGAAGTATTGGATATTTTTGTTTTCTTTAATATTTATTGGTCCTATTTTTGCATGTTTAAATCCTTGAATAATATGTTATTCTAAATTGTCTGTGTCAATTAATTATATGGGAATATAATTAAATTAAGACATATATGAGAGATGGTAATATTCGTAGAATATGCAAGAACGGTTCACCAACTCATACGATATCCAAAAGTTGTATATTGGACATCTCCTACTAACAAGTCAATCACTTTATGGATCGGCGTCTTTAAGTGAAACTTGTAAATGATTTACATTACTAAATCCTTTGACTTGAGATGCAAGCAGGTCTTATATATGTGGATGATACTTTTTGCTATAGTTCTAACGCTATCCTGAATAAGGTAGTAATAAAGACTATAATCATTTGTATCTTGAGACATGTAAGAGGCACGTGTAGTCAAGATAGAATTTGTTCATTCAACTAGGATTGAAGAATAATGCTACTGGGCCCCTCGTTAATTAATTAGATGTTTGTATGGCCATACCCAATGGTAATCTAGATTTGTCTCGATTAGATTGGTAATCTATATTAATTATGTAATGCGAGAAACAAAATAGTTAAAATGGAATGACTTTGATCCATATCCATTGTTAACATGGCATTTGAGAAACAAAGGGATTGTAAATGTTTAAGTCATTTAAATGTACTTTATGGAAAACTACACTCGAGAGTTTCCGGGAGCATTGACGTGTTGCTAGACGCTAACCAATGTTATTATATTATATTATTGTACATGTCCAAGTGGGAGCTGAAGGAATATGTACACGTAAATAATATATGTCCGGAAGTCGTCCCGAGCCTAAGGAGACGCACGCGTTAATACGTAAAATAATTATACGTTAATATATTAGACGTAATATATTAATTAGTGATAAGCTATAATAAACGTTAATTAATTAGTTAGTTAACGGGATTTACAAATAATAGTTAAAAGTTAACTATTAATATTTTGTATGTAAAACAAATAAAAAGGAAATTTGTATTATACCTTTTTTTTTGTCTTTAGCCCAAATCTTGTTTCCTAATTGGTTATGAATTGGAAACCGACATATGCTATGTGTTATATATATAATGAGATCTTTCATTAATCATGATATAAGATATATCATACATTGACCTACGGCAAAACAAGAAAAGTAAATTGCGACTTGTTGGTTCCTTGCGATCAACTAATACCTCAATTTATTTAGGGTTTTACTTGATTTAAGAAATCAAGTTTTATTAGCTTATCATTATTGGTACTAGCATACTTAATTGTTCGCTATAACGTATTGTGTGCGTATTCTTAGAGAGATCATACTTTGATCTTTATTGGTGGTTCGACAAAGGTGTTTAATCTATCGCTAAAAGGTACGCGTTTCTTTATCGTTTATGTTAATTACTTGTCTATACGTGATTCTAAATTCCGCTGCGTACTCGTGATTATTAATGTGTTAATATGATAAAAGGTTTTTATAAATTCCAACATAATGGACCCACAAATACCCCATTTATTACTAAAAAAAACTAATGAACAGTGTTGGCACTGGCTGGTTTGATTGGCGCGAGGCAGAGAACGATGTGCCAAACACCAAAGGGCTACCAACCCACCTAACAGCTCCCGCTCTTCCACTCTAAATGAGCTTTAAAACATGTTTTACAAGTTATGTTTGTATTTAACTTCTATTTATAACAGGTTTAACGGATTTACCCATTAACCCATCTTCTAGTTATGATGTGTTTAATGAATTGACCCGTCAACCTATTTAGATAAACAGTCAAAGTCAACCTCTTATATTCCTTCTAACTCCCAAACCTTACACTTTAATCTTCCTAAACTTTTCTTTCATGAACTTTAATCATTCCAATGCATAAATAATTAAAAAACCAAAAGTTGCTATCCAATATCCAAAGCTAATCAAATTCAAAATTCTTACTCAAAGTGAATCTACTTGAAACCTTAGACAACATGTTTTCTAATGATTTAAATCCAAGTGACACAACTTGTTACATGTATAAATGTGTAATATAATAATATCCAAAAGAAGTCATGTGACTTGGGGTACAATCCAATCAATATGATCCAAACACCATGCTTAATCACAGGCCTACATTATCATTAGAACTTATCAAAGGGAAACATAACCATATGATTACTACAACTTAACAAATATTTGTATTCATCACCAGCTTGTTTAGGTGGCATATACTTAATTTTGTTACAACATTTAAATATAACACATATGCTAACGTATAGTAGTATGGAATATGGAATTTATCTCCCAGATAAGAATGCTAAAGGACCAACTATAGCTGCATTAATATAAGTAGCAGGCTCTGAGTGACTGTAGTCGGTTCGTTCATCAGGGTAGAAATCGTTATTGTTAGGACCACCGACTATTGCGCCAGTTAGTATGTTGGGGTTCGGGTTAGGACTATAGTAGTATGGTTGGAAACCTCCACCGCAGCCAAATGATTGTGGGTGAGATGTTTTTGAGGGTAATGAAGATGCTCTATGATGAATTCTTTTAGGATAGTTTGCGCCGTAGCCAACCATATATGACATCCTCATTGGGTTTTCCCCTAATATATAGTCCACCTGAAAAATGCATAGATGCTGTTTAGTTTTCTTGTCGTGAAATTTAAACGATATGACCTTTTGCAATTCGAAATTTGTTCTGAAGCAAACTATTTTATCAAAACTTTTCGTTAAATAACAATAAACTAAAAAGGTAAGATTAAAGAAAGGCGATAATTGAACCTGTTTTCTTGCAAGGTTAATTAGGGTATTCGGGGTCATTTCGATGTTGCCACAATCGAAGGTGCTTTTCGCGGATTTCATATATTTGGCATAGGTAGTTAGCAAGTTGGATATGGCTGTTACGTATTGGAGATTGTTATCAGGTAGTATAAACATTAGACCTCCTGCAACAACATTACAAGATAATCATGATTAACGGCACTCTGATGCTTCCTTAAATCATATTATGGGTTTTGATGTATTGTAGGTGTACCTTTAGTATACTGTGTACTTGAATAAGGGGAACCGGGTAGTATTTTGCAGAAGAAATCCTGAGCTTGTAGTTTGAATGTGTCGTATTGATTATTTTTCGACACCAAACTTTCCTGATACAATAAACCAATTGAAAATATTAACACGTATAAAAAAAAGGTAAAAGTACTGTAAATATATGGTTAGTTAGTTTATAGTTACCCTAGCCAGAAGAACTCGAGCACCAGCAAGTTTGTTGTCCCAACTGAATAAATTTATAGCATCGTTAGCACCTAATGTATCAATAAAGTTGCGATATTTAACATCCTTTGTCGCCCTTAGCAACCATGCTGCTCCCCACAACAATTCATCCTGATGACAAAAAAATAATAATTAATTTCAACATTATATGCAAAAATATATAGACTATGATTTTACTTTCAAAAATAAAAGGCTACCTTGTATCCGGAATAAGAACAATAAAATGGACAAGCTGCGTTACCAAGGGAGTCACTATAAGAACCCCTGTACTGGGCTGCAAATTGAAAAACGGACTTTGCAGTTCTCAACAACAACTTTGAATATACGGGATCCACTTTCCGAAAGACCAAGGAAGAAGCAGTTAAAGCAGCTGCTGTTTCAGCAGCAACATCCGACCCTGGTTTATTTCTAGAGACAGAGTAAACAGTTCTGGCCGTGTCCATATCCTCTGGCCTTTCCCAACACTTGTGGTCAACATTCGGGTCTCCAACACCAACATAAAGTACACCCGGGGTAGCTCTAGCACACTTGATAAGGTAGTCAGTCCCCCACCTAATAGCCGCTCTCGCATTCACTAGTTCTGGGCCCAACGGCTTAGAGTTCTCCAGTGCACTCCATGCAAGCATAGTTATCGTGTACGCCATTGGGAAGTTGAATTTCACATTGTCCCCTGCATCATAGTATCCTCCAACTAAATCTACCTGCAAATGTCATATCAGTTAGTATTTCAACATTTTAAAAATAAAAAAAACTGGTGTTTTGGTGTTTTATTGTACGTACATGTGCTTGGGAACCATCGCCGAGGCCAGAAATAGACCTCCAAGGGAACTTAGGGGAAGCAGGGGTTCGGCCAGACCTCTGGCCTTGGAAAAACAATATGGATTTCGCAAGAGCATCCTTGTAATTTGGGCTGGCTTGGACAGCATTGGTGCAAAGCAAGAATGCTAAGAAGAAACCACAAAAGAAGGAATGTCCCTTTGGGAAATCCATAATAAAAAGTAGTTTAGTTTAGTATAAGAAGTTAGTGTGATTTTGTTTGAATAATGGCAAACCCTTTTTATAGGGATTTTACCATTCCAAATTTCCAATCACTATTTGACTATTACGCAAATTAAGGCTTTTCTTGTAAAGCTTTCTATAGTTTATTGCTGTCTAAGTAATGTTTACTATACTTGTATTAGTTTTCTTCCTTTAGGATTTATGTTGCTTATCCCTAAAGACACTATTATGTCTACCGAGATCGATTTTTAAATCATGTTTTAGCTAGTTATACAGAAATGAAGTAATATGAAGAGTACAAACTTGTAATCACTGATATAGTTTCTAAGTAACCTATCGGTAAGTCTAAGTCGTCGTGAGCTTGAGAAATTGTGTATAACTTGTTTGATATGGAAAATTTCCCAGAATCTTGGAGTGAAATAATTGGAATAGGACATTGGGTCTTTCTCAAATCATGAACATAAGAACCTTAAAATCAAAAGCACAAGATCCCTTTACCTGCATACATAGTAAGTAGTTGCAAAATGCCACAAGTAGGGGTACATAATGTGGTGCTCATCCAATAATCATGAATCCTCAAATTACTTACAAAGTTTGTAAGTATCTAAAAATATACTGTATTATTGGATAAATGGCTTAATTTGGTTTGTGGATTGGGTTTATTAGGGTTCGTACTCTATATATTATGGTTCGTTTGACTTGTAAGACTACATTGTAAACCCCGTAGGCATAGCTTTATTATTCGACCACAATATATAGATACAGGGTACAAACCTTAATAAACCCTACCCACAAACCGAACTTAAGCCATTTATCCACTAATAACTAGTGCTACAATCAATCAACTGGGATAATATGGATTGTAGGAAATCATGTGTTTATGTTGGTTAAAGTCTTGGTATAGATGGAATATTTTATTGTATGACCCTTTATTGATTATAGATATTCAAGAAATTTGTAACTAAAATAACGAAGTTGGAAATCCCACAGATGACTCCAATTGGCAATTGATGCTAGGAATATCTTTCCATCATTCTTTACACAAATTTTCCAAGTGATATTATTGTGGATTTTAATCAATGTATGTAGCTGTGAGATGAACAAATTCGTTTAGGAATTCCTGAGGGAATGCCGGCCCTCACAACACGTTCCGACAATCAAATTTGTCAGGAATCAATGTTGTTTGTATGTGCAAATGTTAGACAAATTTAGCATACCGAATATGTTTTCGTGTTACTTATAAAAGACGACCTTGTTGGCTTTGCTCCCTTGCATGTATATACCAGTTTGTTACGTAGTGATTTCCCTCCAAGTAGTATGTCATTCCAAATGTTTTTGGCCTAATATGGGTGTCTATACTTTTGTTCAGTCTTCTTGGTATGGACATATGTCGTCCGACCCTCAGCTCGTAGCATTTTTTGATCTAAGCTTTATATATTCTCATTCTACAATATAATCCCCAACAGGGATTTCAATGCTATAACTAAATATAGACTAGAGTCTGGAAAAATAGTAGTACTAAGGTTAACTAAATGATGGTTTCAGGTCTGTTTTTGTTGCACAAAACCTATAACTGAGATAGTTTCTGAGTAAATTTGTCACCAAATATACCAATAGTATATAACTGGTTGTGATTGTGGTATGCTTTGGTTTGGTTCTGTTTTTTTTTTCAGTTAAGCGTAGATTTATTTTTGGAAAGGCTCATCTGACATTGACTGATCTTTGCGTACCCTTCGTTTACTTGTTTCATATTCTAAAGTTGAGTACTGATTCCATCTATAACTTTACAAGACAATTCGGTTATGTTAGTTCCGTTATTAACTTGAAGAGTACATAATTTTATTACTTTCTTTGACTGATGTGATCATACCTAAACCAAACTTATTATACAAAATTATAAACGGTAACTCTTAGATATGATATTTGGTTTCATAAAAACGTTAGCTCTTGATATGATATTTGGTTAAATGAAAACGTTAGCTCTTGATGAGACGTATAATGCAAGAAACCATAGGCCATAGCTGAAGATCGCCAAAAATTTAGAAACTATATTTCCAAGCATATATTCATTATATAGACATGCTAATAAAAGAAAATTTCATAATTCTGTTGGAATGAGGAAAAGTTGGCCACTTCTTTTTGCTTTAAAATATTTTATTTCCTAACTCGGCTTTAATTTATTTTTAAAGAAATATATAGTTAAAATAGTGTAATATTTATTCTAGTTTTTAGTACTTTTTATGATGGTGGAATATATAGTATCCAATTAAAAGGAATGTGTTGGGTGATAACAAGCAGGATATTCATGCTTAAAAAGGGCAGGCGTTGATGTCGCTGTTTAAAGTTAACTACCTAAGATGGCGCAAAGAAATCGGCGCCCCCATTCTTTCTTAAATATTAACTTTACTTTTTTTTTCAAAATATTATTTCAATATTTTGACCATACCATTAGCAAGCTTAAACTTTTTTGTCAATGCTTCAATAATACCATATTTTGACAATTAAACTTACTTCATGCTAACAATTATATTATCGAAAATCTAAAGTATACAAAGAGATCGACCTTGGTTTAAATCTAGTCGGGTGAACATCTTGAGATGGTCAGAAAAAACATCCTGAAACGATCACAAAATTACCGGTTTCGCAGAGTAAAAAAACTCATTCTCCTTGTGTCGATTAAATAGGGATCGTTCACCGTTTCAGTCTATCCGTATTAGGTTAAAGAGTTTAGGAATTTTGCTCACTTACGTTTACAGGAAAATATGAAATTAAGCACTATGGCGTGTAGAGTTAGGCTGAGATTTAACTTTTCAAACCTTCACTAAATTCTTTCCCAAGCTTTATGACCAAGTTTTTGATTCTTATTGTTACACCTTTTTCTCTATTTCCACAAAATCCCCATTTAATGGATACTACGCCAAACAACGCACATCTTTTCATGCAATTATCATATGGTAATTGCCAAAGATGGATTAAGTACTACTCCTACATAATTTATGAAGGTTAGTCTTGGTAAAAAAAAGAAATGCTAAATTTACGAAAAAGTTAATAAAAATTGTATTTAAATAATAATTTGTCAATTCATTGCATTGGGTGAAAAAAAAGAAAGAAATATTTTGATGTAAAATGGTTGGACAATTATACATGTTACGTTGTTTATGAAAATAATTTTATAAAATCATTGTAAATATAGCATTTCTTTATAAAATCAGGATGAACATTTTGACTCGAATCTTGAAATTGAACCGAAATCGTATCGATTTTCAGTATTCGAATCTCGTTCGGTACAGTATCGAAACTACGAAATAAGGCGAAAAAATTGGTACCACTAATTCAGTATGAGACCGGCACCAAATCAAGAAATTCCTAAAAAAACAAGAAACCTCTGATTTCCCGGTATCATTACCCGTACCGGTACCGATATTTCAATCCCGTTCAATACGATACTATTCCTATTAGTTTATATTCGAGAAACAATCAATACCACTAATTTAGTACAAGATTGATACAGTAGTGGTACCATTCTCATCCTAATGTTTAACAACATGAGTGAAAAAAAGTAGATATCATTTGCATCATTTTTACACTACATTTAGAAAATAAATTTGAGAACAGTCACATATATGTATTCCCGACTTAGATGTTGCGTATAATTACTTGCTATATGAGAAGTCTTCAAATGGTGATATTATATATTGTTATCTGAAGTAAAAAATAAAAACAACAATAATATTACATATCTTATAGGTAAAAAGTGTATGTAACGTGCCAAACAAGTTTTAGTATAACTATAACGTTGATATATAAGTACATGCAAATTACGTACGTTGCTGTTAGTACAAATAATTCTTTAAATTAAACTTGAAAAGTTTATTTTGAAGTTAATAAAAAGTGTTTGCTCCTTGCCTAATTTTTCATATGTTTTAGACACAAGAATCGTTTCTGTGTCAAAAGCATGTGTTATTTTCTAAGGTATCAAGAAGTGTTTGCTCTTGAAACTTGCATACGTATTGGTTCTAAATTTAGTAGTATAGCATCTTGTTACCTTTTAAGAAAGTTATAAGAAAATTTAGTGTCGACATAACTAACAATGACACGAGGTCAAGTTAATTGACAACGTAAGTATTTCTATTAACACTATAGTTCGGCAAAATATCTTCCGATCCCAACTTTACAAGTCAACTTAATTGATCATGACTTTTTCGATGAATAATTTCATAAGAAAAACACAAATAATAGAGTAAATTACACTGCTCGTCCTTATAGTTAAAATGATCGCGATCTTTCCACTCATGACCAAAAAAAATATGTTGTTTGTTCCTGTCAAACGTTAAACGCTATTAGACCCTCTCTCTAACGACCCTCACTTAACTTCGTTAATGATTATAACTTAAACACAATTGTTGCTTTTTGGCACTATTGGAATAGCAGTAACACTAAGGCTACCCCCAACGGTAGTATGTTTTTCCGGTCGCGATCGACTTTGGACTTGGTCGGCCTGTTGCAGCGACTGGGTCGTCAATTTTTTTTTTTTACGAAATAGGTCTCTGGACGATTGAGTCTTGCTATGTTTTTCTGTTTTTCTGTTTGTGTGTTTGAGTGTTAAGTATAAAAAAAAACTTTTTTTATAAAATTAAAAATTTAAACCTTGTATCGTTACTCGTTGTTACAAAGTCACCGCCAAATCATATCCTATTTTATTTTTATTTTAATAATAAATTCGTAAATTAAAAACGTAAATAAAAATGTAAACGTAAACCATTTTTATTCGAAAATTAAAACATTTATTCCATACGTAGAACATGAAAACACTGTAATTCAAATACAATAGAAATGAAATAAACTACTATATAGATAAAATGAAAATACATAATACGATTAGTCAGTTCTCGGACTCGAATCCGATAACTGACCAGGTAACTCCCGACCCATAGTCTCTTCGTAATCTTCTTCAGCCATAATTCCGCCTCCCGCTCCTTTCGCGCCCTTTCTTCTTCTTCCAGTGTTTGTCTCAATATTTTTTTATCTAGGTATAGTTGATACACCTCATTGTCAGTAAGTAAGCCATTTGAGTCGTTTGCAATTGGATATGATAGATCGGAAGAATCATTTCGGCGTTGGTGTTGCTGTGATGAAGAACCGATATGAGTTGTTTGAGTTTGAGATGAATAACCGATATAAGTTTGGAACGAAGAACCCAAGTTATTCAGCCATTATGTATTTTTATTAATTCGAGCCTCCAGTTTTGCCGACTTTCTAAAGAATGATGTTCGAATGTTGAAATCGTTATCAGATTGATTATTTAGAAACGTGTCGATTAAATGACGTTTCTGTGGGGAAAGATCACGACGTTTCTCACATGCTGTGTGCAGTTTCGTATTATATTCGTACGCGGCATCGAAATCATCAGCTAACGTCGTAAGCGCATCGTAACGACGTTATTGTTGAATTATTTGTTTCTAAATCATAACCTTAATCTCGTCATTGGTGTGCAGAAAAGAACATGCAATTTGTTTATTTCTGAAAGTGTGTGTGAAAATACAGACAGTTGTATGGAAAATACTGAAAGTTGTGTGTGAAAATATTATGTGTGAAAATGTGGTATTTATAAAAAGAAAAAAAATGATTTAAATTATTATTTTTTTTGAACTAAATCGTTTTGTTAGAAAAAATAGGTCGCATTAAATCGTAGAAAAAAAAAATTCAAAAAATCAAAATCACAGTAAGTCACTAAATCACTGTTGTAGGTAACCTAATATATCCAACTCCAAGATCTTAAATTGCTTACACGTTTGTAGAAGATTTAACAAAACGTATGAGTGAAAAAGATTGTTAGTTACTTGTATGTAGACCAATCAATGACTTGTAAAATTGAGATAGTTGCTTAATTTGTGAATTAATCCTAAAAGCTAACTTTTAGATACCAGTATTGTACAAATCTTATCTAAATAAAAAAAACTTAAGATCAAAGTAATTTTTCATGATTAGCATTGACCAGGTTTCGTGTCATTCAATTAGACGTCAATTGTTGTTAGGCTTTTGTTCAAAAAAAAAAAAAAAAAAAAATTGTTGTTAGGCTGGTCAAGAAATTATTACTATTCCACCGTTACATAGACTGAAAACACACATTGATTAAAAATTAAAAATACTCAATTTATATAAAATATATTTATTAAATAATATTACACACTCACAATTCCTTTAAAAAAATAAAAAATACGTAACCACAAACTCACCATTCACCATTCGTGTCTTCCAATACCAAAGTCAAGCGTGAATTTTTGACGTGAGATAATACCCGCATGTGGCTTTTATGCCACATAAGAACTCACTCATGATTTTTTTTATCGACTCCACCATCCTTATAAGATTAAATTCGATTATATTGTTCTTTATTCATCGATGTGTATCTTGTTTAGTTTTTTTAATCCTACGATGATTGATCTTGTTTATATTTTTTCACGAGAAGTTTTGGATGCGTTCGGGGAAATTTTATTAAAAAACAGAAGGTTGCTAATAGAAATGTGAATTAAGTCATCAATCAATAACATGTTTGTTTTGTGCTTAAAATTAACTAATTACTTTCTAGAAAAAGCTGGGAGGAGGAGCCTTTCTATATTAACTCATGACTTATTATCATTATTTTACATATTTACCCTCTAACTTTCTTTATTTAAATATATTTAAAAGGGTTAATATACAAGTAGGTTACTAAAGTTTAGCCAAAGTAACGATTTTGTTACTAAAGTTTAAAACCTTACACCTAGGTTACTAATGTATTGTTTACCTGAACTTCAAGTTACCCATAATGTTTTTACCCGTAGTTATAAGTTGCATGTGTACGTGGACTCCAACTTACGTTTTTGTCCGTAAACTTACGTTTTCGTCAGTAAACGTAAACTTACGTTTTGGTCGGTAAACTTTCGTTTTCGTCGGTAAACTTTCGTTTTCGTCGGTAAACTTACGTTTCCGTCAGTAAACTTACGTTTCCCTCAGCAATTTTACGTTTTTGTCAATAAACTTATGTTCTGGTTAGTCTACTTAAGTTCTGGTCAGTATACTTACGTTTTGGTCAGTAAACTTACGTTTTCGTAAGTAAACTTACGTTTTCGTAAGTAAACTTACGTTTTCGTCAGTAAATTTACGTTTTCGTCAGTAATTTATGTTTTCGTCGATAAATTTTCATTTTCGTCAGTAAATTCACATTTTCGTCAGTAAATATACGTTTTCGTCAATAAATATATGTATTCGTCAGTAAACTTACGTTTTCGTCAGAAGTTTTACGTTTTCGTCAGTAAACTTACGTTATGGTAAGTAAACTTACGTTTTGGTCAGTAAACTTACGTTTTGGTCAGTAATTTTACGTTTTCGTCAGTAAATTTATGTTTTCGTCAGTAAATTTACGTTTTCGTCAATAAATTTACGTTTTCCTCAGTAAATTTACGTTTTCGTCAGTAAATTTACGTAATTTTATTCACGAAAACATAAATTAACTAACGAAATAGTAAAAGTACTGAAGAAAAGGTAAGAGTACTGACGAAAACGTAAAAGTAATGACGAAAACGTAAAATACTGATAAAACGTAAGTTTACTGACGAAAACGTAAAATTACTGACGAAAACGTAAATACTGGCGAAAACGTAAGTTTTCTGACGAAAACGTAAGTTTATTGACGAAAACGTAAATTTACTGACGAAATAGTAAAATTACTGACGAAAACGTAAATTTACTCACGAAACGTAAAAGTACTGACGAAAATGTAAAATTACTGACGAAAACGTAAAATGCTGATGGAAACGTAAGTTTACTGACTAAAACGTAAAATTACTGACGAAAACGTAAAAATACTGACGAAAACATAAACTACTGATGAAAACGTAAGTTTACCGACGAAAATGTAAAAATACTGACGAAAACGTAAATTTACTGACGAAAATGTAAGTTTATTGACGAAAACGTAAGTGTACCGACCAAAACGTAAGTTTGTTGACGAAAACGTAAATTTACTGACGAAATAGTCAAATTACTGACGAAAAAGTAAATTTACTCACGAAAACTTAAAATTACTGACGAAAACGTAAAAGAACGAACGAAAACGAAATAAAACTGACCAAAACGTAAAGGGATAATATACACGCAGGTTACTAAATTTTGGCAAAAGTAACGATTTTGTTACTAAAGTTTGGCCAAAAATAGAAATGGGGCCCATCAACCGGTTGCTTAATCGGTAACTCTTCCACTGGGTAACGGGGAATAGTTTTTATGAACGTTTAGTAACAAATAAACCACACCCGTATACATTAGTAACCTAAGTGTAAGGTTTTAAACTTTAGTAACAAAATCGTTATTTTGACCCAACTTTAGTAACCTCCTTGTATATTAACCCTATTTAAAAGGACATAATAGTAAATTTCTCAGATTCAGACACTATATTCAGCACACAAAACAAACAGTCATATATCCGTCTACAAACAGACAACATATATTTTTACAGACACTTTAATTTTAAAAAACTTAAAAAAAACTAAACAAACAGACCCTAAGTATTATGGCATTTATTGTGGGCTTGTTTGTTAAAAAAATTTATTAAGTCATGTTTAATTTACAGACAATTTAATGCAAACAGACTCAGTTTTATTACTTAATATTTTAAGTCATATTGCTCTATTAAGTCACAAACAAACATTTTTTATATGACTTAAATAAATTCATTTTTTTAATTAAGTCAATTAATACCTTATCAAACACTACCTAAAAGTTTTAAAAGAATGCTTAAAATACATGAAAAGCTTTTCATATCATGTTTCAATTTTTTTAAGAATAACAAAAATTTATTACGAATTAGCAAAAGCTAACAATTGCATAAAAGTAATGAAAATTATATGAATTTATAACCATCTTATCCAACTAAAATTAAGCTTCAGATCACTAGATAAAACCCACAATAAGATTGAGAAACAATAGAGTCTCAAAGCAACGCCTTCTTAAGAGAGAATTAATGAACATCAAACGATTACGAAAGCTCAAAATAGACCATATAATCGCCCACCCCTCGAGGAATAAACGCACCTTGAATGAACCATGTGAAGTGTTAAGCCAAGATTACTACTCCGAGATATTATTTAGATATCGGAATCTCCAAACCTCACCATTTAGCAAATAAGTCCCACAAGCCTTTAGCCGTCTCACAAGTAAAGAAAACATGATTAACCGATTTTACATCATTTTGACGAATAGGACATAAAACCGATCCAACATCGATACATTTCCTATCCAGGTTTACGCTTGCTGGAAGTTTGTTAAGCGACATTTTTCATAGGAAGACATTGGTTTTGATAAGGATATATCTATTCCATCGAGTAGCAAGAAGGCCAACGTCAAAGGCATGAACACAACGTAGTGTCGTCTTGACGTAACTATAAATCCAACTGAAGCATTTAACGACCACTTCCATGAGTCACTTTAATCAGAGAGAATAACATGACGGATAATAGCTCGAAGAGCTTCAAGATGACATAGTTCGGCACCACCTCTCAAATCCCTCTAAGAACCGAAAACCAATCAAGAATAGAAATCCGATTTGCGACCATGCTATCTATCAATATCAAGCAAGAAAATGCAAGGGAATTGTAATTTTAACGGTTGATCCCCACACCAAGTGTCTACCCAGAACCGAGTAAAATCTCCATTCCCAATCATGCGAGAGCATAAGGATAAAAGATTAATTTTAATTGTAGTGAGTTAATGTTGCATGTCTATGTAAAATGAAGAGGTATAAAATCTTACGCATTTTTAAATTTAATGCAATAATTGTTTATCATAATATAAAGTAAAAAATGTTTATACATAATAAAGAGATTTATAAAATCAAAAACTTTATAAAAACTTTGAACACTTTCTACATGATCATATCCCTTATGTTACATCTCAAAAGAGTTTCTAATAAATTTACTAGTGTTTTCATGACTAGTTCTAAAAATGATTTTTTATGACATGCACATTTAAGACACGTTCACTATAAACGCATAATTGTGATGTCCATAAATAATTCATTTCCAGAATTTGAAACTAACTTAAAAAAATGCAACACTTGCATGTTCATAAAAATCTATAGACAACCATTCTAAAAAATAAAACTTTTTTAGAATTGATACATGATATATTTATTGATTTTCATGTAACTCTTTCTTTAAGGAATAACAACAATTTAGTTACTTTATAGATGATGGATTTAGATTTTGTTTTATTTGTTTATATCATGTTAAAGATAAAACCTTAGATAAACTTAAAATCTACAAAATTAAGGTTGAGTTGCAACAAAATGATCTAATTATATTTTACACACATATAGAGCTGGTGAATATTATGATCGTAGTTATTTTTAACATGTAAGAATCATACATGATACCAAGACTTTTTATAGACACAACAAAATGGTGTGTTCCAAAAAAAAGAACTTTTAAAAAAATATTTAATTTCGCGAACGATTTTAGAGTGAAGCTATGTTATCTACTTGTTACATAAGTAGAGTTCTTCGTAAAAGAACTAATTCACCTCATATGAACTTTGGTAAAAAAAAAAGAACAACCTAGCTTGTAATATTTATGAGTTGGAGGTTGTAGGGTAGTCGTAGGCCGGATTCCCGAAGCGCAAAAGAATATTTTTGATGAAAAAGGTATGGATTGTATTTTTGTTGAACATGGTGATCATTCTATGACTTATAAATTCTACAGTATATAATAAAGAGAGAAGTGTAAAAATCATCTCTGTAGTATGTCGAAAAATCGAATTACATCATTCGTTAACTTTTGGACAACAGCCATCCTTCCGTTAGTGCGCGGGGCACAATACATCCCTCATGGACTAATGACGCAAATGTTTTCTCGTTAAAAATTAACAAAGTTTAAAAGAGAGGGTATTCTTGTCTTTTTCCTTTCCCATGGATGTATTGTGAACCTTATCATAAATAGTTTCAAAAAAAAAAAATTATTTTTGAAAAAAAAAAATATTTCCAGAAAAAATAAGTTTTGTTTTCTCGAAAAAAAATTATTTTCGAAAAAAAAAATTATTTTCGGAAAACAAAAGTTTTATTTTCTAAAAAGTAAGTTTTATTTTCGAAAAAAAAAAAATTTATTTTCGAAAAAAAAAGTTTTATTTTCGAAAAAATATGTTTTATTTTCGGAAAAAATGTTTTATATTCGAAAAAATATGTTTTATTTTCGGAAAAAAGTTTTATTTTCGAAAAAGTATGTTTTATTTTCGGGAAAAAAATTTTTAGCGAAACAAAAATTAAACTCTTTTTAGCGAAACAAAAATTCTGAAAAAAGAATTTAATTTTTTTTCGAAAAATAATTCTTTTTTTTCGAAAAAGAAGTTTAATTTTTTGAAAAAATGTTTTTTTCGAAAAAATAAACTTTCTTTTTAAAATTTTTTGTTTTGAAATATTTTATTAATTTTTTAAAAAAGTTTTATTTTTAAAAAAAAATTATTCTTGCAAAAGACTTGTTTCGAAACAAAAAAATATTTTAAAAAAAAGTTTTATCTTTTCTCGAAAATTAACCATTTTTTCGAAAATAAAACTTTTTTCCGAAAATAAAACATATTTTGTCGAAAATAAAACTTTTTTTTTCGAAAATAAAACTTATTTTTTAGAAAATAAAACTTTTTTTTCCGAAAATAATTTTTTTTGAATAAAACTTTTTTTTTCGAAAATTAACCATTTTTTCGAAAATAAAACTTTTTTTCCGAAAATAAAACATATTTTTTCGAAAATAAAACTTTTTTATTCGAAAATAAAACTTATTTTTTACAAAATAAAACCTTTTTTTCCGAAAATAATTTTTTTTTTCGAAAATAAAATTTTTTTCTAGAAAATAAAACTTATTTTTCTGAAAATAATTTTTTTTTCAAAAATAAATTTTTTTTTTTGGAAACTATTTATGATAAGGTTCACAATACATCTCTGGGAAAGGAAAAAGATAAGAATACCCTCTCTTTTAAACTTTGTTAATTTTTAATGAGAGAACATTTGCACCGTCAGTCCATGAGGGATGTATTGTGCCCCACGCACTAACGGAGGGATGCCTGTTGTCCAAAAAGTTAACGAATGATGTAGTTCGATTTTTCGACATACCATAAGGATGATTTTTGCACTTCTCTATAATAAAACTTAATAGTTACATATTTGTTAATTTGATTATAAAGTTAAGAGATGCAATATTTAAATTAGAATGTATTTTACACTTTGCCTGCTTACAATTTCCAAACATAACCAATCATCACTGACCATAATTATGATTTGTGTTAAAACGTGAATGCTATATTCAGTTATTCACTTTTGCCATTGTAATTCATTGATCATGTCAAAAAGAAGTCTGAATTAGTTGTTAAAATGGAAGGGCATTTCATTCGAGTAAGATTTAGTCACTCGTAATAATTAAACGTTAGAAATTTATTGTTATGTGAATACATTCTTAAGTTAAAACTAGTAATTCGTTACATACATGTTGATCGAAAGTTACCCGTTTGGTACATTCCATCACTTTGGGCATAATCCTTCGGATTAAAATTTAATAATTAACGAATTAGATGAAAATTGCATAAAAGGCAAGAACTTAAACCAGATTATCATAAGAAGATCTTGAAATTAACTCCCATCTTTAATAACCCTTCCTTCATCATTTATGGCAACGCCTTTCTGAATCCTTTTGGATTGCGAGCATGATGTGCGTGGTGACGATGATGATGATGACGACGACGATGGTGCATCACAGATGAACGCCGGGGTCCAAGATGATCAAATTCGACTTCGAGGATGGTTTCCTGGCACACTGTTAGGTCCAAGCCTTAATACATGCGATAGAGTGCTCATGGCATGAGATTGCTGAGAAATGATGCTGTCAGTGGATGGGTTATCTGACAAGACGATCTCGTATCCATCACCATAGGAACTCATCCCGTCCGCCATTAGTTGCCACACTAAACCACCACCAACACACTATAAGAAAAAAGGGCTTTAGTGACCAAAATTGAGTGACCACTTTTTTGTTTCGTCACTAATCAGTGACGATATAATTTTATGGTCACTATTTTTCGTCACTAGTACAAAGTCAATGACGAAACTCATAAATGGTCACTATGTAGTCACTAAATTACAGTTTTAATATATCTATTTAAAAGCACCAAAAAAAACAAAAAATATAAGAGGGAAAAAAGAACTTAAAACTTTGGTGAAAAAAACCCACGAAATATACAGTTTTAGTATTTCTATTTTATGGCAACTAACACTTATCCAAAAAAACACAAAAAAATAGCCCAGTAAAAAAGCCCGGCCCAATTTAATAACATTTATTCATTTAAATCTCCAAGCACAAACAAACACTTATAAAAAAAAAAATAATATATTCAACAGATCCAGCTTATTCATCTGACGATCCAACTTATTCTCGATCCAGCTTATTCATCTGACGATCCAGCTTATTCTCGATCCAGCTTATTCATCTGACGATCCAGCTTATTCTCGATCCAGCTTATTCTCGATCCAGCTTATTATCATTCCAACTTATTCTCGATCCAGCTTAAGATATGGGTTAGGTAACTTATTCTCGATTTCGGAGCTTATTATCAGCTTAAGATATGGGTTAGGCAACTTATTCCCGATTAATTAATCTGCGGTGTATACGGTTAGGTGCGGAAGCGGTTATCGGAGCTTCCTCAATTTGGATTAGCGTTTAACTTTAGGAGCTTCCGCGTAATTTCATCTATTAATTTGCGGTTCGTTTTCTTTTTGATGTGCGATTTGGATATTTTAGGTTAACATCATATACATGTTTGAATTTTGTGCGATTTTATGCGATTTAGTTTAATTGATACGTGTTTTAGTTTAATTGTGTTTTAGTTTAATTGTGCAATTTTGTGATTTTCTAAGGCGAATAGTTAGCTTTGTTGCATAGATTTTGCGTTTTTTATTAGCGATTGATGAGAGTAATAATAGTTTATTATTTAGAAAGAATAGGCGTTTGATGTAGATGAACTCTTAGCAATTTGATAGTAGAATGCAAACTTTTATGCTAAAAACTCGAGATAATGCAGTGTCTATGCAATTTGTTCGGTACACTACTGTAATTACTCATACTAATTAGCCTTCTTCACCAATAAAGAGTATGGAAAAATCGAGATAATACAGTGCCTATAGCATACCTGGTACTCTACTCGATACTGCTTATATCAAAATACAAATTTTGTAAATGTGTCCACTGTCAATACCTTTTCTCTAAACAATGTCGGTATTGTGAGAAATTAGGCTTAATATATGCTACTAAGTTACGAGTCCAATTCAAGGTATAGTTTGGACCGAACTAGTTTTGAAGTATTACTGTATCAATTCCGAACTGATAGTGTACACTATCAGTTTGAGCTTATATACAAATTAACAGTCTTCTCTTTGGGAAAATGCTACTTGCATCTTCTACAATTTGAGACTCTATTAGTAACATCATGATGGATTCCTAGCTAGTTGGACAAAAAAAAGTGAGTATATGTTCAACTAGGGCCCCAGCAGTTTAAGTACATAACTTGTCGGATAGATTCATCAGACTGTGTCATGTGAGTATCTCCAACACTGACATTCGATTCTAGGATGGTAGAAACTGGTCGTGCATCATGAGAATCAACGCCAGAGGATGAAGCAAACATCTTTTTGCCATGTCTAAGTGAGCTCATAAGTGACTTAAGTTTGTAACCCTGATCAGTGTTTCAATTGACTGCTGCTACTCCAGCTTCCATGCATACACGTGTGATAGAACTCATGTTGTCAAACTCTTGTTTATGGGATTTTGGTGTTAGTGTTGTGTAAGTATTAAGGTTGTAATATGAAGACAAAGACCAAATATTTAAGCATATTGAAAACTATGTTAAAAAACAAGAAAACTGGAAACCTGAATTGTGATTTATAAAGTTTTAAGCATGCACATCTGTTTAGTCCCTCCGCCTTTGGATGCGTGCACCTCTTTTGTTATTGAATCAATTATTCATGAATATGGGAGCATTAAGGGATGAAAGGAGTCAGGATGAGATGAACCTCGACTAGACTCCAGCTCAACTTGACTAGTTTCGGTCTAAGTTGAAGTTGATTCAATACCTCAAAAAGCCTTTTCTGATGCAGGACTGAAAATGACATACACTCTCTTTGTATTTTAAATTTATATGTTTAATGCTGTATAGTTTGTGGTGTACATTATATTTACAACTACAACGACTGATGGCGACCAAGAGGAATTTGGCATTTATGCTCACGAATTTGTTAAAAACATGGTTCAAACAAGCTTGCTGCAATGCACTTGTCATTATTGCGACAAAAGTAGTGGTACGTTGAACCACTTCAAAACGAAGAGTTGTGATACTTAAACCTCTAGTAAGAATAAATTTATAATCAGCTCCTTATTCGAAAGCGATTGTCCAGTCAACCAACTTACTTGTTTTCCTCCAAAACAAACTGACACATCGGGTGGTCATTTTCCGCTGGCTAAATCATATCAACAGATTCTGAAAAACATACAACATAAAAGTGTGTGTGTGTGTGTGTGTGTATTATATGCTCTTTGTTTTATGCCTAAAGTCTAAAATTGTTACACAACAACTCCAAGACGCCCTCAACACCACCACCAAACCCAAATCATCCAAAAAAAACAAAAACAGATGACGTGTCAAAAAACCATAACAAAAAGCTAAAAGGAATAATCATGTCAATCACAAAGCCTTCTTATACTTTGAAAGGGAGAACAGGACGGAGTTTAAGGTCTGTTCATAGGCAGAGGTTAAGGTTTTTGTTGAGGCAGTTGGTTAGGGATCAGAACTGGGATGAGGCGGCTGGTGTTTTGAGTGTTTTGTTGAAGGGGAGTAGGCGGGACGGGGGGTTGTTATCGAACCGGCGCAAATATTTGGTACGGCTTTCAATTGTGTTGTGGATTAGTTTGAGTTAATTAGAGCTCTGTCTTACTTGCTGCTGAATTATGTGGCGATACTACTGTGAAATATAGCGAGTAGACGGTTATTTGCCTGTTTTTTTACTTAATTGGGCGTAAATATTGGGTACAGTTATTTGTTATATAACATAATCCCTAATTTTGTGGCTTATTTGGAGACTTATGAGCTTATACAAGTTTATTGTGATATAATAAACTTATATAAGCCCAAAAGTCTCCAAATAAGCTTCGAAAAATGGGATATATGATACATAAGCCAAAATATGCCTTATTTTCGGGTTATATAACATAAGCCTCAATTTTCTGACTTATTTTGAGACTTAAGGGATTATATAAGTTTATCATGCTATAGTAAGCCCATAAGTCTCCAAATAAGCCACAAAGTTGGGGCTTACGTTATATAAAAAAAATGGGCTTACATTATTTATAAGCCAAGACAAATACCCCCTTAGAGCTTTGTTTTACTTGCAGCTGAATTGTGTGTCGGTTATTTACCTATTTTTTGACTTAATTGGGCGTAAATATTGGGTACGGTAACTTGTTATACTAGGCGTAAGTATTCAGTACTATTGGGGAACATACGAGTAGGCAGTTTGTTTAATTAGAATACTAGAGTATGAAACTATGTATATCTAGGTCTAATGTTGCGAGATAGCTGTTTGTTGTTGAATATGCTTAAATATTTGTTAGTCATTTGTTTTTATTGTAATTGAATTTGTTTTTTAACATAGTTTTGAATTGTGATTTATAAAGTTGTTTGACGAATTAGTTTTGAATTAGTTTTTAACCCTGATCAGTGACATTTTCTGCTATATCCGCATCAAGAAAACTGGAAGCAAACGCCTCTGAGATAACATGTAATGTAGTTTAGATGATAGTTTAGATAATAGTAGTATATCAAACTTACTTCATTTTGGAAAAACACTGTTTGCTCAATCTGTTTAGTTGTTTTCAGGAACTTTTTATTATTATTAGAGCATATGAATAAGTCGACAGCACCATGGATAAATGACCCTAGATATAGGTTGAGAGTCGAGGAATTAGTCATTAGAAATTTCATGCCCTTGCAAAGTCTGCAACAATTTTTGTGACCATAATAAGCGCACCATCTATTCACATCTAATGCAAAAGGGATTCTCGGCTAGTCATGAAAATTGGACACGGCATGGGGAGTCTTCTAACAATGACGAGTATGTATCATCGGCCGACGAGGAAGAGGAGGAAGGCGATGAGGGTCATGAGAATATGAATGATGATGATGATGCTGACGATGACTTTGACGAGATGTTTGATAACATAGGTCAAAGTAAATGGGGTAATGATTGGAAAACTAGTGACGAATCTTCATCTACCCTAGATAAAGATTTAGAGAGTCTACGTAGATTATTAGGCGACTCTAATCAAGATCTTTACGAAGTATGCAAAAATTATTCAAAGTTTTCGTTCATCGTCGCCATTTTACATGTAAAAACAATAAGTGGTTGGACTAATAAGTCGTTTGATTTAATTCTTGACGTATTCAGAAAAGCACTTCCAAATCCGTCCTATGTTCTAAAAAATTACTATGAAGCAAAAACGTACATACGGGATTTGGGGTTAAAGAGAGAGAAAATTTATGCTTGTGTTAATGATTGTGTTCTTTATAGAAAAAAGTATAAATCATTAACACATTGTCCAATTCCTAAGTGCAATGAGCCTCGATATAAGGGAAAAGATAATAAGGTACCACGAAAGGTGCTTCATTACTTCCCGTTAATACCTAGGCTTCAAAGATTATTTATAGATCCAAAAGTTGCTTGTGACATGAGATGGCATAGGGAGAAAAGAGTTGATGATGGTAACGTACTTAGACATCCCGCTGACAGCAAGGCTTAGAAACGCCTCGACAAAGTAGATCCTTCTTTCGCTAATGATCCACGCAGTGTACGCTTAGGGTTGGCTACCGATGGATTTAATCCATTTGGTAACCTAAGTAGTCAACATAGCACATGGCCCGTGTTTCTTGTCCCGTATAACCTGCCTCCGTGGAAATGTATGAAAGATCCATATATTCTTATGTAACACCCCACTTGGATAAATGGACCGTTACGTGTATTTATGGCGTGTCATCAAAGCATGCAAGGCAATGTATTAAACATTAACTGACCAAACGGAAATACCGGAATCAAACATCGGTAGTCCAACAAGCCCAAAATATAAAGATTAAATACGGAAAGGAAAAGGACGAAACAGTGTCCAAACAACCAAAGTAAAGTAACGTAATGTGTGCATAAAAAAATAAAGGAGTCTGGATAGCTCCCATCCAAATGCACGTACTCTCTTAGAAGTCCTAAGATCGTCCCGGTGTACCTGCCGTTTGGAAACATGAAAGGAACTACGGCTGAGCATAACGCTCAGTGAACGGATATAGCATGATAAGAATGTACAGAAAGATAATGCAATAGAAGTCAATAATGAAGCTATAAGACTGATATGTAACATGTGGTATAACCTTGCATAAAATCTGTAAAACCTGGTTCATAAAACTGATACTGAAATATAACTTTTAAATTCTGAAAACATGCATTTACTGTATTTTATTTGCCAGAGCTTATATAGGTCACGTGCTGTAACAACCGTGCATGAATAACTGGAGGGGTGACCTCGTCATGCTGTAGAGGGGTGACCTCTAAATAACTGTGCTGGGTGGAGGGATCAGCTCCAATGTGAAGGATGTAGAGCACACACCACATTCACCCTGATAACTTGTAACACATATAAGCCTAGGATGCATCCATACGCCCCACTAAAACATACATATAAAAATGGCCAACTGAACATGAGTGGGACGATGCAGGATATCACTCTCCTGCATGTGAGTCACGACACCGGTGCCTCTAGTGTCGTGGTTACGGTACCTCCGTAACTAGTACATAAACTGGTCGTGCTTGTATATATCGCTCAGGCAATTCCATTTAGTTATTTACATGATTACTGATAAATTAAACATATACTGGGGAAAACATTCGGCGGAAGACGGGGAATCCTAATCATGCATAGAAGGGAAGTCCTTACTGAAAGGACGGGAAATCCGTACCTCTAGTCCAGTACCGACTGAAAGGAAGACTGAACGAATACTACTCGGGCTTCACGCGTGCTACATAATTACAAGACGCGAGTAAGTTAACTGGTATCCGTTAACAAATTTTCTGGTCTTATTGGTTTCTTATATTTATTTCAGATATTCTATACGTATAATTACGGCTATATCCGACCATTAAAATAATTTATTTTAATGTATTAACGTTATACTAATGGTTACGTACAATGTATATCTGTCGGTAATTAATTTCATAATAAATATTTCGCTAATATAAGCACGTTCTTAATTTGTTTAATTCGTTTTCCCAAAATATACCCTTTTATATTTTTATAAAACCAGTTTATATTTAACTTACTAAATGCATTTTAAAACGTTTATTTCAAGTAAACTCATAAAAAGAAATGAGATTTAACAGTCCCAAACGCACTCTTAACTGTTTTAAACCGGTTGCCAAACAGCCCGTTACCCCTGTAGCCAAACAGCCCTATTTCCTGTTTAAAACCCACTGCCAAACACCCCGTTAGTGTAAACCCCAAACCAAACCCTAATGATTTGCGGCTGGTTGTGCAGTCAATTACCGAGAGTCTTTTGACTCTCGGTTTGTGTGCCAAACAACATAACAACATCCCGACATACAGCCCAGATCATAAAAACATGTTTAAAACTCAAATGAATCGGATTAAAAGGACTAAATAGAACGAATTAGGGTTTATGCAAGCTTACAAATCGTTTAGAGTTTTTAGATAGCAACCCTCGTCTTTCTTGATTTCTGGATTAAACACACTATCAATCTTCTTGTTTCTTGGTTTGGGTCGCGGCAGGGAAGGAGAGAGCACAAAGAAAAGATATGCGGCTGCTTGTTTTGATTTTAGGGTTTCTTATCTGTGTGTTTTGTGTCGGCATAGAAAAGAAAAAGGATACTCTCCCGTCTGTTTTATTTCCTTCACACGGGCTTGGCCCAATTCACGAGTTGCGGCGCAAGACACATGCGTTGCGGCGCAACAGATGAAGGGGCTACGGATCATAGTGCTGCGGATCATGAGTTGCGGCGCAAGACACGTGAGTTGCGGCGCAATTGAAGGGCCTACAGATCATGGTGCTGCGGATCAAGAGTTGCGGCGCAAGACACATCTGTTGCGACGCAACATATGCTGCTGGCAATTTTCCCGCGTAAAGTGATAATAAACCGCGTATTTATAAATTCTCGATTTAAAATACGGGTTTTACAATTCTTCCCCTCTAAAAGAAATAATTCGTCCCCGAATTAAAATGCGGCGTACTGGGTTTTACAATTCTTCTCCTCTAAAAGAAAATTCGTCCCCGAATTACAAGGTATTTAAGCTGACTGAAGTAAAGGCTGAAATGCTGATAAATTGAACGACATAAAAGCTGAAAGGACATACCCGAATCAAAGCTGAAAGTGAGGATAAGAAGTCCGTATAGACTCCTCTGTTTCCCAAGTGGCCTCCCGCTCGGTATGGTTCCTCCACAGGATTTTGACGAAAGGAATGGTCTTCCTTCTCATAACTCGATCCTGGCGATCTAAAACTGCTTCGGGTTCCTCAATATAGGATAAATCCTCCCGAATCTGGTCGAGTGGATAATTTACTTTGTGAAGTTCATGATAGTTGTACCCCCTGAGTAGTGATACATGAAACACGTTGTGGACGTGTGAAAGCTGAGGCGGCAGCGCCAACCGATACGATACTTCCCCGACGCGTTCTAGGATTTCAAATGGTCCGATGTAGCGAGGGCTAAGTTTGCCTTTGAGGCCGAAACGTCTGACACCGCGTGCGGGTGATACCTTGAGGAACACGCGATCTCCAGTCTGAAATGATAGATCTCTGCGATGTCTGTCGGCGTAACTCTTCTGGCGAGTACGCGCTTCTTGCAGTTTTGCCCTAGCGATGGCGACCTTTTCATTGGTCATTTCTATCAATTCTGGTCCCTCAATCAAGCGTTCTCCAACCTGATCCCAACAAATAGGAGCACGACATTTCCTGCCGTAAAGCATCTCGAATGGAGCACGCTTGATACTAGCATGCCAACTGTTGTTGTAGGCAAACTCGACCAAGCAAATATAGTCATCCCAGTGTCCTGTCCATTCTAATGCACAGGCGCGTAGCATGTCCTCCAAGGTCTGGATAGTACGCTCTGACTGACCGTCCGTCTGTGGATGGAAAGCTGTGCTGAGCTTGAGCCTAGTTCCCCAAGCCTTATGCAAGCCTCTCCAGAAATGAGAAGTAAACCGTGGATCTCTATCTGATATAATTTCGGAGGGTGTACCATGTAACCGTACAATCTCCTCGGTGAATAGTTTCGCCAATTTACTGACTGCGAAATCTTTACGAATAGGAATGAAATGTGCTGACTTGGTCAAACGGTCGACAATGACCCAGATTGCATCATGTCGCCGCTGAGTCTGTGGTAAACCGGTAACAAAGTCCATAGAAATCTTGTCCCATTTCCACATTGGAATTTCTAATGGCTGAAGTAACCCGCTGGTACGCTGATGTTCTATCTTAACCTGCTGGCAGGTCAGACATTTAGACACAAATGTTGCGACATCCTGCTTCATGCCGCTCCACCAGAAATGCTGCTTAAGATCATGGTACATTTTTGTGGAACCCGGGTGGATAGAGAACGGGGAGCTGTGAGCCTCAGTCATTAAGGCTTCTCTGAGAGCAGGATCTTCTGGAACGCAGAGTTTGGTACCCTGCCATACAATACCGTCGTCATCGATGCGAAATTCGGTCTGACGGTCAATGTTCTGGATGATCGCCCAGATCTCACCATCATCCTTTTGGGCGTCTTTAATCCTGGAGAGTAAATCTGGTTCTACCCTCAAACTAGCCCAGTATCCCCTCTGTCCGCGTACTAAGAGCTCAATATCATACCGTTCCAAATCCCGAATAATTTCTTCCTGAATTTTGATGCCATTTATCATACCTGACTTCCTGCTAAGGGCATCTGCTACTACATTTGCTTTTCCTGGGTGATACTGGATATTAGTGTCATAGTCTTTCAGCAGTTCTAACCATCGCCGCTGTCTCATGTTCAGCTCTCGCTGTGTAAATATATACTTGAGACTTTTGTGATCGGTGAAGATATCACACGACTCACCGTATAAATAATGCCTCCAGATTTTAAGGGCGAAGACGACTGCTGCGAGCTCTAGATCATGAGTAGGATAATTTTTCTCATACGGCTTTAGTTGACGCGAAGCATAAGCGATGACTTTCCCATGCTGCATAAGAACACAGCCTAAGCCTTTTCCCGATGCGTCGCTGTATATCTGATAACCACCTGTACCGGATGGGAGAGTAAGTATCGGTGCTGAGATCAATCGATGCTTGAGTTCCTCGAAACTCTTTTCTCTCTCCTCGGTCCATATAAACTTCTCGCCTTTTCGCATAAGTTGGGTCAATGGTAACGCTAAGCGTGAGAAGTTTTCCACAAACCTGCGGTAGTAACCTGCCAACCCAAGAAAACTACGTATCTCTGTGACAGACGTCGGTCTTGGCCATTTGGTGATAGCCTCCACCTTTGCAGGATCCATGGTGATTCCGTCCGCAGACACAATATGACCTAGAAACGCCACTGTATTCAGCCAAAATTCGCACTTCGAAAATTTAGCGTATAGCTTTTCTTGTCTGAGAATCTGCAAAACTGTACGGAGATGATTCTCATGTTCCTCTTTGGATTTGGAGAAAATAAGGATATCATCGATGAATACGATCACAAACTTGTCTAAAAATTCGTGGAAGACTCTGTTCATTAAGTCCATAAATACTGCGGGCGCATTCGTGAGACCGAATGGCATGACAACAAACTCGTAATGACCGTACCTCGTGCGAAAAGCAGTTTTGGATATATCCTGTTCTTTTACACGCAACTGATGGTAACCTGACCGTAGATCGATTTTTGAGAAGTGCTTAGCACCCTGAAGTTGGTCGAATAAATCGTCAATACGAGGGAGTGGATAACGGTTACGAATAGTGAGCTTATTCAACTCACGGTAGTCAATACACAAACGCATACTACCATCCTTCTTCTTGACAAACAAAACTGGAGCGCCCCAAGGTGACACGCTTGGACGGATGAAACCCCTTTCGAGAAGTTCCTGAAGTTGATCCTTCAGTTCCTTAAGCTCTACAGGAGCCATACGGTAAGGAGCTTTAGATACTGGTTCTGCACCTGGAACGAGATCGATACCAAATTCTACCTCTCGCATGGGAGGTAAACCTGGAAGTTCCTCTGGAAAAACATCCGGAAAATCTGACACAACTGGCTGATCATGAATCGAAGGTGTTTCAGAAGTCGTGTCATGGACTGTAGCTAGGAAACCCTCGCAACCATGATATAGTAAGGTACGAGCCTATAAAGCTGAAATGATCTGAACATGTTTTCCTGGTAGGAAGCCTCGGTGAATATACTCTGGTGTCTGGACATCACCAAAGATAACCTGGTGAGCATGGCAATCTATGGTGGCATGATGAACCGATAACCAATCCATACCCAGAATAATATCGAAATCGCACATATCCAAAGGAAGAGCACTGACTGGACGGATTTTATCATCAAACTCAAGAGGGAGATCCTTATATACTTGGGTAATGAGTACAGAGTCTCGCATGGGGGTAGATATACTAAGTGCACTGTCTAGTGGCGTAGGGGTCATGTTTATTTCAACCGCATAAGAAGTAGATATAACCGAGTGCGTGGCGCCTGTATCGAAAAGCACGCATGCAGACTGTCCGTGTATAAACAAAATGCCAGTAATAGTACCTGTGGTCTTATTTGCTTGTTCACGGGTAGTAGTGTAGACACGACCGGTGGTTGGTGGTATCGGTGGTGGCGGAGGTAACATCTGAGGAGTCTGGCCTGAGGTACCGGCAACATCCCCGCTCTTGCAATCCCTCTTCAAATGGCCGGGCTGACCACACTGGTAGCAATTACCCGAACCACGACGACAAGGTCCCGAGTGTTTCTTCCCACACGTGATGCAAGTGGGGTAAGTAAACCCGGTGGAAGTAGCTCTGGTTTGCTGAGCACCTGATTTATGATGATATATACGTGTCACGATTCTGATAACTTAACTGAAGTAAGGCTGACTGACTAAATTTTAAAATTACCAGAATTTGCCGGTCGGGCAACCTGTTGACCCCTGTTGTTTTGGTCACGCCCCTGTCCAGCATCTCTGTTGGAATTTACAAATAAATTTTAGATCTGTTTTACACGATAGCTTAGTATTCTTGGAGCTTAAAGGCTCACCTGTAGCTGCCAGAGGAGTTGGAACTACCGCGGTAATTATCACCGCCGTTCCTCCTATCTGACCGATTACGGTCATATGACTGACCGTGGTTCCTGTAGTTCTGATGCGGAGTAGCCGATTGGGATCGGTCTCCTCCTCTGTGTCTGCAAGATTTTAATAACGTATAAGTTGCCAAGCAATAATGGCTAAAATGTTTAAGTCTGTTGGGTGAGATGTACCTCTTCTCCGGGCGCTCTAAATTCTCGAGCTCGTCCCTCTCAAAAAGCATCTCGATGTCCCGAGCTGCATTAGCTACTTGTGACACATTAGTGAATGTGGCACTCATCAATCTATCTGCAGTCCTGGTGTGAAGAGCCCAGCGAAATTGCTTCACTTGCTCCTCTACGGTACCCGCAGCCTCCCCCAAGAATCCAGCCATCCTGAGGTATCGGTGCATGAACTCGATACTGTTCTCGCCATTATTCTGACGAATAACGTGAAAGTCCCTCTTCATCTTAGCTTGTTCCGCATGCGGGAAAAACTGGTCATAGAACATCGTCTTGAAACGTGCCCAGGTCAAAGCAAGCTCCCATGCATCTCCCCCGTTGGACTGTTTCTGAGACCTCCACCAATGTAGAGCAGGACCCTCCAGCTTATAAACTGCAAGCCTAACTTTGAAAACATCACCACAACCCATAGCTCCAAAAATTTTCTCTATATGGTAGATCCAGTCTTCTGCATCAGTTGGAGCTACAGTCTGCTCAAACAGTCGGGGCTTCTACTTGTTGAACAGATCCAGCCAAGCGGGTAAAGTGGCAGGTGGTGGGGCAGGAGGGTTGTTATTCTGCTGAGGCCCATTTTGATACTCAGCTCGGATCTCATCACGAATTTGGGGTAACATGGCCTGTATAGCAGCCTGAACCGCAGCAGCAATGGCAGCTGCGTTAGGATCATTCTCGGTGTCGCGCCTGGGTGGCATCTGAAATAAAAGAGGATAAATCGACAAAAACGTAAGAACCTGCAGTAATAAGTCTGAATATGCTTAGTGTAATTTATGGTGGTATAACTGACAAAACATGACATGAATACTGGTGAACGCCTAGGGTCAGTTCACAAAATGATTTCTGAAACATAAATCTGACATGAGTAAGGATGAACGCCTATGGTCAGTTCATCCATACAAAATTTAAATAACAAGGGTGAACGCCTATGGTCAGTTCACCAAAACAAAATTTTGCTGAAATCACATGCGATTAAAGATGGCCAGTCCTGTACCAGCCGTTTACTTAATCAAAATTTTGAAAAGCTGACTGATAAAATACATAAATAGCATGGAAGATAACGACGCCAAAATACAGGAAGTTCCTGATGACCACCCACTAGTCACAGGTCAAGTTTTAGAGCCTACAGGTCGAACCTTGCGCTCTGATACCATAATTGTAACACCCCACTTGGATAAATGGACCGTTACGTGTATTTATGGCGTGTCATCAAAGCATGCAAGGCAATGTATTAAACATTAACTGACCAAACGGAAATACCGGAATCAAACATCGGTAGTCCAACAAGCCCAAAATATAAAGATTAAATACGGAAAGGAAAAGGACGAAACAGTGTCCAAACAACCAAAGTAAAGTAACGTAATGTGTGCATAAAAAAATAAAGGAGTCTGGATAGCTCCCATCCAAATGCACGTACTCTCTTAGAAGTCCTAAGATCGTCCCGGTGTACCTGCCGTTTGGAAACATGAAAGGAACTACGGCTGAGCATAACGCTCAGTGAACGGATATAGCATGATAAGAATGTACAGAAAGATAATGCAATAGAAGTCAATAATGAAGCTATAAGACTGATATGTAACATGTGGTATAACCTTGCATAAAATCTGTAAAACCTGGTTCATAAAACTGATACTGAAATATAACTTTTAAATTCTGAAAACATGCATTTACTGTATTTTATTTGCCAGAGCTTATATAGGTCACGTGCTGTAACAACCGTGCATGAATAACTGGAGGGGTGACCTCGTCATGCTGTAGAGGGGTGACCTCTAAATAACTGTGCTGGGTGGAGGGATCAGCTCCAATGTGAAGGATGTAGAGCACACACCACATTCACCCTGATAACTTGTAACACATATAAGCCTAGGATGCATCCATACGCCCCACTAAAACATACATATAAAAATGGCCAACTGAACATGAGTGGGACGATGCAGGATATCACTCTCCTGCATGTGATTCACGACACCGGTGCCTCTAGTGTCGTGGTTACGGTACCTCCGTAACTAGTACATAAACTGGTCGTGCTTGTATATATCGCTCAGGCAATTCCATTTAGTTATTTACATGATTACTGATAAATTAAACATATACTGGGGAAAACATTCGGCAGAAGACGGGGAATCCTAATCATGCATAGAAGGGAAGTCCTTACTGAAAGGACGGGAAATCCGTACCTCTAGTCCAGTACCGACTGAAAGGAAGACTGAACGAATACTACTCGGGCTTCACGCGTGCTACATAATTACAAGACGCGAGTAAGTTAACTGGTATCCGTTAACAAATTTTCTGGTCTTATTGGTTTCTTATATTTATTTCAGATATTCTATACGTATAATTACGGCTATATCCGACCATTAAAATAATTTATTTTAATGTATTAACGTTATACTAATGGTTACGTACAATGTATATCTGTCGGTAATTAATTTCATAATAAATATTTCGCTAATATAAGCACGTTCTTAATTTGTTTAATTCGTTTTCCCAAAATATACCCTTTTATATTTTTATAAAACCAGTTTATATTTAACTTACTAAATGCATTTTAAAACGTTTATTTCAAGTAAACTCATAAAAAGAAATGAGATTTAACAGTCCCAAACGCACTCTTAACTGTTTTAAACCGGTTGCCAAACAGCCCGTTACCCCTGTAGCCAAACAGCCCTATTTCCTGTTTAAAACCCACTGCCAAACACCCCGTTAGTGTAAACCCCAAACCAAACCCTAATGATTTGCGGCTGGTTGTGCAGTCAATCACCGAGAGTCTTTTGACTCTCGGTTTGTGTGCCAAACAACATAACAACATCCCGACATACAGCCCAGATCATAAAAACATGTTTAAAACTCAAATGAATCGGATTAAAAGGACTAAATAGAACGAATTAGGGTTTATGCAAGCTTACAAATCGTTTAGGGTTTTTAGATAGCAACCCTCGTCTTTCTTGATTTCTGGATTAAACACACTATCAATCTTCTTGTTTCTTGGTTTGGGTCGCGGCAGGGAAGGAGAGAGCACAAAGAAAAGATATGCGGCTGCTTGTTTTGATTTTAGGGTTTCTTATCTGTGTGTTTTGTGTCGGCATAGAAAAGAAAAAGGATACTCTCCCGTCTGTTTTATTTCCTTCACACGGGCTTGGCCCAATTCACGAGTTGCGGCGCAAGACACATGCGTTGCGGCGCAACAGATGAAGGGGCTACGGATCATAGTGCTGCGGATCATGAGTTGCGGCGCAAGACACGTGAGTTGCGGCGCAATTGAAGGGCCTACAGATCATGGTGCTGCGGATCAAGAGTTGCGGCGCAAGACACATCTGTTGCGACGCAACATATGCTGCTGGCAATTTTCCCGCGTAAAGTGATAATAAACCGCGTATTTATAAATTCTCGATTTAAAATACGGGTTTTACACTTAAGTCAATGTTAATTCCGGGTCCCACATCACCCGGAGATAATATTGATGTTTATCTACAACCTCTTATTGATGAATTACAAGAGCTGGGGAAAGATGACGAAGCTTATGACGCACATAAAAAAGAAACCTTTTCACTGCGTGCGGCTCTTTTGTGGACAATAAATGATTTTCCTGCATATGGTATGCTCTCTGGGTGGATTGTTAAGGGTTACAATGCTTGCCCCACGTGCATGAATGCCACCTCATCTCATTACTTGACTCGCAGTAGAAAAGTATGTTACATGGGTCATCGAAGGTTTTTGCCAATTTCGAACCGGTTGCGAAAAGATACCTTAAATTTTGATGGGAAGATAGAGTCTAGAGAACCGATCATACCTAAGTCCGGAGATGAGGTTTTACATGATGTTGATTCTTTTATTAATGGTAATAAGAGAAAGCGTAAGCGTTCACGCGAGAAGAAAGGATGGAAAAAAAGAGTGTCTTCTTCGAGCTTCCGTACTGGTCTAAGTTGAAATTAAGACATAACATTGATATTATGCATGTTGTTAAGAATCTAACAGAAAGTTTAATAGCCACACTATTCAACATTAGTGGCAAGACAAAAGACACTTTGAAATCTCGTATGGATTTGATGGTGAAAGGTTTGAAGAAAAGTTTACATTTGCAAGAAGATGGTAACTCATTTATAATGCCGATGGCTTGCTACCACTTAACAAAGGATGAGAAACTAATAATATTAGATTTCTTGAAGTCACTTAAGTTTCCTGATGGGTTTGCCTCGAACATATCTAGATGCATAAAAGAGGAAGAATTTCAATTGTCTCGTATGAAAAGTCATGACTTTTATGTCTTCATACAACGAGTGTTGCCCTTGTCAATTAGAGGTTCATTAACACGAGAAGTTCGAATTTTGTTATATGAACTAAGTGAGTTCATACGAATAATATGTGCACGCAACATGCACTTAGATGTTCTTGAGGAACATGAGGCGAAGATTTTTGTCATTTTGTGTAAGCTTGAGAAGATATTTCCTTAATAGTTCTTTGATATAATGATACATCTTTTGATTCATTTACCAAGTGAAGCAAAGGAAACGGGTCCACCCCAATATCGCTGGATGTTCCCATTTGAGAGGTAATCACATATTGCAAATATTTGATACACTTGTTAATTGTGATAAGACTAATTACTCATTATATATTCAGGTTAATGCGCACTCTGAAAGGATATGTTAAAAACCCGGCTCGTGCGGAAGGATGTATTGTTGAGAGATACCTAGACTACGAATGTCTAACATTTTGTTCAAGGTATCTAAATGATGTTGAGACAATCTTCAACAAGGTTGAGCGTAATAATGAAATGGTGGACTCTGGCGGTGAAATTTCCATCTTTTCATGCAAAGGACGTCCATTTGGTATTACTGAAGAACGTATTATGAGTGGCACTGAATTAAGGGCGGTTCATACATACATCTTAAATAATTGCCCAGAACTGAAAGAACTAGAAAAGTAAGTACACTCTTTCATTTAAGGACAATTTGTTATTGGCTTTATGCATAGTAATGTCTAATTTCCACAATGAACACAAAGCTAAACTTGAGCAGAAAACAATAGCAATGTAAACGAAACACATGATAGACAGTTTACCTATTGGCTTCAACAACGTGTAAGAGTTACCGATTTATTGCTTTAAAACAAATATGAAATTTTTTAACATCGGTTAACATGTACTTTACATGTTTTGTGTTTAGGTAAATGATTGTTAAGAATCCTCTGAAATTCGAGTCTTGTCACGTGGACCATTATCAATGAATCGATATAGTGGATGTATGGTGAATGGGTATAGGTTCCACACCGAAATTCGAGAAATAGATAGGATAACCCAAGATAGTGGCATTGTGGTTAAATGGGAGTATGGCGAAGACATTATCGACTACTATGGGATATTAAAGGAGGTATTAGTGGTGGAATACTTAGGAGAAAATAAGAGAGTCTTAGTATTCAAGTGTGATTGGTTTAAGGTCGATGATAAGAAAGGAATCCAAGTTGATAGGGAATCAACTGCTATTAGTATCAACATGTCTCGAAAATGGTTCAAAGATCAACCGTATATTCTTGCTTCTCAAGCCAAACAGGTTTTCTATGCACCAGACCTGAAATTGGGCAAGAATTGGTATGTGGTAGAAAATAGTCCTCCTCGCAAATTGTTTGATGTTCCACTACATGAAGTGTACCAAGAACACGAGGCACATTCAAGTGTAATCTCTAATTCCAGTGTGGAACCATCATCACTGACAAGAGGTACCATTCCATTGGAGTTGGTGGAGGCCTCAACCGTTGAATCAAGTCAAAATCATCATGGAAAAGAAGAATATAATAGTGACGATGAGGAAATCGACACAACAAATTTAGAATTCTCTGAGAACGAGGAATCATCACAAGAGGAATACTCTGATTCAGATTAGCATTTGTATTGATGCTGAGTGTAACAAAGTTTTAGGAGATTATAACTTTCAATTTGTTGCTTCATGTTATTTTTATAGAAATTATGGTATGTTAAGATTTTAATAGTTAAACGGTAATGATAAAAGGTTACTTCTTTCAACTATATTTGGTTGCAGTGTTGCAGTGTTTTGGTATGTTAATTTTATAGTAATTGTTAAACTAAATTAGGCAGCATCTTTTATCTCTTTGTTAATTGAAACTATTTATTTTTCCCCAGACTTCAACTAATTACTGTTTATATCTTTTAAATTTCAGGTTTGCCTTTCAACTAGTCTATAGCCTTCATCTACCACCAGAAAACCATAAATCTTTCCGATATCCGGACACCAGAAGTTCAATTCGGTATATTATATTTCTTTTTGCCATGATGCATCACTGTTAAACAATTTGTTGGAGCTTGTGATATGTAGCGTGTAGAGCATAACGAATTTCTTTTTCTTGTCACTGGTAGAGTGTTATTAAGTTAAGTATAATTTATAGTATTAAGTAACAAGTTTATGCATCATCTTGTCCTATTTCTTATTCACATCTGCATTTATAATGCTTATCACTTCATCCTCCTCATCATATAAGCCTCTCTCTGGTTATTTTGCAGACCATCGATTCCCAAACACAATTCCTTCAGTAGCTTATTCCCAAGAACATCATTCATAGTATCAAATACTAATTTTCTTCTGATTTTCTTGTCGACTCTTGCTCTCATGTTCTTTTTGTGGTATCCACCATCTGTGAACTCTATACATCCTTTGGTTTTCTCTAAAACATGGACAATTGTAGCATCATTGTCAGTGCTGGTGTTCAGCAATTCAATTTGATGAACTAGGCCCTTTATATTTTCTAATTTCACGATACTGAACTCTGAATATTGGTCCACATCTGTGCTGTTAGCTTGTGCTTCTTCAAAGTGTATATTCTCATCATCTGAAATGAGAAAGTATATTAGTTGTGTTTAGCATAATCAGCTACAGGCGTGTCTTCAATCAACCATTCTGCTATATTACACTGTAGAAACATTACACATATCTAAAAGTTAATATACAGTCAACAGACTTCACCCTGTGTGTTTGTGTGTAAGCTAAAAAACGGATTGATCTATCCTCACTTACCCTGTGATTTTCCTTTTGTCGAAATGGAACGATCTTAGGTCGTAGTTCATTAAGTTTTAGGATTTGAAAGGGGGAAGAGGCGTAACAGCACTGAACGTATATATTGATAAGCTTTAAAAGTGATTAATACTGCGTGTATGCGATTAACTTATTATTGGACTGTGTGTATGCGATTAACTTGTTATTGGACTTAGGTTGGTTCGTAACTCTTGCTTTTTTAAACTTCTTTATCGTCATATGGTCGAATTTGTGCCTCTTGGACTTGTCAGTAAATTAGATCACACTGCTCATTTCTTCTTGCAAAGAATTCAAAGCAGTACTGTATATGAAGTATTAGAGTATCGATACGTTAGAGTGGTGTGACAGGTTAATGATTAGGTACACAGTCATTAACCAAATCAGGAAATGCAACTTGAATAAAAAAAGCTGAATCAGGTATAGCTTAGGCGCCGGGATGATATCACCTCACTCAACTTATGTTACCTTAGTTTCCAATGTATTTGTTTCTAGGCTATAAACTTTCAGGTTGTCACACGCTGTTTTGACCATCTTGTTTTCTTGTTCCTGCTGAAATGACTCCTTTGTTATCTTTTTTTTCAGGGAGAAATATGAAGGACTATAAGGATTTTTTCACCATCAACTAAGAGAAAAAGTGAATGGCTTATCAATGTTAAAAATATTGTAGGCACGGGAAATATTGTGTTCGTGAGATTTTCTACAGAATTATAGACATGCTTTCGCATTATGTTTGTGTTTCTTTGAAACTCTATTGTTCGTACTATAACAATATGTTTGGTTTAATCATGGATCCATAATTCTGGTGGAAGATTGTTAAAAGAATGCTATGGTAAAAGAATCAATGTTATTGATTTTATTTTCTAGTGAAAAAATGTTTGCTGATTACTTCCAGTTTTTGTTCTTGTAAATGATGTGAGCCTATTTGAAATTTAGTGAGATGGTTATTTTTTAATGACCATTAGTTTGGTATCTAACTGGCTTTAAGTATTTGGTATGTAACCTGTTGTGTGACCGTTTTTTCGTCATTAACAGACGTTTTTAGTGACGACTATGTTGGTCACTAAATGAAGAAAAAGTGACCAAATATTCGTCACTCGTGGTTTTGTAGAAGTCGTCACTCTAAGTGACCATTTTTTTCGTCATTAATCTGTGACGAATTATATTTCGTCTCTAACTGATTAGTGACGGATCTATAGTGACGACTGGTGACGACTTTGAATTTGGTCATTAATTGACTTAGTGACGAAGTTTGATACTGTTAGTGACGAAACGTGTTCTGTCACTAAATGCTATTTTTCTTGTAATGAACGGTCCCTCCGCTCCTTGACTCCATGTAAATGTTTCTATAAACAGCGTTCAAGTACGAATCACGTTTGATAGTGTTAAAATTGGCATCTTTACTAGACTTTCCAAATTCTGCTACAACCAACGGCGTCTTTAGGATAGTTCTTGAATCCTGGTAATGACTTGACATCCATTTTGGCATAAATGCCATTTGTGAATCGTCATCTTGTGTAGACATTCTGAAAATACGTTAGGCATATAAGGTAAATGAATATACTCTATGGCTTATAAAGACATGAACTAGAAGTACTCTCTTCGTCCCAAAATTATAGTCCACTTTTGTCCCAATTTAATTGTCCACTTTAAAACTTCTAAAAATAGGTAGGACTTTTAGATCGAGATTACTAAATTACCTTTAATTTAAATCAAAATTACAAATTTTAAAAAAGTTTTTAATTAATTGATTAAGGGTAAAACTGTCTTTTTGCAAAAGGTAAGAGAGAAAGATGAAAATGTGATACTTTTCTTAAACTGTGTGTTTTGTGTCGGTGGACAATAATTTTGGGACGGAGGGAGTATTATTTAGGTATTATACCATTGATCAGGATATGCATGTATCGTGGCGAAATCAATTCCCTTAACAAGATTGTTTCTGATGAAGTCAGTTCCAACTTGGTAACCTGGGTTTATCTGCTTTCGTTCGGGCATTGTATCGCCATAAAACCCTTCCATACCAATATCTAATAGATGATGTCGATCCAATGACTTCACAAATGAAGCCATTTCTTGAACCCAGCCCTAAGTTTATACATAAGTTAGCTTCCATAACGTATAGAGCTACTATTTTAATAGGCATCGTGTAGTTGAATTGTTTATGTTCACTTACATTAACTGTTCGTCCCGAGTAATTAGCTTGGCAGCGTGGCTTGTTCATGAGTTCCCATGCCATGATTGTTCTTTCATCCTTATACGCGATACGGGTGATTGTATTCACTCTTGTTATAACTCTCTGAAGAAGTGATAAATATACTTATTAGTCATTCTAGAACCTATTCACTGGAATCACCGGATCTAGCTAGGTTTTTCTTTTACAACATATTAGGATACACGAAACATAGTGTCTAGTGTGGTACTTACTTGGACATGATTCTTGTAATAATTCTTAACAATGGGGTTTGTATAGAAATCAGCATCACTATTGACTTGCAAGCCTGCCTGAGCTTCTAGCTCATTCAACGTATTGTGGGCGTCCTCCAAAGTCTTTATAATTGTTAACAAAACTTAGTATTAGTCGAAGACCATACTTTTTTGCTTCTGCCACCACAAAATCGAGTCCCTGCACGTAAAAACCGAAATTATGGTAAGTAAAACACTCGTAAAGTATGTATTATGGCTTTTCCATGTTTAAAAAATAGCATGGGCTCGAGTTGCAACATTAAAAAGAGAACTTGAAGGCTTGAAGATGAAAGAAGGAGAGCTTGTTGATGATTGTGCTACTAAGTTGACTGGATTTGTTTCAAATGTAAGGATCAAACGTGTGGGCTCACTGATATAGTGATATATATGGGCAGAGATGTGGAAGGAGTTTTAACTAAATATGGAAATAGGAATATTAAGGACCGAAAAGCTACAATGTATTTATAACAAATGTGGCTTTATATAGCCTGTGAAAAGTAACAAACAAACATGAAAATAGCCAGTACTTAGTCTACCAAGAGAACCGGTATACATGGAGACCCACTCTTCCCATGCAACTTATACTTCCATGCAATTCGGTTTTAACCAAGACTAGTCCATCACATGACTTATTCAATTCAGAAAACTTAATATTGTAAAACCCTTATTAAATCAAGATTAACCCAACATGGATCAAGTGTTACACAAAATCACATTAATTATTTATCACCTGAAATACACGTTCATCGTATTCTCCTGGTAATCTGTTACGCTTTATCACCACCATTGGCGAAAGCCCAAGTTCGACAAACTGAAAGCCCAGCATTTGCCGCATCTTGTAGGACTTGGCTAACTTTGAGCCTTTCACTCGGATCAGTGGCAACGTTCATCATCCAATACGCGTTAAAACCATTGAATAGAAAAGGAGAACCGTTGAGAACAAAGCTGCCACCTCTTGCTCGAACAAAACCACCACCTTTACCTCTATAAACCCGAGCTTCACAAACACAACCTAAAAGGGCAATGTATATCACCAACACACAAACAAGAACATTCCAAGAAAGATGGCAAGATCTGATGTAAGTTGCCATTGTTGGTAACGTAGAAGAAGATATCAATGCACGAGTTGATATGAAATTTATATTAGTTTTTACATATAGAAGTTTACTAAATATAGAAATATAATGATATTGAAAGATATAGCATAATGCAGGATTTGAGGCTCAAGATGGACGCACATTTACGGTGTTATTCTTAATATAAAAGAAATAATTATGGGACAAGCAGTTATATAAACAACCATTATTGGAGTATGGCCGGATTGTTAGATGTTGGATTTTTATATAAGTTCAGGTGTACTGTTTGTTTCAGTTATTTCAAGCAAACCACTACAAGAAAAAAACATCTTAGTTGTACCCACTAATAGGTGACCAGTAGATAATAGGTGAGATAATATTCACGTTGTTGTAATTAGTTTTCATCATGAATGTTTCTGGAGGCCCGAGATCGCGTGACGAAGAGGGGTTTAGTAAAATGGGCATAACTTTTGCATCCTAAGTCCGTTTTCAGCTCGTGACCTGTCAAAACGTGCGTAAAAAGGAGACCGACGACGCCGCAACCAGCTAAAAGTTGGTTACGGCGTCGTCGGTCTCCTTTTTACGCACGTTTTGACAGGTCACGAGCTGAAAACGGACTTAGGATGCAAAAGTTATGCCCATTTTACTAAACCCCTCTTCGTCACGCGATCTCGGGCCTCCAGAAACAAGTCAGCCCGTTCTTCAATACTTGGGCCTCCATCATTCCACCCTGGATAAGAAAAATTCGCCCTCGAATTCCCAGCTGTATCATCATCGGAAGAATCACCATGGTAAGGCAACAAGTGCTTCACATTAAAAACATCAGAACAACGAATATGACTTGACAACTTCAAACGATAAGCATTTGAGTTCATCTTATCCACAATTTCCACTGGACCAATCTTCTTAGCAGACAATTTATTATATTCACCAACTGGAAAACGATCCTTAGTCAAAACAGCCCACACAAAGTCTCCTACTTCAAAGTCAACATGTCTCCTCTTTTGATCTGCATCCTGCTTGTACTTCAAATTAGTGCGCACCAAGTTGTCACGAACAGATTTATGAACATCATGCAACCCCTCAACAAAATCCTGCACTTTCTTCGGAACAGACCTAGAAATCTGAGGAGTCATAAGAGCAAGAGGACCACGTGGCTGAGCAGAATAAACCACCTGGAAAGGACTAAACCCAGTGCTCCGATTAACAGCATGATTATGAGCAAACTCAGCTTGATACAACTTCTGATCCCATGCCTTCACATGATCACCCACCAAACACCTTAACAGATTACCAAGGGACCTATTAACAACTTCGGTTTGCCCATCAGTTTGAGGATGATAAGCACTACTAAAATTGAGTTGAGTATTCACCATCTTCCACAAACTACGCGAAAAATGACTCAAAAACCTGGTGTCCCGATCAGAAACAATGGAGGAAGGTAAACCATGTAAACGGTACACATCCCTAAAGAAAAGTTGGGCTACATTAACTGCATCTGTTGTCTTCTTGCAAGGAATAAAATGAACCATCTTAGAAAAACGATCAACAACAACAAATATTGAATCATTACCCCTTTGAGTACGAGGTAGTCCCAACACAAAATCCATGCTAATATCAACCCAGGGCTGCAAAGGAACTGGCAAAGGCATATAAAGACCTGCATTAGTAGCCGTCCCCTTTGAAACATGACAAATACGACACCTCTTGACGTAACGATCCACTTCCTTCCTCATAGTAGGCCAAAAATAAGATGCTTGAACCAACTGTAAAGTGCGATCACGACCAACATGTCCTTCACCATGCAACTCCTTAATAATTTGCAAGCGAAGACTTGAATCAGGAATACAAAGTTGATTCCCTTTGAATAGGAACCCATCATGCATAACAAAATCTGTTTTCTCTCCGGATTGCAAATCCAGCAGAACAATTGAAAAGTATGGATCCACAGTCACCATGTCACGAATGACATCCAGTCCAGGAACATCAACCTGCATGGTTACAAGTAAACTACTTCTCCTGCTTAAGGCATCAGCAGCACGATTGGAAGCACCCGTTTTGTGTTTCACCACAAAAGTAAATTTCTCAAGAAAAGCCAACCAACGCCCATGTTTATGTGAAACCTTATCTTGAGTACGAATATGCCTTAAGGAATCATGGTCAGTGAACAAAACAAACTCCTTATGAAACAAATAATGGCGCAAATGCTTCACAGCTTGGACCACTGCATAAAACTCCAAGTCATAAGTAGAGTACCTCGACTTCGGCCCTGTCAACTTCTCGCTAAAATAGGCAACAGGCCGCCCACCCTGACTAAGAACTCCACCAATTGCAACCTTAGAAGCATCAGTATGAAGCTCAAAAACTTTAGAAAAGTCAGGCAATACCAGGATTGGCGCTGTAGTAAGCTTTTCCTTGACAACCTGAAAAGCCATATCTGCTTCCTCCGTCCACACAAATGACTTACCCTTCATACAGTCTGTCAAAGGGGCCATAATGGAACTGAAATTAGGGATAAACCGCCTATAGAAAGAAGCAAGATCATGGAAACTCCGAACTTCAGTAATGGTAGTTGGAGTTGGCCACTCCTGAACAGCTGCTACCTTAGATTCATCCACCTGTATGCCATCACCAGAAACAACATACCCTAAAAACAAAACTTTAGGGTTCATGAACACACACTTCTTCGTGGCTGCATAAAAATTATCCTTCTGAAGCAAGGTCAAGACCTGCCTCACATGATTGACATGCTCATTATAAGAAGCACTATAAATAAGAATGTCATCAAAATAAACAACCACAAACTTGCCAATAAAAGGCCTGAGCAGTTGATTCATCACACGCATAAATGTGCTTGGTGCGTTTGATAAACCAAAAGGCATGACCAACCACTCATACAACCCTTCACGGGTCTTGAAAGCGGTCTTCCACTCGTCACCAGGTCTAAGACGAATCTGGTAATACCCACTCTTCAAATCCAGCTTCGTGAAAATGGTAGCACCACTAATCTGGTTAAGCAAATCATCAAGGCGAGGAATATGAAACCTGTACCTCATAGTAATCTTATTGATGGCTCGACTATCAACACACATACGCCATGTACCATCCTTCTTTGGAGTCAATAGGGCAGGAACAGCACACGGGCTCATACTCTCACGAACATGACCCTTGGAAACCAGCTCCTCAACCTGCCTGCGCAACTCCTCATGTTCTCCCGGGCTCATCCTATAATGTGGCCTGTTAGGCAACTATGACCCATGCTCTAGATCAATATGATGTTGTATGTCATGCAATGGTGGCAAACCATCAGGTAATTCATCAGGGAAAACATCAGAGAATTCCTCAAGTAAAGGGATCATGGCTTCAGGAACTTCACCGTCTTCAGAAACCTCCTTCCCTATTAATACAAAAACATTACCTCCCACCTCCAGCTCGTCTTCGAACTGCGAAAGAGTTAGTAAAGTACCATTGGGTTTATTAACTACTTCCTTAGGTTTATTTGGCATCAAAGTAATCTTCACACCCTCAAACAGGAAACTATAAGTATTAGTTCTCCCATGGTGAGTTACATCACGGTCATACTCCCAAGGTCTACCCAACAATAAGTGACAAGCATCCATAGGTATCACATCACACCAAATATTATCCTTATAAGTTGTTCCTACAGAAAACGGAACTTGGACACGCTTGGAAACTGTTATCTCCCCACCCTTTTTAAGCCACTGTAACTTATAAGGTTTGGGATGATCTTCAGTTTTCAGCCCTAATTTCTGGACTGCTCCTTCAACTATCAAATTATCATAACTACCGGAATCGCATACAAAAGTGCAAACCTTACCCATAATGGTACAAGTTGACTGAAAGATGTTGTGTTTGAGCCAATCATCACCATCAGCTTTAGGTGTTAAGCAGGAGCGTCTTACCACCAAATTCACCCCCACATCTCCAGACACATACTCCTCCTCATACTCAGGTTCTGCATCATAAACTGCGTCTCCCACGTAGTCATCATAAGCCACATCATCATCTTCCTCAGGTTCAATAAATAACTGCCTCTTCCCAGCCTTCTTACACTCTGATTGTCGGTGACCAGGTTCACCACAGTTAAAGCACTTGGACCCACCACTACCGGCCGCTTTAGGAACTGGTCCAGTATTCTCACCAACTGCTTTAGCCTGAGTTGGGGCAAAATGAGATGCCGTATTAACCGAACCAGAAGCACCTGTTATTGCAGGAGATGAAGAACTCCCCACTCGTCGGTTCTGCTTCTCAAAAGTCAATGCTCGTTGATACGCTTCAGAAAGTGTCATCGGATCAAACATGTTAACAGAATCCATGATCTGGACTCTTAAACCACCAATGTATCGAGAGACAAGCTGATCTTCTGTCTCTTGAACGTCATTCCTTGCAATTAGTTGGTAAAATTCGGTCGTGTAATCTTCAACAGACTTGGCCCCCTGTTTTAGATTCTGTAACCGCTGGTACATCATTCGCTGGTAGTTATGAGGAATAAAATTATCACTCATGACTTTCTTCATCTTCTGCCAACTCGTGATCTTTGACTTCCCAACTCTGTTCCTCGTCAGTTTCAATTGTTGCACCACGCGGATGCCCGACCACGTAACTTGGTAGCGATCAACGAAACCCTTTTGTTTTCTGGAACTTCTTTGAATTAAAATACTTCTTCAACAGCAACAAGCCAATCAATAAACTCATCAGGCTTTAAAGTGTCCCCATTAAACTCGGGAATATTAACCCTCATTCCAGTCTCCCAACGCCTATCATTATTCCCACTGTGATCTCTCATCCGTCGCCCTACTGATTGTTCATCATCAGACAAACCATCAGCAAACGGATTTTCTTCCAGATCTGCATCTTCTTCCTCATGACGGCGATTGCGAGGCCTCCTATTGCTCATCAAAGTGTTCATCTGGTCGGTCAATTGATCAAACATTTGATCGAATCGCTCCTCCATTCTCTCCATCATACGCTGCTCAAATTCCTGTTCATTCACATCGTGAATAGGCCTAGTTCTCCTTGGAGGCATCTTGATCAGGAACTTTGGCTCTTGATACCAACTGATGTAGACTAAAAAACAAAGTAACAAAGATAAGTAATTGGATCTGTTGATTCAACAAGAATGCCAGAAACAATTCTGCTAATAATCGTTGATTCTGAAGAATGCCCGAAAATTAGGGTAAAACACGGCAACTCAACGGCCAATGGTTTAACTTTTATTAAACTGATAACTGTCTTGCTAGGGTTACAGCAGATTCATTAAATAATGACTGCAAACAAAGAAAAACCCTAAAAATCCAACGGGCTGGACCGTAGCCCAATGACAAAGTCCAACTGAAAGTGAAAAAAACATAAAAATGCAAAAAACTGATAGTAAAAAGGCTTTTCGGGCCTTGAAAAATCCGCAACCAGCTAAAAGCTGGTTATGGCGTCGTCGGTCTCCTTTTTACGCACGTTTTGACAGGTCACGAGCTGAAAACGGACTTAGGATGCAAAAGTTATGCCCATTTTACTAAACCCCTCTTCGTCACGCGATCTCGGGCCTCCAGAAACAAGTCAGCCCGTTCTTCAATACTTGGGCCTCCATCACATAATTTTCTTGAAGTTTAATATGTTCATGAATTTCGTAATGTCATAATTAATGTAGTATTCTTCATGAATGAATGTCGTAATGTCGCAATAAGTTTTCTTCAAGAATGTCGAAATTATTTTTCAACATAGGGTGACTACGCCACTACGGTATCCATACCTGATGATATATGCTGTTTCATCATGAATCCAATATCGACGTAGTTAAATCAATGTTTTGAAAAGCTAGTCGGTCAATCAAATAATCGAGTTATCAGTTTGATCAACAAATTAACCCAATCTTCTACTTAAAAAGCATCAATTATGCAATGATACACTTATATATAAATGTTACGTAATATTTCATATATATTTAGGTTAAAAACTATTTACTAACAAATATAACATGTAAATATAAAATTACGTTACAAAAATATTTACAATTAATTAATGATGTAAACTAGAAACAAGATAAATAAATTGAATCTGTTGATTCTAATGAATACCAGACACAATTTCTTCCAACAATCGTTGATTCTGATGAATATAGATTATTAGGGTAAAAACACGACAACACAATGGGCAGTGGTTTAACTTTTATTAAACCGAAAACTGTCTTGCAAGGGTTACATCAGATTGTTTAAATAAAGACATGAAACAAAAAAAAAACCCTAAAACACCAATGGGTTGAACTCTCAATGACAAAGCCCAACATAAACTGAAAATAACACGAAAATGCAAATAAATGATAGTAAAACGATTGTTTGGGCCTCAAAAGATCCATTAACTAGCCTAAAGTTATGGCTGAAAACGGACTTACGATGCTCAAGTTATGGCTGTTTTAAGAAAGCCCTCTTTTTCACACGATCTTGTGCTTCCAGAAACAAATCAGCCCGTTCTCCAATACTTAGGTATCCATCATTCCCCTGGATAGGAAAAATTTGTCCTCGAATTCCCAGCAGTATCATCATCAGAAGAATCACCATGGTAAGGAAACAAGTGTCTCACATTAAAAACATCAATACATCGAATATGGCTTGGTAACTTCGAACGATGAGCATTTGAATTCATCTTCTCCACAATTTCCAACGGACCAATCTTCTTTGCAGATAACTTAATGTACTCACCAGCTGAAAAACGATCCTTAGTTAAAACAGCCCACAAAATGTCTCCTAGTTCAAAATCAACATGTCGCCTCTTTTGATCGCATCATGCTTGTACTTTGAATTGGCGCGTGCCAAATTGTCACAAACAGTCTTATGAACATCATGCAACCCCTCAACAAAATCTTGCACTTTCTTAGGAAAAGACCTATAAACCTAAGGAGTCATAAGATCAAGGGGACCACGTGGTTGAGCAGAATACACCACCTGGAATGGACTAAACCCAGTGCTCCGATTAACAGCATGATTATGAGCAAACTTAGCTTGACACAACTTCTGATCTCATGCCTTCACATGATCACCCACCAAACACCTTAACAGTTACCAAGGGACCTATTAACAACTTTAGTTTTCCCATTAGTTTGAGGATGATAAGCACTACTAAAACTGAGTTGAGTATTCACCATCTTACTCAAACTACGCCAAAAATGACTCAAAAACCTAGTGTCGCGATCAGAAACAATGGAGGAAGGTAAACCATGTAAACGATACACATCCCTAAAGAAAAGTTGTGCCACATTAACTGCATCTGTTGTCTTCTTGCAAGGAATAAAATGAACCATCTTAGAAAAACGATCAACAACAACAAATATTGAATCATTACCCCCTTTGGGTACGAGGTAGCCCCAACACAAAATTCATTCTAATATCAACCCAAGGCAGCAAGAACAGACAAAGGCATATAAAGTCCTGCATTAGTAGCCGTGCCCTTTGAAACTTGAAAAATACGACACCTCTTGACATAACGATCCACTTCCTTCCTCATAGTAGGCCAAAAATAAGAAGCTTGACCAAACTGTAAAGTGCGATCACGACCAACATGTCCTTCACCATGAAACTCCTTAATAATTTGCAAGCGAAGACTTGAATCAAGAATACAAAGCGGATTCCCTTTGAATAGGAACCCATCATGCATAACATAATCTGTTTTCTCTCTGGATTACAAATCCTGCAAAACAACTGAAAAGTATGGATCCACAGTCACCATGTCGCGAATGACATCAAGTCCTGGAACATCAACCTACATGGTTACAAGTAGACTACTCATCCTACTTAAGGCACCAGCAGCACGATTGGAAGCACCAGTTTTGTGTTTCACCAAAAAAGTAATTTTCTCAAGAAAAGCTAACCAATGCCCATGATTATAGGAATCATGATCATTGAACAAAACAAACTCCTTATGAAACAAATAATGGAGCCAATGCTTCATAGCTTGGACCACTACATAAAACTCCAAGTCATAAGTAGACTACATGGACTTCGACCTTGTCACCTTCTCGCTAAAATAGGCAATAGGCCGCCCACCTTGACTAATAACTCCACCAATTGAAACCTTAGAAGAATCAATATGAAGCTCAAAAACTTTAGAAAAAATAGGCAATACCAGGATTGACGCTCTAATAAGCTTTTCCTTGACAACCTAAAAAGCTAGCGCTATTTCCTCCGTCCACACAAATGACTTCCCCTTCATACAGTCTGTCAAAGGGACCATAATGGAACTAAAATTAGGGATAAATCGCCTATAGAAATAAGCAAGACCATAGAAACTCCGAACTTCAGTAATGGTTGTTCGAGTTAGCAACTCCTGAACAACTGCTACTTTAGACTCATCCACCTGTATTCCATCGCCAAAACAACATACCCTAAAAACAAAACTTTAGGGGTCATGAACACACACTTCTTTGTGGCTGCATAAAAACTGTCTTTCCGAAGTAAGGTCAAGACCTGCCTCACATAAGTGACATGCTCATTATGAGAAGAACTATAAATAAGAATGTCATCGAAATAAATAACCACAAACTTGCCAATAAAAGGCCTGAGTAGTTGATTCATTACACGCATAAATGTACTTGGTGCATTTGATAAACCAAAAGGCATGAACAACCACTCATATAACCCTTCACGGGTCTTGAAAGTTGTCTTCCACTCATCACCAGGTCTAAGACGAATATGGTAATACCCACTCTTCAAATCCAGTTTTGTAAAAATAGTAGCACCATTAATCTGGTCAATCAAATCATCAAGGCGAGTAATAGGAAACATGTACCTCACAGTAATCTTGTTGATGGCTCGACTATCAACACACATACGTCATGTACCATCCCTCTTTCGAGTCAATAGGGCAGGAACATCACACAGGCTCATACTCTCACGAACATGACCCTTAGAAACCAACTCCTCAACCTGCCTACGCAACTCCTCAGGCTCTCCCGAGCGCATCCTGTAATGTGGCCTGATAGGCAGTTGTGACCGAGGCTCTAAATTAATATGATGCTGTATGTCATGGAATGGTGGCAAACCATCAGGTAGTTCATCGAGGAAAACATCAGAAAACTCTTCAAGTAAAGCGATCATGGCTTTGGGGACTTCACTATCTTTATAAACCTCCTTCCCTATTAGAACAAAAAGATCATCTCCCACCTCCATCTCGTCTTCAAACTGCGGAAGAGTTAGTAAAGTACTGGTAGGCTTATTAACTACTTCCTTGGGTTTATTTGGCATCAAGGTAATTTTCACACCCCCAAACAGGAAACTATAAGTATTATTTCTGCCATGGTGAGTTACATCATGATCATACTCCCAAGGTCTACCTAACAACAAGTGACAAGCATCCATGAGAATCACATCACACCAAAGATTATCCTAATAAGTTGTTCCTACTTGAAAACAGAATTTTGGGCACGCTTGGAAACATAGACGGAACTTGAACAATTTTATTGGGAGGGCCGACGGTCCGAGACAATTGATGAAACAACTGAAACTTCAAAACTAGACTACTAGACAGTTATATTAAAAGAGGAGTCATTAAAAGAGAAATCAACGTAGTCTCATATATTAAAAAGAGTCGTGCAATAAAAAAAGTCACAAATCAGCTCGCCGGCCTTTAAGGTTTTAGAACACATCAATTACGGTTTTTGAGTCAAAAGTTTTAGCAATCTCCTTTTCGATGTGAACAACCAAGCTATTTGCAAGAAATTTATTTGCCATCTTGTTTCGAAGTCGAGTCTTGATCATTTTCATGGCTGAAAATCCTCTCTCGGTGGTAGCGGTTGAAACCGGAGGCGTCAAGGTTAGTCTAATTAATCTATCAAGCAAAGAATATGACTCCCTCTTCTCAGTTTTCACAAGAACTTCACATAGTTCAGAAATAGTTGCTGCACCACTTAGCTTTGTGTTATTTTGTCTTTCGATGAAAAAAAGCTCTAGCTCATATTTCAATTGTAGCCTTTCCTGTTGAGTAAAATCTATAGGATAGTATTTTTCAGCAAGCAAACAAATATTATCAATGTTAAATACCTTATTTGGAGCTAAAGTAGAGCTTAGTTTTAACAACTCTGTTGCTTGATCATTGAATCGGTTGTTGAGCTCGTACAACTGAGTATCCAGTGCGCTCATAAATATATCTACGCAATAATAATGTTCAAAAGTGACATGATTATCTTTTTTGCGAGGGCGGTATCATGTAGACTTGTATGGAGCATTCATATCAGGTATTTCAGTGTGACGCTTCTCATAAAACACCCTCACTTGCGTAAAGAAGGAATTCCATTCATTATTTCTGAAATCACTCAAACTTTACTTTGTTGCTGAAACTAGCTCGATTGCATTAATAATATCTTGAGATTTCTTTTGAAGATCTTGACAAAGATTATCAGTCTTTCCCATTATTTCTTTCATCAAGTGCAGAATAAACACGAACTCAAATGACTTTAGATATGAGTAGGCTGAATCAGCATCTCCTTTTTTAGCATAACAAGAAGACACATCATCGATTATCCCTTTAAGAACAACTCGAGTGGCATGGAACATCTTTAACATGCTGCAAACTGAGTAAAAATGGGAACCCCATCGAGTATCCTCCGCCCTTCTTAATGTCCCAACTTGATTTTTCCCTTTACCTTTTTTAATTTCACCAAGTTCCAGCAATTGTGTTGTCTCTAATGCTTTGGCTTTTTGTAAATTCGTCGTGACACTTGCTAGAAGCACAAACTACATTAATAGTGAAAGTTAACCTTGTGAAAAACTGATGAACAGGAATTACTTCTCTTGATGCTGCAACTAAAGCAAGTTTCAATCTGTGTGCAAAGCAATGAACATAGTACGCATACGGGCAATCCTTGCAAACAAGTGCTTATAATCCATTCCATTCCCCTCTCATATTACTAGCTCCATCGTAACCTTGACCACAGATTTTACTTGTATCAAACTCATATTGCAAAAGTTTTTTCCACAAGTTTATTTTGAGGGTTAACGCTGAAGTATCAGTAACATGAACCAATTCCAAAAATCTTTCTCTAATGACTCCATTTGTATCAATAAATCTTAAAACTATTGCCATTTGCTCTTTTTTGACTCGTCTCTTGACTCATCAACCATTACACATGAATATGAATCTCCAACTTCAGTTACGAATATGTTTTCTGACTTCTTTTGCAATAATACCAAGTATTTCTTTTTGAACTTTTCCAGAAGTATACTTTGAATTATAAGGAGCATAATCGAGCACAAGATGGGCAAGTTCATCATTATAAGAAGCTAGAAGTTTTAAAAGTTCAATAAAATTACCTCGATATCTTGAATTTGAAGACTCATCACTCCCTTGCAAAGCGCAAGCTTGAAATACTAACCAACGAACTATATCAACTGAAGCTTTTAATCGAATGCGATTTTTCTTTACTAGCTCTGTACGTTGCTTCTCTAACATGTTTCTGATGTGTGTTGTTTGGTTCAACAAATTTTCACTAAACGCCAATGCATCCTTATGTTGTGAACAACTAATATGCTTCAGAAAAGCACATCTTTTTCCGTCATTAACTTTTTTCCATTTGTCAAATCCGTTAACAGTGAAAGCATCAGAACCGTAACGGACAATTGGTTTTTTCACAAAACAGGTAACAAATAAAACAATAAGCGGAATTTGTTGTAGGAGAGTACTCCAGCCAATTAGGAAATACTTTAAACCATGAGTACTGGAATCTACGTGTATGCTTAACTGTACCTTTAGCGGGATACTCTTTCAAGTGAATCTGGTAAGGTCCAAGTAAGCTCGTCTTACTTGTTCTCTTTCATTAACCGGATAATCCTACATCGGTTTCCTCTTTGCTGGACTCTTTCCAAATCACTACTTTCATTAGATACTGGTTGATTTTGCTGTTGATGAGGCTCGTCGTGCGTTTGATTAAGATGTTGATGAGGCTCAGCTTGTGCTTGATTTTGATGTTGATGAGGCTCAGCGTGTGCTTGATTTTGATGCTCTTCCTCGACACTCTAGTACGTTTGCTCTCTTGATTTACAACGCTACACGCATCCTCCGGCTTTCTTTTATAATAAGAATCAAGTGTTCTAAACTTTACCATGATTAATCCTACTATCCACATAAAAACAACAAATTACAATGGATAAAACATTAAAGCCTAAAATCACAAGCCATTATAAACAACAACAAGAACTATTGAACTTTAAAACTAAAAACATAGCAAAAAAGCTAAAATAACATTAAAATTGAATTATTCAATATACATAACAACTGATATGATAAGCTATAAAAAAGCTAGAAAACATCACTAATATTTAGCAATTACTAATAGAAAATATTGAATAAAAAATTAAAATCCTAGATAACAATTACGTATTATAAGTTACAAGGTATGTTTAATATCTAATCTCTTAGATCAATTAATGAATGAATAGTTGAAGCAAATTAAATAGCATATATAAAATAATAGAAGGGATTAGTTTAATAGGAAGTTCAATTGTTCAAACATTAGTTTTTGAATTGTAAAATCCTTGAAGACCAGTGACTTGATTAATCAAAAGAAGATGGAGATAAATAGAGTGCTAAACTAGACGATGTAAATGAAAAGAAAGTGACTTTTTCTTAGTTGATTGATCAATTGCTATGTAAATGGAAATAAATTGACTTCTTCTTAGTTTTATCGTAGACTGATCAAAAACAGATAATGAATGCGCTGCTCAACTTTTCGTTTTTCAAGAAATTGACTTTTAGTTTCTCCCAAATTAACTTTTTGTTTCTCAAAAATTGGGAGGGCCGATTAATAATTTTGGGAGGGCCCAAGACAAAATTTTCAAAAAATACCTTCAACTTCTAATGTAACTACAATATCAACACAAAATTTTGGGAGGGCCACAGCCCCCCGGGTCTCTCTGAAGGTCCGTCCATGCTTGGAAACTGTCATCTCCCCACCCCTTTTAAGCTACTGTAACTTCTAAGGTTTGGGATGATTTTCAGTTTTCAACCCTAATTTCTGGACTGCTTCTTCAGCTATCAAATTAGCACAACTACCAGAATCACATACTGATGAGACTGCTTTTATACATAGTCTCATCTTCCAAATAGGGCTTAAAATGCATTAAATATCATCAAAATACCCAAATATATGCTTGTGTTTGTTTCTTGTGTATTTTAGGTACGGGTATTGAGAAAATGACAAAAGATCACAAGAATCAGTCAAAAACGAACACGGGAAATGAAGCCGCACGATGAACCAAGCCCTAATGAAGAATTTTCCAAAGAAAACCCTTGAAGATTTGAATAATTTTGAAGAAGGGTCCTCCAATATGGAAGAATTGATACTTTATACCCTTGTATCTTCATAATTACAAGTTTGGTCCCTAAAGTTTGTCAAAATTACAAAAAGGACCCTTAACTTTGAAGAATTGGCAAATTTAGTCCCTCAACAAAACTAAATTGTCAATATTGGTCCTCCAAGAAGTCAACAAACAAGTCAAACCTTGAAGAATGAAGAAAATGCCAAAATCAGTCCTTCAAATATCATAAATTTACATGTGAAGTCCTTGATACAAGTTATAAAACATTTTGTACCAAAAATGTCAACTGCCCAAACTTGTTTTCAAAGGAAAAGGAGTATATGGCTGTTTGTTATAAAGTGAACAAAACTAGAAACCTTGGGGACCTATTCTGCCAGACACCTAAACACACCCCAACCAATCATCTCTCCACCTCACCCCACTCCACCAATCACTAACCTCCACCTCACTTCCCCCTCACACGTCACCCTCCACTCACGGTTTAAACTTAATTAATTAAACCCTTCCCACCAAAACACATTTTTAAAATCCTTTTTTCCCCAAAACAGATTAATCACCCTCTAATCCCCACATAAACCCTAAAATTACCAGTTTCAATCTTTTTCAAAACAAAGGGTTTTTGGCTAAATATTTCCAAATCACTAATTAAGGTTTTTGTCATCCCATCCCACACAAAACCCATGACCCCAACCAACCCATGTGACATCCCCAGGGGTCCCCTGCACCCGTCACTTTCCCCCAAACCCAATACCAGACAAGATGTATGGCTAGATGTTAGTCCTTGGTCCCAAAGGCACAATGAACGCTTATGATCAACTTCACACAGCTGGCTACATCACATGCTTCAATTTGACCAAAATTCCAAGTCAAGACTCAAGGGCATTTTTGGATTTTTAACCATTAGGGTTTTAGCTTGTATTATTTTATTCAGATTATCTAGATAGTTCTATGAGAGGCTATATAAGGAGGATGCGAGCTGTGCATGCCCCTTGGTCCTTTTTTTTCTCTTTTGATCACAACCTTGTAAATCCGTTTTTGGTGAATGAAAAATGGTTTAGAGTTTGGTGATGAGAAAAGAAGTGCCAATTTACTTTCATTGCTTAAAATTTTTATTGTTTTTGATTACTGTTTTACTTTGTTTCAAAAGGTTTTCAAGTTTCTGAATTTTCAAAAATTTCATTTTTACTCTTTTGTTTACACTTGACATTTACTGTAGCATAAGCTCATCACAAGCCTGATAAGCTTGTGACAAGCTTACTCTACTTTTTCTCTTTCCTTGTTTGTTGTGATTGTGCAGGAACCAAGAAGAAACCAACATCAAATTTTATCCATTTTCTTTGTCTTGTCAAAAATTTCAGCAAAAGTTCTGCTCAGGCCCCAGCCTGATTGGAGGTGACTTTTCAGTCAATGTTGGGCCTGGATGTAGGTCCAACAAGGTAGCATCCTTGTTTCCTTTTTCAGTTTTCAAAAATATTTAGTTTTATGTGATTTGGTATGATTTTGGTGCAAGTGTTTAAGTGTTTAGATTGTGGTTGGTTTATGCTATTATGATGTTAGTATGCATGTTAGAAGCTTGTTAAATCATTGTGGTAGGTTAAAATTGAATTTGGTGTGTGATATTTAGGATTCTGAAATATATAGGGGTGTTTGGATTAGGGTTTGTAGTAGGGTTTTAATATATGAATCTTGTTTGAAACCTGTTTTATTCACTCATTTGCTTGTTGGTAGGTGATATATGCACTTAGTTTTCCATTTGGTAGAGTTTAAGTCAAAGTTGCATGCTAAAAAAGTTGAAACATAGCCTAAAATCAGTCAAGTGCTTGTCTGCTTAATTCTGTGAGAATTTGTTCTTCATATCTTGAAGTCTGTTAGATCTTAGGTCCTAGTAAGGTTTGTGATAGCTTGTATGTCATGTTATTGCTTTGTGTCCAAGATTTAAAGGTCTAAAAGTCATTTTTGTGCAAGTAAAACCAGCAAAATCATCTCAGACCTATACCAAGTTTATCAGTAACTTTTTTGGTGATTTGTGTGCAATTTGTGTGAAGGCTTGTGTGTTCTTTGTGATTCACTTGACTCCCTACACTCAACTGAGTGTAGGGGTGCCCCTATTGTCCATCAAAAATCATCACAACTCCAAAAAACAAGTCCTCTTGTTAAATTCTTCACAAGTGAAGAAACACTCTTGTGTTCATCAGTCATCTTGAAATCTGGGCACTTGTTTTGATTTTATAGGGTTGATCTAGCTTGTTTATTTGATAAAAAGTGTGTTTTGAAGTAAGTAGGTTACTGTTTTTGTGTTTTCAAAGTTTAAAAAAGAAAAAAAAGGTTTTACAAAAAGGACGTGGCCAGGACTCGAACCTGCGCCACTCCTCTCACACTCCAACGTGATAACCAGTTGCCCTAGGGTCTTTGAGTGGTTATCACTTGGAACATTTAATACTTAAGCAGTGTTAGTTTGTAGCTTATTTAACATAGCAGCTTATTCATAAGCTGATTTCAGCTTATTTTCTTAGGGTTTTTACAAGTTAGCATTTTTTTTGTGTTCTTATTAGAGTTTAGGATTTTTTGGTTCAAAAAAAAATATTTTTCACGTGCTTATTTAATTTTCTAGGATTATTTTAAGTTTAAATTTTGAAAAATAAATTAAAAATAGGAAAAAGTATTTTAAAAATCTGAAAAAATAGGTTTTAGGTTTTTAATTATATTTTGGAGGTTTACATCACTTTAAGTTTTCAAAAAGTCTTATTTTTGATTTTATAGGATTTTAAGGTTTTTAACCAACTTTAAAATTTAATATAAAATTATTAAATAGGTTTTAGAAACTTTTAATTGCATTTCTGTCTTAGTTACATTATTTTAGATTTTTGGGAATTTTTTAGAATTTTTTTATAAACTTTGAATTTTTTTGAATATTTGAATATTATTTTATTATTAAAAATTGAAAGTTTGATTTTTTAAGTTTTTACATTTTTCCTAGATTGTAGACACTTAATTAGGAGTTTTGTAACTTTCCAAATATTTTTAGGGCTTTTCAATTATTTTCTAGAATTAATTTAAGTTTTAATTGATTTTAATAGTTTTTAAGTGTTTACAAATAGTTTTATTTGGTTTTAAAATTAAAAAAAAAAATACTTTTTAGCTTAATTAGGTTACTTTTGAGGATTACAAATTTTAAAAACTTGTTGAGGGCTTTTTAATAATTAATTGTGATTTTTAGGGCTTTAATTAGCATTAAAAAGTCATTATCTAACTAATTAAAAGGTTTTAGCAAGTTTGGATTTTTTTGTAAACTCTTAGAATATTATTGTGGATTTTTAGTAATTTTTAGGTTAAAATTTTAATTTTTGCACTATTTACGGTTTTACGTGATCGATCTTTTCGTCTTAGTTTAATCTGTCGTCGTAACCGTCATTCTCTTCTAATCTCATTTCTTTCTTTCTTTTTCAATCATATAATCACAAACATAAATCATCTCTTAATACAACGCACTAGCCTCCTCGAGAACGAACTCACTTTTAGGGCCATTCACACACGGTTTTCCTAAATCGTCGTGCATACTTGCCCTAATTACCTTCCTTTTCCTAAAGGGGTAATTTTACTCAACATCACATACAAAGGTACAAATCTTACCTATAATTTTACAAGTTGATTGAAATATGTTGCGCTTTAGCCAATCATCACCATCAGCTTTGGGAGTTAAGCAAGAGCGCCTTACCACCAAGTTGACACCCACATCTCTAGACATATACTCCGCTGTAGAAACTAGAAGGGGGGGGGGGGGGGGGGGGGGGTTGAATAGTTTCTCTTCGGTTAATGTCCTAATTAAAATTCTTTCAATTAGGTTAGTCCCAAAATTACCTTTTACTTAAAAACTAGTTTCATAGTTCTTAGGTTAAATTCTAATGCATTAACAATATCTAGTGACAATGAAATGCAAAGCAATAATGAAAAGATAAGTATGGAGTAAGGAAAGAAACAACCTAAGGAACGACACCAAGATTTATAGTGGTTCGACAACGAAGCTCTATCCTCGTTCCAACTCCACTCCTCGAGTACACCTTACTCGAGATTTCCATCATATCCACAAGCTCCCTTCTTGGTGGAGAAAACCTTACAACGTCGCTTACATTATTTTCTAAAACTAAGCTAAATGTCGAGACCTAATCTTAACTAGGACCAATCTACACACGTCGCCTACTTCACCTTTTTCCGACACAAGCCTAGATGTCGAGTTCTTATCGAAAGCTAAAACCAATCTTCGTCGTCCATCTTCTTTTCCGACACAAGGCTAGATGTCGAGTTCTAATCCAAAGCTAGAACCAATCTTCACAACTCTTCACTTTGAAGCTAAGTGAGAACTTACAAGACACATACACACATCACTTTATAGTTTAGTGAGAACTAACACAGAAGACTTATTACAACTCAATAAGACTTATCCAAGTATACACATGTAACTTGGATCCACACAATACAAATTCAAGTATACACATATACAATGGATTTACACAAGACTAATCCAAGTATTCCCAAAATACATTGGATTAACACAACACTAATCCAAGTATCCAACATTGGATCTATATAAGACTCAAATAAAAATGATGAACATGACTAGATCTAAGGTAGGATGATCTTCATCAAGGTTTCATCTTAAATCACATCACAAATGTGTGAGTGATCTTCTCTTTGGACAAGCAAAGAAGAGGATCAAGAGGATAATCATAAGTAAACATACTTAGCACCTTAAGTGATCATTTTTAAATGATTAGGATATAGAAAAGAGAAAGGAGACAGAAAGAATGTCCAAAAAGGTTCTTGGAAAATGCAGATTTGATCCACTATTTATAGGAGACAAAAACCAACGGCTATCTGCCCGCGGTTCCTTAATTTTCTCTGCGGTTCGTTATTGATATAGAACCGCAGACCTATTTAAGGAACCGCGGGTAGTTGACTCCGCTCCTTTTTGTCCTTTGGCGGGGAAGTAATATCTGAGGTAAATTTTACCTTCAAAGGATATTCCTATGGCATTTAGAATATTCCATATTCAAATTTACATTTTCCATTTTAATAAAACGTTTTCTTAAAAAGAAAGTTTATTAAAATCTTTTGTCACATTTGACAAAATGTTAGTTTTAAGGTTAATCAATTTCTATGATCACTTTAAACATGATTAAGATATGTTTGTGCAATACTTAAATGATTATTACCTTGATGATAGTGTTTGTTAAATAATTCGTCTTTCGATTGTCTTTGGCGATAAATGTATTTATAATTTTTCGTGATCAAAACTAAGAAAGTTTAGTTAACACTAATAATGTTTTTAGGCATCACTTGCATTAACATCCTCCTAATACTCGGGTTCTTCATCATAAACTGCGTCTTCTGTGTAATCATCATAAGCCACATCATCATCTCCCTCGTGTTCAACTAATAGTTATCTCTTCCCAGCCTTCTTACACTCCGACTGTCGGTGACCAGGTTCACCACAGTTAAAGCACTTAAATCCGCTACTGCTATGGATAAAGTTCATACAAATGATAACGTAGCTGGCCATTTTACGAAGGCTCTAGATAAAAGCATTCAATGCTTACTACTAACATTGGATTGCTTGTAGCTAGTAGTCTCATGTGAATTTGTGTTTTATTAGTATTTGGATAATTTAGGATTATAAGACAATTATTATTTTCTGATGAATAATGATAATTGATGTTTGTTTTCATTCATATAATTATTGTTGTCCTATATTTTTATTTTTAAATCCTTGAATATCTGATTATTCTAAATATGTCCATTGTCGGTTAGCAATAAGGGAATTTTGTCTACATTAAGAAAGTATGAGTGTGGTTATAATATGGACGGTTCCCACTAAACTTATATTTTATTCATAAGGGATGCGTATTGGACACCCCGAACTTTCAAATATTACTTTTGGATCTTTGTCGTGAGTAATATTTCGGAAAATGGTGATTAAGCCGTCCTTAGACTTGAGATGCAAACAAGTTTGTGCATGTGTGGATATCATTCTATATAAAGGATATAGCTGGAAGTGTTGTGAAGCAGCTATCCACAAACAGTTGTAGTCAATATAAAATTTGTTCCTACACTTGATATAGTGTAGTTTAGTACCACTAGATCCTTTCCAGAATTAATCAGATAATTGTATTGCCATACCCAAAAGGTAATACAAGATGATTCTTGTTAAAGTTTGGTATATCTGAATTTAATTTGTTAACGAGAAATAAATGTTAAACTATATGGAATGAGTCATGATCCGTATCCATGGTTTAACAGGTACTAGAAACAAAAGGATGATTATTAGCAAGCCACATAATGTTATACCATTATTATTTTTGAGATATTCTTCTTGAAACTTGATGACGTATAGTCCCTATTCGGGTTGTATAACCCGACACACGTGTACTACCCGTATCTATTGGGTATGGATCATTACTTCACAGCATGCGCAAGGCCCAGGGGGCCCGGTAAGCCGGTGTCGCACAACGGCTTATTACTTAGTTGTCTCCTTGTTGTACTACGACATGATAATACAGAATATAATCTATCCTTTGATTATATTCGCCTAAGGAAAAGGGATATACATTTACCTAGTTATGTGATAAGGATCAAGCTATTTTAAGGTGTTATCTCTTCCTAAGGCCGCAAGAGTAGGAGAGCCCAACCAGGACTCTCTCGGGTATAAAAGGAACCCCCAAGGTTCCACAAAGGTACGATACACAATACTCTAAAACCCTCACATATACTCAAACCAATTACTTACTCTCACGCTGGAGTCTAATCGTGGGACACGCGCCCACGGTAAGCCTAAGGGTGTTTGCTATTTATTGTGCAGGGTCTTCAAACAAGATTCACTTGGTGCAAGAGCCAGAGTCCACAAGACCCCGAATTAAACTTAATTCGGGTCTAGCTCGGTCCATCCAACTTTTGTATCAACAAGTTACGCCTTCCGTGGGGCCCTACACTAAAATCTAAGCATGACAAGAAAAGGAACGGATGGAGGTGGCCGAAGGTTGTTGACAATAGACAGTCAAATCACATCCATAGGGAACACCCCTGGATCAGCCAGCGATGCATGCCGTCGCGAAGTGATAAAGCCACCTCTCCGAGGAGCTCGCTCGCCATTCTCAACTCCCCTACCCGCCATAAAGGAAAGCAACGTAGAACAGAGATCAGCTCAGCCTCCTCCCAACAAATATAAACGAAAACTACCCCTCACACCTGAGGAAATTGAGTAAGTAATTGCTACATTTGCGCGTGCAATGGAAGACTATGTAGCAAACAACTTACAAGCTCTGCTCCCACTCGCCATTAAATACATGAAGGACCAGCAGGTCATAAAATGAAAAGTGCGCTTCAGGGCGCTATCAATCCTTAAACAATGACTCATCAGATTCAAAATCAGACAACAGTCATCATACAGAACATGGGCACATATATTCCTCCCTAGAAAGCTCAGGAGGGAAAGAACGTGCTTTCCATTCATACAAAAGAAAAGATCGAGACTTCTCACAACCATGGAGAAGGGCAAGAAAAAAATGCTTTCACAAGGAATATACAGTATTATCCTGATACAATAAAGCATCGCATGCCAACGAACTTCAAAACATATGATGGCACCACAGATCCAGAATACCACCTGAAAGTCTTCAAATCACAAGCAAGAATTGAGCAATGGCATGAAGCTGTATGTTGTAACATGTTCAACTCTACACTTGTAGGAAACACGCGGAACTCGTTTGACAGACTCCCACCGCGAACAATAAACGGATTCGAAGTATTACGGAAAGCATTCAAAAGAAACTATGTCCAACAACAGAGATACGACATGAGCGCTGTATCACTAGCAAGTGTCAAACAAAACCAGGGTGAATACCTAGAAGACTTCTTAGAGAGCTTCAAAAACGAATGCTTCCAGATAAAAGAATGTCCAGAGATCTTGAAAGTATCGTGCTTATGGCAGGAATAAATAACAAAGATCTACTACGAAATTTGAATGAGAGGACACCAGCAACATTTGATGGGGTAACGCAAAAGATGAGATCCTTCATACAGGAAGAATCAGCTGCCACGGAAGTTATGCAAAATACTTCCAGCTATAGATCCCGCGATATGCCCAATAAGCAAACTAATATACAGGGTCGATCCCAGGATCCAAAATACCAAGGAAACCAAAAAGAAGGGAGTAGCAGTAGCTTTCAATTCATGCCACTGAAGTTAACCCCAAGAGAGACTCTCACATCAGAAGGAGTGAACTTCCAAAGACCACTACCAATGGTCACTCCAGTGGAAAGACGCATAGGAAATAGATATTGCGAGTACCATGGAGAAAAGGGACACACCACCAACGAGTGTATTCAGCTACAAAAGCATATTGAAAGCTTGGTGCAGGCGGGGAAGCTGAAGCACCTCGTCAAAGAGGTCTCAGAAGGCGGAAAACAAAAGCCAAATGATACAGTCGCAACCGTCTACATGGTACAAACGTGGCAAAGAAGGATTAAGCAAAAGGTGAGCCAAAGGTTCTCCAGATGGAGAGACATCTCTTCCCCCTAGTACGAACACTGTGGTAGAGGTCCCATTGGTAATAGAAGTAAATATTGGCGATCATAGCATTCACCGCATGTATGTGGACGGTGGCCCATTGGCGGAAATAATGTATGAGCATTGTTTTTTAAAACTAAGCCTAGAGATAAGGAACCAAATGTTACATGCGACGTCACCGCTCATTGGTTTCAGCGGAGAAGCAGTATGTCCTTTGGGCCAGTTGCAGCTAGTAGTAAAGATAGGAAATGACGAGCATTTGAAGAAAGTCTCAATGAATTTGTAGATAATACGATCCCCATCACAGTACAATGGGATCATTGGGCGGCCCACCATCTTAGCAATGCGAGCAGTACCTTCTACGACCCACGACATGATGAAATTCCTAGTAGAAGGAGGAATTGTGACGATATTCAATACAGCCGTACCACTCGCGGAGTGTAACATAGTTACAGAACTACCGCGAGTAACGGTAGAGCCAAAAGTAAATTCACCACCAAATTTAAAGGTGGAAATTCACCCAGAATACCCAGATCAAGAGATAACAGTTGGGGGAACATTATCTGGTAAAGGAAAGTCAGACATGTGCCAACTTTTAAGGGATAATTTGGACATCTTTGGATGGGAACCAAAAGATATGACTGGTGTACCACGATCAATAGCCGAGCATAATTTGCAAATCCGCGAAGGATATACACCGGCCAAACAAAAGAAAAGGGGACAAGATCCAGAACACAGTAAAGCAATACTAGATGAAGTAAAAAAACTGGTAGACGCAGGTATCATGCGAGAACTCTACTACCATGACTGGCTTTCCAATCCATCGATGGTCAAAAAGCACGATGGCATCTGGTACATGTGTGTTGATTTCACATATCTTAATAAAGCTTGTCCTCAGGATTGTTATCCGCTCCGAGAAATAGACTAGAAAATTGAACCACTGTGCGGGTGTCCCTTTAGATGCTTCTTGGACGCATATAAAGGATACCACCAGATAAAAATGGCAGAACAGGACGAGGAGAAGACAACATTCCACACTAGCCAGTGTGTATACTGCTACACTAAAATACCATTCAGACTTAAGAACGCAGGTGCTACGTACCAACGACTGGTGGACAAGGCGTTCGACAGTCAGATTGGGCGTAACTTCGAGGTATATGTTGATGACTTGGTCATAAAAAGTCACACTGAGGAGGAAATCATCCGTGATATAGAGGAAACCTTCTCCGCGCTTAGGAAAATAAACATGAAGTTAAATCCGAAAAAATGCACTTTCGGAGCCACATAAGGCATGTTCCTATGATACATGATAGAGCCTAATGGAATTAAACCTTTTCCAGAAAAGACAGACGCGGTCATACAACTCCAAAGCCCAAAGACAAAAAAAGGAAGTACAATCGCTAAATGGAAAGCTAGCTGGATTAAACAGGTTTCTATCAAAATCAGCAGAGAAATCACTCCCTTTATTCAAAACACTCAAGAAGTGCATAAAAAAAGAGACTTTTATTGGACAAAAGAAGCAGAAAAAGCCTTCGAAGAGCTAAAAATCCATTTAGCTTCGCTACCCATGTGGTCGCACCTCGGCCGAAAGAAGAATTGATAGTGTACATCTCGTCTACGCAAGGAGCAATCAGCGCAGTGCTAATGACAGATAGAGAGAACGTGCAGATACCAGTATACTTAATAAGCAAAGACTTACAAAGCTTAGAATTAAATTATACACCAATGGAGAAATTGGCATTAGCACTGGTATTCACAACAAAAAGGCTACGACGATATTTTCATGCTCATCCAATATCGGTCATTACAGACCAACCAATAAAGCAAATAATATCAAAACCAAACGTCGCATGTAGATTACAGAAGTGGAGCGTTCTATTGGGAGAACACAACATTATGTACAGACCGCGTAACGCTGTCAAAGGACAGATCCTAGCAGACTTCATCATTGAAAAGCCAGAGGAAGGCGAACAGACATCTATACAAGAGGAGGACGACCAAGACCCATGGGTCTTATTCACGGATTGATCCTCCTACACAGACGGATCTGGCGCATGCCTTATTCTCACAAACCCCGAAGGTATGGAATTCACATACGCACTACGTTTCGAGTTCACAGCTACAAACAATGAAGCATATATGAGGCACTCATAGCAGGACTACAGATCGCATCTCGTATCGGTATGCACAATATTAAGGCAAATGTGGACTCTCGCTTAGTGGCGAATCACATACTAGGCGAGTACGAAGCCAAGGTGGAAAATATGATACAGTACTTACAGAAAACTAAGTCATTAATTAAAGGCTTCAATAAGTTCCTGATACGCCAAGTACCAAAGGGGGAGAACAAAAAGGCTGACGCCCTCAGTAAGATAGCATCCACCAGCTTCGCACACCTATCCACACAAGTGTTGGTAGAAATTCTAAAAGAAAAATCCATAAAAGAGGAGGAAGTTGCATCATTCGTAGAGGAGGTAGGTCCTATATGGATGACACGATCATGGAATACTTGACAAATGAATTTCTCCCACCAGATGAAACTGAGGCGCTACGGATACGCAAATGCTCGAGACAGTTTGAGGTTAGGGATGGGATCCTTTATAAGCAATCGTTCCTCCAACCATGGTTACGATGTGTAGGACCGCAGCAGGCGCAATATGTCATCAGCGAGATACACGAGGGATCCTGCGACATGCATGCAGGACCCAGGTTAGTGGTGGCGAAAGCGCTCCACAACAGATATTACTGGATAACCATGCATTCAGATGCGCGTACACTCATTTCAAAGTGCAATGACTGCCAAGTACACATACAAGTGTTGCGCCAACCCCAACAAGCACTAACATCTATTACTTCTCCTTGGCCATTTTACAAGTGGGGGATCGATATCGCGTAACCTTTCCATGTAGCAGCCGGAGGGATTAAGTTCCTAATAGTCGCAATGGACTATTTCACGATATGGATTGAGGCCAAAGCGATAGCAACAATCACTGGAAACCAAGTGAAAAGGTTCGCTTGGGATAATATAGTGGGTCGCTTTGGGCTACTAGGGGAAATCGTCTCCGATAATAGGAATTATACGTGAGATTTTCAAGTGTGAGTTTTAGGAAACTGGTTACTAGGGTAGGTAGTTAGATTTAGTTGGAACCAACAAGGTTGAAGCGAAACAAGATGAGGAAGCGTTTTAGATACTCGAGAACTAGAGTGGGTAATGAGCCGATCTTGGCATTACTGTAAGGACTGGGCGACTTTGTGAAGGATGAGATACGTGGAGCATAGATTAGGATGCGTGCGAGGACGACAAAGAAAGGAGATTGCTTATACATTACAAGAACTGAAGGTTTGGAAGGACCATATAAGACTTAGATAGTGGAGCCAGGTTTGTAGATTTTCCTAGGATGCTAGAGGCATTTGGTGTATGAGATGTAGAGAATGATTTATACAGATCGTGAATGTATCCAACACACATTCAATCCTCTTGATTGGACATTAGGCATAGGTGATGGATGGAGTTAAGTGGTGAAGAAAATTGCAAGGCCAAGTACCATCTGGAAAAGACAAGCATAGTTAATGAGACATGAAATAAGAGGAAGGAAGTAGAGCTGAGATAAACGTGAGCTATATGGATGCCGTGTTAAGATGGGTTTGAGGAAAGATGTTAGTTGCACGAGTTGAGTTTACAAAAGCAAAGAACGCGTCAACGTCTACGTGGCGTAGCTTAGACTATCAAATAGAGAAAAGGGAAATAGGGTATACTTCCTAAATAGATAGGAGTGTCTTGTAACGATGGTGTAAGGACGTTGACCATAGAGGAGATATATATTGAGGCGGAGAAGTAGGTACGAAGAGAGTTGGGTGATAGTCGATAGACTAACTAATTCATCCTATTTTCTAGTAGAATGAGAAGTCACGTGGTTGAGAAGTTTGAAAGATTGTGTACAGAGGTGATTTTATGGAATATGAGATTCTGGTGTAAAGTAATCCTAATAGATATGGAATGTCTTTTAGAGATTAAGGCATGTGTAGAATCAATGAGAAACGTGAGTAGTTTCATGTATGTCATACCATTGAAGACTAATGGTTAGTATGAGCGTACTATTTAGATAGTTAGAATAGACGCCTAGAGCATGTGCGAGAGATTTTAGAGATAGTTAAGGTACTCACCTTGGTCGGAAGAGTTCTCCTACAAAGAGAGTTACCATTTAGTGGGGCGTATACTTCATTGATGAAGTGAATGGAATGAGAGATGATCGCCTATTTTATAGGCTAAGGCTTAAGGAAGCCAAGAGATTGTCAAGATAGTAAATTGATATTGGATGGAAGAACGTTAGAGTTAAAAGTTAGTAATCATGAGCAATGGAAAGTCTCACCTAGAGAAAGGTGTAGCACCTGTTAGTATGAAAGGTGAGTTAGCACCTTGGTATGTTAGACCATTTGAGATCCTAGGTAGGATTGGTCATGTAGCATGTAGAATGAGATCAAAATTCTCTAAAAGTTGATAGTAGTGATCAAGTATGAGTAAACGAGTGAGGCTCATGTAGATTTGATGTTTGGAATTGGGTAAGATGGTTGGCTTACTTTGTGCCGTATATGGACAAGCGAAGATGTGGTAGTGATTATGACATGTTTCATGTGATTATTATGAGAAGTTTTCGGCTATGCAATCCTGCATATGCCATTAGGTATGATTAAGGTTGGTAGAACTTTTGGATGATAGAAAATTTGTAGAGATTATGGATCATTAAGTTAAGACTTTAAAGAGAAGTAAGATACCGTTAGTTAAGGTTAGATGGAATTCGAAACGTGGACCACCGTTCACGTGGGAACGGGAAGAGTTTATGAGGAACTAGTATTCTCAGTTATTGTTAATGATGTGATTGATCCTCAGGAGTAAATCTCATGACGAGATTTCTATTAGGAGGGAGTGCTGTGACAACCACGGTTTTTAAGGTTTGATTGTGGTAAAAATACGCTTTTTGGAAAAAGACGTATATGCGGTAAGTACTAAATGCACGTTTAGGAAAACGTAACACTTATGACCCTTTACGAGATCGTTCACCAAGGAGGATTAAGGTGTGTGTCAAATTATTATTTTTGATTAATATTGAGAGAGTGAATAAAAGAAAAATGACGGATTATGATTAAAAATAAACTAAGACGAAAAACGCGTTTTCACGTAAGACGAGGCAAAAAATAAAACTTTATCTAAAAATTCCCAAAAAATTAGAATAAATTCCTAAATATATATATAAGGTTTACAAATCAAGAAAACTTCTTGTAACTTTCTAAATTAATTAATATTTAATTTTTAAATGCTAATTAAAGCCCTATAATAAAATAAATTAACAAAAAGCCCAAACTAAGATTTAAGACTTTTTAAACCTTAAAAATACTTTAAATAAGCTAGAAAGTATTTTTCCAAAATTTTAAACCAATTAAATCTAAATGAAAACCATAAAACAATTTTTATTAATAAAATAATACTAAAATATTCAAAATTTATAAAGAAAATTCTAAAAAGTTGCAAACTAACTTAATTTTGCCTAAATAAACTAAAAATGAATTTTTTTTACTGAAAACCCTTAATGGGCCTCCAAATGGCCCAAAACCAAAAATAGTCAAAGTCTTTAATGGGATTTTTGCCCAAAAACCAAAAAGTTACCAAAATGAGCTAGAAAAGCACAGTTTAACTCAAAATTCAATTTTAAACACAAAAGTTTAAAGGCCCCAACAACTGAATGTGAGCTTATCATAGCTTAATCAATAAGCTTTACCTTCTTGAGCTTTTAAGCGCAATAAGCCAAAACCCAATGTCATAAGCTGCAAATTGACACACAATCTTCTAATAAGCTTATTAGACTAATTGTAAAAAGAAATTTTTAAAAAGTTTAAGCAATAAGCCAGAATCAAACAAAGAACTTTTCCACAAGAGGACAAAATAGTCGACTTAGAGATTTAGACCACTTCACAAGCTGATTCTTTTTTTGCAAAAGCTCTCGAATGACAAAACTAAGACAACTAGCTAAGAAAAATTCAAATAAGCACAAAGGAATAAGTTGTAGAAGCCAATAAACACTTCTCAAAAAGAAAAAAAGTTTATTTCCTAGCAAAAACTTAACCAAATAAGCTACAAACTACCATATGTGATTATAAGATAATAAGATTGATGAAAAGTACAAAATAAAAATTGTTGCAAGTTCCAATAAGCTGGATTAATGAGATAAGTTGTTTATGACTTATTAGTGGGAACTGGTGGTGATGTTAGTGGGAAAAACCCTTCCCACTGCTTGTTACAGAGACTAAAAAGGCACCCCCAGAACCAGTGAGTTGTGGGAGTCAATACAAATACAAAAATCATTAATCCAATCCTCAGATTAATACAATTAATTCAAAACACAATTTGCTGATGCAATTGACCAAATGCTGAACTTAATAAGCTCCTATAAGCCATGGATAAGATCTAAACTCTAAGACCAGATAATATAGCCCTATTATAACCTATGAACTACAAGTGTACCAAGTTTTAAGATCCAATTCACAGAATTCAACCAACTGAATTTTTGACAGATTTTTAGCATTCAAGTGTACATACAAACTTTTGTTTTAGCTGTGACCAATCTTAGCCAACACTTTCAAATACACAACCAGGAAAAACCACACTTAATCAAACAACAAATAGCAACGAACAAATACCTTAGACCCCTTAAACCTACTTATCCAAACACCACTTCAAATTGTGAAAACAAGGTTTTTTAAAGACTTTTTAACAAATGACCTATTGACCTTCAAGTACTTTACTCAAAAGGATCTAAAACATGAAATGAACAAAATCAAACCATAAAAACTCAATCACAAAGCATACAACAGAAATCACTTAGCATGGCAAATTATGATAGAAAATTAAAAAGAGAGAAAGAGATTGTGAACCTCTCCCCACTAACTTCCTATGGAGAGTCAACAAAGCTCCCCTGAACTTGACCAACCACTAGGTTCAAGCCAGGGGTATCTTGGGCTTAGAACTACAAGGGAATCCTTGTTGATGGTTCAATGCAGAACCAAGGATTTGATGACTTGTTTGATGTGATCTTCAAAACAAGTAAACAAACAATCCACACACTCAAATCCACACAAAAGCTAGCTATTACCTAGCTTATGATGCAGCTTAAAGTGATATAGGGTTAGTACACAGTGGATAAACAAAAGGGCTTATGAAAATGTTTTGAAACACTTTTTCAAACACAAACTTGAACAAACTTTGGGCGAATCCAAAACAATTTTCAACACACAAACAAATATAATGGAACTCAGAATTCTTCTCAAACAATACCAACTTTTAAACTACAAAAAGGAATTACATTTAATTAAAAATACCAACTTTTATAAATCTTAAAAAGGGATTACAAGTTTGATAGAGAAACTGGAACAAAGGCTTCTCACAGGTTGAGAGCTCTTTATATAGTACTCCTAGGAAGATTCTAGTGCTAAGAGCACATTGTAAACCCTAGCTATGAAATTCTAACTCTGCCCTTTACTTCTAGATGCGTTTGAAGTTGTTGAGCTGTCCAAAATGATCTCATCCAGCCATTTTGTGCGTAGGGACCAAGTTTTAGTTGTCGTCGTTGGATTGAGCACATGAAGTTTGCTTGGAGGATAAGTCGAGGTGTTATTGGTTGAAAGGATGATTGTGTGGGGACCTTTGTGATTTGGTGAGAGTTTTGAGTGTGTGTAGGTGAATGTGTGAGGGTTTATCATAGGTGGGTGTGTGTAATTTTTAAAAACCCCATGGTTAAAGTGGACTGGTAGTTTTTAGAGTTGACGGTGAATAGTAACATTTTTGATCTTACTGGGGTAAATAGTAACATGTTACCCGCGTTTTTCGGGTTTAAATGTTTGGTGAGTACAAAACAGCCCCTCAAATTTCCAAAAGTATGCAAATGAAGTTTGAAATGTTGAAACCCGATTTTCTTTGTTAAAAGTTTGGATGTTTTGTCAAATCTGGCACAATTACTTTGAAACTTCTTCAAGGATTTGTTTAATCACTTTAATGATTCTTCAGGGTTGATATTGACTATTCTTGAAACTTTAAGGACCAATCTTGTATATTTGAGTTTTACAAGGGCCAAAAGTGACACGTCTTCAGTTCTTGAGGGACTAAACTTGTACAATCTTCATTCTTCGAGGAATTTATTGGAAATTCATAACTTGAGCCCGGTTCTTTGTGAGCTTCGTTTCCCGTTTTCGTTTTTGCTTAATTCTTGTGATCTTTTTTATTTTTCATGATATTCATACCTAAAATACACAAAGAGAAAACACAAGTATATTTCACGGTATTTTACGACATTTTTGTGCATTTAAGCCCGTTTTGGACGATGCGACCATGTATAAATGCAGTTTCATCACTCCCCCATACTAAACCATTGTCGTGCCTTGACACAATGCTAGAATAAAGTATCTTAGCATCTCCAAAATTCATTTTTATTCACTTTTATTGAAACGTAAACGTAACTATTACTACGGTGTTAGACATATTGCATTTCTTTCATCACGAGATCGTGAATTTAAGGGTCATAGAATATAAACAAGTAAATGTTTTGTAGAGTAAAATTCGTCATCCTTGATTTTCACACATTCCATGCTAAGTGTAAAAACGAGATCATTGTTGGTACAAGTCACAATGCTAACACTACTCATGCATTCAAATTGTGTAATACTTTTTCTCCCGCAATCCTAATTAATTATATAAAGATACCTAGAATTTTTTTACTATTTTTGTCATGGATCACAAGGATCCATATTGACTTATTTCGATATTTATTAAGCCAAAAATAAAGTTAACACGGTTTAATTAATAAGTAGCTAGAGGACATGATCTTTTAAAACGTTTCTTATATCATAAAAAGTCGATATCTCGAAATAACTTTGATCACGACATGGGACCTTTCCCGGACCGATATTTGGCATGTGTTTTGAACTTCAATCTTGAAAGACGTTCTTCGTTATGGTCTTCTCTTCATTTTTGGCATAAATCTTCTTCATGGAATGACTTTATTCAAGATGCTTCATTTTTTACCTATACTTTCATCACTTATCCTCTTCCTCATTTTGGGATTTCGATTATGAAACGATCCGCCTCCTTTTCAGACTTGGATTTATAAACTCATCCTCATGCCTTGTTAGGGAATTTTTGGATTCATAGACTTTTCCACAACCTTTTTGAAGTATATGGCTTTTCGTCGTGTGTCTCTATCCTTCATTTGGATTTGGATTCGCGAACTTCACATCTTTTTGGATTTTAGCAACAAAAGGTAATCCTCATGCCTTGTTAGGGCCATTTTGGATTCGCCAATCTTCGCATCCCGTTTTGATAAGTTATGTTTTGAAAATATACTTTATGTAATCATAATTAACTTTTAAACGATCTTGTTCTAGAAGCTAAATACCTTATAAATCGTATGACCTTATTTATTGCAATTATTTGTCCTAATGCATTGATCTTATGGGAAAAAAGCCACAATTAAAAAACACATGCGTTTTTGAAAGAATATTTTCATGTTCTACGTTTAGCATGATCACTTGTAATAACTCTATCATCTCTCATTCTTCACTATATAAATACCTCTACTTAAAGAGATTCGTGAGTTCTTAGCCATGCAAGTCAAAATTTAGCTAAATTTGGATTAGCTTCATTAAGACTATATTAAACCGAAGTTTTGGGTTCTCAAGTCACCTATAGTATCTTGCAATTTCTTAGACTTTTTCAGATTTAGAAAAAGCGTTTTAAAGTTCCCTTGATAAATGAATTTCTAGGATCAATTATAGGAACTTGCAAAGATTCCTTGGCTATACCAAGCTAAGATTTCGCATTTTAAAGTTCCCTATATAAAAGTCTAGCAAAACTCGATTTAAGCGGGTTAAGGAATGTTAGAGACTTCAGATTCACATCAAGTCAAAAATTAACTCTTATTCTACCCAACGGAAAACCTACATTTGTGTCTTAAAAACACTTATAAAAACATGAGAAAATTTTTAAAATGTGGCCATTTTTAGCCTTATTTGCGAAAAAACAATAACAAAATAATAAACTTTGGAGAGTGTGAAGGTTTGGCAAGGTAAGTATCTATTCGCCCCCATACTAAAGTTAAACATTGTCCTCAATATTTCGAGTCTAAGGGTGGAACACCCCATACTAGAGACGAAAAGTCGAATGCTTAGTCTAGAATAGAAAGGGTAATTAACAATAAATCTAAAGCCGTTTATGAATTATGCTAAAAGATTATAGTTAGAACAATAAAGGATATGTCATTTGGATATCGGAAAATTATTCTAGCAAACGATCGAGGCTCACGTAAACGAACACGAGAGGCTTCAATCGTGATGTCGATGATCTAGATAACACATTCATAAATAACCACGAGACAACAAGTTGGAAGGGCACAAATCCCCTCACATTACTACATTAAAAATGGATAATATGTGCATGGATAAGCATGTGATTTCCCCCACGAAGCACCTCGTTTTTTATTACTGAGTCATGAGCTCGACTCGATCCCCTCAATACTAATTATCATTGGGGAAGGTGACTTTGTCTAGGTCGTCCAAAGAAGGGACTTTCCCACCGAAGTAGTGCTTAAGCCTATATCCATTCACCTTGAAATTATGTCCATCATTTTGAGCTAGCTCGATGGTCCCATATGGAAAAACTTGTGTTATGGTGAATGGACCCGACCAACGAGATTTCAATTTTCCGGAAAATATCTTTAAACGAGAGTTAAAAAGTAACACTTGATCTCCAATGTTAAAAACCCAGTTTTTAATTTTACCATCATGAAACTTTTTAGTATTTACCTTAAAAATTAATGAATTTTCGTAAGCATTATCACGTAATTCATCCAATTCATTAATTTGTATTTTCCGGTGATCTCCCGCGGTCTTCAAATCAAAATTTGAATGCTTAAGGGCCCAACATGCCTTGTGTTCTAATTCAATCGGCAAGTGGCAATTCTTTCCATTCAACAAATTATAAGGAGTGCACCCAATGGGTGTCTTATAAGCGGTGCGAAAGGCCCATAAAGCATCATCAAGTTTGTCGGACCAAGACGCACGGTTCTCTCCTATCGATCTTTTTAGGATCCTCTTCAAAGCTCGGTTTAAAACATCGAATTGCCCACTCGTTTATGGGTGATAAGCCGTACAAAGACGATGTGTAACCCCATATTTCTTTAGAACCTTTTCGAATTGGTCATTACAAAAATAGGTTCCACGATCGCTTATAATCGCGCGAGGGGTTCCAAACTGAGAGAATAATTTCTTTAAGAATTTGACTACCATTCGAGCATCGTTCGTAGACAAAGCTTTAGCTTCCACCCACTTAGATAAGTAGTCGACGGCGACGAGGATATATTTATTTTCATGAGACGATGGGAACGGACCCATAAAATCGATGCCCCAAACGTCGAAAATCTCACAAACTTAGATTATATTTTATGGCATTTCATCCTTTTGAGAAGATTTTCCTAGACGTTAGCATGAATCACACGACTTAACAAGTGCGTGTGCATCTCGATAGATCATAGGCCAAAAGAATCCGGCATCGAACACTTTCTTAGCCGTGAGATTAGCACCATGGTGACCACCCGTGGGTCCCTCGTGACAAGCTATAAGGATATTAGAAGCTTCGGTGCCAAAAACGCAACGTCGAACGAGTTGATCGACACAAACTCGAAAGAGATAAGGGTCGTCCCAAAAAATAGAACTTGACGTCACGAAAGGATTTTTGATTTTGTTGTGTCGTCATACCCTTGATTATGAAATTCCCCGCATGGCAATTTGCAATATCCGCAAACCATGGGGTGTCGTCTTTACTATTCACCACACCAAGAGCCTCGAGAGGAAATATTTCAGTAATTTCCTTGTTCTCGAGCTCATTTTTGTGAGGATCTTCTAAGCGAGAGAGATGATCGGACGCTAGATTCTCAGCTCCTTTTTTTTCAAGTATTATGACATCAAATTCTTATAGGAGGAGAATCCAACGAAGCAATCTCGGCTTTGCATCAAGTTTAGAGAAGAGGTACTGATAGCCGAATGATCCGTATACACTATGCTTTTTGTTAAGATGAGATAAGGTCAGAATTTCTCAAAAGCATATACCACGGCAAGTAATTATTTTTCCGTTGTGGTATATTTCATTTGAGCCTCGGTCATCGTCTTACTAGCATAGTGGATATGCAAGAAGTGCTTTTCGTAACCTTTCCCTAAAACGGCCCCAATTGCATAATCACTTGCATCACACATGATTTCAAAGGGTAGTTCCCAATTCGGAGCAACAAGAATGGGAGATTTGGTAAGTTACCATTTAAGAGTTTCAAAATCTCGAACACAATCTTCCTAAAAGATGAAAGGAGCGTCTTTATCGATAAGGTGTTTCATGGGTCGAGATATTTTCGAAAAATCTTTAATGAAAAGACGATAAAAGCCCGCGTGGCCTAGGAAACCCCTAACTCCCTTGACGGTTTTAGGATGAGGTATTTAGCGATGACGTCAATTTTAGCTTTGTCGACCTCAAACCCCGCTTTTGATATTTTATGTCCTAAGACGATTCCTTGTTTACACATGAAATGACATTTGTCCCAATTAAGCACGAGGTTTGTTTCCTCACAACGTTTTAACATGTTTTCCAAGTTATCTAAACACGACGTGAACGAATCACCAAACACCGAAAAGTCATCCATGAACACTTCCATCGACTTCTCGATCATATCATGAAAAATAGCCATCATGCACCTTTGAAAGGTTCCTGGTGCATTGCAAATTCGGAATGGCATTCTATTGTCGACGTATAGTCGGTATAAGCCCGAGCTAACATGCGCGCGACCCATGAGGCCCGCGACCCAACAGGCCCGTGGCCCATACACCTTACTTATCTTTCAAGAAGCCATACTCCTATAAATAAAGGGTAGGGGGATCATTCTATATCAGGTTATCTCCTATAAACACACCTCTTTTGTAACATATCATCACGATACTAATTTAACCGTCAGAGGTGGACCCCGGGGCTCTGGCCTCGGGTCCACGTCTAACCGGTTCTCTATTGTTTGCAGCATCACTAAGGACCGGGAAGCACGACGAGCGGCCCATGAGAGTTGTTAAACCGGTCTAACCAAACTATACTCTAACAAGTTGGCGCCATCCGTGGGACAACGACTAAACCATGTTCCGTGTTCTCTTATCACCGAAAAACAAATTGGTTCCAATAGTCGGTAATATTAAAACTCTTGATCCTTTGCCTTCCACTAACACTGCATTACGTGTTATGTTTTTTTATTTTTGATGCGCATATTCCTGTTCTATATGAACAAAATTTGATGATCCGTCTGATACAATTATCTTAATGCGCATATGCCTGTTCTTGTAGTGTTTTTAACAAAATTGCAACTTGAACTCATATATTTTCGGTGCATATTAGGCAATTTGAATTTGGAAAATGTGATGAGGCTCCTAAAACTATGGTTCGGTAATAATTGTTTAATAGCATGAAAATCGGTGTAAATGAAATTGTTATTTTCTTGATAATTTTTTTAAGTGAGCACATCATCTAGCCTAATAAATATATTGTTGGGAAATAAGTATTTTACTGATAAAAACAAGTATTTTGTCCTTCGGTACTTTGACTTGGCACGGATTTAAAAACAAAAAAAGAAACATGATCTATTCTTCTTCAAGATGATCTATTATTTATGTTTGTATAAATGAGAAAATTTATTATCTAATACTATGCCATGCAAAAAAAAGTGAATTTAATTTTACTTGTGCTCATCACTAATTGTATACATTGTGCCATGCATAACTTACCAATCATGTTACACAGTTATTTGGTTTGATGCGAATATTATATGAATATTATTTTTGCTCGATGTTATGGCCCGACCTTCTGCGATTGTCCGCACACTTGGATATACTTTATTTTTAATTTTTATCCGCGGTCATGACTTAATCAGCCGCGCTATCCGCATGTTTGCGCATATTTTATTTTTAACTGTGGATATGAGCCGCGTCTCTTTGCGTTAGTCCGCACGTCTGGAGATATTATTTATAATAATATTATATTACGTGATCTCTTAAACTTATACAAAGATATTTTCAATATCTTATTTTTAAATAGGTAACAAGATATTACTTATATCTTTTAAAATTCAGAAAATATATTATCAATATTTTTCATATCAATAAAAGATACTAGTTATGTTTTAAATTGGGTAAAAGGTATATTCTGAAGAAATATACTATCAATACTTCTTTTTTTTATCAATACAAGATTTACATATCTTTTAAAATTGGCAAGAAGATATTATATATATCTTTTAATTTAATTTTTTGCATATGTCGCGCCCCGACCTCTTTATCCGCGGTCATGGTACGTCCAGCCGCACTCATCCGTACGTATTATTTTATTTAGTTTGGTCGCTGCGATCTACGCGCCAAACGTATTATTTTATTTAGTTTGGTCGCTGCGAGCCGCGCGACCAAACGTCTTATTTTATTTAGTTTGGTCGCTGCGAGCCGCGCGACCAAATGTATTATTTTATTTAGTTTGGTCGCTGCGAGCCGCGCGACCGAACGTATTATTTTATTTAGTTTGGTCGCTGCGATCCGCGCGATCAAACATAATATTTTAATTTGGTCGTGAAACATATTATTTTATTTAGTTCGGTTGCGGCGATCCGCCCGTCAGACGTATTATTTAGTTTGGTCGTGGCAATCCGCGCGATCAAGCCTATTACTTTGTTTAAATTTCGTCGCAGTGATCTGCGCATTCAAACGAATTATTTTGGACTGAACATTTTCCATACATAACCATACCTCGGTCATGATTATGACTTACGCATTTCTAAATTTGTTGACAACATCTTATGCCTATTTTTGTTTACACCGAATTTCATGCATATTCGCCATATTAATGTGCGAAGTTTAATCTTATAATAAACACACGCCTTGTATTTTATTTTATAAATCTTCACTGTAATAACGTGGGATCCACTACCTTTCAAGTATGCCTAAGCCACGAGGGCCATGTCCCATAGGGGTAAGCGTTAAAAATTGTTCAAAATTTTCGGATACTTTACATATAAGTTTAATATTACTAGTAAATATAGCACCATTAAACTTGGGGGCTATAGGGTATCATAATACCATTGACATGATCTTATTTGATTGTAATTTAGCATTTATATTTTGAAGCATGTAGAATACTACTTTATAAATATTATTGCGCGGGTCAGGTATCCGCCAGGTCAGGAACCTGCTGTTGTGGATCAGGTATCCACAACTAAGTATGTAAGAGGTATTGCAAGCCTGGTACTAAGCCGAAGCGCATTCGCAAAATGACGGATCAGGTATCCGCCGAAGGTTCATGCAGGCCATGAACTTGTCTCCCGCGTAAGAGGGTTGCAACCCCAGCGTTATCAATGATACGAGTATCTAAGCCTCCGCGCGAGCATTAAGGCGCACTACAGGCACACCGTAACTACTACGTTACTACAAGATCAAGCATCTTGTGCGGTCATCCACCACGAAAAGACTCTCCGGAACACCCATGTCAGGTACGTGTGCAAACGATACCGCATACTGTATCAACGGTGTTACATTATACGCTAAACTTTGTATTCGTACTTAGCATGCAAGAGGTCTTGCTAACCTCTTGTGTGCTAAAGTCGGATATCGTATTCACACTTATCACGTAAGAGGTATCGCGAGCCATGTGTTAAAGTTGATTACCATAAAGCCTTGCACTATGCCATATGAAGTGCGTCTTCTGTTGGCCTTAAGCCGAATGAAATATTCGCACTATCCTGCATCATCACTGGGTATAAGAAGTTCGCCTTCAAAGTATTCACGATGCAACATACGGGTTCCACCTCCACCTTTAGAAAACCTTCTTATCATCCTCACATTAGAGAGGAATAAGAATTATACCTTGCTGATGCCAGTGTTACCCCGACTATAGAACATGTTTTCTTCTTACGGGGTTCTTACCGTCTAATCACGGGAAACCAGGCATTCTAGCACAACCACCCGTCATACGAATAAAGGTTCCCCATTTCTTTTGACGTGGATACGCTTACAGGTAGCGGATATGGTGTAAAGGCTAGTAACCTTGGTGAAAACCTTGCATACTAGGCTGGGGGGACATGATGACGTATAATGGTTGCGCTCACTATTCGCATAGTTTCCCCATCATCTTTTTGCTAAAAGTATCCCACCACGAGGATGTCCTAGCAGCAAGCCATACGCGTTTATTTGGTAAGCGTGACATATTAATGAGTCTAGCATAACATGGTCAGGAACCATATCATACTAGACTAGGGGTAATACTAGGTTTTTACAAACTCTTTTTTAATCTCTATTTTCGTTCATCGACTCACTCGAAATTGAAATCCGATTAAACGTAAAACTTAATTTGTTTTTGGTAACGTATATTTTTTGGTATTTTAAAAACTAATTAAAAACTTTTTTTTAAAATAAAATCTAATTTAAACTAATTTTAATTAAAACTATTTTGAAACTAAAACAAAATTTAAAACTAATTTGATTGAAAACTAGATAAAAGAAACTTGTAAAAACTTTAAATGAAATATATTTTAAAATAAAACTCAATTAATTGAAATAAACTAATCTTATACTATTTAAAAAAAACTATTTTAAAGACTATTTATGAAATCTATTTTTAAAAAACTAATGAAACATTTTTTTGTCTTTTTATTTTTTTAATACTATTTTAAAAACTTTCTAATTAAATTTAATTAAAACTAAAAACTTTGTATTTAAAATTTAATTAAAACTGACAGAGAAATAAAAGCCTATATTAATTAAATGAAGCAATGTAAATCACAAAAAAGGCACTAGCACAATTGGTTGGTGCGTTTGGTTAATATACGAGAGGTTAGGGGTTCGAGTCCCCTGACAGACAATATTTTTGGCTAATATTTTTTTAGCTTTTATTTTTTTGGACAAAAATAACATCAACAGACCAATTGAGTCTGTGAATGCAATAAGACAGCAAATCAGCAGAAAATAAGCAGATATGAAACATCTAAAATAAGCTAGTCTAAAAATAATAAGCAAACTAACATCTAGATAAACAATAAGCAAATCTACACTAAACTAGATCTAATAAGCAATTTAAAGCATATAATAAGCTGAAGCAAAAAGAAGCAAACTGAATCAATTAAGCAGATGAGTAAATATATCTAAAACTGAAAATAAGTGATAAGCTACACAAGCTAACAACTACCCAAATAAGCAGTTCCAATCTCTAAATGAACCAAACAGAATAAAATTACTTTAACCAAAAATAAAAGAAACAAATCCAAATAAACTAAATAAACTTAACAGTAATATTTATATAAACAAATTCAAGCAGGTAATAAAAAAACAGTAAACAAATTCTAAACAGTTTCATAAACATTAAGCAGATTCAACTAAGCAAATATAAGCAGATTAAACAAATTCATAAACTAAACCAAACAAACAGATTAATTATTAAACTAAAACTGAAATTAACAAGAAAATTAAAAAGAGACTAGAACCTTGATGACGAAACCGTAGAGACGAAGATCGGCGTTGAGCCGTCTTTGTGAACAAACCGAACACCACCTCAAATCATCAACATTCTCAAACCAAACAGTAAATCTACCCCGAACAAAGAACAAATGCTTCGCGAACAGTAACCTTCTAAATCTCCCAGTGGGGGAAATTTTATAACACTTTCTCTATATTTTTTTTCTTATTTTTTTATATCGAATATAAAACGAACAGTAATATAAAACGGATATTTAAAGATCAAAATTAAACTGGACAGGAATTTAAATGAGACTTAAAAATTACTTTTCATTAATTAATAAAATAAAATTACAATTGACTGGAAAAATTAAACATACATTAAACCTAATCTAATTTGCAGAAAATTAAATAAAGAAAAAGTGCTACTGATTACAGATTTGGAGGGGGTTTTTATAGGCAAAACCCCTGAAACCCTCTTGATGGCTTAAAAATTAAGCATTAAATCTTGGCCGCTCTTTCCATCTTCTCTTTCTTCTCTTCTCATCAAACGGCTGAAAATGAATCTTGAGCCACAGATCGCCAGCGTGGATAGGGGGTGTGTTTGTTGATGCTGATGTGGAGGATTTATATTGGTGGAGTGGAGTTGTGGAGGTGTTTCGGCCAATCAAAAAGGGAGGATGAGCCACGTCAGAGAGAGATGAGGACCACCTTGTGGGTGTTTGCTGCGAAAAACTTGGGGATTTAATCCCCAAGTGTGTGAATTACACACATATGTAAAAAGCCCCAATTTTGGATGGTTAAAATTGGTGATGGTAATTTTTAGGGTTTGAGATTGGTGGCTGTGTTTTTGGGAGATGAAGGAGAAAAACAGTAAATGAGTTTTCCTTGTTTTTATCGATATCAAGTGAGGTGGGTGTGGGGTAAAAAAATAAAAGCGTTTTATTTATGTGTGTTGGGGTGAGATAAGTACACGTGTAGGATGTTGGGTTGATTTATTTGACCAAGGTGCGAGTCAAAGTGAATAACTTCTTCACTTAAACCGTTCCACATTATGGGCTTGGCCCAAAGTTATAATTCGTCCCAATTGAAGTGATATTGGGCTGAATTGTGGGCTTTTGTTGTAAAAAAATGATTAAGTTATATCACTATTGGGCTTTCAGGCCCAATAAGCAAATGTGGGACCCACTAATCTTGATTATCTTCAAAAAGTTGAAATCCATTATAAACAAACTTGATTTCGGCTTCCTTGATCGTTTCTTCAAAATCGTATCAATTTTGCCGGGTTTCGTGAACTTGGGCACACTTTTGGTCTTTTGACTTTGTCTTCGTCTCTTTCTTGGACTTTTCTTCAACATTTGACCGTGAAATCCCGTGTTTTCTTTCCTTTTGATCATTTGTACCTATTTCACACCAAAAACACAAAACCACACGTAATTCTGACTTTTACGATATTAAACACATGATTAGGTCTTGTTTTTCCTTAATTTTAGTGGCAAAAGGATAAGTGTTTACACACTTATTAAATCCCCTACACTTGACCATTGCAATGACCCCATGCAATGCATTATTTTAAAGCATATAGTTACATTTTTCTCATAATTAACCCATCTCGGCCTTTATTACTACGATGAAAAGATAAAAACTTTAAAGGAGACAAAAGTTATAAAAATTTATTAACTTGAATTTATTTGATGGAAGAAACTCGTAAAGAAATCTAAGACTTAGATTAGGGCTTTAGTGTTATGAATATTAATCACCCTCAAGTTTCACGTTCCCCATACCAAGCTTAAAAACGAGATCATTGTTTACCATAAGTCCTTAGGTTAAAACCACTTATATAAGACAATTGTGTAATACTCTTTCTCCAATTCCTACATTGTATCGCTTGTTTTTATTGATTGTCATTCACCCGTAGGCTCATTTGACTTATTTGATAATTATTATTCCAAAAGTGAAGGCCAAACGGTGTAAACCCGACACTCAAAAACTAACCTCGTCCTAAAAAACGTTGTCACTAAAGTAAGCCCACATCAAGGATGATTTAACACGATTTGGGGAATAAATTCCCGGACTCAAAATTTGGCCAAATAGTACTACTTATTAATTATTCCTCCAAAGTCAAGTAGACTTTATGTGGAGTTTAGCAAGTTCACATCATATACCCTTAGGCTCTTTAAGATGTAAAAATGCTCCCCGTCTATTGTCCACACCCTAAGGCTCCTTGAACGATAAACGAGAGAATTGATTTTTGAATCAGTTTTTATTCAACACTTACCATGCCCTACACCCTAAGACTCTAATGACAAGGTTCATGCTACATGCACCACACCCTAAGGCTCCTTGAGGTCATGTTTTAATCTTATTCTTTCTTTATTTATGATATATAGAGTAGGCCAAATTCCGCGGTCCCATGGTCTGAATACCTCCTACTTAGTGGTTATGAGCCACCTTAGTCGGAAGTCCACAACGCTGGCACCCTCAATGTGTTCATGCTTTAATTACAAGGAGAATAAAGATTTGGCTAAGAGTTAAGATATCGAATCGACACCGCAAAAATCCTCATTTATTAAGCAATTTACATATACAAGTGGGAAGAAAGAGCCACAAAAACCATATAAGCAAAAATTAACCCTTAAACTTATTATCAACTTTATCATCTCTCGTTCTCCATAATTTAAAATCTCAAGGAATGAGACTCGTGGATGCTTAGCCTAATAAACCAATTAAGGTCCATATGGTTAAGGATACTAGCTAGAGTAAACTTGGATAAGTAAACTCGGGTTGAGTCAAAATATTCACGACGGGCCTAATATATCAAAGATATCTAAACTTGTTAAAACCATTTTATTTATTTATTTTTTTGACTTTATTCTTGAAATGGAAAATATAAATAAGATGCGATGACAAAAGGAAAATAAAAATACTACTAGGCCAGAATAGATCAAAAATTTGAAAAACGTTGAAATTTTTTTAAATTTTCCGGTTAAATGGGGTCAAATTCATGGAAAAGCCCACTAAAATTTCTATAGAAATCCCCCTACACTTAATATAAATATTGTCCTCAATGTTTAAGCATGTGAGAGAATAAACTCCCCTACACTTAGGGCATTGAGTACGTTGTTTAAATCGAGCTAAGGAAGGGACAACTAAAGTGATTTCGTTTATTCGTTTTATTTATATACAAGTATGAACCACAATAGCAAAAACTTATCGAGGAAACCGGGTACACGGGAAACACGGGAACACGGGTCGCGTAAAAAGTACCAAAAGTGGATCATTAAGCACATGTCCCTGCACACAACATCACAACACAAACAAACAACCTACTTGGCTCCCCCTACATTTATTGGTGAAAATGGGCGAAGGAGAAAAAGGGTGGAAAGGGTAAAAATCTAACCTAGTTATACGATGCTTGAGTTATTTAAACACGAGTCTCTAGCTCGACTCGAATTCCCGAATGTCTTCATTCAAATGGGAAAATCATGGAAAAATCGAGATTTCCAAGGGAGGAAAATCTGTCCATGATAAAGGGGTGAAACAAAGTCATATAAGGCATATCCCATGAAAAATCCACCCGGGTCAAACACATAATTTCCATCACAAAAGGAAATAAACCCCGAGGTGGTGCGCAAATCAAAGAAAAGTGGGGTATCCTTAGGCAAAAGTCTCTTACTAGGAAAGGTGTTATGGAGATATGGCAATAAAAGCACAAAAGTTTCTATTCCGGGATCAAACACCGGTTCCTTAACGGGAAAATTGCAAGAGGTAGTGACATTTAAGCTTAAAATATCATCAAAATCCAAAGTGGGAAAGTCTTCCTCTTCCAAACTCGATGTGAAAACATAAGTATCATCGGAGTCATAGGAAAACTCTTCCTCATGAGGAAAATATGTATTTAGAAAGATATATAAATCCTCCTCAAATGGAATAACCTCTAAATTAGGAATGATCTCTAAAAGTGGAGGATCCTCCTCAAATGTCATGACTTCTAAAATTGGAGTATAAAAGTCAAAAGGAGTCTCCATGGAAGAATCACTCATAGGGATATGATGTGCATTAAGATCACGGAGTGGGTTATCAAAGTTAATGAGATCACTTAAAGAAGTGTCATCATCGTAGGTATCAAAGATTGGTTGATCAAAAATGGGTGGGTCAAAAGTGGGTGGGTCAAAAGACGAGTCGTATAAACCGAAGATAGTGTGATCACTTGAAGAAGTGTCATCACTATAGGTATCATAAATAGGAGTTTCAAAAATTTGAGGCTCTAAGGGAAGGGATGAATTTATCACAAAATCATTTTGATTAGACTTTTCAATTCCAAAAGGATTAATAAAAATCTCTTCATTATCATAATTAAGAACATCAATCATATTGACCGACTCTTTTCCATTTGATTTTGTTGTGATTTTTCCTTTTTAAAAACTTATTGTTCATCCCGAACCCTAAGAATTAACTCCCCTTCGGCCACGTCAACTAAGGCTCTTCCGGATCTTAAGAATGGTCCACCAAGTATTAACGGAATACGAGGATCCATCTCATAGTCGACGACAACAAAGTCCACGGGAAAAGTAAATGTACCAACTCGAACAAAAACATCTTCGGAAATACCAACGGGGTATGCGAGAGTTGGATTAGCTAACTATAAAGTCATACGAGTCGGTACAAGGTCGGGTAATGATAATTGTTTCCAAACCGAAAGTGGCATAAGATTGATGCTAGCGCCGAGATCCGCTAAAGACATACAATCATCGATTTGAGGAAACGAGCAAGGTAACACGAATCGTCCGAGATCTCCTAGCTTTTCGGGAAGCTCTTTGAGAAGGATCGCGGAACAATTCTCATTTAAACGGGTGTTCACGAGCTCAACCATTTTCTCTTTCTTATTAAGCAAATCTTTAAATATTTTCACAAATTTTGGCATTTGAGCAAGTGCTTCAATAAGGCTTATGTTAACATTGACGTTGGAAATCATTTTCAAAAAGATAGAGACATGAACGTCATCTTTGGTGAGCACTTTAGCCTTGTCTAACCTAGAGGGATAAGGAACATTAGGCTTAGACTTTGAAGGTTGAGAAGGAGAAGGAATCGCTTCATGAACAACCGTAGGGATAGGCTCTTTCGGCAATGGAGGACTAGTACTAGGAGTGGTAGTGGGAGGAATCACCGAAGGGGGAGTAGGATTACTCATTATGACCTCCGGGCCTTGTCTCTCCTTTATGGGCGAAGAGATGGAAGGTCCCATTAAAGTGGCTCCACGTCGAGTATTGATAGCACTCACATTAGCACGAGGGTTAATCTCGGTATTTGAAGGTAAGGCTCCTTGGGGTCTAAGGGCTTGAATCATAGTCAAAAATCTCTTATCGTTGGACTCTTGCATTTGTCTAGTAGATTCTTGCATTGCTTTAATGATTTTCTCATGTTCGGTCAATTTTTGTAGAACCAAGTCCATTTGAGGATTTTGCATGTTCATTTGACTAAACCCTTGATTTACCTTGCTTTTGATATTGAGATTGAAAACCGTTGTTGTTATAAAAACCTTGGTTATTATTTTGAAACCCTTGATTTTGACCATTAAAATTCCCTTGATTTGCATTCCCTTGAAAATTACCCATTTGAGGACCTTGGTTCCTATTTTGGTATTGGGTATTTTCGGCGGGTGGGGGTGGTCTTTGTGGTGCTACAAAACCCGGGTGAGCCAAATAATTAGTACTCTTGTAAGACAAATGGTTTACATCAACATTAGGTTTAAATGGAATCCTTTCATTAGCATTAAAAGCACAAACTTGTTGTTGTTGATTGTAAACCTTGTCACAATTGAAATATGAATGTGGTCCACCACAAGTCTCACACGTTTCACAAGTTTCTTTCATCGCATTAACTTGACCATTTAGGGCATCGATTTTTAGAGCAAGTGTTTCAATAAGCGAAGTGAGTTTATCGATTCTCTTGTCACTCTCACTAGAACTAGCACTAGCCATAGTAGCCCTAACACTCTTGGTTTGTACTTTTGCCTTGTTTTCAGTTATGGCCCAAGCCTCGTTCATGATTTTCACAAGAATATTGCCCCCCGCGGCACTATTAAGTGAGTTTTGGTCATTTAGAGTTAAACCATTGTAAAACTTATTAATTTGATGCACTTTAGTGAAACCGTGTTGTGGACATTTTCTTAAAAGTTCTTTAAATCGATCCCAAGACTCACTAAACGTTTCCCCATATTTTTTCTCAAAGGTGATTATGTCATTTCTCAAAGAGGTGGTCCGTGATGGTGGGAGAAAGTAATTAATGAACTTGGTTTCTAAATCGATCCATGTTGTGATACTTTGGGGTGGTTCCTTATCAAGCCAAATCCGGTGAAGGTCTACGATATCTTAGGATTTGGTAAACTATGATTAATCTATTGAAATGGAATGGAGAAGGAGGAGGAAGAAGATGAGGGTGTAGAGAGAGAAAAGAGAGAAAAGAAAAGTAGAGAGAGAAAGTGAGATTTATTAAAATGAAAAATATGAAAATGAAAGAACCACCCCTCCTAACATGCTAGGAGGGGGTATATATAGCCCACCCTACATGTGGGCTATATGGACTATATTGTTTACAAACTAGATCACGAGCCTATTACTTGAATATATTATTGGAGTGACCGATCCTTTCTAAATACGTAAAAACGTATTTCCAACAATCTCCCCCAAAGGGAGGTCACTCCAAGTTACAAATTCCTAAATAGTCTATAGCTCGTGATCTATGCTAATAATGATTTGACCGAGACTTTCTTTGAGAAAACGCATTTCCAACAATCTCCCCCTAAGGGAGGTCACACCACTTTACAAAATCTTAAACCTAGCATACTATGCTTGAGTCTTCGATCTTGTTCTTGTGAATATGTTTGATGTGATCTTTGACTTTAGTCTTGAGCATGTTTCCTTTCCTTGACCTTGTGCATTCATCACTTGTGAAATTTGCCTCTTCGTGACTTCATGTACCACATACTTATACCTTTAAATTCTTGAAAGCTTCAGAGTTTGATACAGCGGAAGACTTGACCTTCTGACTTTCTTAAATTTGTTACAGTACTAAGTGTATGTAGTACAAGCATGTGGTGACGACTTCTTCTGGATTATACACCGCAATGCCACCTTCTTGTTACGCTGCATAAGACAGTTAGCAACAAACCATATACACGGATGAAATGGCCTTGAACATTTCATTCTAATTCGGTAGCATTTTACCTCCGGTCGATGAAGACCGTTGGACGATATTAAATATCGTACTTGTGGCAGGTAGTTTCAATAAAGAACCTCCTTGACAAGATTTCGCGGGTAAACCCGTTCTCTTTACTCGACCGTCCAAAGCTGACTGCGAACGTAAAGAGTGAATCATTTGGATAATATTATCTGCATGATTTGAAGCCGTCAATTCATGTTCCTGGAACAAGTGAAGTTCAATTAAGAACCGCACCATCGTTGCTTTCCAGTTGTCACGAGCTTGATTCGTATAGAATCTTGCAAGTTACCTACCAAGTGCTGTTTGATGTTAACACTAGAAGGATTTCCATTCGTCACTGTAAATACTTAATAGTATTACTCTGAATGTTCTGGCAAGATCACTAAGATATTGCGTAGAGGCCTGGAACGTGTTTAAATTCATTTAAGAGTTTAAACCACTGTTGCTTTCCAGTTATCACAAGTTTGATTCATAAAGAATCGCACAAGCACCTACCATGAGCTTTTTTGACGTTCGCTCAAGAAGGATTTCCATCTTCATTGTAAATACTTTCGTATTACTCGGATGTTCAGGCAAGATCATGAAGATTTTGCGTAGGACTCTTAAGAACTTTCTTACTTTTCACAGTGTGTGAAGAAGCAAGGAATTATGAAAGTGTGTCCTAATGAGATATATGATGATCTCAAATGGCTCTAGACTCGATCGTGCATTTTTGTTTTTAGTGATCGGAGGCTGGAGAGGAGTGCCACCTTTTCAATACCAATTTATTCGGAGTGAATAAATCAATAGATAATGTGTTGTCTCCGTGTGATTAAAACAAATATCTTTTAAGAGATATCTGAGTTAGCTAGGATTGGTTGTGCCTTGCATCACTGGGTCCATGATGTCTATCTTCAATATCAAGAATCATTAAAAATGATCTCAATAGCATATGAATTGACCCGGTTTCTGCCTAAGTTGTAAGGAGGGCTTCTTTCTTTACACCCTTTATCTTTACAATTCTTTTTCATTCTTCAACCCCTTCAATGCTTAGCAATACGTCATCACTAGCACCTTGTTGTGATTGTTCCAGTGCTAATTTAAGTACTTGGTCGACATTCAGCTACGTTCACAATCTTTCTCCATCTTTCCTAAGGACTACTATTTCTAGCTATGGAATGTCCTTGGGAAGATTCCTCCGGTTCTAGAGGAATCATTGGACTTTAACCTATCCTACCATCCTTATGTCACCACAATCTTCACCGTCGTGAATAGAGATGTTTTGGGTAAGTGTATGTCACCATGAAATCCATTTTGAAGTGCAAATCCATTTTGCTCCCCCTTAACATATGCCACGATATCCGAAAACATTTCGCACATGTCGGGATGAGCTAACACGTTAAGTCAAACCATTTGTGATTAATCATTTCCCATATTAAATCACATTTTCTCCCCCATATTAAAAATATTAACCCAATCGATGTTTTTTAATATCAATTGATTTAATAGCATTTTAAGAAAATTTGGGAAGAAAAATGTAAATCCAATTATCTTCATGAATTACACAAACTCCCCCTCAAATTAATGAGGGTGTGCTGAAACGTAAATTAAATACCTTTTAAACACAAGTGTAAGGTATTTATCACGTGCAAAGATCATATATGATAATGAATTCACAAGATTAGCGATTTATGAGGTTGGACCTGAATGATGGAGAACATCATATGAAAGAAGCACATGGTTCTTGTTCACGAATGTTGGTCGCCTCATCATGTCTGAAGTTTACTCTAGACTCCATGTGTGTGATAGATATCGTTGTCTTGACACCAATATGTGAACTTGGCACTTTCGGCATCAAGGATTCTGAGTGCTGGAAAATTGCTCCCCCTCAATTGTTGACCAGTGTTCTATTGAAAGAGCTGTAGTCGCCGTTTGAGTAGTCGCATCGTCGAGTATGTAGATATCAATTGCAACGAACTTCGGATTGTGGAGTTGATAACTTCGGATTTTGGAGTCAAAGCTTTCCGGTGAAATGCTTGACTTCAATGTGAAAAGCGGGTTACTATTGGAAATAATAGCAAACCATATGGAGCATGTTTTAAATCTTTTAAACTTCTGCTCGAACTTTATTTACAACCCCGTGTCATTATTGAATGACATTTCTAGGTTCGTAAATATTATCGATTCCAGAAGACATGCTCGTTTTATCAAAACGTTTTTGAACACACAATTTTGAAAGATTTAGAAAAACCTTTTGAGAAATTCTTGAAAAATTGTGTTCAAAGTTTTGAAAACCAATTACTTGATCTTAAGATTTGGAATATCTTGGGAAAGCTCAAGTCCGAGAAGTTGTAAACTTCTCGTTGTAAGGATAAGTTATCATCGGCGATAAACTTTCCTTTTATCTGAAGGACGAGTCCTAAGCTGACATTTACTTAGAAGTCGTTTTCATGAGCTTGAAAACTTTGACTGTTTTAACGGAAAGCTCATGACCGAGAAAGGTTAATTTCTCGTTATGAGGAAAAGTTCTCTTATTTAAAAGATACACTTTCCTTTCTGAGCTTAAAACTTCGAATGTTTTAATACAAGCTCATGACCGAGAAAGGTGAATTTCTCGTTAAGAGGATAAGTTATCATAAAAGATAAACTTTCCTTTATTTTAAGTTCGAGTTACAGTCTGACATTTAACTGTAAGTCATAGTGCATGAGCTTAAAAACTTCGAATGTTTTTAATATTAGCTCATGCCCGAGAAAACTTAATTTCTCGTTGTTAGGATAAGTTTATCATCGGCGATAAACTTTCCTTTCTTTGAAGCACGGGTTACCATCTGATATTTAATGATAAACCATTGTGCATGAGCTTAAAAACTTCGAATGTTTTTAATATTAGCTCATGCCCGAGAAAACTTTATTTCTCGTTGTAAGGATAAGTTTATCATCGGCGATAAACTTTCCTGCCTTTGAAGAGCGGGTTATAGACTGTCATTTATCTATAAGCCTTTTACACGAGCTTAAAACCTTTGAATGGTTTTAACATAAGCTCGTGTCCGAGAAAATTTAATTTCTCGTTTTGAGGGTAAGTTATCGTTGCGTAGATAACTTCCCTTTCTTTGAAGTTCGGGTTACAGACTGTGATCTGACTGTAAGCCATTTACAGTTAAGCTTAACCATGGATCCCCTGAGACACTTGTTTCTCTGATATCTGCTTCCTCAGCAACCAAACTCTGAGAGTATCCTTTGTTGAACGGTATACAACGATTGGACCGCTTCGTTCTTTTGGAACATCAACTTTGGGACCTGCATTCTCATTAGGAATTTGCATGCTTTGACATGGGTTAGCGATATCAATTATAGAAGCACGTGGGGGTTCACAGTTGGCTTTACTTGTGTCAGAGGCGACCTGAGTAGATGATTCACTTATCTTAGATGGCAAACGTTTCCTTTTATAGAAAACCTTAAGTTTAGGCTTAAGTGAAGTATCATCTTTATCAATTTCCTCCCTAGTAGTCTTAGTAGAATCGAAGACTATCCTAGTTAAAGGGCACTCGTTTCCTACAAGAGTGAAAGTTCTACCAGTGGGGCACCAAACTTTACCAAAGGGTTTGATTTTAGCTATCCACTGGGACTTAATTCTAGCACGGGAGTTCACCTCATCAAGTAATTTCTTGACACAAGAGTCATGATTTGCCGTAAAGACACATTTTCTACATGTTTTACAAGTAGCATATTTAATGTCCGAGTAATTCCTAGACGATTGATCGATGCTCCTAGGAGACGTCATGCTACGGTTAGCAGTGTTGGGTAATCTAGAAGGCATCTGACTAGGTTGGACATTGCTATCTCTTACATGTGTCTTTTGCTTAGCTTCCCTTAGACCAAATGTATGTCGAACGTCATTAGAACTAGTTCGAGACGTATTCTTTGGACTATGTCTAGGGAAATTAGAGGCAATCATGTGATTTGGTCTTGGAAAAGCTGTTTTAGTCACATTGGGCCTAGATGGTGGAGTGTCTGGTCTAGGAAAATGAACCAAATCAACTTGGGAGGCAAACCGTGGTCTCGAGGATTGTGGTCGCTCGGATCTAAATGCAGTAGGTTGTATGACAGTCGGTTGTCTGACGAACTGATTTGTAGGCGGTTTCCTCAAGATTGATGGTTTTTCAAGCTTAGTGTCCACACTAGGTCCTCTATTTTTCCTTAACTCGTTTTCAACGCAGCTATAGCAAACACCTTTTCTTGTACTTGAGCTTTTAACGTCTCATTCTCTTTGAGCAGTTCATCTTAGGATGCCAACTTAGATTCTAGCAGTTGAATTTGTTTCAAAAGATTATCCTTTTCAGCTTTAGAATCTAAAACTTTTTGATTCAATTTTCTCTCAAGAACAACGTTTGACTTTTCAAGTTTTTCAAAGTATGTTTCAAATTTGTCCGTTTTCTTAGAAAATTCAAGTTTGGCATCCTCAAGATCTTTTGATTGTTGAGCTACAATCGTTTCGAGCTCTCTAATGTTGGAATCAGAAGCAGTCAATGAAGCAGTTATAGGACAATTATCATGATGTTTAGCATTTTGAACACTTTCTCCCCCATTATGACTCTCATCGGATGAATCAGAAGTGGTATTTCTATCACTCTTTTCCATCCCATGTTTGTCATAATTAGGTTCAGAATGCTCAATATGCGGCATGTCATCAGCATATACATCATAAACAACATTACATTGTACCATGTTTGCCGGCTCTTCGTCATAAACGGGTAAGGTGTCATCAAGAGAGATCTCGTGAACATTCCCTGATGTGCCACTGGTATCATGTTGTCCTCCTGATTTCGTGCTCTTGCCATCGTTAGGCTCCAAGTTGTCAACCGTATGACCATTCTCCTCTTGCATATGCGTCATTGATTCTTGCACTCCATTATCATACACTTGCTGAAGTTGTGATCTTTGATAAATCGAAGACGAGACCGATGTCATGAGTTTCAATATTGTATCACAGAAAACTCGAAGCTCGGTATGTGTACCTCGAAGAAAAGATTGGCAAATCACTGAACTTTCAGACTTGATGATATTGTATTGGAGGAAAGGCGTGAGTTGTGTCACAAGAGTCTTATATGCAAGTGCCGATGCAGAGTGATTGAAGTTTTCATTGTTGAGTTGCTCGGTGAGTTGGGTCAAAGTGGTGAATATTGAATCGATGAATATATGACGATCTTGTCCAAAGATTGTCACAAATTCACTCCCTCCTTGAATCCATGAAAGAGTGACAAGATGAGACTGAAGCATTCGAAATGAATTTATACCACTTTCTCTAGCTTTGTCTTGCATTCGATGCAAGTCTCCCTCTTTAAGTGTCGAATTTAACGATTCCATTTAAAATCGAGGAAAAATGATGTGGATGTTGTTGTTTCAGGATTTTACAATTCGTGAAGAAATCGTGAAGCGGATTTTACGAGATTTTACACCCCAACCAATAAATAAACCGTGAAACTTCGTTACAATCCTCGTTTGATGGTATGAAACTTTACTCGGCTCAAAAACTGTTGTCGGCGCAAACGATGATAAATTAAACCCGATCACAAATTCGTAGCTACTAAAAATAAATCCCGTCACTTTGACTCGTCACTTTTGACTTCAAATCCGACCACAAAAAACTTTTAACCCGTCAAAGATTTTACCACTTTGATTCTGTCAACATACCCGCCTCAACACGATGTACCAAATCCAAAACATCGATTGACAATGGTACAAAATCAACTAAACTAAAAAAATAAACTTTACTAAAAATCTAAAATAGAAAAAAAATAAATAAAATAAAAAAGTAACAAAATAATTAAAAAAATAGAAACAAATCTGAGATTTTTGGTTACAAATCAAATTTCAAAAACGTGTTAAAGAGAGTTAAATAAAGTGACCCTCACCTATATCCCAATTCCAAATAAAATAATGTGAAAAATACGTGGGTTGGCTAATCAGAGACGTGGCATATCAAACCGCCCCAACTTAGTCTACTCCTATCTCTCTCAATCTAACTCACTTCAGATAATACAAAAAATATGCTCTAGTTAACTCTGCCCCTTAATATCTTTATCTCTCTCTCTCTCTACAGAAACTTAAACACACACAAGTTAATCTCTCTCAACCAATCTATTCTCTCTCTCTCAATCACCCTAGAAACCTCCGTCCCTCTCTTCTTCTCTCAACCTTCATCTCAAAACTCCATCTCTTACACAAATTTATTACACAAAATAAAACACAATCTCACAAATTAAACCTCCCCTAATCGAAATCCAAATCTAAAACCTCCACCAAGGAACGAAACTTAACACATCTTTGGATGAATCAGCTTCAAGATCATGTAAATGGTCTCGGGTAGGTGTGTATATGATTGCATGTAGGTTTTTAATATTGAGATTTGTCAAAATTTTCTATCATCTGTCGCGTCTTTCTGTCTAGTGTCTAGATAGAGTCTTCGAGTCTAGAGTCGTTTTGACAGTTGTGAGAGTTGTTTGAGTTTTGGTGAGGGAGTCGTGAGAAAGGTGTAATGAGGGTGTGATTGGTTTTCTGATCAAATCGAATTTAGGAGATGATTATAACACACTTGTTATAAATCATTCTTGATTTCGAAAATAAATCAAGAAGTGTTCAACTTCTACAGAGATCTATGATGAGATAAATTTCGTGTGTTTAGATCTTCATTGATCCTGGCATGCATGTGAAAACAAGAAACTAAAACTGAGATCTTTTAAGTTTACTGTTTGTTTCGAGTTTGTAGATGTTTTTGTGTATGTAGGGTGAGTGTGAAGTTGTGTGAGACGAGAGGTGAGGAGACGAGTGAGGAGTGATTTAGAGTTTTCGAGGGTGAGACGAGGGAGTTTTCGAGGGTGAGGATTTCGAGAGTTGTTGGGGTGAGAGGTAGTCTAGTCTTGGTCGAAAGTAGGAGTTCGAGAGGTGTTGTGCGAAAAAGATTTGTGGAGTCAGTCTGTTGAGGGTTTGGGTTTCAATGAGTCGAGAGTGGTGGTTTTGTGGGTCGAATCGAGGGTGGGTAAAGAGGTTGTGTGTTCGAGTGGTGAGACGAGGGATGGTTTGAGTGATGTCTGTTTGGGTTTGGTTTTGAGTTGAGTTGTTCGAGTGTCGAGGGAATAAGGTGAGGGAGTGGGGAGTTGAGTCCGTTGAGTCAAGAAATGGTTATGCGGAATAAAACCTCTATACGGAATAAAACGTCTATACGGAATAAAAAGCCTATACGAAATAAAAAGCCTATACGGAATAAAAGCCTATTCGGAATAAACTGTTATACGGAATAAACTGTTATACGGAATAAACTGTTATACGGAATAATCTGTTATACGGAATAAACTGTTATACGGAATAAACTGTTATACGGAATATCTTGGCTTATCCAAAATAACAAGAAAAAGAAACGGAAAGTGTGATACTAACGATGGAGACCACTCATTACCAGGAATGAAAAAATAAAAATAAAAAAAATAAAAAAAATAAAAATAAAAAATATATGATAGAAGATGAGACCAAAAAAAAAATGATGTAGAAAGACACTGATAGATATAAAAAACTGAATGATTTAAAAAATTCTTTTTTTTGATAAAACTGAAAGGTGATGATTTAAGAAACTGATGATTGAAAAAAGTGATATAGGATAACAAAAAATTATAAAAAACTGATTGATTTGATAAAAATTGATGATTTAAAAAAAATGATGATTTAATAAAAATCCTAACAATCAAAAACTGATTCACAAAAAGTAAATACGATGCAAAAAAAAAATAAAGTAAAAAATTTAGAAAGAAAGGATTTTTACCATAAAATCAATAGATAAAAAGAAACGCAAATCCTAAGATTTAACCATGGCTCTGATACCAATTGAAGGTCTACGATATCTTAGGATTTGGTAAACTATGATTAATCTATTGAAATGGAATGGAGAAGGAGGAGGAAGAAGATGAGGGTGTAGAGAGAGAAAGGAGAGAAAAGAAAAGTAGAGAGAGAAAGTGAGATTTATTAAAATGAAAAGTATGAAAATGAAAGAACCACCCCTACTAACATGCTAGGAGGGGGTATATATAGCCCACCATACATGTGGGCTATATGGACTATATTGTTTACAAACTGTATCACGAGCCTATTACTTGAATATATTATTGGAGTGACCGATCCTTTCTAAATACGTAAAAACGTATTTCCAACATCCGGGCTTGTCCCTCGAGGGAAAAAGGAAAGAGATGTAAACGAATAGCCTCTTGTGGCACCCCATTGTATTTGACGGTATTAGATAAATGGATAAATCTCTTGATATGATCATAGGGGTCATCTTGGGAACGACCCAAAAATGGGATAGCGGAAACCATTTTAATTAAATCCGATTTGAGTTCAAAATTATTTGCTCCAATTGCGGGGACAACGATAGATTCATCGTTTCCTTCCACGTGTGATTGCAAAATCTCCAGCATATGTCGGTTATCCGTTTCCATTGTTTTGTCGAAAGCACGATTCTCGGGATCGGCTTGAATGACGGTCTTTTTGTTTTTCTTCTTCTTCTTCTTTTTGGAAGAATTGGAAGAATTTGGTACACCAATCGGTATGTATGTATGCGCGCGAGTGCGCATACAATTAAAACTTTAGGAATGAGGTAGGAGACCTCGGTCGACTTTGAGAGGAAAAGGATTTTCCCTCTCGAGGTGTAATATTAAAAAGTTACAAAAGTATATACTTAAGTACTACCTGAGTCGGCAAACCAATAATCGGTCGTCCCTCTCAATATACGCACAAGCAAGCGGGGAAACAAGGTGGCACAAAGCACTTATAAACCTTTTTCCTTAGACGGCCTTTTATAGCGCGTCGCCTTATACCCACCTTATAGTTTGTATATGTCGAGTTCAAACGTCTTACTAGTATTTATCTATTTTGCCTTTTTATTTCGTTATGGATGCGAATACAATAGTTAGGTGATGAAATCTCAACTAAGGCTTATTTGAAAAGTAGGTAAATCTATTGTGCTACGTAATATAATATAATAAATGAAAAATCTTTTTGTATTTTTTAGAAAAATATATATTCACAATAAAAACGAAAGAAATCGAACTAAAAAAAATAACACTAATACGTAATATTTTTGGTGTAATACTTTTAGGAAAAAGTATTACTTTTGATTTTTTAATTTTTTGGTGCAAATCTTAGGAAAGAATTTGCTTTTGTGATTTTTTAATTTTTTTGTATTTTTAAGTTTTTGATTTTTTTGTAATTTTGATTTTTTTTTGTGCAAGAAAATTAACGTTAAAAAAGAACGGATCCCAAAATCCAAACGTCTTCACGAAAAATCGTCAATCGTACGAGCGAAGCGACAGCGGCACCATTTTGGTACTAGGTTTTTGCAAACTCTTTTTAATCTCTATTTTCGTTCCTCGACTCACTCGAAATTGAAATCCGATTAAACGTAAAACTTAATTTGTTTTTGGTAACGTATATTTTTGGTATTTTAAAAACTAATTAAAAACTATTTTTTTAAATAAAAATCTAATTTAAACTAATTTTAATTAAAACTATTTTGAAACTAAAACAAAATTTAAAACTAATTTGATTGAAAACTAGATAAAAGAAACTTGTAAAAACTTTAAATGAAATATATTTTAAAATAAAACTCAATTAATTGAAATAAACTAATCTTATACTATTTAAAAAAAACTATCTTAAAGACTATTTATGAAAACTATTTTTAAAAAACTAATGAAACATTTTTTTGTCTTTTTATTTTTCTAATACTATTTTAAAAACTTTCTAATTAAATTTAATTAAAACTAAAAACTTTGTATTTAAAATTTAATTAAAACTGACAGAGAAATAAAAGCCTATATTAATTAAATGAAGCAAAGTAAATCACAAAAAAGGCACTAGCACAATTGGTTGGTGCGTTTGGTTAATATACGAGAGGTCAGGGGTTCGAGTTCCCTGACAGACAATATTTTTGGCTAATATTTTTTAGCTTTTATTTTTTTGGACAAAAATAACATCAACAGACCAATTGAGTCTGTGAATACAATAAGACAGCAAATCAGCAGAAAATAAGCAGATATGAAACATCCAAAATAAGCTAGTCTAAAAATAATAAGCAAAATAACATCTAGATAAACAATAAGCAAATCTACACTAAACTAGATCTAATAAGCAATTTAAAGCATATAATAAGCTGAAGCAAAAATAAGCAAACTGAATCAATTAAGCAGATGAGTAAATATATCTAAAACTGAAAATAAGTGATAAGCTACACAAGCTAACAACTACCCAAATAAGCAGTTCCAATCTCTAAAAGAACCAAACAGAATAAAATTACTTTAACCGAAAATAAAAAAAAACAAATCCAAATAAACTAAATAAACTCAACAGTAATATTTATATAAACAAATTCAAGCAGGTAATAAAAAAACAGTAAACAAATTCTAAACAGTTTCATAAACATTAAGCAGATTCAACTAAACAAATATAAGCAGATTAAACAAATTCATAAACTAAACCAAACAAACAGATTAATTATTAAACTAAAACTGAAATTAACAAGAAGATTAAAAAGAGACCTTGATGACGAAACCGTTGAGATGAAGATCGGCGCTGAGCCGTCTTTGTGAACAAACCGAACACCACCTCAAATCATCAACATCACCATCTCGACCCAAGCTCTCAAACCAAACAGTAAATCTGCCTCGAACAAAGAACAAATGCTTCGCGAACAGTAACCTTCTAAATCTCCTAGTGGGGGAAATTTTATAACACTTTCTCTATATTTTTTTATTATTTTTTTTATTTTATATCGAATATAAAACGAACAGTAATATAAAAACAGTAATATAAAACGGATATTTAAAGATCAAAATTAAACTGGACAGGAATTTAAATGAGAATTAAAAATTACTTTTCATTAATTAATAAAATAAAATTACAATTGACTGGAAAAACTAGAAATACATTAAACCTAATCTAATTTGCAGAAAATTAAATAAAGAAAAAGTGCTACTGATTACAGATTTGGAGGGGGTTTTTATAGGCAAAACCCCTGAAACCCTCTTGATGGCTTAAAAATTAAGCATTAAATCTTGGCCGCTCTTTCCATCTTCTCTTTCTTCTCTTCTCATCAAACGGCTGAAAATGCATCTTGAGCCACAGATCGCCAGCGTGGATAGGGGGTGTGTTTGTTGATGCTGATGTGGAGGATTTATATTGGTGGAGTGGAGTTGTGGAGGTGTTTTGGCCAATCAAAAAGGGAGGATGAGCCACGTCAGAGAGAGATGAGGACCACCTTGTGGGTGTTTGCTGCGAAAAACTTGGGGATTTAATCCCCAAGTGTCTGAATTACACACTTATGTAAGAAGCCCTAATTTTGGATGGTTAAAATTGGTGATGGTAATTTTTAGGGTTTGAGATTGGTGGCTGTGTTTTTGGGAGATGAAGGAGAAAAACAGTAAATGAGTTTTCCTTGTTTTTATCGATATCAAGTGAGGTGGGTGTGGGGTAAAAAAATAAAAGCGTTTTATTTATGTGTGTTGGGGTGAGATAAGTACACGTGTAGGATGTTGGGTTGATTTATTTGACCAAGGTGTGAGTCAAAGTGAATAACTTCTTCACTTAAACCGTTCCACATTATGGGCTTGGCCCAAAGTTATAATTCGTCCCAATTGAAGTGATATTGGGCTGAATTGTGGGCTTTTGTTGTAAAAAAATGATTAAGTTATATCACTATTGGGCTTTCAGGCCCAATAAGCAAATGTGGGACCCACTAATCTCGATTATCTTCAAAAAGTTGAAATCCATTATAAACGAACTTGATTTCGGCTTCCTTGATCGTTTCTTCAAAATCGTATCGATTTTGCCGGGTTTCGTGAACTTGGGCACACTTTTGGTCTTTTGACTTTGTCTTCGTCTCTTTCTTGGACTTTTTTTTTTCAACAATTGACCGTGAAATCCCGTGTTTTCTTTCCTTTTGATCATTTGTACCTATTTCACACCAAAAACACAAAACCACGCGTAATTCCGACTTTTACGATATTAAATACATGATTAGGTCTTGTTTTTCCTTAATTTTAGTGGCAAAAGGATAAGTGTTTACACACTTATTAGGAGGACATGTCGACGTATAGTCGGTATAAGCCCGACCTAACATGCGCGCGACCCAGGAGGCCCGTGACTCAACAGGCCCGTGGCCCATACACCTTACTTATCTTTCAAGAAACCCTACTCCTATAAATACAAGGGTAGGGGGCTCATTCTATATCAGGTTATCTCCTCTAAACTCACCTCTTTTACAACATATCATCCAGCCTCGGGTCCACGTCTATCCGGTTATCTATTGTTAGCAGCATCACTCAGGACCGGGAAGCACGACGAGCGGCCCAGGAGAGTCGTTAAACCGGCCTAGCCAAACTATGCTCCAACATATACGATAGGCAAACATTCCATATGGACACGTAAACGTAGTTTTTTCTTGATCACGAGGGTCGATAGGGATTTGAAAGTAACCGGAAAAACCATCTAAGAAGCAATAGAAATCGTTTCCCGCAAGATGCTCCAACATTTGATACATGAAGGGCAAGGGAAAATGGTCTTTATGTGTGGCGTCATTTAACTTACGATATTCAATACACACCCTCCAACCGGTCACAACACCAGTTGGAATTAACTCGTTGTCATCATTAGGCACGATGGTCATTCCTCCCTTTATAGGGACACAATGGATTGGGTTCACCCAAGGGCTATTGGATATAGGATAAATCATTCCCGCGTCAAAAAGTTTTAAGACTTCCTTTTTAATGACATTGTGAATATTGGGGTTTACCCTTCTCTGGCATTGAATTGCGGGTTTGTAGCCCTCCTCCATTAAAATCTTGTGAGTACAAAATTTTGAGTCAATACCCTTAATGTCGGAAATTTTCCACGAATTTCCCCTTTGTGAACTTTCAAGATTTTCAAAAGTGCGATTTTTTTCATCATTGGAAAGATATTTTACTATAATAACCGGTAACTTGTCAACACCTTCCAAGAAAGCGTATTCGAGGTGAGGTAGAAGATCTTTCAGTTCAAGGATTAGTGGATCCTCGATTGAAGATTTCGGTTCAACAATCATAATTTCCATCGGTGGAAAATATGGTGGACTTTAATTGAGAATATCCTCACATATTGTCGTCTATTCTTCATTGTCGATTTCATTAAAAATAAAATCGCCTCCTTGGAATGGAGTGAGATTTGGTGTAGAATTAGCAAGGATCGGATCCAAAATAGTGGGATTGCCACTAATCGAACTATAAAAAAAGCCTAACACTTCTTGTGAAAATTCATCACAAACTACATCGACTAAGTCAACGTGGTTTATGGTCGCGATTGCATAAACATGAGAAGGTGTAAAATTCTGAGTGGCGTTTATAACAAGTTCCTCCTCGTTGAATCACAAAGTAATTTTTCTACCATGCACATCAATGATCGATTTCGAGGTATCTAAAAATGGACAACCTAAAATTAGAGAAACTTGAGGATCCATGGGAATGTCTACCACGATAAACTCAACCGGATAGTAGAACTTCCCAACTTTAACAAAAACGTCTTCGGCCACTCCACATGCGAGAATCGTAGAATGATAGGCCATTTCGATAGACATTTTCGAAGGAATAAGATCCGGAAGTGAAAGCGATTTCCACATGGAAAAAGGAATCAAATTAATGCTTGGGCCAAGATCGGCCAAGGAGGCATCCTTCCATCTCTTGAATATCACATGGGATAAGAAACTTGCCGGGATCACCAACTTTTTCTGGTATTTGGTTAAGAAAAATCAAAGAACAATTAGATAACTTTAAAAGTTTCTCCTTAGCGTTCATCATACTTTTAAAAGTGGAGGCAAATAGAGGCATGTACAACAAAGCGTCGACTAAACTTATGTCGAAGTAAACTTTACGAAACATTTTTATGAAAAGCTCGAGTTGTTGATTGTTACGATCATGCAATTTTTCTTTGTTTCGTCTCGATGGGTAAGGTAAGGGTGGTGTGGGTTGGGGCGTAGGCAATGTCCTTGGAATCTCGGGTTCAAAATTTGGTAAGGGCTAGACCGTAGGTGTGGATTGAGCGGTACTTCGTGGGCTTGAGATATGTTCCTTTTCGACCATCACCTCGGGTTCTTTCCCTATTTCCTTCTCCTTAGAAGTACTAGAACGAGAAATGGGCTCTTTGAATACTTTACCACTTCGCGTTGTAATAGCTTTCATCTCTCCCTTCGGGTTTGCAATGGTATCACTTGGAAGACCACCCGAGGAGGAGGGTTTACACATTATGGCTTCAAACATGTTTGCGATTTTGTTTTGCAAACTTAGTGAGATCTTCTTTGTCGTTTTTACGATCTTGTTCCGCCCTAAGTAAACTTTGCTTAACTTCATGTTGGCTTTGTTCAAGCTTTTGTTGATTTTGTTGAAGCCTTTGAATATTACTCTCCACTTTGTTATTATGACTCTTAAGTTCATTTGAAAGCTCATTTTTCAAGTCGGTTCTTAAGCTAATCATATCCCTTGTCATGTTATCGAACTTAGCGTCATTTGCCTTAGCATAATCCATAAAATCATTTGAAGGTCTTTTGTGTGAGCATTTTGAAAACCTTGATTCGTATTTTGAAAATCACGATTTTGATTTTGTTTTTGCACTTTCCCATTGTTCCCATCATTCCTTTGGTTATAATTACCCTTGTTGTAATTACGTTGGTTTCCTTGATAACCACCACCTTGATTGTTGTTTCGATAGTTATTAGCATTTTGATTTTGTGGAACTTATTTTTGGCGGGAACCTTGGCCGTTTTGGTTGTAAGTTCCCGTTGCCACATAGGCACTCGAAGTGTTACCACCGGCGGTAATACACTTGGATAAATCATGAGCTCCAGCACAAGATGTTCAACTTTTCTCAACCGCTTTAACCGATGCGGAATATAAAGCATCTTCAGCTTTCCAATGACTCATTAGAGACGAAAATCAATCGAAAAACCTATTTTCCTCATTTCCTTGATCATGTAAGGCCCTCATATTACGAGACAACGATGACGAACCCATAGTGGCAACACTCGGTGTGTTACGAGGGCTATAAACCTTAGATTTATTCTCGATTATCGTTAAAGCTTCATCGGTTGTTTAACACAAAAAATTACCACCGCGAAGGCATTTAAGTAATCTCGTTCATGATCATTATGCCCATTATGAAATATATCATATTGATGCAATTCGGAAAAATCATGGTTTGTACATTCATGTAATATTTCCTTAAATCGTTCCCAAGCCATTGAAAAACTTTCATTAGGTTTTTGAGTAAATCTTGAAATCTCGTTTTTCAAATGCGTAGTCTTAGAGGGCGGGAAAAATTGGTTCACAAATTTAGACTAGAGATCCTTTCATGTCAATATGGAATTTGGTGGTTCTTTCTCGAGCCAAATTTTGGCAGGTCCCTCTAAATAGTACGGAAAAAGCATCATCTTAATCGCGTCGTGTGGAACATCCTTAAACTTTCTAGTCGCGGTGAGACGGTTAAAATTCCGAATGTGATAATGAGGGTTGTCTTTTTCATGGCCACGAAACTTTTTGGCTTGGAGAATCGACATTAAACCCATCTTTATCTCAAAATTCTCCGCAAGGATAGCGGGAATCACAATCGCTTCTCCAAAACCCTCGATGGGTGCTTGAAGCAACTCCATCATAGTACGATTAGCCATGGGGACTATTTGTTCTACAACGGGTTCGACAATTGGAGATTCTTCAACAATAGGTAGACTTTGGGTTCCCTCCTTTCGATTACGACGTTTACGAGCACGTTTTTCTTGTGAGCGAGTTAGCATAAACGTAACGTAGAATGTGGAGGGTGAGCAAAAAAGTTTTTTTTGTTGTTTTTACGTTTTTCAATTTTTTTGTGCTTTTGATTGTTTTTAATTTTTTTGGATTTTCTTGTGAATTACGTAGACACAAATCTACAAAATCTCTCCTTGAATCAAACTCTTGATTAGAGAAGCCTCAAGGAATGAATGCAATCACGTGAAGTGAAAGCCTTCGATGAGTTGAAAACGTTGGTGGAACACCAAAACGTTTAAGAGGGTTTACTATATGAAATCAAAAAAATATATATGATACGTAGATAATACTTTGGTTGGAAAACCCTTATTCGGCCTTCACTATCTAAGTACGCACAAGCAAGCGGGGGAAACGAGGCGGCGTGAAGCACTGAAGATACTTTTCCCTTAGGTCGTGAAATACAACCGCCTTATACTCGCCTTATAGTTTGTACTTATCGAGTTTAAAATTCATAAAAGTATTTATCTATTTTGCCTTTTTTCTTTGTTTGAGATCGATACACTCACTAACGACCGGAACGCCAGCTATTGAGGTGCGATTTCTCACGTATTTGGAGATACTTTGGATTTATTTGTGATACATAATACAATATATTAATAATATCCACAAAAAACGAACAACGATAATACGTATGATTAGAGTGCTAATCACACAAATACTAATTATAGCAAATATTAAAAACAAAAAATTTCAAATTCAACACAACACACCTCCCCGACAGAGGCGCCAAATGATTTTGGTAAAAATACGCTTTTAGGAAAAAGACGTATATGCGGTAGTACTAAATGCACGTTTAGGAAAACATAACACTTATGACCCTTTTGCGAGATCGTTCACCAACGAGGATTAAGGTGTGTGTCAGAGTCTTGTTTCTTATTAATATTTAGAGAGTGAATAAAAGAAAAATGACTGATTATGATTAAAAATAAATTAAGACGAAAAACGCGTTTTCACTCAAAACGAGGCAAAAACTAAAACTTTATCTAAAAATTCCCACAAAATTACAATAAATTCCTAAAAATATATATAAGGTTTACAAATCAAGAAAACCTCTTGTAACTTTTTGAATTAATTAATATTTATTTTTAAATGCTAATTAAAGCCCTAAAAATCACATAAACTAACAAAAATCCCAAACTAAGATTTAAGACACTGTAAACTTCAAAATACTTTAACTAAGCTAGAAATTATTTTTCCAAATTTTTAAACCTATTAAATCTAATTAAAAACCTTAAAAACAATTTTTTAATAATAAAATAATACTAAAATATTCAAAAAAGTTTTTAAAAAAATCTAAAAAGTTGCAAACTAACTTTTTTTTTGACTAAATAAACCAAAAATGAAAATAAAAATTACTGAAACCCTTAATGGGCCTCCAAATGGCCCAAACCAAAAACAATCCAAGTCTTTAATCGGATTTTTGGCCAAAAAACAAAAAAGTTACCAAAATAAGCTAGAAAAGTATAGTTTGACTCAAAATTCAACTTTAAACAGAAAGGTCTGAAGGCCCAACAGCTGAATGTGAGCTTATCACAACTTATTCAATAAGCTTAAACTTATTGGGCTTTTAATCCCAATAAGCCAAAACCCCATGCCATAAGCTGCAAATTGACACACGATCTTCTAATAAGCTTATAAGACTAATTGTAAAAAGAAATTTGGAAAAAGGTTAAGAAATAAGCCAGAATCAAACAAAGAACTTTTCCTCAAAAGGCCAAAATAGTCGACTTAGAGATTTAGACCACTTCAGAAGCTGATTCTTTTTGCAAAAGCTCTAAAATGAAAAAAACTAAGACATCTAGCTAAGAAAGATTCAAATAAGCACAAAGGAATAAGCTGTAGAAGCCAATAAGCACTTCTTAAAAAGACAAAAATTTGATTTCCTAGTAAAAACTTAACCAAATAAGCTACAAACTACGAGATGTGATTATAAGCTAATAAGATTGATGAAAAGTACAAAAGAAAAATTGTTACAAGTTCTAATAAGCTGGATTAATGAGATAAGCTGTTTATGACTTATCAGTGGAAACTGGTGGTGATGTCATTGGGAAAAACCCTTGCCACTGCTTGTTATGGAGACTAAAACAGATTATAAGTTGCTGGTTTCTTGGAGTTTTTGGAAACAAAGGCACCCCCAGAACCAGTGAGTTGTGGGGAGTCAATACAAACAGAAAATCACCAATCCAATCAACATGATTAATACAGTTAATTCAAAACATAATTCGGCTAATGCAATTGACCAAACAGTGAACTTAATAAGCTCTTATAAGCCACAAATAAGCTCTAAACTCTAAGACCAGATAGTGTAGCCCTAGTATGACTTATGAACTACAAGTGTACCAAGTTTTAAGATCCAATTCACAGAATTCAAGTTTTTATGTCCAACTAAATTTTTTGACAGATTTTTAGCATTCAAATGTACATACAAACTTTTGTTTTAGTTGTGACCAATCTTAACCAACACTTGTAAATACACAACCAGGCAAAACCACACTTAATCAAACAACAATTAGCAAGGAATAAATACCTTAGACCCCTTAAACCTTCTTATCCAAACACCACTTCAAATTATGAAAACAAGGTTTTTCAAAGACTTTTTATCAAATGACCTACTAACCTTCAAGTACTTTACTTAAAAGGATCTAAAAAGGTGAAATGAAGAAAATCAAACCATAAAAACTCAATCACAAAGCATACCACAAAGAATCACTTAGCATGGCAAATTATGACATAAAATTAAAAAGAGAGAAAGAGATTCTGAACCTCTCCCCAATAACTTCCTATGGGGAGTTAGCAAAGCGCCCCTGAACTTGAGCAACCACTAGGTTCAAGCTAGGGGTGTCTTGGGCTTAGTTCTACAAGGGATTCCATGTTGATGGTTCAATGGAGAACCAAGGATTTGATGACTTGTTTGATTTGATCTTCAACACAAGTAAACAAACAATCTACACACTCAAATCCACACAAAAGCTAGCTATTAGCTAGCTTGTGATGCAGCTTAAAGTGATATGGGGTTAGTACACAATGGATAAACAAAAGGGCTTATGAAAAATTTTTGAAAAACTTTTTCAAACACAAACTTGAACAAACTTTGGACGAATCCAAAACAACTTTCAACACACAAACAAATATAATGGAACTCAGAATTCTTCTCAAACAATACAAACTTTTAAACTACAAAAAGGAATTACATTTATTTTAAAATATCAACTTTTATAAATCTTAAAAACGGATTACAAGTAATAAGTGTGAAAACACTTATTCTTTTACCACTTATTTCCAATAATAACAGGACCAAAACGTGTAATTTATGTCGTAAAAGTCGGAATTATGCGTGGTTTGTGTTTTTATTGTGTTTTACGGCCAAAAGATGAAAAAGGAAGAAAACACGGGCTTTCACGGGCTTTTATCGAAGAAAACGAGAAGAGACGAAGTCAAGAGATCAAGAGTGCTTAAAGAACGGATGTCCAAAGACCTATTCTGAAGATTTATCGAAGAAAAAGTCTAAAGACGGAAGTTCAATAAAGTCGAAGAACTCAAGTCTAAATTATATAAGAAAATTATTAATACAAGTTCAAATCCTGAGACGACGTCGAGAAAAGACAAAGAATTAAATCAAGTCGAGAAGAAAAGAAAGAAGGAAGCACACCATACATGCACTTCCCACTTAGCCTATAAATACCCTCCTAATCACATTAGGAGGGTGGTTAGTTAGTTTTTTTTTCTTTGTTTTAGTTTTCATTTTAGAGAGAGAAAGTGTTAAACTTTCTCTCAATAAAACTTCATCTTTTTTTTAAGTTAAGCTTTAGTTAATCTTTGTATTTGAGTTTTATTAATCAAAAAGTTTACGTTTAAACTGTGTGTTCTTTAATCTCCTTCTACATTTCTTGATTTTGCTTATTCCTTAATCCGAAACTTTACTTTTGATCCGAATCATTCATGATCCATGATTAAGTTTGATGTTGTGTGGTTAGAAAGTTCATTTCTTTTGTTCCTACATAAGCTCTTAGACGTATAAGCTATAAGCTCTTAATGTTTAGTGGCTTATTCGTTGTTTTAGCTTATTAACCTTTAAACTTTCTTAAAAACCTATCTTTTTAAAGCTCGGTTTATAAAGGTTACGTGTTTAGATTCCTAAAAGTTTCGAATTTGTGCTTATTTAATCTCTTCCAAGTTGAAAGTGCTTATTGGTTACTGCTTATGAGTTAAAGCTTATTTACTTGTTGGACACCATTTCCATCTTAGAAGGTTTTACTTGGTCACGATCTTGGGGTACGATTGCATTGAGTGCGATCCATCTATTCTTCCCTGTTACGATCACACACCACGATCATTGATTACGATCTGGGAGTGCGATGGTGTGTTACATGCCTTGTTTCCATCACATTGATTGCCATTCTATTGTGTTGGGATCACAAACCACGATCAAGGACCACGATCCACTTGTTGCGATCGTGGTTGCGATCTGGTAGTACGATCACGTCACCCATCGTACTAGTGAGTACGATCTGATTCCTTTGTTGTGATCGCATTGAGTGCGATCGGTGGAAACGATCCATCTTATTGTTTGGATACGATCGCGTTGCGATCTACTTTGTTTTATTTTCCTTAGACTTCCAAATTTAATCTTTCCCGCCTTTTGTCTTAGTTTATTTTTAAACAAGTTTCTAAGTTTTTGATTATTTAAGTTTTAATTTCCAAAGATTGCACGCTTTTATTTTTAGTTTAAATTCTTAAAGCTTTCACTTTACATAACGATAATTTTCTTACTTGCTTACTTGCTTTTAGTTTTAAAATTTAGATAATCAAACAAACACATCCTCTTGTTTTCCAAAAGACAATTGAGTCACACTCTTAGCCGATAATCAATTTGAAAAGATCGGACGCTAAATATTTTATACTTGGCCAACACCTTGTATTAAATGGCGCCGCTGCCGGCTCTTTTCGTTAAGATTAACTGTTTCTAGTGAGAGAAGCATTGAATTTTGGGACCCGTTCTTTTAAGAACGTCATTTTCAACACTCAGAAATTTTCAAAAACCCATAAAAAATATAAAATTTCCAAAAATACAAAAAAATTAAAAAACCTATAAAACCAAAAATATTTTTCTCTTGCATTTTCTTTTTAGTGTATGCGTACTCGATCAACGTCTTACCCCGAGCCCGAGACTCTCGATAATTTAGACATGACCGGTGTACACAACAACAACAATAATAATCCACCCCACCCCAACATGAATAATCTACCCCAACCCGACCTACGAACCATGGAGGAGTTATGCCAACCTACGATGAATGAACGTGGAGGACCGATTGCACCGATGCAAATCACGGCTCAGGAGTTTTTGTTGAAGCATCACATGATCCAACAAGTGCAAACTAATCCATTTCGCGGAATACCGGATGATGATGCCAACAAACACCTCGAAAAATTCATTACCCTCACCCAAAGCATGAAGTTGCCCGGTGCTTCTATGGATGTACTTCGCCTTCAACTATTTCCCCACTCGCTTTCACACCATACCGAAAAATGGTTTGACCGTCTCCCAAAGAATTCTATTCATACTTGGGACGACATGACTCAACGATTTTTGTCGCGCTACTTTCCACCATCCATGGTCACGAGCCTTCATAACCAAATTAGTGGATTCATGCAAGACAATGATGAATCGCTCTTCGATGCTTGGGAACGATAAAATGATTTGATCGACCGTTGTCCAAATCATAACATGCTCCCCGTCACTCTTATTGATACTTTCTACAATGGTCTCACTTTTCGTGATCGTGATACGATTAATACCGCCGCCGGTGGTACTTTTATGAAAAGGAGACCGGAGGAGTGTAGAGAGTTGATAGAAAACATGACTACTCACCACAAGATTTGGGATTCATCCGCATCCTCAAGATCTAATCCGAGAGTCAATGTTTCATCTACTTCTTCCACCAACGACATGTCCGTCATGGAACGAGCCATTATCGAAATGAGCAAAAATATGCAAATTTTGGCTAATAACCACACTCAACAAGCTAAAGCCGTTGTTATTTCTTGTGACACATGTGGTGGTCCTCATTCTTACAATGATTGTCCTTCTACTCAAGGCAATTTTTGTGAAAACGTTAACGCGGCATACGGTACTTATCACACGGGAGGCTATCAAGCTCGTCCTCAAGGAGACCGTAACTTGCTAAGTTATCGTTCAAACAACTATCTTGCACCACCCAGTTTTACTCCTCAAAACCAAAACCAACAACAAAGCTATAACCGAAATAACCAAACCCAACCTCGTGCTAACAATCAATATCAATCCCAAAGAAACCCTATCCACCTCAAGGAAATTCTCAAGCTTACCAAGCTCCACCTCTCAATCAACCAACGGCGTTGAATCAAGACATCGAGACGTTCATGAGGACTAATAGAGAGATGGTGACGAATCTTCAGAGTCAATTCATCAACTTGAAGGGAGACATGGCGAAACAAGGGAGTGATATTCGAGCCGAGCTAAGGAATGACATGGCGAAACAAAGCAATGATATTCGCGCAGACATGAGAGACTCTTTCAGCACTCAAGCGGATAACATACGTGATATGATCGGGTCACTCTTCCAAAGTAATCAACCCTCTTCTTCGGGTACTCTTCCGAGTAACACCGTTGCTAATCCAAGAGGGGAGATGAAAGCAATCACCACTCGTAGTGGAAAAGGTTATACGGAACCCGAGCTTGCTACACCTCCACCCGTGATTGTGAACAAGGAAAACGAACAACTTTCTTCACCTCCTTTACCTTTTTACCCCATTCCTCCACCACCCAAGGATGTTAGTGAGAATTCCATTCCGAAGCCTTCATCTCAATCCAATATACCTTATCCCTCAAGGTTGAGGAAAGAGAAGTCGAAAAACAAGGATGATATTCAGGTTTCTAACTTTCTAAAAATGTTTAAACAACTGAATTTCAATATCTCCTTTGCTGAGGCTCTCGCTCACATGCCAAAATATGCCATAATGTTTAAAGATCTGCTCAGTGATAAGGAGAAACTCCTTGATATCGCTCAGACCCAACTTAATGAGAATTGCTCTACTGTCCTCTTAAGGAAATTACCAACCAAACTTGGTGATCCGGGTCGTTTCTTGATTCCTTGCAACTTTCCTGGGGTAGAGAATTGTATGGCCCTAGCCGATCTAGGTGCTAGTATCAACTTAATGCCTCTAAGCGTTTGGAAACAATAATCTCTACCCGAGCTAGTCCCCACCCAAATGACCTTGGAAATAGCTAACCGTACGGTTGCTTATCCTGTGGGGATAGCCGAAGATGTCTTCGCCGGCGTCGACAAATTCACCTTTCCAGCGGATTTTGTTGTCGTTGACTACGAAATGGATCCCCGTGTTCCATTAATCTTTGGACGTCCATTCTCGAGGACCGGTCGCACTCTCATTTATGTAGCCGCGGGCGAATTAATCATGAGAGTTGGTGACGATAAAATCGTCTTCAACATGGGTAAACTTTCTAAGCAGCCTTCGGAAAACGAGAGTGTTAATTTTATTGACGTTCTTGATGAGGCTTGTGAAGAACATTTCAAAGACGCTTGTAAAAGTGGTTCTTCTTCTCTACCCACTGTTGAGACCGTTTCCTCTATTGCTCCGTCACTAACTCCATTTGGAGAAAGTGATTTCCTCTTGAAAGAATTTGAAGCAACTCTTGGAGATGTGAACTTGCAATATGACGATTCTCCCTCCAATTGGGATGAAGACATTCGTACCATTGAGAAACTTCTCAATGAGGACCATATTTCTCCACAGTCTCCGAAGGCTATCTGTACCGATGATCCGAAGTTGACTATGCCGTCCATCGAAAACCCTCCGGATTTAGAGCTTAAGGATCTTCCGTCTCATCTCGAGTACGTTTTCCTTGAAGACAACAAGAAGTTACCGGTCATCATCGCAAAGGACCTGAAAGAAGAAGAAAAATCCCGACTTATCGCCGTGCTGAAGAATCATAAGAAAGCGATTGCTTGGAAAATCTCCGATATTCGTGGAATTGATCCTCACTTTTGCACACATAAAATTTTCATGGAGGACGACTTTAAACCCACTACTCAAAGCCAAAGAAGGGTGAATCCCAAGATCCATGACGTTATCAAAAAAGAGGTTATCAAACTTCTTGATGCGGGCATGATTTACCCTATCTCGGATTCACCATGGGTTAGTCCAGTCCATTGTGTGCCTAAGAAAGGCGGAATCACCGTTGTTCCCAATGAAAACAACGAGTTGATTCCTACTCGTCTCGTTACAGGGTGGAGAGTTTGTATAGACTATCGCAAACTCAATGATGCTACGAGAAAGGATCATTTTCCCCTTCCTTTCATGGACCAAATGCTTGAACGTCTAGCGGGTAATGACTATTACTGCTTTTTAGACGGTTTCTCGGGTTATTTTAAAATACCCATCAATCCCCACGACCAAGAGAAAACCACATTCACTTGTCCTTATGGAACATTTGCTTATAAAAGAATGCCTTTTGGCTTATTCAGTTCTCCAGGGACATTCCAAAGGTGCATGATGGCTATCTTCCATGACATGGTTGAAGAAATCATGGAAGTCTTCATGGATGATTTCTCGGTCTATGGTGACTCATTCTCTTCTTGCCTTGCCAATTTAGAACGTATGCTTAAGCGGTGTGAAGACACTCGCCTTGTTCTGAATTGGGAAAAATGCCATTTCAGGATAAAAGAAGGCATTATGCTGGGACATAAAATCTCTAAATCCGGTCTTGAAGTGGATCGTGCTAAAGTGGATGTCATAGCCAAATTACCTCCACCTTCAACCGTGAAGGGTGTGAGAAGTTTTTTGGGTCATGCGGGCTTCTATCGTCGTTTCATTCAGGATTTCTCTAAAGTCGCTTGTCCGATGACCTACCTATTGGAAAAAGATACTCCGTTTATCTTTTCAAAAGAGTGTATTGAAGCCTTCAATCTTCTCAAGGATAAGCTAACTATGGCACCGGTCTTGCTTACCCCTAATTGGGAGCTACCTTTTGAGTTGATGTGCGATGCTAGCGACTTTGCTATTGGAGCGGTTTTGGGCCAAAGAGTGAATAAACACTTCCAACCAATCCATTATGCTAGCAAGACAATGACGGGGGCTCAATTGCATTATACGACCACCGAAAAAGAGCTTTTAGCTGTTGTCTATGCTTTTGAAAAATTTCACCCCTATCTTGTTTTATCCACCACATTGTGTACACGGACCACTCCGCGTTGAAGTACTTGTTGACTAAGCAAGATTCCAAGCCAAGACTTCTTCGTTGGGTTTTGCTCCTTTAGGAATTCAAAATTGAAATTTGTGACTAAAAGGGAGCCGAAAACCTAGCAGCGGATCATCTGAGTCGACTTGAGGATCCATATCAAGGGGATCATCCGAACCAAGAGATCAATGACTCTTTTCCCCTTGAGGCCTTAATGTCTATTCACTCCAATCTTGATGACACACCCTGGTTTGCGGACATTGCAAACTACTTAGCGGGTGGTATTCTCATCAAAGGGTTAACATCCCAACAAAAGAAGAAGTTCTTTAAAGATGTTAAGACTTACTTCTGGGATGACCCTTATCTCTTCAAACAATGCACTGATCTGATCATTCGTCGATGTGTTGATGGACCGACAGCTTTACAAATCCTTGATGCTTGCCATAAAGGACCCACCGGTGGTCACTTTGGTCCCAACTATACCGCTAAAAAAGTGTTTGACTCTGGATTCTATTGGCCCACCATTTATCGTGACGCTCACGAAATGGTTAAGCATTGTGATACTTGCCAACGACAAGGCAAGATCACACATAAAGATGAGATGCCTCAAAATTTCATACAAGAATGTGAAATCTTTGACGTATGGGGCATCGACTTTATGGGGCCATTTCCATCATCTAAAGGGAACAAGTACATCCTCGTAGCCGTTGACTACATTTCTAAATGGGTTGTAGCTAAGGCTCTCCCAACGAACGATGCGAGGGTGGTTGTGAACTTTTTGAAGCAGCTTTTTGCTCGATTCGGTGTTCCTCGTGCTATTATCAGTGACCGCGGGACTCATTTTTGCAATGATCAATTCGCAAGAGTCATGGCTAAGTATGGTGTCAATCACCGTCTTTCAACCGCTTATCATCCCCAAACCAATGGGCAAGCCGATATTTCTAACCGTGGATTGAAGCGAATTCTAGAACGTACTGTGGGAGAGCATCGTGTCGTGGGCCGATAAGTTAGATGATGCTCTGTGGGCTTTCCGTACCGCATATAACACCCCGATTGGTTGCACACCTTATCGTCTTGTGTACGGGAAAGCATGCCACCTCCCTATCGAGCTGGAACATAAGGCATACTGGGCCTTGAAGTGGGCTAACTTCGACATCAACAAAGCCGGTGATCTTCGCAAGATTCAACTCAACGAGCTTAATGAACTGAGGAATGAAGCTTATGAGAACTCACTGATCTACAAGGAGAAGACCAAGATCATCCATGACGCAAGGATTAAGAACCAAGAGTTCCACCTTGGTGATCAAGTTTTACTCTTTAACTCTCGGTTAAAGATCTTCTCTGGCAAGTTGAAGAGCCGCTGGTCTGGTCCATTCACCGTCGCCAAAGTCTTTCCATATGGGACCATTGAGCTTTCTCAGCCAAATGAGCCCAATTTCAAGGTGAATGGTCAGCGTTTGAAGCTGTACTTTGGTGAGGACATCTCTCATGAGATGATTCCATCCCTCACCACGTTTCCCATGAACTAGTTTTGGGTCGAGTCAGGCTCGTGACTCGGTTATAAAAAACAAGCGCTTCTAGGGAGGCAACCCGTGATCTATCATTTACCGCTTTCATAATAAGTGTAGGGAGGAGCCCCGTATATGTTGTTGTCTTGTTTCTTATTTTCTGCAGGGATTCAAGCTTCAAAGAGCACCTCGATGACTTTTGACGAACCGTGATCCCGTGTTCCCATCTTCTTGGTTCTATCCTAAACTGTCGTGATTCAATATTTCATATTTTATATGCTCACATTGAAATCACTATAGTTGTCCTTTCCTTAGCAAGATTTAAACAAAGTGCACAATGTCATAAGTGTAGGGGTGTTTACTCCCACATGCTTAAACATTGAGGACAATGTTTACATCAAGTGTAGGGGGACTTCTATCGAAGTAAGTGGTCTTTTCCATGAATTTGCCCTCATTTTAACCGGAAAATTTGATTTTTTGACATTTTTCAAATTTTTTAATCTATTTTGGCCTTGTAGTTTTTCTTTGCTATCGTTATTTACTTTCTTTTCTAAAAATAAAGTTTAATAAAGTGGTTTTAAAATTTTTCAAAGTCGTGAATATTTTGACTCAACCCGAGTTTACTTATCTAAGTCTACTCTAGCTAGTATCCTTAACTTGTTTAAGTCAAGTTTTGCTAGGCTTTTATATAGGGAACTTTAAAACGCGAAAGTCTTAACTCTCACGGGTTAAGAACAAGAACTTTTCGCAAGCTCCTATAATTGATCCTAGAGAGTCGTTTATCAAGGGAGCTTTAAAATGCGATTTCTAAACTTGAAAAGGTCTAAGAGTTTGCAAGATCCTATAGATGACTCGAAAACCCAAAACTTTGATTTAATTGGCTAAGCATCCACGAGTCTCATTCCTTGAGATTTTAAATTGTGGAGGACGAGAGATGATAGAGTCAATTATAAGTTTGGTATTCTTTCGTGAGTTTATGTGAGTTAATTATGAGCCTATTCTCCCATCGCTTGTTAATTAATATATTTGCAATAAATAAGGTTGTACGATTTGAAAAGTTACTTAGCTTCTAGCCCAAGATCGTTTAAAAGTTGCTCGGTATTAATTAGAGTTCATAGCCAAGGAATAACTTATTGAAGCGGGATGCGAAGATTGGCGAGTCCGAAAAGGCCCTAACAAGGCATGAGGGCTACATTTTGTTGCTAAAGATCCAAAAGTGATGTGAAGAATCATTTATCGAAAATCAATATGAAGGATCGGGACACACGACGAAAAGCAAAAACTCCCCAAAAGATCATGGAGAAGTCTATCCGAAAAGACCCTAACAAGGTATGAGGATAAATAAATCCAAGTCCTAAAAGGAGGCGGATCGTTGTATATCAAAGTCCAAAATAAAGATTGGAGAAAAATGAAGAAGTCGTGGTCCAAAGATGAAGAATCTCTCAGAATTTCAAAGTGAAGAAATTCCTATTAAGAAGAGAAGACCATAATTTCAAGAACGTCTCTTAAAGATTTGAAGTATGAAGTCTGTGACAACCCGTCAATTTCAGGTCATATTTTAATCTCGACTAATAAGTAATATATGTTTACTTTAATGAGAATTTTAAATTATCGATTAACCGAGAAGGTTATGACTGGAAACTTAACGTAAGAATGTCGTTTCAATGAAAACTGACAAGAAATACATTAAGTATCGATATTATATTCTCAATTTATCATATACATGATTTTATTGTATTTAATTTTATTTCTCGTGTTTTACGTTTTAATGAATGACGAGAACTACTAATGATCACTATACCGACGGATGCCCAAAAATTTATGTTTTATTATCGATTGTCTCGATATTTTATATTTTCGACGTTTTCGATTTAATTACGTTTTAAGTCGTGTCGAAGTGATATTATTATTTTTAAGAAGCGTTTTAACTTTTAAAAAAGTATTTTTACGAAACCCGAGTCCCGTAAATATTTTCAAAATTTAATATTTACATTTTCTATCCTTACAACTATTTAATTACTTTTTGGTCCAAAACTATGCAACTTTGGCAAGAATAGCCCTCCCACTAGAACTATATAAGGATTTTCCACTAACCATTTTTACACATATACTATTTCAAAAATAAAAACTCCATCCACCCACCCTCTCTCTTCTCTTTGCCGTGGGTTTCACCAAGAACAAACACCAAAACCATCAAATTTTCTTGATCTTGAACTTGAATCTTCCAAAACTAATTGAAGTCCCATTCCACAAATTCAAAGAGGATCAATTTGGTATAAAAATTACTTACATGCATCATGATTTTAATTTTTTTTAAATATGATATTTTAATCTTTGTATGATCATTTTTTTATATTGTTTTATATTATGATTATCATTTTGGCTAGTTTTTGAGTTGAAAGATTGAAAAGAAATTTGTAAAAGTAACATGCAAGTGTGTTAGGGGTTTGATGATAGTGTTAGAGTGATTTTAGGTTGACAATAAGAGTATAGAAGTGGTGAAAATGGGTCAAAATGTTGATTTGACATGATTTCTAAAATGCATTTTTGGGACAGCAGCTTATAACAGCTTGTTTCGTGGGTTTAAGTTTTGAGATAGGATTAGATTATGTGATATTGTTGTAGTAATCTTCAAGACGCTCTTTTTTCCGCTTGAATGAGCTTCTAACTCATTACGAGCGAAAAGTTATGCTACTTTTAGTATTTGTGTACAGGGAGACGGGTATCGGCACAATCCGAAAATTGTTGTCGATATTTGGATCGAATCTCGAGGACTATAGAATGAGTTTTAAAAATATTCAAGGACTGATGTAAGTTGCTAAACCTCAGATCACGAGTCTATTTTCAAACCCGAGTGTCGGTTTTATAAATGGAGTTGTTTAGATATGTCAAAATGGTTTTACAAGTAAAAGGCGTAAAACTGTCCGATTTTTACAACACAAAGATGTGTCGGGCAGAAGGTCTTAGAAGTAATATTTTTGAATGAAACTTAAAATGAGTCTTATTCATATTATATGTGAGTTTGTGACCAAGTTTCGTCGAAATCGGACAAGTATAGATAGGGTAGATTAGTGTGTACATTTGGAGTGTACATGCTGATTGATATTTTGGACATGTAGTTCAATAATTATGTGGCGTGAGTTGAGTATTCACCATTGGACATGGGGATTTACTAAAGTGTTAAGTCATTATATAAATGACTTAGTTACTGGTCCGAGGGAAGTAAAATGATAAGTTGACTTGCGTTGACTTGGCGTCTTAAGACGGATTAATATCGAGAGTGCAAGTGTTTAAAAGAATAAGTGTTAAATAAAAGGGTATAGAATAACACTTGTATTATTAAATTTTTCGGGATTGTCTTGGTTTTGTAATTTTGATTTTTATATTATTTAAGTATGATTTATACTTAAGTCGATTTTTAACGAACGCGCCTTATTTGGTAGGTTGCGGTTTTCGTGTTTAAACGGGCATCACTAATCGTTGGCGATCGCCTCATTACCACTACTGGCTAAGGTGAGTTTATAGCCTCGCTTTTAACATGTTTACTTGTTTTATAAAACCAGCGAGGTGGATAACATGCTTGTTTTATTAAAATAAAGGGTACAACGAGAAGTTGTGGAAACCCTATTAATGGGTGCAACAAGAAGTTGCGAGAACCCTATTTACTTGAAAAGTATTTATTGAAATTGAAATGTACAACTATAAGTTGAGGTAAACTCATGATTGTTTTAAAATTGAACACAAAGAACTTAATTGTATGTTTAGATGGAAGTTATTACATAAGTTTGTTTAGCCTTAAAAGACCCATGAATCGTGAATTGTTAATCGAAGTAACGCTAATGCTATGGATAGATCTATCGGGGTGACGCCTAGTCCGATCGCAACTAGCTCTCGCGTGGTGTTGTGATGCACTAGTAATAAAACATCGGGTGCACTGTATAAGAGAAATATACGCACTTGGCTAGGTGTGTTGGTCTGAAATAATATATGTTAATGTTCAATGTCACGAGACTTATGTAATGACACGATAATTATGTTCGTACAACATAATTGTCTTTGATAAATTATTAACCATAGAAGGTTATTCTTGAAATACTTGTGTTCTCTTTATTTAAATTAAACTCTAAAGATTCACTCGGCAAATTTTTGCTGACTTTTTAGCATGTTTTATCTCAGGTCCATTGGGAAGGCACTCGAGGAAGGCGGTTTCGTGAAGCTTGCTTATTTGAAATGTTTTGGCCCGCTTTCATAAATTACATCCATTCAATGAATCTTTTATTATTTACTGTGTTTGTAAACTTTAAGTTATCTGGGACCGTGTGAAAAGTTTTATTGTTAAATGAAAATGAATGGATATTTTTTAAAACGACTCGTTTTGAGCTGTTTTCTATGATTATGAGATTGAACCATGATAGTAACACCCAATGACCCTTCCGCTGTTATGAACGAAATTTGGGGGTGTTACAGATTGGCATCAGAGCTCAAGTTATAGAGAACGAAAAGATTTTCCAAAAATGAATTTTTGAAATCTTTTAACTATAACTGTTGCAAGCGAAACCTCCGAGTTGCCAATGGACGAGAATGAAAGTATTTATATATATGGGATTATATATATGTTGTAATCTTTATCGATTATCTGAACTTGTGAATTACGAGGTATGTTTTCATTTATTTAATTATAAATGATAATTTTATATTTATACGAGATATTTATACGACGTCGATTGTCACGAAGCCACTCTAGTCATTTTTATGCTAGCGCCGAAGCTATTCCTGAAATAAATCCTGTTATTCTCGAGATTAACTAAGTTGTGGATATATATGATCCCAACGAAACGGTTAATATTCTTGTTGATATTCTTTTGGTTACAAGGATTTTGATTTCCTTGGTTCTTATTCTTGATTTATCGATTCATTCATTTCGTTTAGCAAATTTAATTTGCATTTTCATTAATCTTCGACATTATACTGTTTTGATAAAAACAAGTTTGTCTGAGATGGTACTATTGATTGTTAGGAATTGAGGTTGATTTGTATGGTATTCACATGCCAACCAGGATTCCATATCATATCACTGATCATTTTCTGTTAAATCAGTTTCTTGTTTGTTTCGATTTTGATCTTTTGCGTTGAGCTGGCGATGCTTGAATAAATTGATTTATAATTGTTGAGATAAATTGGCCATTTATTTGAACAAGGAAATTATAAATTGTTGAACTACAAATTTCTGAATCTTATTCGGAAGGACTTGATCAATCCATGGAAATAATGATTCATAAATGTGTGGGCTTAAGCATATAGCATCTTCGTGATTAAACTCTTATTGACTCATAATTCGTTTGCTCGATTCATTCTTTGATTTTATTCCTTTAATTCCTTAATCGTGAAATGGTTGTATTGGGGCTGTTCCAAAAGCACCAATTGAGGAGGATATCAAGCGTCTCTGAAAGACATTGAAGAAATCTTCTTCTTTTGGGACCGAGGAGCTTTCTTAGCCATGTGAAATACCTAGTAACTCTTAGTAGATTAGTTTATCAATTGTAGTATCTTCTCATTAATCCCTAACTAAACTGTGACAACAGTTAGTAGAACTAGTCTTTTAAGTTGTATGGCATTAGACGATGATTATCTATAATGTTTGACAATACGACTTGTACTAGTTTGTGAGCAATGGAATGACTATCTTTTGATTCCTAATTCTACATCGTTCTATTATTATCTTTCTTTGCTTTTCTCTTGTAAATTCATGTGGTATAACGAAATCATTGAATGAATACTCATTATGATTTGATTTGCGTTACACAAGACTCATGCAGTCAATGAAAGCTATGGCTGAAGCACGAATGCGCCAAGTTATTAGTGAATAAGTTGCTGTATCTTTAGTTGAATTCATGGCCAACATGAAAGATGGATCTGTAACTGGAGCTGAAGCTAAAACTGGTGGAACTGGAACCGGTGGAGCTGAAGATGGAGCCGATAATGTTTGTGGTACGGATGGAACAAATGTGCCCGAAGTTAGAGGCTATAACTACACTTCATTCGTTAATTGCAAACCGTAGACTCTTAGGGGAATAAAGATGATGGAGGATTGTGTCAGTTGTTGAAAAGCTGGCGTCAGTCTTTCGAATCTGTGACCCTAATCAGGAGGATAAGGTATAGTTTGAAATCGCTACTCTCCAAGGTCGTGCATTAATTTGGTGGAATGGCAGACTTGCTTCCATAGGTATCGTTACTTATGGGACACCATAGACTAAGGTGAGGAAACGGTTAACTGAGGAGCTTGTCCTCGAAGTATTTCTAAAGTATGGAGCAAGTGTTGTACAACTTGAAACTGAAGGGAACTAACATTGGTAGATATATCAAGTGTTTCTACAAGTTGACTCCTTTATGTCCAAGAATTATGGAACCCGAACCGTCAAGGTCAAGCAGTATATTTACGGCTGACCAGGAATAAATGCGGTGATGTGACTTCTTCTAAGCCAATTGCTATTTGTGAAGCTGTCTGCGGGGCTGGTTAGCTCATGGGACACATAATCCAAGGCAAGGCTGATGAGGTTACTAAAGGGAAAAATAATTCCAAATTGAAAAATTCTTTTCGTGTAATAGAGCTCGTAAGTATATCGAAAAAGGTTGTGGTTTATTCTTTGCTTAAGTATCGTAGAAGGAATCGTAAGTGAAGTAAGTAGAATTACTCTAGTCATTTGTGACTATTCTGAAGTATTTCTGGAAGAATTGCCAAGGCTTCCGCCTACAAGGCAAACAGAATTCCTAATTGATCTAATCTCTGGTGCTGCAACTGTGGCACATGAGCCATATTTATTAGCACCATCTGGGCTAAAGTAATTATTTGTGCAGTTTTAAGAACTATCTAATTGATGTTTTATTCGACCGAGCTCGTCAGTTTGTAGAACTCCTATTTTGTTCGCTAAGAAGAAAGATGATTCGTTTCGTATGTGTATCGATTACCGAGAGCTGCATAGGTTAACGATCAAGAATCGTTACCCATTTCTATAAATTGATGATCTATTTGATCAACTTAAAAACTCTCGTGTTTTCTCCAAGATTCTGGTGTTTTCTCCAAGATCGATCTTTGTTTTGCTTATCATCAACTTCGCATACGCGAGGAAGATATTCCTATTACGGCGTTTAGAACTTGTGATGATCATTATGAGTTTAGGGTTATGCCTTCTGGTTTGACCAGTACGCCTGTGATATTCATTGACTTAATGAATTGTATGTGTAAGCCGTGTCTTGATAAATTCGTGATTGTTTTCATTGATGATATTCTAATCCGCTCAAAGAGCGAGAGAACATGCCGAACACTTAGGGATTATCTTGAACTTGTTAAAGAACGAAAAGATGTACCCAAAATTTTAAAGTTTGATTTTTGGCTTTGTTCTGTGCAACTTCTCTGTCATGTGATTGACAAAAGTGGCATACATGTTGATTCTTCGAAAATTGAAGCCATCGATGATTTGAATGTTCCAACTATTCCAACTGAAGTACGACAAATTCTAGGTTTGGCTGGTTATTACTGAAGGTTTATAAAAGGATTCTCTTTGATATCAAAACCATTAACTAACTAAGAAGAATGAACTGTATGTGTATAGCGTTGACGAAGAGGAAACTTTTCAAAACATGAAATGAAAAATCTGCGACACGCCGATCTTATCGTTACCCGAAAGAAGTAAAGGTTTTGTTGTTGATTGTGATACATCTCTTAAAGGATTTAGAGTTGTTTTGATTGTGTATGCTTGTAGGAAACCTAGGAAGAATGAGGAAACTACACAACCCATGACTTGTAATTGGGTGCGGTGATAAATTGTATGGCACTAATGTATGGTATCCACCGATAGTAAGAGCCTACAATGTATTCTGGAATAAAAGAGGTAAATAAGCCTTTTAAGTGATTATGATTGTGTTATTCGTTATCATTTGTGAAGTTGGAGCAAATTACAATGGATTTATTGTTAAGCTCTCGAAAACTCAGCCTGAATATGATTGAATTTGTGTCAATGTTGACCTATTGACTCTGCTCATTTTGTTTCGATAAATAAATCGATTGTGCTAGTTAAGAATCGTTTGTTAACTGCTCGTAGTAGACATGAAAGTTATGATAATGTGAAACGAAAACCTTTGAAATTCGAGGTAGGTGGAAAAGTTATGCCAAAGTTATCACCATGAAAAAGGTGTTGTGTATTTTGGAAAATGTGGGAAGTTAAGTCCCCGTTAGTTTGGACCATTCGAGATGATATCGATGGTAGGTCCGACGGCATGAAAACTTAAATTATCTCGAGAACTACAAGGAATTCACAATACTTTTCATATGTCGAACCTAAAGAAATTTCTTCCTGACGAAGATCTTGTTATCTCTCTTGATGAAGTATGAATCAACGGTACGTTGCATTTCATCAAAGTACTTGTTGATATTATCGATAAGGAAGTTAGGAAACCGAAGAAAAGTCGAATTCCTATTGTCATGTGTGATGGAACTCAAGACGAGGACTAAAATACATTTAACTCTTTGATTTCAACGAGCGATCGAGGAAGAACGCAAGTTGATCTTCGGGACGAAGATCCCAATTTGGTGGGGATAATGTGACAATCCGTCAATTTCAGGTCGATATTTTAGTTTCGACTAATAGGTAATATATGTTTACTTTAATGAGAATTTTAAATTATCGATTAACCGAGAAGGTTATGACTGGAAACTTAACGTAAGAATGTTGTTTCGATGAAAACTGACAAGAAATACATTAAGTATCGATATTATATTCTCAATTTATCATATAAATGATTTTATTGTATTTATTTTTATTTCTCGTGTTTTACGTTTTAACGAATGACGAGAACTACTAATGATCGTGATACCGACGGATGCCCAAAAATTTATGTTTTATTATCGATTGTCTCGATATTTTATATTTTCGACGTTTTCGATTTAATTACGTTTTAAGTCGTGTCGAAGTGATATTATTATTTTTAAGAAGCGTTTTAACTTTTAAAAAAGTATTTTTACGAAACCAGAGTCCCGTAAATGTTTTCAAAATTTAATATTTACATTTTCTACCCTTACAACTATTTAATTACTTTTTGGTCCAAAACTATGCAACTTTGGCAAGAATAGCCCTCCCACTAGAACTATATAAGGATTTTCCACTAGCCATTTTTACACATACACTATTTTAAAAATAAAAAACTCCACCCACCCACCCTCTCTCTTCTCTTTGCCGTGGGTTTCACCAAGAACAAACACCAAAACCATCAAATTTTCTTGATCTTGAACTTGAATCTTCCAAAACTAATTGAAGTCCCATTTCACAAATTCAAAGAGTATCAATTTGGTATAAAAATTACTTACATGCATCATGATTTTAATTTTTTTTAAATATGATATTTTAATCTTTGTATGAACATTTTTTTATATTGTTTTATATTATGATTATCATTTTGGCTAGTTTTTGAGTTGAAAGATTGAAAAGAAATTTGTAAAAGTGACATGCAAGTGTGTTAGGGGTTTGATGATAGTGTTAGAGTGATTGTAGGTTGATAATAAGAGTATAGAAGTGGTGAAAATGAGTCAAAATGTTGATTTGACATGATTTCTAAAATGTATTTTTGGGACAGCAGCTTATAACAGCTTGTTTCATGGGTTTAATTTCTGAGATAGGCTTAGATTAGGTTATATCGTTGTAGTAATCTTCAAGACGCTCGTTTTTCCGCTTGAATGAGCTTCTAACTCATTACGAGCGAAAAGTTATGCTACTTTTAGTATTTGTGTACCGGGAGACGGGTATCGGCACAATCCGAAAATTGTTGTCGATATTTAGATCGAATCTCGGGGACTATAGAATGAGTTTTAAAAATGTTCAAGGACTGATGTAAGTTTCTAAACCTTAGGTCATGAGTCTATTTTCAATCTCGAGTGTCGGTTTTATAAATGGAGTTGTTTAGATATGTCAAAATGGTTTTACAAGTAAAAGGCGTAAAACTGTCCGGTTTTTACAACACGAAGATGTGTCGGGCAGAAGGTCTTAGAAGTAATATTTTTGAATGAAACTTAAATTGAGTCTTATTCATATTATATGTGAGTTTTTGACCAAGTTTCGTCAAAATCGGACAAGTATAGATAGGGTAGATTAGTGTGTACATTTGGAGTGTACATGCTGATTGGTATTTTGGACATGTAGTTCAATAATTATGTGGCGTGATTTGAGTATTCGCCATTGGACATAGGGATTTACTCAAGCGTTAAGTCATTATATAAATGACTTAGCTACTGGTCCGAGGGAAGTAAAATGATAAGTTGACTTGCGTTGACTTGGCGTCTTAAGACGGGTCAATATCGAGAGTGCAAGTGTTTAAAAGAATAAGTGTTGAATAAAAGGGTATAGAATAACACTTGTATTATTAAATTTTTCGGGATTGTCTTGGTTTTGAAATTTTGATTTTTATATTATTTAAGTATGATTTATACTTAAGTCGATTTTTAACGAACGCGCCTTATTTGGTAGGTTACGGTTTTCGTGTTTAAACGGGCATCACTAATCGTCGACGATCGCCTCATTACCACTACAGGCTAAGGTGAGTCTATAGCCTCGCTTTTAACATGTTTACTTGTTTTATAAAACCCGCGAGGGGGATAACATGCTTGTTTTATTAAAATAAAGGGTACAACGAGAAGTTGTAGAAACGCTATTAATGGGTGCAACAAGAAGTTGCGAGAACCCTATTTACTTGAAAAGTATTTATTGAAATTGAAATGTACAACTATAAGTTGTGGTAAACTCATGACTGTTTTAAAATTGAACACAAAGAACTTAATTGTATGTTTAGATGGAAGTTATTACATAAGTTTGTTTAGCCTTAAAAGACCCATGAATCGTGAATTGTTAATCGAAGTAACGCTAATGCTATGGATAGATCTATCGGGGTGACGCCCAGTCCGATCGCGAATAGCTCTCGCGTGGTGTTGTGATGCACTAGTAATGAAACATCGGATGCATTGTATAAGAGAAATATACGCATTTGGCTAGGTGTGTTGGGCTGAAATAATATATGTTAACGTTCAATGTCACGAGACTTATGTAATGACACGATAATTATGTCCGTACAACATAATTGTCTTTGATAAATTATTAACCATGGAAGGTTATTTTTGAAATACTTGTGTTCTCTTTATTTAAATTAAACTCTATAGATTCACTCGGCAAATTTTTGCTGACTTTTTAGCATGTTTTATCTCAGGTCCATTGGGAAGGCACTCGAGGAAGGCGGTTTCGTGAAGCTTCCTTATTTGAAATGTTTTGGCCCGCTTTCATAAATTACATCCATTCAATGAATCTTTTATTATTTACTGTGTTTGTAAACTATAAGTTATCTGGGACCGTGTGAAAAGTTTTATTGTTAAATGAAAATGAATGGATGTTTATTAAAACGACTCGTTTTGAGCTGTTTTCTATGATTATGAGATTGAACCATGATACTAACACCCAATGACCCTTTCGCTGTTATGAACGAAATTTGGGGGTGTTACAAAGTCGCTGCCAAAATTCGGTCCGAGAAAGGTCTCAAATCGTGAAGCGAGTTATGCCAAGATATGAACTTTATGAGGTCCCGAGAAGCAGTTTTAAAAGATTTTGTCCTTTAGCTAACTATTGATTAAATTGTCTCACTTTATTTTCGGCCTAAATAACTATCGAAATAAGTCAAACAATGAATCCCCGTGATCATTCAAGACAAAAATAAAATATAAGAGATACACCTAGGAATAAGGGAGTCTAAGTGAATAATTGGCCCACACGAATTCGTGTTAGTTTGCTAACTTATAAAAACAATGATCTCGTTTTTAAGCTTGGTGTGGGGAACGTGAAACTTGAGGATGATAAACGTTCATGGCAGCCTAAAACCAATGTAAGTCTTTGATTTCTTTACTTGTTTTCTATCTTCTTATTTTCCTTAAATGTTTAGTATTTAATAAAAGTCAAGGTGGGTTATTTATGATGAAAAATGTAAACCATGCTTTAAAATTAATGCATTGCATGAGGGCATTGCAATGGTCAAGTGTAGGGGATTTAATAAGTGTGAAAACACTTATCCTTTTACCACTTATTTCCAATAATAACAAGACCAAAATGTGTAATTTATGTTGTAAAAGTTGGAATTATGCGTGGTTTGTGTTTTTATTGTGTTTTAGGGCCAAAAGATGAAAAAGGAAGAAAACACGGGCTTTCACGGGCTTTTATCGAAGAAAACGAGAAGAGACGAAGTCAAGAGTGCTTAAAGAACGGATGTCCAAAGACCTATTCTGAAGATTTATCGAAGAAAAAGTCTAAAGACGGAAGTTCAATAAAGTCGAAGAACTCAAGTCTAAATTATAGAAGAAAATTATTAAGACAAGTTCAAATCCCGAGACGACATCGAGAAAAGACAAAGAATTAAATCGAGTCGAGAAGAAAAGAAAGAAGGAAGCACACCATACATGCACTTCCCACTTAGCCTATAAATACCCTCCTAATCACATTAGGAGGGTAGTTAGTTAGTTTTTTTCTTTGTTTTAGTTTTCATTTTAGAGAGAGAAAGTGTTGAACTTTCTCTCACTAAAACTTCATCTTTTCTTTTAAGTTAAGCTTTAGTTAATCTTTGTATTTGAGTTTTATTAATCAAAAGGTTTACGTTTAAACTGTGTGTTCTTTAATCTCCTTCTACATTTCTTGATTTTGCTTATTCCTTAATCCGAAACTTCACTTTTGATCCGAATCATTCATGATCCGTGATTAAGTTTGATGTTGTATGGTTAGAAAGTTCATTTCTTTTGTTCCTACATAGGCTCTTAGACGTATAAGCTATAAGCTCTTAATGTTTAGTGGCTTATTCGTTATTTTAGCTTATTAACCTTTAAACTTTCTTAAAAACCTATCTTTTTAAAGCTCGGTTTATAAAGGTTACGTGTTTAGATTCCTAAAAGTTTCGAATTTGTGTTTATTTAATCTTTTCCAAGTTGAAAGTGCTTATTGGTTACTGCTTATGAGTTTAAGCTTATTTACTTGTTGGACACCATTTCCATCTTAGAAGGTTTTACTTGGTCACGATCTTGGGGTACGATTGCATTGAGTGCGATCCATCTATTCTTCCCTGTTACGATTACACACCACGATCAATGATTACGATCTGGGAGTGCGATGGTGTGTTACGATGCCTTGTTTCCATCGCATTGATTGCGATTCTATTCTGTTGCGATCATAAACCACGATCAAGGACCACGATCCACTTGTTGCGATCGTGGTTGCGATCTGGTAGTACGATCACGTCACCCATCGTACTAGTGAGTACGATCTGATTCCTTTGTTGTGATTGCATTAAGTGCGATCGATGGACACGATCCATCTTATTGTTTGGATACGATCGCGTTGCGATCTGCTTTGTTTTATTTTCCTTAGACTTTCAAATTTAATCTTTCCCGCCTTTTGTCTTAGTTTATTTTTAAACAAGTTTCTAAGTTTTGATTATTTAAGTTTTAATTTCCAAAGATTGCACGCTTTTATTTTTAGTTTAAATTCTTAAAGCTTTCACTTTACATAACGATAATTTTCTTACTTGATTACTTGCTTTTAGTTTTAAAATTTAGATAATCAAACAAACACATCCTCTTGTTTTCCAAAAGACAATTGAGTCACACTCTTAGCCGGTAATAAATTCGAAAAGATCGGACGATATATATTTTATACTTGGCCAAAACCTTGTATTAACAAGTTTGAGAGAAAAACTGGAACAAAGGCTTCTCACAGGTTGAGAGCTCTTTATATAGTACTCCTGGGAAGATTCTAGTGCTAAGAATACATTGTAAACCCTAGCTATGAAATTCTAACTCTGCCCTTTGCTTCTAGATGCGAAGTTGTTGAGCTGTCCAAAATGATCTCATCTATCCATTTTGTGCGTACGGACCAAGTTTTAGTTGTGGTCGTGGATTGAGCACACGAAATTTGCTTGGAGGTTAAGTCAAGGAGTTATTGGTTGAAAGGATGATCGTGTGGGGCCCTTTGTGACTTGGTTAGAGTTTTGAGTGTGTGAAGGTGAACGTGTGAGGGTTAATCAGAGGTGGGTGTGGGTAATTTGTAAAAACCCCATGGTTAAAGTGGACTGGTAGTTTTTAGGGTTGACGGTGAATAGTAACATTTTTTATCTTGCTGGGGTAAACAGTAACATGTTACTCGTGTTTTTGGGTTTAAATGTTTGGTGAGTACAAAACAGCCCCTCAACTTTCCAAAAGTATGCAGGTGAAGTTTGAAATGTTTGAAACCCGATTTCCTTTGTTAAAAATTTGGGTGTGTTGTCAAATTTGGCACAATTACTTTGAAACTTCATTAAGGGTTTGTTTTGTCACTTTAATTATTCTTCAATGGCTTATATTGACTATTCTTGAAACTGTAAGGACCAATCTTGAATATTTGAGTTTTACAAGGGCCAAAAGTGATAAGTCTTCAATTCTTGAGGGACTAAACTTGTATAATATGCATTCTTCAAGGACTTTCTTGGAAATTCATAACTTGAGCCCGATTCTTTGTGCGGCTTCGTTTCCCGTGTTGCTTTTGCTTAATTCTTGTGATCTTTTGTATTTTTCACGATATCCGTGACTAAAATACACAAAGAGCAAACACAAGTATATTTCACGGTATTTTATGACATTTTTTTATATTTAAAGCCCGTTTTGGACGATGAGACCATGTAAATGCAGTCTCATCAAGGTTCGTCACTTAGTCTTATTATGAGCAAATTTTGTGAAATTGTGTGTCTTTATGTGCTTATGTGATTATTTAGTGTGAATAGAGTGTGGTTTGGACACCGTTTACGGGTACAGGGTACTTTGCAAGTGAAATGATGTGTGATTATTTCATATTCATGAGCTCACATAGTAGTGACTATGAAGTGAAATGGTGTTATTTTGAGATTTTATATATACGTATATGTATTATAGTAAATCATATATTTACGATACGAGGTTTAGTGTTTAGAGGTCTCGGACTAAGGATTTAGTGTCGGAAATATTTTACGGGTTAGTTTTAAGTTATTTTAGACTTAGTTATTTAGTCATCAACTTATTTTAATAGTTTTCATAAAATTATGTATTTTACGTATTTTACGGTAAACGCGTAAAATTGACTAGTTTTTACAGTTTAATGTTATAGAGACTTTAGGAGCTGAAATAAATTAAGGTAACTTAAGGTAATATTAGTTATACTTTAATTAATAATAAAAAAGAAAAAAATAATAAAAAAGAGGGGGAGGGTCGGTTTGGTCGACGCAAGAAAGAAGGGAAAAGGAAAAAGGAAACAAGGCTTTTGTATTTGGGCTAGGATTTGTCTAACTAAAAATTATAAATGGCTTTTTAATAAATCAAAACACACATAAAACCCCTGGAGCAAAAACCTACGGCGATCAACAAGAAAAATTAGGGTTTTTATATTTTTTTTCATCTTCCATTAAATCTAAGGTAAAATGCTTGTTCATCTTTATTATTTAATTATTATTTAATCATTCTTAATCAATAGATGATGGATCTAGGGTTAGGATTAATATTAATTATATATTTTAATTATTTAAACATGTTAAGATTAATTCGTGTTAATAATTATAGATGTTGTGGGTAATTAATTAGACTAGTTGTGGTAAATTCATTTTTAAAAACTAGGCAGAATTTTGTGTAACTTGTTTTGATCATATCTAGAGTTTGATAACCTTTCTGAAGTCAAACTTGGTATCCACTTAAAGGTATTTGAATTAGCTTTTGAACAAAAGAAACGAGACTAAATTAGAGGTCGGGAAGTGGGTCAAAAGTGGGTTACAACATTCGTAGGTCAAAACTGATTTTGGAACAGCCTGCTTACAAATAATGTTTTGGGTTGGTTA